>CM040118.1:230439223-231639223 GCA_022559845.1 Amorphophallus konjac | reverse complement strand
TGGTGGAACAATCATCCATTGAATGACCATTCTCACCACAATAATAGCAATAAGAAAATTTTCTTTTCATGGACCATTTTTCATCATTCTTCATTGCAAAGTAATTATTCATCATGTGTCCATGTTCACCACAGTAGTAACATGAACAATTCTTTTTGAGAGACCATTCATCATCATTTTTCTTTGTAATACAATGTTTAAAGACATGACCATGTAACCCACAATAGTAACAATGAGTGTTGAGATTTTTCATTATGGGTTTCTCATGATCTTTGGAACCACTATCATTTTCACTCTAGATTTCAAAGCCACATCATCATCAAATTTCATTAAAAAGTAATCATACATTTCGTGGCCATATTTGCCACAATAATAACATGAGACATTCATTTTCTGTCTCGATGCATGAGCATGTTTAACATTAAAGGGTTTTGCATGCATACACGAGCAATCAACAACATTTTTCTGTTTCTCATTTCCCTTGTCACACAAACACAAAGACTCATTCAAAATTTTGATTTTATTTTCCAATGTTGAAATGTGCAATTAACAATTAGCAAGCTCTTCTTCACATGAAGTAATTTTTTCATTTAACAAGAAATTAACACTCTTGTGACTTTCAATTTCTTGTTCAAGAGCATGTAATTTCTCACAATCATCATCAATAACATATTTTTCTTTTTCAACATTTTCAAGACTTTTCAGTTTACTTTCAAGCAATGAAATTTGAATCAACAAGGCATTGTTTTCATTTTGGAGTTTATCAAATCAATTTTCGTTCATGGAAGTGTGTTCAGGTTCTTTCATTTGAAAATTCACATTATCATTAGCCATTTTATTCATGGTTTCATTGCATTCAAATTTATCATTCACGTTCTTAAAGCTTTTTATTTCATGTTTTTGCTCCCTTAACCATTCAGATTTACCAATAGACACACATTTTTCCTTTTCAAGGACAAGCAATCTTTCTGACATAGCACTATTCAGTTCTTTCATATTCTCATTATCTTCTCCCGTATGTTGAAGTTCTGAAAGCTTTCCCAATAAAGATTCATTCTCAGCTTTAATAATTGAAATAGTTTCTTTATGCGCATCAACATCATGCAACAAGCTTTCATTCAAGTTCTTAAGCTCAGAGCATTTTTCACATGAAGAGTTAACAACACAAGCATTTTTAATTTCAAAGCACTTAGCACATGGTGACCTAACATGCGATGAATCATCAAGTTTCTTTTTCTGTTTCCTATTTTCAGATTTTAATGCTTTGTATCTGTCAAACAGTTCATCATATGCATTCATCAACTCATCATAACTAAGTTCATCTTCTTCCTCGGAATCGGAGTTTACCTTAGAGTTTTCTTCGCTTTGGCCTTCATTTTCTTCGTTTGCCACGAGGCTCTCACCATTGTCGCATCTTTCTTTTTGGGCCTCGCTTAGCCCATCCAAGACATCTTTGGCTGACCTACAAGATAAAACAAAAGGATAAATGTTAGTGTTCACTGTAGCCTTAAGAGTATTCAAAACAAAAAGATTGTCAGAATCCTTTTTCTTGTGCTCATCGGTCCATTTTGACTTATCTTTTGGTAGAACATGAGGACCGTGAGTCATTAAGTTCAAAAGCCTCGGATTAGTACTAGAAATCCAAACACACAACTTTCCTAGCCATGATGCAAAATCAAAACCATCAAAGACAGGAAGCACGTTCACGCTAGCCATCATGAAAAGATCTTTTCTCCTAGACCGTGAGATCCGCAAAAAAATCAGAGACTGGGCTCTCATACCAATTGTTGGCCCAGAGAGATGGCGGACAAGAAGGGGGGTTGAATTCTCCCCTTGCCGAGATGGTGGATTTTAAAAACTTTCCTAACTAAACACAATAGAATTAAGATTAACAATGTTAATAACCAAAACTTAAGTGAGATTTAAAACATTCTCTCAAGCTTTCCGATCTCACTCGTAATAACAATGCGACTAACAGGGAAATTTTTCTCAACACAGATTACAGAGGTAGCAGTGTGTGATTTTACAGTGAATTAAAAACCTATAAAATGAACCTGTGAACGGAGATAGAAGAAATGACAATCACACAGGCAATCACACAGGCAATCACACAAGGCACAAAGATTTTTAGGTGGTTCGGGACCACGACGGGCTCCCTACGTCCACCCCTCACCCAACCGGGTGAGGCATCACTCCACGCTACGAAACGTAGCAACACGGGGACGAACCCCAACCACACACGCTGCTTCCGCAGCAATATCCACACGGGGACAAGCCCCAAAACGCTGCCACTGCAACACACACACGTACAACGATGGGGAACACGCCCCGGACACTTAGACCACACGGAGATGCAGCTCCGTCCACACACACAATGATATTCAGAGTTTAACAAACATAAAGGATATACAATAATCACATGAAATTGATCTGTGATCAAATAAAGAGAGTGGAAATGAATGACTAGGAAATCTCCCTCAAATCTGCAATGAATCCCATAGATAGGTGCGCTGGACACTTTGGTTCACGACGTGGAAGCCAGCAAACACCGTAGGAGTCTCCCTGGTAGAGTGTATAGCAATGACGTTCACGCAGGTTCCGAACTGCAGAAACTTGCTAATGGCGTCCTCCCTTTCTTCCTCTTCCTTCAATGTGCACAGCACCTCTTCCTTGTTAACAAATCCCCTTGCAAAAGGATGGGATGTGTTAGCTTTCCACTATTTTAGAAGATAGAAATCACATCATTATATGGGGCAGAATATTGCTAAACAAGGGATCAAGATATGATCTCAAGGCCATCCAGGTATAAAACGGAGCATGACAAACATCTCAAATAGACAAGGGAGAGATATAGAGATTTCCCCCTTTTTGCAAACTCCTTTGATCTCTAGGTTGATGTGAGCCGTTGCTTGCGATGAAGACGTCTTCAGATTCGTCACTTCATTCCGCTTGCAACTCTCTTCACCAACGAGGTACGAATCTTGACGGAATTAGATCAAATATGGCATGGTAGTTCTCTCCAGGTCCTTCCTTTCTCACCTGCACGAAGAACACAAATGTTAGCCACTGGAGTTGTTCTCCTCCGATAGATCTCGTGACCTTCATATACAAGAGAGAAAACCAGCAACAAAGGACCAAAATACCCACAACTAAACCCTCCAAAAGCACTCCTAATAGAAGAGCCTAACCCTAAGGGCATTAGGGTAAAACTTCAAGCCATTCAGACCATTTAATCCGGAGTTCGAAACCAATCCGGCAAACCCGATCCGGGTCACCCAGAGAAAGTGTCGACCCTTGGGGTCGACACTTTTCTCACAACATTCTGTCCCGAGTACAAAATCTGTACCCAGGGAAAAAGTGTCGACCTCTTGGGTCGACACTTTTTATCGGGGGTTCCGTTTCCATAGAAAACAGACCCCGTGCCACCAAGAGTCAACCCTAGGGGTCGACTCTTGCACAGTACATACTGAAAATGAACTAATTCAGCCCATATAAGCCCAAGGCCATGACATATAATATAAGCCCAACTTACCCACATGGAAACACATTCAAAATTGAATTCATACCATGATCTTGAAGATTTGTGGGCAAATTGAAACCTGCACTATCAAGTAACTCAACTTCATGAGTATTAAACCAAGGTGATTCAATAAACCATTTTCAACCCAATTGAAGGAATGACTTAGCCAATAGAATAGCATGCAGTGAAGACGTAAACACTATCAAGACCATTTGCAATGAGGTACTTAAAACCACCATTCAAACATGATTATGTTGAAGAACAGATAAAGCTAAATGAGTAAAATCAATCTCAATACAATTGAGAAAGGGCATGCATGAGACTCTTGCAAACCCAATTACTCTGAACAAACAATGAACATATAACCTAAGATTCTATTCAGTGCATATCAAAAATCCTCCAGTAACTAAAGTTCAAGATGCTCATCCTTACCATTGGCATTGAGAGTTAGTGAGCATGATTGAACCTGCACTTGTTAAAAACACCTGGATCATAGCTTAGTCCAATGAGTTCAAACACAATCAACATGAGTAGGCACAAAACCATTTAACAAGTTCAGTCCAATGATACCCATTTCAGACATTTTTAAGGGCACCACAACCATCAAGTTCAGGGAGACAAGATTTAGAGATCAGTTCAATTAATTTCAGATTCATGGCAAGCAAAGTCCAATATCAATGTAATTCAATCAACATTAGCCACCATTAGATATCCAACCAACCAATAAACAGAGTTCAGATTCATGTAAGCAGTTCAAGGCAAAATAAAAACACTCATGCAATCTTTCAACCAAATCTGTGCAAACCATGGTTGGGTCTGTGCATCGTTGAGCAAGGTCGGTGCAAATATCAATCAAGTCGGTGCAATGATGAACATGGTCCATGCAATGGAGAATTAAACCCAATGAGCTTTATACATGATTCAGCTCAGTTAAGATGTGTTAAAATCCATTCAACCATCAATTTACCATCCAAACAAATGTGATGTTGGCAATTTGTTCCTACACTTTCCAGATATACAAATGTAGCAACCCTGACAAAAGAATATTTGAAATGAATTAAAACATATATATTACAGAAGTAATACAGATAATAAGAATGGGGCTAACCAGACGAAATAAAACATATTACAAATAACGCCTCTTAGTAAGGCGTTAATTTAAAAAGAAACGCCTCTATATACGGCGTAACTAAAGAAAGGACGCCCTCACCTGACGGCGTCAAATTCCAACGCCAAAGACGGTAAGCCAATAAACGCCCCAATCTTGGGCGTGTTTTAGAAACATGAAACGCCCTTCCTCAAGGCGCTTCTTAAGACACGACCTACACAAGGTCGTCAATTAAAGAATCGACGACCTGACCTAAGTCGTTAATTCCATTCGAGTTCCGTTCGACGCGGGAGCTTATCCAGGGAAGGATTATGTTAATCCAGTAAGTATTTAATAGGGCAAGGACTCTATATTGGAAGCATTACTTCTACTAGAACACTAACCTTAACAGGACGTCCAAAATCCTATAAATAATCTTGATCGAACAAACCCTAAACCTATTTGGACGATCGAACCGCACAGGTACGTGAAGAACATATCTTCTTCTTCTTTTCCTTATGAACGTAATAGCAGTTCATATAAGTTTCTCTTTGCTTCGGTTACATGAAGAACTAATAGTTCTTCATCCTCTTTTCCTCTTACAGGTTGAGGACGCAGCAGCATAAGTGAAGAACAAGGTAACGTTCTTCTAATCTCCTCTGTTCTGATAGGTGAAGAAATTAATAAATGTTTCTTCTTCTGTTCCTGTAGGAGTACAGAACCGAAGAACAAGGGTTCTTCATCAAAGCCATCAGCCAGTAGCTGCCATCTTAAACAGAGCATCGATCCCCTTCCCGAAACCTTCACGGTTCAATCTTCAGATTATCACAAGGTAGGTTTTCTCAAGTCACTGTAGCCCAAATAAAATAACGCAAGATATATGTATAAGCATGGCATGCATACAATTTTATTATGTTCTGCAATATTTTGAAAGAAATGCCCCTGTCAAGGGTGCTAATTTACAAGACACGACCATGCCCAGGTCGTCAATTTCATATTTGACGCCCTGTACACAGGCGTTAATTTCATGTAAATATTAATCACCCACCTTAAGAACTGATTATCTATGAAATCATGACTATAAACAATGCATGATCCTCTGTCTTCAACCTGCTAACGTTACTGTCCTGATATTATCTTCGTTCCTCTGTTATCCTGAAATTATTACTGTCCTTCAAAAACTTTAAGTAACGACCTTGACAAAGTCATTTTACACATGTTAACGCCCTGCCATAGGGCGTAAATTGAAAAGACACGCCCCTTCCTAGGGCGTTTATCGGTCAAAATCCTGAAATACATATATTCTGTAATATAGAATTAAACAGTAACGCCCCTTGCCAGGGCGTGTTTTAGACAAATCGTGAAAAATTATTAAAATTCTGTCAAATATATAAATAATGAGACGCCTGCTACTGTAGTCGTCAACTCTTTAAGAAACGACCCCGTCCAGGGCGCGTTTTAGATAAATTACTGACTTATTAAAAATTCTGCAAAACGGAACATATGTAAACGCCTTTCTCTTAGGCGTTACTTACTTGAGAAACGACTTGACCTAAGTCGTTATTTTCTGTAAACTGATTTTTATCCTGATTCTATAACCGATGGGTTCATATTATACATATACGTATATATCGGCACTATTCTCCACTCCGTGAGTATAGTCCCACTTTTCACGTTGTTTCATCGATCACACTCAACTCTCATTGACATACAAGCTCTCCATTGGACATTCCGTTCCTTTGGACTAGCGAGTTAGTCATAGAGACGTCCGTAAGACTCCTCGTAGCCTTGGATTCCCTCAAGGCCGACTGAGCTGGTTGTACCCTAAAAACCCATTACACCATTGATGCCATGTCAATCTCAAGAAACATGGTATACCGGCCCTTATGATTATACAAAGAGTATATCATAAGAAATTCTTAATGGGATGATGATATCATGCCATATCATGTCATTTTTGTAAACCTCAATTCTATGATAAGAATGAGGGTATCTTACCTTTGATATACTGTTCATGTGGACCTCAATTCTATATATAGAATGTCCATATCGATTTGTCATGGTACCTAAGTTAAGGGAACCTAATTCCACCTAGTTTCATCGATAATCGTGATTATACCGTTATTATCGCCAATCTATGTCCTTTGTCATATTTTGGACTCTATTCTATCAAAGTTGTCGTACGTGTCTACAAGCTTGATTATTGAAATTCTATGTTGGCTATAAACAAGAGTGGATGTCAAAACACATGATAAATGCCTGCGCATATAGGGCCCGATCTGGTCCTGGGAGGAGCACCCGAAAGTATTTGTGCCCATGGGAGTTAAAATGATAAGGTATCTGGCATTATACCGAGTACTTGACTTGCTTGATTGGACATTCCACACACATCTTGTACTTGAATCGTACTTGACTTGACATGAAATGCGTGGCCCGCAAAAGGGTAATTTACTTGCTTGATACATGATAGCCAAAGTTCTTGACATGACTTGTTAAACGTACTTGCTTGAATATCTTGAATAAACTTGTTATCTTGTTGAAAGTTCATGATTAAGTTCATCTTATGTCCTTGATATTACATTCTCTCTATCTTGTCGTTTTATGCGAGCATGCATAGCTTTATCGCATTCATGAAAATGTAATTACTTAAACCCCTTGCTAGTACTTGAGATATAATTTTCTACTGAGCGTTCGCTCATCCCGTTTGTCCCTTTTTACTTTTCAGGTAAGTCCGACGACGATGGAAGTCAATCGGATGGGAATGGTCATGAGTGAAAGTGCTAGAGCTGCTCAAGTGGCATCTAGTCTTTTCTATAGTTTCTTGAGTCAACTATGTACTTTTCTTTTTATTAAACAGAGTATTGGATTTGTAATAGTCTATTATAAAGGAATAAAGGATTGGGTTATCTTGCTATTTTGCGCATCTCTGTCTTTGTGTCGAATACACGACCACTCTGATTGACATGATTGATATAGACACGTCGCGCACCTCCGGGTATCTTCCGCGCTCGGGGCGTGACAGTCTTTGTGGTATCAGAGCCTAGGGTATTCAATTCCTAGGAAAAACCCAAGTCCAAGGATAAGTTTGAACCTTTAAACCAGTGAGATTGGGTAGAACCAAGGGTTAAATTTAACATAGTGTACGAGTCTTTAAATACGATCACGTACTGATATAGTTATTGTAATAGTAGGATAATGGCTGCCGAACGTGCTCAATGGCGCAACATGCAGCGTGCCCTCCAAGGGATGACTCAAGTGCTACAACAGGTAGCACAAGGTGGTGCTCCACGAGCTGGAAACTTACACCAAGCATTTAAGAACATGAATCCCCCGAAGTTCACGGGATCGACCGATCCGGACGATGCCGAGCATTGGGTTCGGGAAACCGAACGCATATTCCGTGTCATGCAATGCACGGATCAGGACAAAGTTCTATTAGCTACATTCCAGTTAGAGAAAGATGCTAGGTGCTGGTGGGAGTCTATTGAAGCAACCATCGATCCTACTCAAGTAACATGGGAAGAATTTGTGGAATACTTCAATGCTAAATATTTCTCGGACCGAGTCCAAGAAAAGAAGGCTGCAGAATTCGCTGCATTGAAGCAACGATCTTTATCATTAGCAGATTATGAAGCTCAGTTCTCCAGGTTGTCTAAGTATGCTAAGCATCTTATTAGCACGGAGAAGATGAAAGCCCGTAGATTTCTTAATGGGCTTAGGCCCCACTACATTACTCAACTGGCGCCTATGGACATCCAAGTTTATTCCGAAATAGTGCGCCGAGCTCAATTACTTGAAGATGCCATGGAACTATCTGATAGGATCCGTGGGAAAGATAAGAAGGAGCAAGTCACAAGTTCGGGTTCTTTCAAACCCAACTTTAAGAAGAGGCCCAATAATGGAGGTTCATCCTCTCAAGATTCCAAGTTCAAGAAATCCAAGCCCTTCTCTATCACCACTACACCTTCTAATACAGTATGTAAGCATTGTGACAAGGCTGGTCACAAGACCGAAGAATGCTGGAGGAAATTAGGAGCTTGTCTCCGTTGTAGGAGTCGCGAACATCAGATTCCCGATTGTCCATTAATGAATGACCAAGCCGGTGACGGTAAACGCCCGGTGACGAAGAATGCTCGTCATCATGCAATCCAGGAGACCGAACCTGAAGAAGAAGGCGGATTAGTGGAAGGTACATTGAAAATTTGTTCCAAAAGTGCTTATGTCTTATTTGATACGGGTGCATCACATTCCTTTATTTCTAAGAAGTTTGCCGACCCGTTACCGTTAGAACCAGAATGGATAAAAATAGTCCTAACTACTGCTCTGGGAAGTAAAAATGATATTACTCATCACAATCAAAACTGTGAGGTAATGGTTTAAGGTAGGAATTTACCTATAGATCTCAGATGCCTCGATCTAAAGGAGTATGATGTTATACTGGGAGCGGACTGGTTATCCAAATACCATGCAACGGTTGATTGCCGCAATAGCCAAATTGCTTTTAAAGATTTTCCAGAATTAGTCTTTTCTCGCCCCAAGAGTCGGAGCAAATCCCCTCTTATTTCGGCTCTTCGAGCAAGCAAGCTCGTCAGGAAAGGATGTGTATCCTTCCTTGCATTTGTCACAGTTAAGGAAACAAAGGACACTAAGATAGAAGACATTCAGGTAGTGCAAGAATTTTCAGACGTATTTCTGGAAGATTTGTCGGGATTACCCCCTCAAAGGGAAGTGGCCTTCACCATTGACTTAGTCCCTTGTGCTGGTCCAGTTTCAAAGGCACCCTATAGAATGTCCCCAGCTGAACTCAAAGAGTTGAAGGAGCAGTTGATGGAACTGATTCGAAAAGGGTTTATTAGACCAAGTACTTCCCCGTGGGGAGCACCAGTCTTATTTGTGAGGAAGAAGGATGGATCCATGAGATTGTGCATCGACTATCGACAGTTGAATCATCTCACTATCAAGAACAAGTATCCACTGCCGAGAATCGATGAGTTATTTGATCAGATTTCAGGATCCAAATATTTTTCCAAAATTAATCTCAGGTCAGGATATTATCAATTAAGAATCAAGGATGATGACATTCATAAGACTGCATTCAGAAGCAGGTATGGCCATTACGAATTTGTTGTTATGCCTTTTGGACTAACAAATGCCCCTGCTACCTTTATGCAGTTAATGAATAGCATATTCAGGCCTTATCTAGATCAATTTGTGGTGGTTTTCATTGATGATATATTGATATATTCCAAGACTAAGGAAGAACATGAAAAATATTTGAGGATTGCATTGCAAGTCTTGAGGACAAATCAATTATATGTAAAACTCAGCAAGTGTGAATTCTGGCTTGAAGAAGTGGCTTTTCTAGGACATGTGATTTCACGAGATGGATTATCTGTTGATCCATCAAAGGTTGAAGCTGTTAGAAACTGGGGAAGACCAACCAATGCTAGCGAGATCAGAAGTTTCTTAGGTCTTGCAGGCTATTATCGGCGATTCATCAAAGATTTCTCTAAGATCGCCGTACCACTTACAAGATTAACACGCAAGGAGATCCGATATGAATGAAGTGAGGAATGTGAAAGAAGTTTCCAAACTCTCAAGGATCATCTCACTACAGCTCCGGTGTTAGCTCTACCAATAGAATGAGAGAAATTCGAGGTTTACACAGATGCTTCTGGCATTGGCCTCGGATGTGTCCTAATGCAACAAGGACAGGTCATTGCATACTCTTCACGTCAACTGAAGAAGCATGAGGAGAATTACCCCGTCCATGACTTAGAACTGGCCGCGGTGGTATTTGCCCTAAAGATACGGAGACACTACTTATATGGAGTGCAGTTTACTGTATACTCCGATCACAAGAGTCTCAAATATCTATTCTCACAAAAGGAGCTAAACATGAGACAAAGACGCTGACTAGAATATCTCAAGGACTTCGACTTCAATATACAATACCATCCCAGAAAGGGTAATTATGTTGCGGATGCCCTTAGTCGAAAGCCGAGAGCAATGATAGCCAATTATATGATACAAGAATGGAGGTTGCTAGAACAATTCTCCAAGCTCAATATAAGCTTGGACAAGGAAGCCAAATTTATCACATTATCTCATGTAAGCATACAGTCAGATTTATTATCTGAGATACAAGCACTTCAGGCTGATGATCCTATATTAGTGGAAATCAAAGGCAGATTAGAAGGACAATCTGATTTTCAACTAACTTCTGATGGAAGATTATTATTCAAAGGTAGAACTTGTATACCCGACTGTCTAGAATTAAAGAAGAAGATCTTAGATGAAGCTCACCGATCAAGGTACACTATTCATCCAGGATCAACAAAAATGTACCAAGATGTAAAGAGAAACTTTTGGTGGCCCAACATGAAAAGAGAAATAGCGGACTATGTATCACGCTGTCTCACATGCCAACAAGTCAAGGCGGAACACCAAAAGCCTGCTGGAAAACTACATCCTCTAGATATTCCAAAATGGAAGTGGGAGGATATTGGTATGGATTTCATCATGGGTCTATCTAAATCCAAAGGAGGACATGATGGAATATGGGTTATCATTGACCGTTTAACTAAATCGGCGCATTTCTTGCCAATAAAGAGTCGATGGTCAATCGATGTCTTAGCTGCATTATATATCAAGGAAATAGTCAGGTTACATGGAATTCCTGTCTCAATCGTGTCTTATAGAGATCCCCGTTTCACTTCTCATTTTTGGAAGGGATTACAACATTCGTTGGGGACAAGACTAAATTTTAGTACAGCTTTTCATCCTCAAACGGATGGTCAGACAGAGAGAACTAACCAAGTTGTTGAGGATATGCTAAGAGCTTGCATCATTGACTTTGGTGGAAGCTGGCATGAACACTTGCCTCTAGTTGAATTTGCATATAATAATAGCTACCAAGCTAGTATCCAAATGGCACCTTTCGAAGCTTTATATGGAAGGAGTTGCCGATCACCTTTATGCTGGAACGAAGTTGGAGAGAAACAACTGTTAGGTCCAGACATGGTAAGGGATACAACTGAGAAGATACAAGTGATCAGAGAAAGATTGCAAGTTGCTCAGACCAGACAAACAAAAGGCTTATGCTGATACAAGGAGAAGAGATCTTGAATTCCAGGTTGGAGATCATGTATTTCTTAAAATATCGCCTGGACGTGGCATACGAAGATTTGGTGTTAAGGGCAAGCTTACGCCAAGATTCATCGGACCATTTGAGATACTCGAAAGAGTTGGCGAGGTTGCTTATCGCATCGCATTGCCTCCTCAATTGTCCGAAGTACACAATGTATTTCACATATCCATGTTGAAAAAGTATGTACACGACCCATCACACATTATTGAACATGGAGATCTGGTGATCAAGAAAGATCTCACATATGAACAGAAGCCTATGAAAATCTTAAATCGTGAAATACGAGCTCTAAGGAATAAGTTTATTCCCATGCTTAAGGTGCAATGGAATAAGAATTCTGAACATGAAGCGACATGGGAGACCGAGGAATCTATGAAGAAACGATTTCCCGACTTGTTCTAAGAGGTATATACTCTACACTCTCCGCGTGTATACAGAATATGCAATTGAATTTGGGGACCAAATTCTTTTTAAGTGGGGGAGGGTGTAGCAACCCTGACAAATGAATATTTGAAATGAATTAAAACATATATATTACAGAAGTAATACAGATAATAAGAATGGGGCTAACCAGACGAAATAAAACATATTATAAATAACACCTCTTAGTAAGGCGTTAATTTAAAAAGAAACGCCTCTATATACGGCGTAACTAAAGAAAGGACACCCTCACCTGACGGCGTCAAATTCCAACGCCAAAGACGGTAAGCCAATAAACGCCCCAATCTTGGGCGTGTTTTAGAAACATGAAACGCCCTTCCTCAAGGCGCTTCTTAAGACACGACCTACACAAGGTCGTCAATTAAAGAATCGACGACCTGACCTAAGTCGTTAATTCCATTCGAGTTCCGTTCGACATGGGAGCCTATCCAGGGAAGGATTATGTTAATCCAGTAAGTATTTAATAGGGCAAGGACTCTATATTGGAAGCATTACTTCTACTAGAACACTAACCTTAACAGGACGTCCAAAATCCTATAAATAATCTTGATCAAACAAACCCTAAACCTATTTGGACGATCGAACCGCACAGGTACGTGAAGAACATATCTTCTTCTTCTTCTTCTTCTTTTCCTTATGAACGTAATAGCAGTTCATATAAGTTTCTCTTTGCTTCGGTTACATGAAGAACTAATAGTTCTTCATCCTCTTTTCCTCTTACAGGTTGAGGACGCAGCAGCATAAGTGAAGAACAAGGTAACGTTCTTCTAATCTCCTCTGTTCTGATAGGTGAAGAAATTAATAAATGTTTCTTCTTCTGTTCCTGTAGGAGTACAGAACCGAAGAACAAGGGTTCTTCATCAAAGCCATCAGCCAGTAGCTGCCATCTTAAACAGAGCATCGATCCCCTTCCCGAAACCTTCACGGTTCAATCTTCAGATTATCACAAGGTAGGTTTTCTCAAGTCACTGTAGCCCAAATAAAATAACACAAGATATATGTATAAGCATGGCATGCATTCAGTTTTATTATGTTCTGCAATATTTTGAAAGAAACGCCCCTGTCAAGGGCGCTAATTTACAAGACACGACCATGCCCAGGTCGTCAATTTCATATTTGACGCCCTGTACACAGGCGTTAATTTCATGTAAATGTTAATCACCCACCTTAAGAACTGATTATCTATGAAATCATGACTATAAACAATGCATGATCCTCTGTCTTCAACCTGCTAACGTTACTGTCCTGATATTATCTTCGTTCCTCTGTTATCCTGAAATTATTACTGTCCTTCAAAAACTTTAAGTAACGACCTTGACAAAGTCGTTTTACACATGTTAACGCCCTGCCATAGGGCGTAAATTGAAAAGACACGCCCCTTCCTAGGGCGTTTATCGGTCAAAATCCTGAAATACATATATTCTGTAATATAGAATTAAACAGTAACGCCCCTTGCCAGGGCGTGTTTTAGACAAATCGTGAAAAATTATTGAAATTATGTCAAATATATAAATAATGAGACGCCTGCTACTGTAGTTGTCAACTCTTTAAGAAACGACCCCGTCCAGGGCGCGTTTTAGATAAATTACTGAATTATTGAAAATTCTGCAAAACAGAACATATGTAAACGCCTTTCTCTTAGGCGTTACTTACTTGAGAAACGACTTGACCTAAGTCGTTATTTTCTGTAAACTGATTTTTATCCTGATTCTATAACCGATGGGTTCATATTATACATATACGTATATATCGGCACTATTCTCCACTCCGTGAGTATAGTCCCACTTTTCACGTTGTTTCATCGATCACACTCAACTCTCATTGATATACAAGCTCTCCATTGGACATTCCGTTCCTTTGGACTAGCGAGTTAGTCATAGAGACCTCCGTAAGACTCCTCGTAGCCTTGGATTCCCTCAAGGCCGACTGAGCTGGTTGTACCCTAAAAACCCATTACACCATTGATGCCATGTCAATCTAAAGAAACATGGTATACCGGCCCTTATGATTATACAAAGAGTATATCATAAGAAATTCTTAATGGGATGATGATATCATGCCATATCATGTCATTCTTGTAAACCTCAATTCTATGATAAGAATGAGGGTATCTTACCTTTGATATACTGTTCATGTGGACCTCAATTCTATATATAGAATGTCCATATCGATTTGTCATGGTACCTAAGTTAAGGGAACCTAATTCCACCTAGTTTCATCGATAATCGTGATTATACCATTATTATCGCCAATCTATGTCCTTTGTCATATTTTGGACTCTATTCTATCAAAGTTGTCGTACGTGTCTACAAGCTTGATTATTGAAATTCTATGTTGGCTATAAACATGAGTGGATGTCAAAACACATGATAAATGCCTGCGCATATAGGGCCCGATCTGGTCCTGGGAGGAGCACCCGAAAGTACTTGTGCCCATGGGAGTTAAAATGATAAGGTATCTAGCATTATAGCGAGTACTTGACTTGCTTGATTGGACATTCCACACAAATCTTGTACTTGAATCGTACTTGACTTGACATGAAATGCGTGGCCCGCAAAAGGGTAATTTACTTGCTTGATACATGATAGCCAAAGTTCTTGACATGACTTGTTAAACGTACTTGCTTGAATATCTTGAATAAACTTGTTATCTTGTTGAAAGTTCATGATTAAGTTCATCTTATGTCCTTGATATTACATTCTCTCTATCTTGTTGTTTTATGCGAGCATGCATAGCTTTATCGCATTCATGAAAATGTAATTACTTAAACCCCTTGCTAGTACTTGAGATATAATTTCCTACTGAGCGTTCGCTCATCCCGTTTGTCCCTTTTTACTTTTCAGGTAAGTCCGACGACGATGGAAGTCAATCGGATGGGAATGGTCATGAGTGAAAGTGCTAGAGCTGCTCAAGTGTCATCTAGTCTTTTCTATAGTTTCTTGAGTCAACTATGTACTTTTCTTTTTATTAAACAGAGTATTGGATTTGTAATAGTCTATTATAAAGGAATAAAGGATTGGGTTATCTTGCTATTTTACGCATCTCTATCTTTGTGTCGAATACACGACCACTCTGATTGACATGATTGATATAGACACGTCGCGCACCTCCGGGTATCTTCCGCGCTCGGGGCGTGACAACAAATCCATGTGAATCTTAAGGAAATCCAATTCAATGCTCAAATCAATTCATGAAACATGAGCAACAGAATTAAATATATAGGACCATTTCAAATCTCATGCTACAACAAATAAAGAACATCCTATTAGGATCTATACAATGAGAGCAAGGAGGCCCAACCCAAGGTAGAATCACATATCAGAACTTGACATTCAATTCAGCAAAACTGAGACTGTAATAGCAGGAATCACCAAGAGTCATGGATATCACATGAAAACTCCAAACCCTCAAAAAGCTAGAGGTCGACCCATGGGGTTGACCCTTGCAAAGCTAGGTAGAAAAACTGATTCCACGAAGCATGCCAAACCTGCAAAGGAAGATATCATCATATTATCTTGTTTATCGTGTGGACACTATTTAAGCATAAAACACACAGTATATTGGAATCATCAAAACCATTGTCAAAGACAACGAGGGAGCGCACTGAACCCAACAAGCTTGAAGTCGAGTCTCTCGTCCAGCTTGTCCTTTATTTCCACTAATGCAGGATCTTCTTCTTGTACCTTCTTGATTTAAGGAAGCTAATCTGGATGTAGACTCATGTGGGATAGAATAATACACCCGTTCTTCTCATCTGTACTTATATTGAGTTCAGAAAATTTCTCCAGCAACTTCCATTATTGAATCATGTAGTTGGCCATTAATGCTCTTGGCTTTCGACTAAGGGCGTCAGCTACGGAATTACCTTTACCAGGATGGTATTGTATGATGAAGTCGAAGTCCTTGAGATATTCGAGCCAAGGCCTCTGCCGCATGTTCAGCTCCTTCTGGGAAAATAGATATTTGAGGCTTTTGTGATCGGAGTACACAATGAATTATTCTCTGCAGACGTAGTGTCTCCAGATCTTTAAGGCAAATACCACCGCGGCTAGCTCTAAGTCATGCACCGGGTAGTTCTCTTCGTGCTTCTTTAATTGTCGGGAAGAGTACACAATGACTCTTCCATTTTGTATCAATACACACCCGAGGCCAATACCAGAAGCATCGGTATATACCTCGTACTTCTCTCCTTCAATTGGCAATGATAAGACTGGAGCAGTGGTCAAGAGATCCTTCAATGCTTGGAAACTCTTCTCACAGTTTTCATTCCACTCATAAGGCACATCCTTGCGGGTTAACCTTGTGAGAGGAACAACGATCTTGTAGAAGTCCTTGATGAAATGATGGTAGTAACCAGCTAGCCCCAAGAAACTTCGAATCTCTGTTCCACTTGTCGGTCGTTCCCAATTCTTCATGGCCTCGACCTTTGAAGGGTCGACAGCAATTCCGTTCTTCGAGACCACATGGCCCAAGAAGGATACTTCCTCGAGCCAGAACTTGCATTTGCTAAATTTGACATATAATTTATTTTCCCTCAATATTTGTAATGCCTTCACAAGATGTACTTCATGGTATTCTTCGGACTTTGAATAAATTAAAATATCATTAATAAAGACCACAATGAATTGATCCAGATGTGGCCGAAAGGTGCTGTTTATTAATTGCATAAAGGCTGTAGGGGCATTTGTTAGTCTGAAAGGCATAACAGTAAATTCGTAATGCCCATACCTACTTCGGAATGTAATTCTATGAATGTCTTCTTCTTTGATCTTAAGTTGGTGGTAACCAGAACGAAGATCAATTTTTGAGAAGTATGTAGCTCCAGATAATTGATCAAACAGCTCATCAATTCTTGGCAGCGGGTACTTGTTCTTGATTGTAAGGTGGTTTAACTACTGATAATCAGTGTATAGTCTCATCGATCCGTCCTTCTTTTTGACGAATTGCACGGGTGCTCCTGTTGACACCTAAAATGTACAAAGATAAAAGAAGAAGCCGAAGCAAGCTAAGGGCTTTGAAGATCAATCAAGGGTGCGACTCCCGTGTCATCCCTGGAAGTTATAAGATCAGAATAGAAGAAGATCCATTACACCCGACACTTTGTCTGGCTGAAGCCATTACTGGCCAAGCTGCTATCCAGCACGGCTATCATTCAGATAGTCAGGCTGATGAAGACTACATCAACCCCCGGGCAATCATCTGCCTGCTGAAAAGGATCCGCAGAATATTCTGATGCTCGTAAAATGGGATTCACATAGCTTGGCGCATGTCTGTTGATGCCGGATGCTAAGTAAGTAGCAAAGAGAGCAAATGAACATTTTGAGAGGCCCATATGGCTAATGAAGAAGGCCCATTTTGTCCAAAATCCATCTATCGGCGCCAATGCATTGAGTAGATGGCCCAAGCCCATTACAAGAGGAGCGCGTCGAGAGTTCTACTGCCGAGCGCGCCGACTGCGTACCACCCCGGGAAGGACCCGTGCCGAAAGAAGAGGGCCAGCCCTCTATATAACCCACGCCTTCGGCGTGTATGAGAAGGGGGGATCAATCGATCAACCAGAGAAGAGAGAAGAGAAAGAAGAAAAGAGGGTTCAAAGCCAGAGAGAGGAAAAGGGTTTGAGAGCCTACTGAAAAGATCTGAAGAGGGAAAGAGAGCTGCAGAAGCCCAGGAAAGGGGATTCAAGGTGGGGTTTGCTTATCAAACGCCCTAAGGGGCTATATTCTCCCCTTCCCCATCTTGTGTTTTCGATCTATCTCCTCCTCTGTAGTCTGCTTTTGCCTTCTGTACTTTTGCTTCTAGGGTTTGTTCCTCCGTTGATGTTATGTGCCAGCGTAGTCTGGTATATCTTAAAGGGGCATTAGCCTATATGCATGCTCTTGTAGTCTGATTCCCCCCTCTATGCTAAATGTATGCTGGAGAGGGGAAATCTAACCGCCCAGACGGAGAGGCCAAAAGAGGTCCAACCGGACCGAACGAGGCCCAACTCTTTGAAGTGGTAGCCCCTGGGCCCAGTCAATATAAGTCCAATAACTCACTCGGAACAAGCGCTTCCTAGGCGGCCTTCGGGTTGGGAAGTCCGAGCATCAGTTCGATCGGGAGAGCTCCTTCGGAACCCCGCATTCTCTGCCCTAATCATGCACTCATTGCTCGGGTGGCCCATCCAGAGTCAGTGACTCATGCTCAGGTCAACTGATGGAAGCTTATTAATACGGCCGTTACGTGTCCCTTAAAAGCCAGGAGCTCAAGGGGACAGGGGAAACCAAGAGTCTGCGGGCTATAAAGAGGCCACGAGGAGGACATAACCCCCCCGAATCTCCTCAGCTGATAGGGATCATTCACTCAACGGGCCACTATTTAAACTGGAAGAACCCTGCCGAAGGAAGGTAAGAATAAAAGAGACACCTAAAACCATGAGCAGGAACCACTTCACCTCTTGGTGGAGAGGGATCTCGTGTCCCCATATTCCTCCTAATTCCTCCCTTCGCACCAGTGCTCTACTACTCTTGCTGACTTAAGCATCGGAGGGTCTTCCCCGGGGTTCCAACCCTGGGCACCTTTGACGTGTTTCCCTTCTTGCAGTTCATACTTCAAGTATACGTGGACACCTACTTCCCAGCTCAGGAGTAACGCGAGATCGCCCCTCTTCATCTGGCGCCATCTGTGGGAAACGCACAAAGAGCCATCATGGTGCGAAGGAGTTATGGCAGGAGGATTGCCGGCAACAAGGGAAAGGCCCCGGCGGCCGAAGAAGGCATACCTTCTCTCCCCACGGAGAGTTCCCCACCGAGCAACCATGCCAACGAAGTACCTCTGTCGGTGGCGGGGGAACAACTTCCTGGCTGGAGTACCGACGCCCTCCAAACCCTCAACGTAAAATTGGATGTCATCGTGGACCTCATGAGGGCCCAGGCGGCCACGAAGGAGAAGTCACAGCTCCTCCAGAAGAGCCCTACACGCGGAGATGCCTCCCAGCAAACTGCTGTAGGCCGTTTTTCCCTCCGGGGGTGGCGGCTCTTCCGTAACCTGTAAGGAGGACCATCGCATGTCCCTCCCCCGGAGCAGGAAGCCTCCTCAACCCCAAGGAGGGAGAAGTCCAGATCACGCCGACAGTTTCTGGAGACCAAAGCCCCTGAGGAGCGCCGGGGTAGCATGCAAATGCTCCCCCCCCCCAGCCCCTCGGGCCAACGACAACCTGAGCCCTCCCTCCGACTGTGAGACTTTGAGAGGCTTTTCATGGAGCAGGAGCACGCCCTCCGCGCCTTGCAGAAGACCTCTCATGTGGAGGATGAGGAGCGATCCCCGTTCTCTGATTACATCTTGAAGGCAGAGATTTCTCCCGGGATCTCACTGCCGACCTTCAAGTCATACGACAGCCAGGGAGACCCGACCGACCACTATGATAGCTTCGATGCCCTAATGACCTTGCATGGGGCGTCCGACGTAATCAAGTGTCGAGCATTCGTGATGACTCTGGTTCAAGCCTCTCAAGCATGGTTCAGAGCCCTCGCCCCCGGCAGCATCCACAACTTCAAGCAATTCAGGCGAGTGTTCAAGGAAACCTTCACCGGCAGCGGTCCACCCCTGTCAGTGGCAGGATTACTGGCACTCAAGTAGGAACAGAGGGAGAAGTTGCGGGCTTATATGAATCGATTTAAATTGGAAGCCCTGCGCATCCCCCACCTGGATGTTGCCTCGGCTATCACCGCATTAACCGGGGGTACCCGCGACGAGAACCTACGGCGCGAGCTAGTGCTTCATCCTCTTACCTCCCTTTCCGAGCTAGTGACCTTGGCCCTGCACCACGCATAGTGCGAGGAAGTCCTCAGCGCCTGTCGAGGCACAATAGGCTCTGGTCGGGAGGGGGACAAGAAGCAACCGTCTGAGTAAAGGATGGGTCAAGGAAAGAGGCAGAACCAGGACGGAGACCATAAAGAGCCGTCCTGAAAGTACGAGCGGTATACCCCCCTTACCGCCCCCGTCTGCAAGATTTATGAAGACATCAAAGGCTCGGGCCTCCTCCACCAACCCGAGCCTATGAGGGCCAAGCATCGCAATCGCCGCAAGCATTGCCTGTTCCACAGCGATCACGGACACCACACCAGTGATTCCCATCAACTTCAAGATGAAATTGAGCACCTCATCCACCAGGGGCACCTATCCCGATACGTGTCGGGGAAGAAGGAAGACCGAGGCACCCCGAAGACATCGACAATGCCCCCCGTGGAGTCCACATCAATGTCATCGCGGGCGCCGCGACATCAGGTGGAGATAGCAGCCGAGGAAGAAAGCGTCACGCCGAGCGGGCGAGTCGAGTCTCTGTTAAGCATTCTACGGCCCCATAGGCGAGCAAACCACAGGCCCTGGTATTCTCCGACCAGGACCTGGATGGGTTAACCACCCCGCATGACGACGCTCTCGTTGTATCGGCTACAATAAACCATTGTAACGTAGACAAGATTTTAGTCAACAATGGTAGTGCCCCTGATGTATTATCCTATGAATGTTTCCTCAAGATGGGAGAGAATCCATCTAAACTCCACCCGATCCGAACCCCCCTGTGTGGGTTCAACGGCCAGGAAAATTATCTCGAGGGAGCCCTGAGCCCGCTAGTTACTATCGGCACCCCACCCAAAATCGTTACGGTTATGGTAAACTTCATCGTGATTAAGGGGCTGACGACATATAACGCCATCTTCAGCCGAGGTATCCTCAGCCGATTGAAAGCGGTGCCCTCTACCTTTCACCAAAAAATGAAATTCCCGACCAAGTATGGCATGGGGGAGGTCCGGGGTAACTAAGCATTGGCTAGACGGTGCTATATAATCTCGGTCGAAGCCACGAGGCCGGAAGGGAAGAGCAAATAAGTAAAGGGAGCTGAAGAGGGACCAACAACATCTGAGCCTGGCGACGAGTTGTTAACAGTCTTTCTCAACGGTGACCCGACTCTAGGAATCAAGATCGGAGCCGATCTACCACTTGAGGAACAAAAAAAATATAAAGATTTCCTTGCCCAGTACATCCAAGTCTTTGCATGTCTGATGAGCACCTTCCCGGGATCCTGGGGGACGTGGTGATGCACAAGCTCAACCTCGACCCAACAGTGAAGCCTGTCCAGCAATGCAGGAGAAAGCACGCCCCGGAGAAGCAAGCGGTCATCAAAGAGCAAGCCATCAAGGGGCAGAAGACTGGCCTTTTTCGTCTGGTCTTGTACCCTACGTGGCTCGCCAACGTCGTCCTGTTAGCTAAGCGAAGAGTGATATAGAAGGGGGGGATGAATAGATCACTCCCAATTTGAACAACTTTAGCGGAAACTCACTACTTTGAAATACAACCCTTCAGATATGGCAAAACAATGCAGCTAACTCAGTGAGAAACTAAGACAGGATAATGAGGTGCGATTGGAAGAGGCCGTCCACACATAAACACAATGCCAAATAGAAGGAAATCACAAACGATGATACCAAGCCACAGAGGAGACAAGAGATTTTAAGGTGGTTCGATTGTAGTCCACAATCTACATCCACCCCTCACTCCAACTAGAGTGAGGATTCCACTAGCCACTGCTAGAAAACTACAGACTTAGTCTGCGAACAATGTGCTGCCACACAGCTGTTGTACTCCTGGTTTTGATGATGACAACGATAAGATAAGTGATATAGACACTTAAGTTTTAATGAATGTTTAACAGGAACAAAAGGATGCAGGGTGCTCGATGCGTCAACGCCACAATGGAGCAGCGTCGACGCAGCGGCTTAAGAGACGCCAATGTACAAGGCAAGATAGGCTTTAAGTACATGTTCGTGCGTCAACGCCACCAACTGGCAGCGTGGACGCAACAGTTCAAACAATCAAGAAACAAGCTACTGGATTAATCTGGCGCGTCAACGCATTCATCAAGTGGCGTCGACGCAGTAGGTTGATGGATCGACAAGGTGACCAGAGGGTGGACGCAGCTGCACAATGCATCAACGCACTCCTTGATGCAAGAAGGCTGAAGCCATCCAATTTCAACTGCTGGAACACACCAATGCATCAACGCAGCATGATGAGAGCGTCGACGCAACACGTCTAACTGCTGAAGACCTGATCACTGGATTACCGATGCGTCAACGCAGCAGTGGAGCAGCGTCAACGCAACTATCAATAGGGCTAGGCTGGTTGCTCACTGGAACACATCAATGCGTCAACGCCATGGGTTGGAAGCGTCAACGCAGCAGACTTGAGTTTTGCTGGTAGAATGCCCTTGAAGGGTGCGTCAACCCTATGAAGCAAGGCACGTGATCCGAGGTGCCTGGCTTGTAGTCCCAGGATGGACGAGGTACCAGGATGCTGACACGTTGAAGCTGGGGCCTGCTACTTCACCACGTGGACCAATCAATTGAAGCTCTCCTGGGCATCTCTACCCTATCCTCCGAAGCCCCTGTTATTGGTATATAAATCCCTCTTCGTCTTCAGTGAAGAGGTTAATCACTCCAAGAAAAAAGTGAACAAAAAGAGGCCATCTGAGAGCAGGAAGAGAACATGAGAGAGAGATAGGCCAGCAGAGAAGAATTCGATAGCAAAAGATGAAGATCGTGAGAGTGGGAACAGTAGAAGAAGAAAAGAGCAGAGAACAGTAAGAGTGCGTGAGCTGAGAAGAAGAAAGAAGAGGAAGAAACGAAGAAGAAGGAAGAAGCTATTGAAGATCTGTCCTCTGGCGTCTGGATTAAATCCAAGCTAGATCTGCTCCTTTGAGAGCTACATTCTTGTTCTTCATTTACAGCCTTCCGATTGCTGTGTATTTTCCTTTTCTTATTTTTCCCTTTTTATTTGGTTATTCTTGTTCTTCCGATTGCCCTGCTAGGAATCGGGTTCCTCCTGGTGGGTCAGGAGAAGGGAGGCTAGACTTCCGGTTCTGGTCTTGCTGGTAGAAGGTCTAGGTGTACCCTCCGGGTTGGAGGAAGAGAGACTGGGGTCTCTGGTTGCTGGTGACTGGGTGTCACTGGTGTTCCCTCCGGTTGGGAGAAAGAGGGGAGGATGTTCCCCTGGTCAAGCTGTTTGGCAGCGTGTGCTCGCAGACTGAGTCTGCAGGTTACTAGCTTGTGCTAGTGGAAGCCTCACTCTTGTTGGGAGTGAGGGGTGGATGTAGGTCTTGGTGACCGAACCACCTAAAAAATCTCATGTGCAAGTGATTGTACTTTGTGCATTTGTTCCTTGCCTTCTACCTCCCCTTCACAGGTTGTGCATGCTTGGTTAGGTGTATTAATTGGGAGTAATCTCTTAGCATTGTTTTCTGCTAAGTGTGCTTGGGTTGATTAGCTCTGCTTGCGAGTCTGATGTGATCAGGTGGTTGCATTGTTGCAGTCCAACTGTTTGATCAATTGTTTTGATCATCATCTCCTCTTGGAAAGCTCACTAGTTTTTATTCGGCATATCTGAGCGTTTAGTGTTTTAATTCGGGCATAATTTTTAGAGGGATACATTCACCCCCCTCTGTATCCGGGCCTAGCACCCTAACAATTGGTATCAGAGCGGTGTCTGCTTAGAAGGTCCAGCGATCTGCAGATCCGATCTTGCTGTCTTAGGTGCTAATTTGTTTCTAGTGCATCATTATTCCTGTTGCATTGAATCTACCTTCTATTTGTTTCAATGGCTCCTCCACCCGTCTTTAGTGGTTCTGATTTTAATCAGTGGCACACTGCTCTCCATGCTTATGTTAATATTGTTATTCCTGATCTGTGGAAGTTAATTTCACAAGGTCCTCACACCTTACCTACGAAAGTGTCTAAATGGACCGACAGACACAGATCAAAGGACAGAGAAAATCAGGAAACCTTTAATCTGATGAAAGCAGCTATTGACTGGTCTTGCTTTCATGATTGCAGGTCCGCTAAAGACATCTTGGATATGCTGAAGAAAATTCACAGGGCAAATGAGGATAGCTGCATGATGGCTGACAGATATAATCAAGGCAGCAGTCAAGATGAAGATGATGATGATAATGAGGTAAATCCCTTTGAAAACTATACTTCAGATGATTGGGAAAATACTTATGCTGACTTGTTGGGGCTATATGAAAAATTAAAAAGGGAACATAAGAAACTGAAAAAGGGTATTAGGTTAAATAGTGTAAATTCCTCTTCATGTCAAAATTGTTTAAAATTGAAACAAACAAATGATGATTCTATATCTGAAATTCGTGAGCTTGATAGTCAAGTTAAATTACTAAGGAAAAAGAATCAGGATTCTGTTAACTCAGAACTAAGCAAGCTAAAATCTGAAAATGACTCTCTAAAACAATCTGCTAAAGGAAATGATAAAGAATTTGAGAAACTCAAACAAGAGAATGATTTGCTGATTGAAAAAATGAATGCCATAAAATCTGTAAACATAGAATTACAGAAAGAGTGTGAAACACAACAAAGAGAAATGAAACAAATTGAAAATGGAAGAAAGTATGAAGTCAATTCAGAAGACCAGCTTCTAATAAATGAATTGGTTCAAAATGATAAGCTCAAAGAAGAAATTAAAAAATTGAAGCTGTTAAACAGTGCAATGTCTGAGAGACTTCTAACCTTAGAAAAAGGAAAAACGGTTTGTGTTGAAATTCTTGAAAAATTGAGCAATCTGGAACAAGAAATTGAAAAATATAAAACTGCTAACAAGGTGTTAACTGAATGTGTGAATTGCAGTGAGCAAGAAATCGCCAGCTATGAGTTACAAATCACCTCCTTGGAAAATAAAATTCATGACTTAAAAAATTCCTTGTCCAAATTTGTTCATGGTCAAGAAAATCTAGATAAACTGCTAGGTGTTAAAGTCAATTTTCAAAAAGAAGGGTTGGGCTATAATCCAACCAAGAAAAGGAATTTTGAAAATAAGATTCAAACTTCAGCTGTTCCAAATGTTGCCTCTGCTAGTTAAGCCAATCCTTCAGTGTTTCAATTTGCTGCTCAAAGAATTTTTGATGCCAACTGAAAAACAAAAGGGAAAGAACAAAATGGCTTCTACTACTTACATGCATCCTGTTTTTAAATCTCATGCTAACAGGAAACTCATGTCATGCCTTAATTATCATAAAGCTGGTCATCAAATGCATGAATGCAAACTGAAAGGAAAAGACGACATGAATGCCAGTGAAATGCATGTTAGGAAAACTCATGTCAGAAATCATGAGGTTCAGAAAAAGAAAATGTCATGTTATTACTGCCATAGAATTGGTCATTTGATGCATGAGTGTGAATTAAAAGAACTGGATGATTTGAATGCTGAAATAATTAATGCTGAGAAACTTCATGATAAAAAATCTTCATTCCAGAAAAAGAAATTTGAATGTCTGCACTGTGGCAAACTAGGACACAGCATTGCACAATGTTGGTTTAAAGATGGTAAGAAAATGTCTTTCTCACATCATGATAAATCCCCTGCAAACCGTAATGATGTTGATAGGAATAAAATTGCTGCAAATAGAAAATATTCTGCATGTGTCAACTGTGGGAAGACAGGCCACAGGACCATTGAATGCTGGCATGCTCAGGGTAGAAAATTCAATTCTAAAACTGATAAATTCCCTACCATTAGCAAAAAGTCTTTTTCATGCTATCACTGTGGGAAGCTAGGTCATAGAGTTGCTGAATGTTGGCTGGCCGGCTTCAGTAAACAAACTTTTTTCTCTGTCAATAAATTTCATGACAACAGTAACGTGCATAAAAAGAATTTGAAATCTACTAATTCATGCCATTATTGTAGACAAATTGGTCATTCAATGAACAATTGCTACTTGATGAAATCTGATGACCATGCTGCTAGAAATGTGCTGAGAAAACATGCTAGGAGTAATACTATCATGTCAGGACCCAAGACTTCTTGGGTGCCTATCTGTGCAAAATAGTTTGCTTACCTGCAGGTGTGCCTTGGAAGCTGAAGAATAAAGGGGGGTAATAAATCAAGGCACTCAAGAAGAAAACCCCTAGGACTGAAATTTTCAGGTAAATTCTCTGCATTTCCTATAATGAAATTCACTGCATATCTTGTTTGATGTGTTCTTGCACACTTGTCAGCTATTGAACACTATGAACATTCATGTCTCTCAATGCTCATACTTAATTGTCTATTTAGACATTGAAAAGAGAATAAACTTGCATTCTGAAAAATCTGAAAAGCTGAAAATTGATCCATGCATGCATGCTCACATTTAAAAATCTGCCTTGTTTCTCATGAGCACATGTTGAGATATCAGTGCATAATTCAGATTGAGAATTGATTGGAAATCAGAACTGCATGTTGAATTATTATGATTGACCTCTGTGGTATATTAAATGGTAAGCTACCAAAAGGCAGGGAGATCTGTCTGGAGGTTCTTACTATGTGTGAAGTGGTCTTTTAGACCAAGTGCTCCGCCTAGTACCATGGGTCACTTTGCTTATTAGGGCAGTCTGAATGTGCATGTATCACAATTTCATAGATTCAGTTTTCATGGCAAACATTGCATGATCTAAGGGGGAGTTAGCTTAAGATAAAATTCTTGGTGACAAAATGCTGAATAAAGTACAGAGCTGTTACTGCTGGTTGGAGGACTGAGTTAACTCAGTGTGGAAATAGAGTTAACGCACCAGACAGCTTACTCTTTGAGAACCTTGATGTGGAGTGTCTGTGGCTGGTGGAGTGAGTTGACGCAGTGAAAAGGGTGAGTTAACGCAGCTGTGCCTTATTGGAATCTCAGGGTTACATCTTCCTCTTTTGGAAACTTCCTTCTCACATCAACTTGCTCTATCCATATATCCTGTCCTTTCCATTCTTACCCACAATAAAGCTTCCTTGACATCCATGTGTGGGAAAAATCTCTAGAGCACTGAGATATGTAGATGATGTCTTAAATTCAGGGGGAGTTACAGTGATAATTCCTGTGGAATATGAGATATATTCTGAATTTCCCTATGATATGTTAATGATAGGAGATCCATAATTCTTATGATGTTTGAATTCAAGAACTTTTGAACCCAATTATGCACTATGTATGGAGCAAAAGCTGATCAACTTAATAAAACCAGGACCTCATCATCTCTCGATCCTTATTGTTCAAAAGTAAAGAAACCAATGTGTGTAGAGGAATTTAATAGTTGTATTGATGATGAACTCAGAATTTGTTTATAAACGCTAAAGGTCCAATGATGTGACACAATGAAGGGGAGGCAGCAAGATACTATGCTCCCTCGGACTTAATTCGTAAAACACAACTCAAGATTTGAGATTTCTTTGAAATTGGACCGAACCACCGTGCACACCCGCAATCCGTGGTGACTCGGTGATGCCGAGTCGAGGTGGTGGAACAAGACCCTTGCTGGTTGAGGGCCAGCAGGGCTAAGGTCTTCCCTCCCGAGGGTACGTTGCCCAAGTTCAAGGGCGGGCCGGGTGCCTTGGAGCACTGGGTCACTCTCTCTCACTTTTGCCACGGTGACCACACAAGAATCGGTGGGTCTGGGAACGAGCGCTCTCTCACCGACCAGCGGATAAGTCGTACGGAGATGAAATGAACAGAAATAAATGGAGCAAGGGTAGAGGCTCACCTGGTTGGTTTGAAGAAACCAACCTCGTTCGGAGACGATGGGCGAGCGGGGAAGTGTGGGATCCCCGCACACTGCGCCGATGAAGCTTGAACCCTGTTTATTACAAGCACTACACCTCGCACAGAAGGGGGAACTAGGGGCGGGGATTTCAATGTACAATCAAACACTACCTCCGCACAGGGAGGGGCGCTAAGCCGGCCAGGCGGGGAGGGGAGATAAGCTCGATCGCGCCGACGGAGCACCCGGCCGAATCTGCCCGGGTCGGGGACAGCAAGATAGGGGGTCGATGTAGTCGCCGCTGTGAGCTCTCCCGAACTCAGAACTTGATGAGACTTGCGCCAAAATGTCACTGATGTACCCAGGTACGACTGTGATTTTTTGTGGGTGGTCCCGAAGTCGTCGCTGGTGGGAACGGGCTCTGGAACAGGTCCCCTACGTGCAGAAGCAGACTGTTCCCAGGGGCAGCAGCGGATGGCCGAAGTCACCACGGAGGCTCCCAAAGTCCGAATGAGGCGAGACCAAGTCGAGGACATCCATGGATGAGTCTTCTTCGAGCAGCAACCAAGAAAAGCACCAGAGGATGTCGGGGCGGTGAGGAGGAGTCCGTTGAGTGAGAGGCTGTCGGGGCAGGACCTAAACGGACTGTCTGCGTGCCCGGGGAAAAAAAATGGAAAATGCACTTCCTGATGCCGAAATGGACGCCGCCTTTTCATAGTGGTGGATGACTCGTGGTTGCAGCTCTCGGCCAAGTGGCACCTCCATAAGTTGAAGGATGTGGCCGTGGTGGAGGTTCGAACAGGGGGGCAGAAACTAGGACAGGCAGCTTCTGATCTCATGCAGCAGGTTGCAGAGAGTGCCCCGACCGCTCCTGGACTCCGAATCACAAACCGCCAGAGTTTCTGGAACCGTGGACGAGCCCTCTTTGCAGCAAAACTGACGAGGAAGCCGTCTGATGTCAGAGAGGACTGGGGGACTCAGAAGAGCAGAGTCAGGTCGTTGCAGACTGTGGGAGGCAGACCCGCGCAGCCGAGGGAGAAAAATGAGAATTTTGGCCTCCAGATGCCGAACGCAGTTCTGCTTCTTGATTCTGATAGAGGACTGGGGGAGGAAGAACTTTGTAGAAGGGTTCGTAGCCTGAATCTTCCGCCGTTTGTTGTGGTGCAGCTTCTAACCGGGCTCAGGTACTCTGCAGAGGGAGCCCAGCACAGTCGGGGGAGAATTGGCACCACGATCTGTAGTGAAGTAGGAACGAGACGATTCCACCTCGCCTGTGAAGAAGACTGGAAGACCTTTCCGTCAATGTATGGTGCACCTCCAGATGATGTCGGACAGCACCGGGGAAGTCTCTGCAAGTCAGGCTCCAACTGTTGCCTGCGAATTGAGATGGATAGGGTGATGAAAGGTGATGGGAGATGGAGTAGATGGGGTGGGAAATGGGGTGGATGGGTGTGGGGGTGACACCTAACTATGTGGGGGTCTATTAGAGGGTGATTCAAGGTGTGGGAAGGGCAGAAAGTAGGCTGGGAGTTGGTCTAGCAAGTGGAGGGAGGGGGAGATGTGAATTTGGGTTGGGAAGGAGAGAGGGAGGAGAGATGTCTTCTTTGTTTTGAATGGTGGGTTAATGGAGGGGTTAATGGGGGCCTAGGGAATGGGAAGGGTTGCCTTGGGGATGGGAAGGGGTGTTTGGGAGAAGGGATTCTCCCTTGGGAAAATGAAAGGTTGTATGGGGAAGGGGAAAGGTTGCTTGGGAGGAGGGAGAGGTGCCTAGGAGAAGGAGATTCCACCTAGGGGTTGGAGGGGACTTAAATGGGAGGTATGGGGAAGGGGGAGGGGTCTTAATTAGAGGTGAATAGGGAGGAGAGAGAGTGAATTTCATATTTTGGGGTGGGGATGAGAGAGAATGGGGTTCGCCCCCTTTAGAGAGAGAGAGAGAAATAGAGAGAGAGAGCTAGAGAGAGAAGGAGGCACAATTCTTGTGGATAATTCTTTTCTCAATGATTCATTAGCTCCAAATGGTGGGAGTGGGGTCCTATTTATAGGATTCCTACAATTTAACATAAGTCCCTGAATTTTAGACTACTAACAAGAAACCAAGGGGGTAGGGCCTTCCCTGGGCCTAGCCCATCTAATTGGGCCCAAATGACACATTAACCACTCTAATGACCTATTAACCTAGGTACTTGACTCAATTAAAAGGAAAATTACATAATAAGACTCAAATAAGAAAGTGAAAAATACATCATATGACTCGAAATAAAGTGGCGAACAAGATGTAGTACTGCTGGTGATCATCAGGAACCTCAAAAAATGTGGAACGGTTGGAGATGTCCCCATCATACCCCTGGGGTGCGGAGAACTCGACTCCGTCGAGTATGGGTCCACCGGGGAGGCGGTCTTCCAAGGCAGCTCTAGGCGAGCCATGATCTCCAAACTCAACCCTGTGTCCGCAACCAGGGGACGGTCCTTCATCCTCTCGAGGTGGCTCGGGTGCACCCTCTTGCTGGCGATGGAACCCTGCTTGCCTAGTATTGCCTCCGTGTGCACACGTCGGACTCTCAGGCTGATTTGTGGTGGCTCTCCGAGGGTGTCCCTCTGAAAGGAAGATATAGGTTCGAGGCACTCACTAGGATCCACCGCGGTGCCCATATAGGGTACCGGATCCGCCACATGGGAAATGGGGTGAATCCCAAAACCCATTAGTAAGTCCAACCCGTTAGCCTGGTTGCCAAAGCCACTCGGAAGTTGGGAAGGTCCAAGTCCTCGTGCCCTCGAATTGGAGGTGACCCTAGGTTAGAGCCACTCCAATGTCATCATCACCAGATCACCTACTTGGAATTCCAAGTGGCGCTCGCGCTTGTCCGCTCTTTGTGAACCTCACCGCTCGTCAAGAATTACTTGTGTGTATGCTCATACCATGCATTATGATGCGGTGAGTGGGTGTGAAAGTGGATAGTGTGCAAAGGTGGACCGGGGCAACCATAAATTGACCTATCATGCTTTGATGCCATGTGGACCTTGATGAACTTAGGTGGACCAGGGCAGCCATAAGTGGCCCTATCATGCATGGACTTCATAACAATGGTCGGAGGGCCGGGGCATCTATAGGGGAATCTATTACGCATGGGTATATCAAATGCCGGGGGTCCTGGACATCCATGAATGCTCCTAATATGCTTAAGACCCATGATGAATGAAGGTGGACCATTACAACCGAATATGGACCACTTATGTTTCCAACTTGACATGTGGGTGTTATGAATGAAAGGACCCGACTTACTAATCATGTCAAGTGGTGGGAGATGCCAAGACATAGGCATTCCTACTCCAAAGATGATTTCTATGTGAGAGGTTGTGGGATGACCTTTAAACTTCCATTTGAAAGGATCAAAGGGATCTAAGAAGGTTGGTAGCACAGAGTGAGACACTTCCTTAATCCTTATGTGAACATTACCCAAAGTCATGGCTCCCATGGTGTAACCCGAGTCTAGGAAGGGATGGATTTGATCTATTATGGTTGGTTGGGGTAGGGAAAGGTGGGTGGTGGGTAAGGTGGTTGGGCCACATGGGTATCTGTACTCCCATTGGAATGGGTCAAAGGGATCATGGTAAGGGCTACCTAGAGAGAGGAACTCTATGTCCCCAAGGTCTTCACAAGATGGTGAGTCATCCTCCTCCAAAGTAATTGGTCCAAGACCTCTAGTGAGTTGACCGTTTAAGGCATTTGGGGTCTCAATGGGTGGGGAGTAGATAGGAGTGGGTTCTTCCTCCAAGGGGAGAAATAGAAGAATCTCAATAGTGCAATGCCCACTCGTGCAAACGGAAGTGATGGAGCCAATGGTGGGGTGGGCAAAGTTAATGGTGCTAGTCTCCGAAGGTCCCATGGCAAGCAAGCCGGTCAAGTGGGCTTGCCAATATAGGTAATCCACTAGGTCTCCCAAGTCTCCCGTGAAGTAGAAGGTTTGTAAAGTGACATGGGGAGACTAGGTGGGAACAATTTGGGATTGATATCCCAATGGTGGTGAGCTCAGGAAGGTGGGACTTTGCTTGAGCCATTGGAGTATAGACTCGTCTATGGTGAGGGTGTGCGGCTCATGAGGACCCGGACTAGGAGGGGTGGGTGAGTTTTGTGGCTCCTCCACCTCAATGGTGTGGGCTTGGGTTCCCTCGAGGATCGGGAGGGGGTCTAGGTCAGTCTTTACTTCCAAGGGATCAGGTGTTTGGATCATGGGCTACTCTTCCAAGGGGAGGAATGGGTCTTTTGGTGGAGGAGTGGAGATAGCCGGCTTATGGTACTCCCGGGGTGGTGAACATGGACGGGCTTGGGTTAGGCTTGATAGGGGAAGTACTTGGGTTGGAGTTGGGGGTGGGGGTGGAAAAGTGGTTTGTTGAGGAGGTCCGAATTGGGGTGCGTAGATCTTTCTAAGATCATCCCTCATTTCAACCCAAGATTCAATGGGTGCTTCCCCTTTCGCTTCTCTCAAACCTACAATGTACTCCCATTCTTTCCTAGCTTGGCGCCAGAGCAAACTCTTGGCATAGTTGACTTGGATAGGCCCTGACAGGGTGAACCTCCCAAAGTGTCTGTCTATGGACTTCTCCCATTCTTGATATATGCTTGGGCGGGATCCATCAAACACAAAAGCCGCTAATGGGTCTAAGGATGGCGAATAGGCTAAGTAGGAAGTGGTCATGATGAACGGGTGATGAATGCAATGGCCCTAGGACAAGACTTAGTAGAGACAAGTCTAGAACTTGCTCTGATACCAAATTGATGTGACACAATGAAGGGGAGGCAGCAAGATACTATGCTCCCTCGGACTTAATTCGCAAAACACAACTCAAGATTTGAGATTTCTTTCAAATTGGACCGAACCACCGTGCACACCCGCAACCCGTGGTGACTCGGTGATGCCGAGTCGAGGTGGTGGAACAAGACCCTTGCTGGTTGAGGGCCAGCAGGGCTAAGGTCTGTTGGGTTAGATGGACGCAGTCTATATCCACAGAGTGTGGATCTAGAGGGGGGGTGAATAGATCAACTTGCCTAATTTAAAACTACTGCAAGTTCTAAAGCGGAATTTAGGCAAACATCAGTTAAGCTAAACAAAAGATGCTAAACAAAAGGTCGAAAGCTAGACATGAGCATAAGCGATGCAATCAAGTAAGCTGAGCAAGAAATTCCCATCGCACACAGATCACACAAAAGCACAAACACACTGCACACACAATTTTTAGGTGGTTCGGCCAACGACCTACGTCCACCCCATACTCAACCGAGTATGGCTTCCTGCTGCGCAGCACAGCTTGCGTCCGCTGGGCTTTACAGCTTGGCCAAACACTCCTCTGATACACAGCTTCGCTGGGCACTACAGCTTGCCGACCAAAGGATCTGATCCTCTGCAACCGCTGGGGAAATACAGCTTAACCCGTCCAGTGGAGACTACCACTGCAAGACCGCTGACACACAGCTTGAAGAAATAGTATACGGAAATGAAAGACAGAATCAAAATGAAAACATAAAAGCTCAAAAAATAATATAGCTCTAAGAGCAAAGCTCAGCTCTGGTTTTGAACCATGAGACTGAGATACACACTCTCTCACTCTCACTCTCGATCAGCTCTCTCTTAACTCAATCTCTCACGATCTCTTCCTCTCTCTTTTTCTCCTTCCTCTCTATTTCTTCTTCTTCTTCTCTTTATCTTCTTCTTCTCTCTTTTTCTTTTCTTCTGCTGGATCGTGGAAGCTCTTTCTTCTTTTTCCCTTTCTTCTCTCAGCTCCTGCTCTCTGGCTTCAATCACGATCAGCCTCCATCTGAAGACGAAGGCTTCATTATATACCAGCAGCAGCAGCAGGCAGGGCGTGTGCCCTCCACGTTTCCCGCCCAGCAATTTGGACCACGTGGCAGCATCAGGGAAGGGCTTCTTCCACATGTCACCATCATAGTTCCTCGTCCTCCTTGGATCACGAGCCAAGTCAGCCAGTCTCTGTAAAGAATCCCCAAAGACTAATCATGTCTTTGTGCGTTCTCGCACGGAAGCATATGAAGTCTCAGGGGAGCATCTATGGCTTCTGGACAGCATCACCTGTCAGACGGTCATACAGAGACTTATCAACTTGGTGTCGATACTTTGGAAAATGAAATGCATTGTATATACTTGTGAATGCGAATGCCATGTACGGACTTAGAAAGCGAAGACCAATGTATAGACTTAGAGACCCAAAGGTAGTGTATAGACTATTCTTTTAACTACCAAGAGACTAGTCATGACTTTGTGCGTTCTCGCACGGGAGCATACAAAGTCTCAAGAGAGCATCGATGGCCTTTGGACAGCATCACCAGCGTCAGGGGAGCATGTGCCGTCTCTGGGGAGCAATCGCTGCTCCAGGAGAGCATCCTCAATGTCAGGGGAGCATCCGGAGGGACAGGCGAGCATGCGCGTCTGTTGTACAGACTCTACCAATGTATAGACTTGGTGGATAGTGATGCATGGCCAAACGGATGTATAGACTTCACTGTGAATGCATGAACAGTGAATGAGTGTATAGACTTGATCAAGAGAGACGCTGGCCAGTCGGAGCATTAGCAGCCACTGGAGGGCATACTCGGTCCCAGGAGAGCATCCGGGGGGACAGCGAGCATGCGCGACTGACGTATTAGACTTATGAACAGTGTGTGCATCTACAGTGCAAATGTATGGACTTTAACAAAATGCCTAACACAGTCCGATGTACATACTTTGCCTTAGACTCTAAATGTGAATGTATGGACTTTATGAATGCATGCTACAGTGCCAATGTGTAGACTTGATGAGACATTCACGAGTGTATACACTTGGCCAAACGTAGGGAAAGGTATGAGGAGTGTATAGACTATGCTTCACTTCGAGCAGCCACAGTGATGTATAGACTTGGCCTTTGAGATGTGGCTGTACAGACTTTGTGTGAAAGCATGACCAGGCTTTGGCTGTATAGACTTGGGGTCCAACTGTGGATGTATAGACTTGAGTGAAGTGAACGCTTCATGAATGAGTGTATACATTTTACCAGATCAAGGGCGATTCGAATGTACAGACTCTGAGGTTCAAAGCCAACGGTGCGTTGACGCTGTAACATGATGCGTTGACGTTGTGCACACTTAACCAATTTAATTGAGATGTAGTGTGTGGACTTATGACAGTAAGAATTGCAGATAGCAGTGTATTAAAAACAAGGAACACATAGTCAATCTGATGGAGCAATTTTATCAAATGAAAATCAGTTGCCAATCAATCAAAACAATGGTGTTGCCAAAGAATAGAGCAAGTGTCAACATCATCAACATAGAGGGGTCACAACAATCTCCCCCCTTTTGATGATGGCAACCCCATATGAAGTAGAGTAGCAACAACCTATCATAGATATATATGTTTGATGAAAGACATGATGTGTTATGCAGATTGACATGCTGATGCTATGAATGCATGCAACTCACTGCCTCAAACTCTCCCTTGGAATGAATTCAGAAATGACTTCAGAATTCAGACAGATATGCATTCTCCCCCTAGACATCCCCTAGACAATATTACAGATATGCATTCTCCCCCTAGACATCCCCTAGACAATATTCTCCCCCTTTGCCATCAACAAAGAGGAGGAAAAAAATAAACACGAGAAGAACTGACTGGCATTGTGAACAGATAGTTCATGAATAAGCATTCTAAAGCATAGAGTCTTCAGTCAAATGAATTTAGAAACTGCTGTCAGAAAGAGTTCGGGTTTAAGAATGATAAACCTGGAGTTCATGCACTACAAGCAATAGATATAGGCACTGTGCATGATAAAACAGTAAACCAGAATCATATTTGCATAAAAGATTCAGTTTCATAATATCTTACTTTCATAGTCTCAAAGAATTATTGAGAGAAGCCAAGTCATGTATTGAAACTAAACAAATTGACACTCATGAACTTTTCTTTTGAAGGAGCAGCATTATCAATATTAGATTATATTGAGCATTCAGGTACCACAAGTCTTTCTGCATAAGGGTATACATTTATAAGACGCCAATACCCCTAGATACTCAACAAGATGGACCATTCTGCATATGATCAAATTCAACAGAACTGAGTTACACCTTTATGTGTGAGGGTACACGTTTATCAGACGGCAGTTACCCCCAGGTACTTAGTGAAACCAGCCTGCTGTTTTGAACATTTTAAACAGAGATACCTGATACACTTCATGACATGAGTGTTGTCCACTTCTTTGATAGATCACTCAGTTTCTCAGTGATTTATCAGTCATTGCTCTGCCAATATTAATTTTCAATGATTTTCAATATTTTCAATAGCTTTCTTAGCTGTCCTTTTTATGTTTCAGAATGACTTGTTCAAGAACAATACACATACTTAACCTTTCTAACATGATTTCAGATGAGTTTTCAGATTTCAGATATGATTAGCTTTGTCTAACATGAAATGAGAAAGAGGTTGAGAGTTTTATCAATTTTCAACTTTCTTATATACTAATTACAATCTTTAAACTCCAACCATTATAAGATTTAAACCATTACATCAGTCTTTGAACAATTCAAATTCTTATAAATGAAGAAATCCATTTTCTACTGCTTAGAAATCAGAACTGACCAACAGATTGCCATAATGTCAGAGACAAGTATTCAGAATTAAAGGTTGAATGACTCCAAGAAGGTTGAAACCACTCTGAAGTTCTAGCAATACTCCCCCTGTCTATATGCATGCAACATGGCAAGAATTAATTGAGAGAGAGCTTATGCATAGGTCATGAATGAATGATTTGCAAAGACATGCAAAGACTCGACAATCTCCCCCTGAATAGATGCAATACATGACAGTTCTACATCCGCATTCACATCCACATGATTTATCCAAGCAATCAAAAATAAGTCCACATCAGAGATTTTATTCACAGCAATTAAACAATCATTCATCATGCTGAAATTTACATAAGTCAAGTTCTCTTCTAAGAAACTTAAATTTTTCATTCGCAAGAGGCTTAGTAAAAATATCAGTAATTTGTTTTTCAGTTTCTATGAAGTTCATTTCAATATCCTTTTTATTTACAGCATCTCTAAGAAAATGATATTTTATCTCTATATGCTTAGTCCTAGAATGGTGAACAGGATTTTTAGCAAGGCATATAGCACTAGTATTATCACATAAAAGTGGAATGCATCCCATATTTATCTGATAATCCGCCAGTTGGTGCTTAATCCAAAGTACTTGGGCTGCACAATTACATGCTACAACATACTCAGCTTCAGCTGTGGATAATGCTACAGTGTGTTGCTTCTTAGATGCCCAAGACACTAGACAGCCACCAAGGAATTGACAGTAGCCACTAGTGCTTTTTCTATCTACTCGACACCCAACATAGTCTGCATCAGTGTAGGCTAGAAGCTCTAACTCACACTTAGCAGGATACCAGAGACCTAGTTCTTGGGTGCCTAGTAAATACCTAAAAATCCTTTTCACAGCTTTAAAGTGAGTTTCTTTAGGACTGGCCTGAAATCTAGAGCATAAACACACAACAAATTGTATATCAGGCCTAGAGGCTGTAAGATAGAGAAGAGATCCGATCATACCTCTGTATAGCCTTTGGTCCACAAGTTTACCTTTAGAATCTTCATCCAAACTGGTTGATGTACCCATTGGAGTGGCTATTTCCTTGAGGTTGTCCATTTTGTACTTCTTCAATAAGTTCTTTACATACTTGGACTGAGAGATGAAGATGCCATCTTCTGTTTGTGTAACCTGCAGTCCAAGAACTAGTTTGAGCTCACCCATTGAGCTCATTTCAAATTCATCAGTCATAATTTGAGAGAATTCCTCACACAATTTGGGGTTAGTTGACCCAAACACAATGTCATCCACATAAATCTGAATGATAAGAATATCTAGATGGCTTACCTTGGTAAACAATGTTTGATCAACTATACCTCTTGTGAAGTTCTTGTCGGTGAGGAATTTGCTCAACCTGTCATACCAAGCTCTAGGAGCTTGCTTTAAACCATAGAGAGCTTTATTGAGCTTGTAAACATGTTTAGGGAAATCTAAACATTCAAACCCAGGAGGCTGTCTCACATAGACATCCTCATTAATTTCCCCATTTAGAAAAGCAGATTTCACATCCATCTGCTGAAGATTTATTCCTAGGGAACATGCATAAGCCAATAAAATTCTTATTGCTTCTAACCTAGCTACATGGGCAAAAGACTCTTCAAAGTCTATTCCAAATTCCTGATTGTACCCCTGAGCTACAAGTCTGGCTTTATTTTTAGTGACATTTCCTCCTTCATCAGTTTTGTTCCTAAATACCCATTTAGTCCCTATGACTATTTCATGATCAGGAGGTGGAACCAAAACCCACACCTTATTCCTGTCAAATTGATTGAGCTCCTCATGCATGGCATTAATCCAATGCACATCTTGGAGAGCATGGTCAATGGACTTGGGTTTTGTGTTTGATACAAAAGCATAAGCATTCAGTTCATGTTGAATTCTTAAGTGGCCTCTAGTCCTAGGAGGGTCATGCAGATTTTCAATAACATTATCTACAGGATGATCATTGAGATATCTAATATTTGCAATTAGAGTATCATGAACTTGATTTACCTCCCCCTGAACTGTAGGCTCCTCTTCATTAAGCCCTTTATGTTCTTCTTCATTCTCGGATTTGTCTGCAGGATCTCCTTCCTTCAGAATTTCACCATTATTTTCATTCCTGCATTGACCAACATTAGAATTTGTCAAGGATTCATCAAAAACTATGTGTGGAGATTCTTCAACAGTTTTAGAGTTCAGATTGTACACTCTGTATGCTCGGGTGTTTTCAGAATAGCCAAGAAAAATTCTTGGTTCTCCTTTAGGTTCAAATTTATCAAGGTCCTTTTTATCATTTATGTGAATGAAACATTTACAACCAAAAACCTTGAAGTGAGCAATAGAAAGTTTCTTACCTTTTAATATCTCATATGATGTTTGCTAGGTAGAAGGTCTTACCATGGCTCTGTTAATTACATAACAGGCAGTGTTCACTGCTTCAGCCCAAAATTTCCTTGGTAGACCACCTTCAACAAGGAGTGTACGACCCATTTCCACTAGGGTTCTGTTCCTTCTCTCCACAACTCCATTCTGCTCAGGTGTCCTTGGTGAGGAGTACTTGTGGTTGATTCCATTCGACCTGCAGAATTCATCAAATTGTGAGTTTTCAAACTCACCTCCATGATCAGACAATATGTTTTCAATTTTCTGATTTGTTTTAACATAGAACTCCTGAAATTCTGAGAAAGCATCACTCTTATTAGATAAGAAATAAACCCAAGTATACCTAGAAAAGTCATCTACCATGACAAACCCATACCTCCTCCCTGGTAGGCTGACAGATCTAGTTGGCCCAAAAAGGTCCATATGTATCAGCTCATAGGGTTTGGAAGATAGATTTTCAGTTCTAGACTTAAATGACTTTCTAGTTATCTTTGATTGAGTGCATGCATCACAGATTTTGTTTTCTTTCTTGAATGAGACTTCAGGAAGTCCTCTAACCATGCCATGCTTATTTAATTTGTGCAAAACAGTGTAGCTAGCATGACCTAACCTACGATGCCATAAAAATGCTATGTCTTCTCTACTGGCAGTAAGGCAAAGGTTAGTGTGTTGAATTTCATCTAAATTTATCATGTAAGTATTATTTATTCTTTTTCCAGAAAATTTGACAATATCAGAATCAGGTTCAAAAACCTTGCAGCATTGAGAATTAAATAGAACATTGTAACCTTTATCACATAACTGGCTGATGCTAAGTAGATTATAGGCTAACCCTTCAACCAGCATAACATCATCAATGTAGCAGGTAGAACACTTACCTACCTTACCTGATCTGATAATCCTACCCTTTGTGTTGCTTCCAAAGGTGACAAGGCCTTCTACTTTCTCAGTCAGTATGCAAAATTTGGCCTTATCTCCTGTCATATGCCTGGAGCAGCCGCTATCCATGTACCACAAGTTGTTCTTGGCTGCCAGGCATACCTGCATACACAATTAGGTAGAGAAGTTTGGAACCCAAGACTGATTGGGCTCCAATGTAAATGAACTAGAAGCAAAACAGGAAAGTAAGTGTTTCGGAATCCACATTTGTTTAAATGTGTTTTGTTAAGTGGATCCTATAGATTTTCTTCTGTTGTTGTTCCATTTCTTCTTATTGTTCTTTTTTTTATTAGCAGCAGCATGATTATTAACGATATTGTTATTTCTGTGCCAGTGCCTTGGCCAGGGCATGTCCACAAAATTTTGGCCATAGTAGTTCCTGGGTTGGGTATGAAAATATTGATTTCTAGATGTCCAGTAACCATACCCATTGACCCAATTTCCACTGTAAGGTCTTTGATTTTGAGCACCCTGGTATGCAAGGCCCGTAAACCTACCCTGAGTTCTAGACCAATTTGACCTATTGAAGTAGGTTGGCTGTGCATTGTAGTGGGTCTGAGCTCTGGGTTGATAAACATAATTGGGTTGACTCCTAGCTGCACTTTGTCTCCCATGTACTTTGGACCTTGCTGATCTATACACAGGTTTGTATTGGGTCTTCTAAAGAGGTGGAGGTGTTGGTGGAGACTGGGTTACCTTGACCTGGGGTTTACTGGACAGTGTAGGTTGACCCCTAACCTGAGTCTGAGCCCTAGGATTCTGCTTAGATGTGCTAGCTCTACTAGGCTCACTGAGTTTTTGTTTACCCTTTTCCTCAGCACTGGTCTTTTTCAGATTAGCAGTTTTGTTCATTAAATTTATTGAGTTCATGCTAATTAGAGGTCCCTTTTCCTTTTGAGCAACAAATGAAATTGTTTTCATTCCGAAAGTTTTTGTTGCACTAGAATTAAATCCTAGGCCCTCTTTTCTGAAATTAACCTTTGACCCTAACAAAGCATTTAAGTTATCTGTTCCTTGGGTTATTTTCTCAATGGTTTTCATTTTATCCTCATTGTCTTTCTGAAGTTCATTAATAGCCTTTTTCAGCTCATTGTTGACATTGAGGACAGCTTCATATTTTTCAGAGATGATTTTTACTTCACTTTCACATTTTTGAATCTTCAGCTTCCATTCATCAATTTCATTTTCAAGCCTTAGATTCTCTTCCTTAGAAGCTTTTAACTCATTTTTGATTTCATCTTCTTCAGAGCATGAGAGTTTCAATTCATCAATCTCAGATTCCAAACATGCAATTTTATCAGTTAGTGTTTTATCATTTTGCATGGAATTGATTTTTCTTCTAAGATGCCTATTTTCTTTTCTAATATCAGCAGCTCTATCAGCTATGTCATGATAAGCATCTACCCAATCAGCAATTATGAAGTTTTCAAATCTAGTGATTACCTCATCTGTGTCCTCCTCTCTATCTTCGGAGCTTGTTGCCATAAGGCAAATGGGCTGTTCAGATTCGGCTTCACTATCTGAGCTGTTGCTGAAAGAGCCTTCATCTTCATCACTCCATGTGGTGATCATAGCTCTTCCCTTCTTGATTTTCTTCTTTGACCTGTCCTTATGTTTCTGATTGTCTGGACAATCAATTTTCAGATGCCCTGGTTTCCTACATTGATAACAGACATTAGCTTCATCTTTCTTTGCAGGTTTAGATTTATACCTTTTATCCTTTCGGCCACCACTGTATTTCTTCTGGCTGAACCGTCCTGCTCCCTTTCTGAGAAATTGCCTAAACTCTCTAGTCATCATGGCTATCTCAGATCGAGTCACATCTTCTTCTTCATTTAGGTTCTCCTCTGATGATGAAGAGCTGCTGGAGCTGGATTTTGTTGATTTGCTGGAACTAGCCTTCAGCGCTATCGGTTTCCTCTTCCTCTCGGCTTCATCTGTCCTTGGCATGCTTATCTCATATGCCATAAGTGAGCCAATCAGCTCATCAGATTTTGTATTACGCAGGTCCCTTGACTCCTCCATCGCAGTTGCTTTGGTGTGCCAATTGGGAGTAAGGGAGCGCAGAATTTTCCTCACTACATCATACTCTGCCTGAGGTTTCCCAAAACCTCTGAGGCCATTGGTTATGACAGTCAGCCGAGCGTACATTTCGTTGATGGACTCGTTCTGCTTCATCTTGAAGGCTTCATACTCAGATATAAGAAGATTGGCCTTCTGCTCTCTTACTTGAGATGTACCTTCATGAATTACTTCCAGCGCATCCCACATCTCCTTAGCTGATTTGCAAGCAGACACACGGGAGAATTCTGTAGGATGCAGAGCGCACTGGATAGCATTAATAGCACTCCAATTCAGCATGGACCTTCTGATCTCCTCCTTGGTCCATACGTCTTCATTCGGGGACAGCTCATAAGGTCCCTTGCTGACAATCTTCCAAATCTCATAATCCTTAGCCCTGAGGAACACTTGCATACGGTTCTTCCAGTATGCGTAGTTTGATCCATCAAAGAATGGGGGCTTCGTTGTTGAGTGACATTCGGCAGTCATCCCTCGAGCATCCATCTCTGCCTATTTTCTTCGGGCGATGAGCCCCTGCAGAAGAGTTAGGCTCTGATACCAAGTGTTAGGTTAGATGGACGTAGTCTATCTCCATAGAGTGTGGATCTAGAGGGGGGGTGAATAGATCAACTTGCCTAACTTAAAACGACTGCAAGTTCTAAAGCGGAATTTAGGCAAACATCAGTTAAGCTAAACAAAAGATGCTAAACAAAAGGTCGAAAGCTAGACATGAGCATAAGCGATGCAATCAAGTAAGCTGAGCAAGAAATTCCCATCGCACACAGATCACACAAAAGCACAAACACACTGCACACACAATTTTTAGGTGGTTCGGCCAACGACCTACGTCCACCCCATACTCAACCGAGTATGGCTTCCTGCTACGCAGCACAGCTTGCGTCCGCTGGGCTTTACAGCTTGGCCAAACACTCCGTTGATACACAGCTTCGCTGGGCACTACAGCTTGCCGACCAAAGGATCTGATCCTCTGTAATCGCTGGGGAAATACAGATTAACCCGTCCAGTGGAGACTACCACTGCAAGACCGCTGACACACAGCTTGAAGAAATATTATACGGAAATGAAAGACAGAATCAAAACGAAAACAGAAAAGCTCAAAAAACAATATAGCTCTAAGAGCAAAGCTCAGCTCTGGTTTTGAACCATGAGACTGAGATACACACTCTCTCACTCTCACTCTCGATCAGCTCTCTCTTAACTCAATCTCTCACGATCTCTTCCTCTCTCTTTTTCTCCTTCTTCTCTATTTCTTCTTCTTCTTCTCTTTATCTTCTTCTTCTCTCTTTTTCTTTTCTTCTGCTGGATCGTGGAAGCTCTTTCTTCTTTTTCCCTTTCTTCTCTCAGCTCCTGCTCTCTGGCTTCAATCACGATCAGCCTCCATCTGAAGACGAAGGCTTCATTATATACCAGCAGTAGCAGCAGGCAGGGCATGTGCCCTCCACGTTTCCCGCCCAGCAATTTGGACCACGTGGCAGCATCAGGCAAGGGCTTCTTCCACATGTCACCATCATAGTTCCTCATCCTTCTTGGATCACGAGCCAAGTCAGCCAGTCTCTGTAAAGAATCCCCAAAGACTAATCATGTCTTTGTGCGTTCTCGCACGGAAGCATATGAAGTCTCAGGGGAGCATCTATGGCTTCTGGATAGCATCACCTGTCAGATGGTCATACAGAGACTTATCAACTTGGTGTCGATACTTTGTAAAATGAAATGCATTGTATATACTTGTGAATGCGAATGCCATGTACGGACTTAGAAAGCGAAGACCAATGTATAGACTTAGAGACCCAAAGGCAGTGTATAGACTATTCTTTTAACTACCAAGAGACTAGTCATGACTTTGTGCGTTCTCGCACGGGAGCATACAAAGTCTCAGGAGAGCATCGATGGCCTTTGGACAGCATCACCAGCGTCAGGGGAGCATGTACCGCCTCTGGGGAGCAATCGCTGCTCCAGGAGAGCATCCTCAATGTCAGGGGAGCATCCGGAGGGACAGGCGAGCATGCGCGTCTGTTGTACAGACTCTACCAATGTATAGACTTGGTGGATAGTGATGCTTGGCCAAATGGATGTATAGACTTCACTGTGAATGCATGAACAGTGAATGAGTGTATAGACTTGATCAAGAGAGACGCTGGCCAGTCGGAGCATTAGCAACCACTGGAGGGCATACTCGGTCCCAGGAGAGCATCCGGGGGGACAGCGAGCATGCGCGACTGACGTATTAGACTTATGAACAGTGCGTGCATCTATAGTGCAAATGTATGGACTTTAACAAAATGCCTAACACAGTCCGATGTACATACTTTGCCTTAGACTCTAAATGTGAATGTATGGACTTTATGAATGCATGCTACAGTGCCAATGCGTAGACTTGGTGAGACATTCACGAGTGTATACACTTGGCCAAACGTAGGGAAAGGTATGAGGAGTGTATAGACTATGCTTCACTTCGAGCAGCCACAGTGATGTATAGACTTGGCCTTTGAGATGTGGCTGTACAGACTTTGTGTGAAAGCATGACCAGGCTTTGGCTGTATAGACTTGGGGTCCAATTGTGGATGTATAGACTTGAGTGAAGTGAACGCTTCGTGAATGAGTGTATATATTTTACCAGATCAAGGGTAATTCGGATGTACAGACTCTGAGGTTCAAAGCCAACGGTGCGTTGACGCTGTAACATGATGCGTTGACGCTGTGCACACTTAACCAATTTAATTGAGATGTAGTGTGTGGACTTATGAGAGTAAGAATTGCAGACAGCAGTGTATTAAAAATAAGGAACACATAGTCAATCTGATGGAGCAATTTCATCAAATCAAAATCAGTTGCCAATCAATCAAAACAATGGTGTTGCCAAAGAATAGAGCACGTGTCAACATCATCAACATAGAGGGGTCACAACAAGGTCTTCCCTCCCGAGGGTACGTTGCCCAAGTTCAAGGGCGGGCCGGGTGCCTTGGAGCACTGGGTCACTCTCTCTCACTTTTGCCACGGTGACAACACAAGAATCGGTGGGTCCGGGAACGAGCGCTCTCTCACCGACCAGCGGATAAGTCGTACGGATATGAAATGAACAAAAATAAATGGAGAAAGGGTAGAGGCTCACCTGGTTGGTTTGAAGAAACCAACCTCGTTCGGAGACGATGGGCGAGCGGGGAAGTGTGGGATCCCCGCACACTGTGCCGATGAAGCTTGAACCCTATTTATTACAAGCACTACACCTCGCACAGAAGGGGGAACTAGGGGCGGGGATTTCAATGTACAATCAAACACTACCTCCGCACAGGGAGGGGCGCTAAGCCGGCCAGGCGGGGAGGGGAGATAAGCTCGATCGCGCCGACGGAGCACCCGGCAGAATCTGCCCGGGTCGGGGACAGCAAGACAGGGGGTCGATGTAGTTGCCGCTGTGAGCTCTCCCGGACTCAGAACTTGATGAGACTTGTGCCAAAATGTCGCTGACGTACCCAGGTACGACTGTGATTTTTTGTGGGTGGTCCCGAAGTCGTCTCTGTCAGGAACAGGCTCTGGAACAGGTCCCCTGTGTGCAGAAGCAGACTGTTCCCAGGGGCAGTAGCGGATGGCCGAAGTCACCACGGCGGGTCCCAAAGTCCGAATGAGGCGAGACCAAGTCTAGGACGTCCGTGGATGAGGCTTCTTCGATCAGAAACCAAGAACAGCACCAGAGGATGTTGGGGCAGTGAGGAGGAGTCCGTTGAGTGAGGGGCTGTCGGGGCAGGACCTAAACAGACTGTCTGCGCGCCCGGGGATAAAAAATGGAAAAGGCACTTCCTGATGCCGAAATGGACGCCGCCTTTTGGTAGTGGTGGATGACTCGTGGTTTCAGCTCTCGGCCAAGTGGTGCCTCCAGAAGTTGAAGGATGTGGCCGTGGTGGAGGTTCGAACAGTGGGGCAGAAACTGGGACAGGCAGCTTCTGATCTCATGCAGAAGGTTGCAGAGAGTGCCCTGACCGCTCCTGGACTCCGAATCACAAACCTCCATAGTTTATGGAACCGTGGACGAGCCCTCTTTGCAGAAAAACTGACGAGGAAGCCGTGTGATGTCGGAGAGTACTGGGGGACTCAGAAGTGCGGAAGCAGGTCGTTGCAGACTGTGGGAGGTAGACCCGCGCAGCCGAGGAAGAAAAATGAGAACTTTGGCCTCCGGATGCCGAACGCAGTTCTGCTTCTTGATTCTGATAGAGGACTGGGGGAGGAAGAACTTTGTAGAAGGGATCATAGCCTGAATCTTTCGCCGTTTGTCGTGGCGCAGCTTCTAACCGGGCTCAGGTACTCTGCAGAGGGAGCCCAGCGCAGTCGGGGGAGAATTGGCACCACAATCTGTAGTGAAGTCGGAACGAGACGATTCCACCTCTTCTGCGAAGAAGACTGGAAGACCTTTCCGTCAATGTATGGTGCACCTCCAGATGATGTCGGACAGCACCGGGGCAGTCTCTGCAAGTCGGGCTCCAACTGCTGCCTGCGAATTGAGATGGATAGGGTGATGAAAGGTGATGGGAGATGGAGTAGATGGGGTGGGAAATGGGGTGGATGGGTGTGGGGGTGACACCTAACTATGTGGGGGTCTATTAGGGGGTGATTCAAGGTGTGGGAAGGGCAGAAAGGGGGCTGGGAGGTGGTCTAGCAAGTGGAGAGAGGGGGAGATGCGAATTTGGGTTAGGAAGGAGAGAGGGAGGAGAGATGTCTCCTTTGTTTTGAATGGTGGGTTAATGGAGGGGTTAATGGGGGCCTAGGGAATGGGAAGGGTTGCCTTGGGGAGGGGAAGGGGTGTTTGGGAGAAGGGATTCTCCCTTGGGAAAATGAAAGGTTGTATGGGGAAGGGGAAAGGTTGCTTGGGAGGAGGGAGAGGTGCCTAGGAGAAGGAGATTCCACCTAGGGGTTGGAGGGGACTTAAATGGGAGGTATGGGGAAGGGGGAGGGGTCTTAATTAGAGGTGAATAGGGAGGAGAGAGACTGAATTTCGAATTTTGGGATGGGGATGAGAGAGAATGGGGTTCGCCCCCTTTAGAGAGAGAGAGAGAGAGAAATAGAGAGAGAGAGCTAGAGAGAGAAGGAGGCACAATTCTTGTGGATAATTCTTTTCTCAATGATTCATTAGCTCCAAATGGTGGGAGTGGGGTCCTATTTATAGGATTCTCATAATTTAACATAAGTCCCTGAATTTTGGACTACTAACAAGAAACCAAGGGGGTAGGGGCTTCCCTGGGCCTAGCCCATCTAATTGGGCCCAAATAACACATTAACCACTCTAATGACCTATTAACCTAGGTACTTGACTCAATTAAAAGGAAAATTACATGATAAGTCTCAAATAAGAAAGTGAAAAATACATCATATGACTCGAAATAAAGTGGCGAACAAGATGTAGTACTGCTGGTGATCATCAGGAACCTCAAAAAATGTGGAACGGTCAGAGATGTCCCCATCATGCAATCTATTCACATGTAATATTATGCAGAGCAATGGAAGTTGTTCATTGAGAAATTAGCCCTATGCACTAAAGAAGTGCTGAAGAGCAAGTCATGAGGTGCGCTACTATCTCTGTCTTCAAGAGAAAAACATATCATTCCAGAGCAATGGTAACTATCAACTGAGAAACTACCTTCAAGCACTTATGAAGTGCTGATAGGCATGTCATGAAGTCAGTTGCCACCTCTGGTTAGTCAATGCAGAATAGTTTGCTATGCTGAGTAACCGGGGACTCGGGTGTCTGATAAACATGTGTACCCGTGTCAAAATGCTAGCAATACTTGACTGCAAATGAAAATGTAAAAAGAAGTTGGAAATGCTAAAAATGTGAAAATAATTAAAACATGTGAGTTTGGTTGATCTGATGCTCCTTATTCAACTGAGTCTATCTTCAATGCCAGTTAAATTTCTCTCTATCTGAAAGGCTTCTTAAAATTGAAAGATATAAGGGTCAGAAATGAAAATGGTTCTAGTGTGAAAAGAGTTCTATTTTTTCTCCAGGCAGGTGGCTTTAGTGGTTCATGGTTTCTAATTCAATGTTTTAAGATTATTTCTTCTTGTTATCATTAAATGAATTAGAGCCTATTTACATTCATCTCTTTCATGGGAACTCGATCTGCAACACTTAAAATTCCATGAATATAAGCCTGATTATCTCACTATATTAGTACCTTAAGAAAATCCCTTAAACGGATGTCTCTCTGGTTACTTGTCTTGCTTCTTCTGTTCACATCAGCCTCACTGCGTAGACGCAATGTCCCTTGGCGTCCACGTCTTGTGTTTTCTGTTCACATATGCCTCACTGCGTAGACGCAATGCCCCCTTGGAGTCCACGCATTGCCTCTAATACAACTTTCTACAACCTGGTTCACCGACTTGAACCGGATGAACCGTTCACTAAAAGGGTCTTCGTAGCCTCTTTAAAAGAGTAGCTTGACCGCCACTCGTCTCCACTCCGTTCGAAACCCTTGGACGGTTTACCTTCCGTGCTCTCCAAACACCCTCCCACACCATTTCTTATCTCCGATCATCTTCGGCAAGGGTGTTCAGTCGGGGAAGCTGTTGATGGAGCAGAACTTGAGGGATTCGAGTGCGACACAGTTGACGATGGACTCACTCACGGAGGATGCGCGTGATGCTCCAGTGGCCAACCCTCCAGAAGCGACACCATCTACAGATATTTCTAGGGAGCGCAAAGGAAAGGAGAAGGAGAGACGTCCTCGAAGCCCTAGTCCGCCGGTCAAGAGAAGAAAGTCCTCAAAATCGATATCAGCTGAACCACGCACCTCTTCTGGTATAACGGGGAAGAAGAAGTCCAGGTCTTCTGTTGTCATCAATATAGAAGAACTTCTCAAGGTTCTTATCCCCAGGTACATTGTAAGTTCCGATGAAGAGCTACTGACTGCATTTCCTTAGGTACGGCCTGCATTAGAATTTCAAGGCCGGTGGAAGTTTGTGACGAAGCACACTGTTTACTATCCTACTCTCGTTAGGGAATTTTATCAGAATTTGAAATATGAACCGAAGATTCCCAAATTGTCCTCCACTGTTAGAAATGTTCATTTTGAGTTAACTAGTGCCCTGCTTGCTCGAGTTTGGAAAATACCAATGGGAGGAGCAAAGCTTCATTCGTATGAGCTAGATGAACATGAGGCATTTGCTGTTTTGACTGGGTTAACCAAAGACCCCTCTGACGTGAAACAGACATACCTGTCCAGTCTGAAAGCTAATAGATTTATACCATCTGTCAGACTACTTCATCACATATGCACGTCTATCATCACACCTCAAAGCAGTGGTAGAGAAAGAGTCACAGATATGCAGCGATTCCTGTTGTACTGCATGCTAAAGGAAGTTAAGATTTCTTTAACTGATGTTGTAGTTCAGAGAATTGGAACTTGTCTTCACCACTCTAGAACACTACCTTATGCAGCACACCTCACATCAATTTTCAAAAAGGTAGGAGTGGATTTTGGAACTGAAAAGAAACATGTTATCCCCAAAGGAAACATATATTCCATGTCTTACGTTCAGAGATTTATGGGCTTCCAAGTCATTGATGGTAAGGCTGTTAGAATCCTTCCCAGTCAGAAATCAGCTCAATCAGAGACAGGACAGGCATCAAGAACCGTCACTGTGGATGATAGTCAAGTGAATAGGACAGAGATACCAATTCCACCTGTGGTGAGAGAAGGGAGACCAGAGGGTAGTTCAGTAAGAGGAGAGCATGAGGTTGAAGAAACATTTGTGAGATCATCAAGCCCTCAGTTGGAAACTGGGGAACCCAGTGGCTCTACACCTACAATGGAAATTGGTGTTTATAGGAGGCCTTTTCCAACTTCTGATGCAGCTCCACCACCAGCCACTGTTGAAGAGATGTTTGCTCACATGTCTATGATGCTGCAACGTCAGGATGCAAAGATGGACAAGCTAATGGAGTTTACAAATTATCATCTGAACAAACTGACTGCTCGGATTGTACAATTTGAAGTCTCTGTCTTATCCGAGTGGCAAAAATTCCTACTCTCCAAGATGCTATCTGACCAAGCCACAAGGTCTGTCTTGAAACACATATCAGCTCTTCTTGACAAACTCTCAACACTGGTGAGCGACGTGCACAGCAACCAATCTTCATTTTGTCAATCTTTTGCAAAGGTTATTGATATATGTTATGATGTGAGGATAGGTGTTGAAACCCTCAAGAGTCCTGTCAATGCACTTCCTCAATGCATCAAGGTTCTTTTAGGCAAGATTGACACTATGACTGACACACTCAAATCTCTTGAAAATCAACTGAAGAAATCTGATGATATGTCCTCTACAATTGCACATGTGAGGACCACACTGCAACATGACTTAGCTGCTATATCTCAAGACAATCGCACGTTGCTGGGCAGAGATCAATCTACCACTCCACGATCTCACTCTACTCCAAGTCAACCACCCAGGGCTCGCGGATCGTCTTCCAGTCATGCCAGATTTTTCAATTGAGACCTCATGCCAGATCACGTATTCCCCCCTTCATGATGATGTCAAAGGGGGAGAAAAGAGTTTAAAGTAGCTTGAGTTCTTTTTGTAATGACAAACGCATTGATGAATGATAGCATATAGTTTACCTATTATTTATCTGTGATACATCCGTGATACAATGTAATGAAGCTTCATGAATCTTAGATACCTGTCCATGCGTTTGTTTGATGCCTCATCCTTAAAACAGTCCAGAGTTGCCATCATCAAAAAGGGGGAGATTGTTGTACTCCTGGTTTTGATGATGACAACGATAAGATAAGTGATATAGACACTTAAGTTTTAATAAATGTTTAACAGGAACAAAAGGATGCAGGGTGCTCGATGCGTCAACGCCACAATGGAGCAGCGTCGACGCAGCGGCTTAAGAGACGCCAATGTACAAGGCAAGACAGGATTTAAGTACATGTTCGTGCGTCAACGCCACCAACTGGCAGCGTGGACGCAGCAGTTCAAACAATCAAGAAACAAGCTACTGGATTAATCTGGCGCGTCAACGCATTCATCAAGTGGCGTCGACGCAGCAGGTTGATGGATCGACAAGGTGACCAGAGGGTGGACGCAGCTGCACAATGCGCCAACGCACTCCTTGACGCAAGAAGGCTAAAGCCATCTAATTTCAGCTGCTGGAACACACCAATGCATCAACGCAGCATGATGAGAGCGTCGAGGCAACACGTCTAACTGCTGAAGACCTGATCACTGGATCACCGATGCGTCAACGCAGCAGTGGAGCAGCGTCGACGCAACTGTCAATAGGGCTAGGCTGGTTGCTCACTGGAACACATCAATGCGTCAACGCCATGGGTTGGAAGCGTCAACGCTGCAGACTTGAGTTTTGCTGGTAGAATGCCCTTGAAGGGTGCGTCAACCCTATGAAGCAAGGCACGTGATCCGAGGTGCCTGGCTTGTAGTCCCAGGATGGATGAGGTACCAGGATGCTGACACGTTGAAGCTGGGGCCTGCTACTTCACCACGTGGACCAACCAATTGAAGCTCTCTAGGGCGTCTCTGCCCTATCCTCCGAAGCCCTTGTTATTGGTATATAAATCCCTCTTCGTCTTCAGTGAAGAGGTTAATCACTCCAAGAAAGAAGTGAACAAAAAGAGGCCATCTGAGAGCAGGAAGAGAACAGGAGAGAGAGATAGGCCAGTAGAGAAGAATTCGATAGCAAAAGATGAAGATCGTGAGAGTGGGAACAGTAGAAGAAGAAAAGAGCAGAGAACAGTAAGAGTGCGTGAGCTGAGAAGAAGAAAGAAGAGGAAGAAACGAAGAAGAAGGAAGAAGCTATTGAAGATCTGTCCTCTGGCATCTGGATTAAATCCAAGCCAGATCTGCTCCTTTGAGAGCTACATTCTTGTTCTTCATTTACAGCCTTCCGATTGCTGTGTATTTTCCGTTTCTTATTTTTCCCTTTTTATTTGGTTATTCTTGTTCTTCCGATTGCCCTGCTGGGAATCGGGTTCCTCCTGGTGGGTCTGGAGAAGGGAGGCTAGACCTCCGGTTCTGGTCTTACTGGTAGCAGGTCCAGGTGTACCCTCCGGGTTGGAGGAAGAGAGACTTGGGTCTCTGGTTGCTGGTGACTGGGTGTCACTGGTGTTCCCTCCGGTTGGGAGGAAGAGGGGAGGATGTTCCCCTGGTCAAGCTGTTTGGCAGCGTGTGCTCGCAGACTGAGTCTGCAGGTTACTAGCTTGTGCTAGTGGAAGCCTCACTCCTGTTGGGAGTGAGGGGTGGATGTAGGTCTTGGTGACCGAACCACCTAAAAAATCTCATGTGCAAGTGATTGTGCTTTGTGCGTTTGTTCCTTGCCTTCTACCTCCCCTTCACAGGTTGTGCATGCTTGGTTAGGTGTATTAATTGGGAGTAATCTTTGAGCATTATTTTCTGCTAAGTGTGCTTGGGTTGATTAGCTCTGCTTGCGAGTCTAATGTGATCAGGTGGCTGCATTGTTGCAGTCCAACTGTTTGATCAATTGTTTTGATCATCATCTCCTCTTGGAAAGCTCACTAGTTTTTATTCGGCATATCTGAGCGTTTAGTGTTTTAATTCGGGCATAATTTTTAGAGGGATACATTAACCCCCCTCTGTATCCGGGCCTAGCACCCTAACAACAGCTTGACACCTGGACCTGCTACCAACAAGACCAGAACCGGAGATGCCTCTCCCTTCCTCCAACCCGGAGGGAACCTGCTAATGACAACCCGTCACTGGCAAAAACCAGAGATCACAGATCTCTCTACCTCTACAGCCCAGAGGGGAACCAGAGTAACTCTCCCTTCCTCCAAACATCGGAGGGTAACAACTCGAAATCAGATATATGAAGAAATAAAGGAAAAATAGAAATGTAAACAAGACCAACGATGAACACAAATCATTTCAGAAAAATCAAATACAAATGTAGCTTCCGAAGAAGCAAATTGGACTCTTCTCTCTCACTCAGACTTTTCTCTCACAGCAATACTCTCAAATCTTTTCTCTCTATCTTCTTTCTGGAACGTGGAGGCTCTCTCTCTTTTCTTCTTCTACTCAGGGATTTAGCTCTTCAGCTTTTTCTCCAGTTCTCTCCATCTAATCGCAGAAGGCACCTTTTATATGGCATTCGACCTGAGTTTCAGGCCTTCACACGAGAGAGTCTCGTTCCCTCCCTTTCCAGAGCATTCTCGGATCACGTGCCAGGCATCATCCTCGGTTCACGTGCCCAATCATTGACCTGAATCATCTGCAGGCAGAGACAAAGAAATGTGATTAGTTAGTTCAGTCAGATAGGAATGTATATACTTTAGGATAGCAGATGAGTAAGTGTGTACACTGAGAGAGTGTATAGACTTGTGAGCCCTCATGCGACCTCAGTGTATAGACTAGCTAAATAATGCATTAGCACAATAGATGAAATGTGTGGACTTCTGTGAAGTGTATGAGGCCCTTGAGTGTATAGACTCAGGAATGACAAATAGGCAAGTGTGTCAAGTGTGAGAGTGTGTAGAGTTGAAGTTCTTCATGCGAGCTCAATGTATGGACTTGTAAGTGTTCATGCGATCTCAGTGTGTAGACTTCATTCGGCAGTCAAGACAATGGATGTATAGAGTTAGTCGTGTGAAGGAGGATGAGTGTAGAGACTTTTAATGAAGAGCAGCAATGTGTAGACTTGAAGCACAATAGTATGCACTGTATGGACTTCAATGTATAGACGTTGATGTATAGACTTCGAAGAGAACAATGTATGAAGGCATCGAATGTGTAGACTTAGAAACAGCAATTTAAGCAAGTGTGAACAACTTGAGAGTGTATAGACTTGCAGGTGATATCGAGTGTATAGGGTTGAAGGATAACTGAGTGTCTAGACTTAGAGATGTGTAGACTTCCCAAAGAGCTGGATGATGTACAGACTTGAACAAGTAAAGTCTGTACAGACTTGAAGGTTCACAGTGTGTAGACTTTGGCAAGGCAACGTCAGTAAAGTTCCCAGTGTACAGACTTACTGAGCTGAGCGAAGGTAAAAGATATGAGGAATGTGTAGACTTACTCAGTTCAGTTCAGAACGTAAATCAAAGTCCCAATGTATAGAATTTCCCTGAGAATGCAATCGCTGTATAGACATGCTCTACCAGTCCGATGTACAGACTTGGAATATCAACAGAAGGATGTACAGACTTGGAAAACTAATGCCAATGTACAGACTTCACCTCGTTCAAGCTACAGTGAATGAGTGTATAGACTTAATGGTCTCTCTGGCTGTATAGACTTGATCACAGGCTGAACAGTCGAATGTATAGACTTGCTTCCACCGACCAATGTATAGACTTTGTAAGCGTGAGACGCTGAGTGAGACGGTGGCTTAGACGATGTACAGACTTCAGGTCAAACGATGCAGCTACAGTGCAGTGTAGACTGCCAAACTCTGTACAGACTTGCAGCTTGAGACAGTGATGTACAGACATGGAATCAATGAAGGCGTTGGCTGTACAGACTTTGATGAATTTCGCTCGCTGTACAGACTTCGAATCAAGGCATGAATAGTGAATGAATGTCTAGACTTGGATGCCCAAGCCAATGTATAGACTTGTGCAGTGCAGCCAGTGTGTGGACTTGTACAGTGACTAGAGGCTGTACAGACTTTGGGTCATGATGTGAGAGACGAGGGACAGTGTATTTACTTTAAGATGGCAGACGATGTATAGACTTGTGGTTCAACAGAGTGTGTATAGACTTGGAAGATGAAGAGCGATGTGTAGACTTTGAAATGAACGGGAGAATGTATAGACTTGACCCCTTGAAAGGTTGTATACACTTCAGATGCAATCTACAGTGCCGTTGTATGGACTTGAACTCAAGGAATGGCTGTACAGACTCTGAAGGCTTAGCGGAGGGTGTACAGACTTTGAAAATTAAGTTCAATGTATGGACTTCAGGTGAAGACCAATGAACATACTTTGAATATGAAATTCAATGTATGGACTTGGAGATTAAAGGAGGGGTCGACCCATCAGAGGTGGAGGGTCGACCCATCAGTGTACAGACTACGCAGACAGTGTGAAGACATGATCAAGTAGTGCATATTTATCTGACAACTATATGAACTGCACAGTCCTACATGATGAAGCATGTATTATTCTAGAGATAGAAGATTGATTTATAGTGTGAGACATCATCAAAACCATAGGGATGCAACAATCTCCCCCTTTTTGATGATGGCAACACTATGAATCAAGCAATATCAAAGCTTAACAAGAAATTAACTGCAGTTTCAATAATCAAAGTAAATTCAAGGCAAGTGAAAGCACAGCCAAATTAAACACTACTGCAGAGTACTTCTTTCTCCAAAACCACTCCCTCTCAGCCCCCCTACAACCCATTCTCAGATAAAGCCATCACATGACAAGGTAATCTCCCCAGCTCATGAACAATAAATGATCTACTGATATTGTAAAACCCTTCTCCCCCTTTGACATCAGCAAAAGGAAATGTAGAATATATGAAAGTGTTGGAGACATGAAGAAAAAGTACAGTAACTTCTTAGGGCAGAAAGGCACAAGCAAGTCTTAAGAAAATAAGTGAGGTGCTAAACTCAAGTGAAGATTCTTGAACTCCAGTACACACTAGAGGAATAGAATGATAGAAAAGTTTATCAGCATACATGGAGTATGATTTAGAGCAGGAATTAACAAGTATGGCCAGATATTGCTGAACTGTCAACAATCCAAAAAGACAACAAGAGACAAAGTCAAAGAGGTGTTCTTAAGGTATTGAAGACAAGCAATCCATTAGTTGCACAACTACAAGGAATTTTTTGAGATGATTTTCAAGAAGATCAATGAGTAAGTTAGTAATTCACTCTTTTGACATTAGGGAGACACCTTGATTAGAGGCCTGAATCCCTAGTTACTCAGAGTGAGTACCTCATTACTTCCCCCCCCCTTTTTTTTTAAAGGAGCAGAGTTAGTAACTGTGGCTTTTGACATGAGGAAACACCTTGATTAGAGGCCAGAGTCCCCAGTTACTCACCAGCAAGTCACCATTGCTCTGTCATGTCTTTTTCATTCATTTTAAGCATTTGACACCTCATGACATAGGAGAAATATTCATTTCATTGATGAAGCTCCCAGTTTCTCAGTGAACAAAACAAGACATGTTTGTTTAGTTAAGCCCTTGTGTTGAAGAGATGGAATGATTGAAAACAATACCAGAAGGACTATTACTTGAAGTGAATCTTGAAGTCTAGATTTCAAGCTGATTGGGTCAGATATGAAGACATACAGGTTTTGGCCTGAACCAGAGTCATTGACAATGTAGGAAGATATACTTTTTACAATTAATCCAGATATCTGAAGGAATACTAGAGGAAAGATTCTAACTGGACTTTAGTATTACTGACTTATAGACTTAAGAATTAAGTGACATTCTACTGTCTGAGAGAACCACACTAGATCTGTCATGAAAAACTAGCAAATACACACATCTGGTCAATCTTTTTGAATATGTCAAAGAACACTTCTTCTCACAGCTCAACCAGCTCCCCCTCACTCACAGCATTTCTGAAAGCTAACCAACTGACATACAAAGCTCCCCCTCACAAAAAGAACAGACTACACAATTAAGACAATTTGTATAAGCCTAATTCTCTTCTTAGTGTTGTGAATTTTTCATTATCCAATGGTTTAGTGAAGATGTCAGCAATCTGATTATCTGTGCCTACATGAATCAGTTCAAAATTGTTTTTAGAAACCTCATCTCTTATGAAATGATGCTTTATCTCTATGTGTTTGGTGCGTGAATGCAAAATAGGATTTTTGGCAAGATTAATGGCACTGGTATTATCACAATAGATAGGTGTGCACCCCAGGTCTACTTGGTAGTCCTGAAGCTGGTGTTTAATCCAAATGACTTGTGTTTCACAACTCCCTGCAGCCACATATTCAGCTTCTGTAGTGGAGAGGGCCACAAAATGTTGTTTCTTGGAACCCCAAGACACTAAACACCTACCCAAAAATTCACAATGACCACTAGTGCTTTTCCTGTCTAGTTTACAACCTACATAATCAGCATCTGTGTATGCAACTAAGTCAAATGTGTGTGATGCAGGAAACCATAAACCAAGAGAATGAGTAGCTGACAAATATCTGAAAATTCTTTTCACTGCAGCTAAATGTAATTCAGTAGGTCTAGACTGATACCTTGCACACATTCCTACACTGAATTGTATATCAGGTCTGGAAGCTGTTAGGTAAAGAAGAGATCCAATCATATCTCGATAGAGCTTGGCATTTACTTCTTTACCTGTCTCATCTGCATCCAGTGAGGTATTGGTACCCATGGATGATGTAATGTGCTTCAGGTTTTCCATACCAAACCTCTTGAACAGTTCCATTGTGTATTTGGTCTGGTTGATGAAGCACCCATCCTCTAGCTGTTGTACCTGCAAGCCAAGGAAGTACTTTAGTTCACCAACCAAACTCATCTCAAATTCAGCAGACATCATTTTAGAGAATTCAACACATAGTTCATGCTTAGTTGATCCAAACACAATGTCATCTACATATACCTGAACTATGAGGAGATCTTTATTTGTACCTTTGGTAAATAAGGTTTGATCTACTTTACCTCTTTTGTAGCCCTTGCTGATCAGAAATTCAGTCAATCTTTCATACCATGCTCTTGGAGCCTGCTTTAGACCATACAAGGCTTTGTTTAACCTGAACACTTGGTCAGGTTGAGGAGAAAATTGAAATCTAGGGGGTTGTTCAACAAAAACCTCTTCTTTAATTACTCCATTTAAAAAAGTACTTTTAACATCCATTTGTTGGAGTTTTATGTTCTTTGAACATGCAAAAGCAAGCAACAGTCTTATAGCCTCCATCCTAGCAACAGGTGCATAGGATTCATTGAAATCTACACCAAATTTCTGACAGTAGCCCTTGGCTACTAATCTGGCCTTATTCCTAGAAATGATTCCATCTTCATTCATTTTATTTTTGAACACCCACTTAGTTCCTATGATATTGACATTGTCTGGTCTTGGAACAAGTTCCCAGACATTATTTCTTTCGAACTGGCCTAATTCCTCACTCATGGCATTGACCCAAGCTTGATCAGCCAAGGCCTCTTCTATTGATTTGGGTTCAATTTGTGAGATTAAAGCAATTAAGTCTTCATTATCCACATTCCTAAAATGGGACCTAGTCCGAAGAGGATCTTCAGGATTGCCTATGACATTATCTATCAGATGATCTTTAAGAAATCTAACATTTATTGAAGACTCACCTCCTTCTCTTGGCTCTTCCTGGTTGGGAGAATTTGCTGTTCTGCTTGGCTGAGTGTTCTCTTCTTCTTGGTCTTCTAGGAATTCCCCATCATGATTGGAATCCCTGTCAAGATTTTCATTGTTAGAAACACCTTTCTTTTCACTAAAAATAATGTGTGGAGACTCTTCAACCTTTTTGTCTGTTATGTTGAAGACCCTATATGCCCTAGACACTTCCGAATATCCCAAAAATATTCCAGGGGAGCTTTTAGCTTCAAACTTGTCTAAATCTTTCCTGTCATTATTGTGAATAAAATATTTTGCTCCAAAAATTCTGAAATGAAACAAGTTTGGTTTCTTACCTTTTAGAAGCTCATAGGGTGTTTTCTTGTGAATGGGTCTTACCATGGCCCTGTTGATTATGTAAGTTGCTGTATTGGCCGCCTCTGCCCAAAACCTCCTTGGTAATTGACTTTCAATTAGCATGGTTCGGGCCATCTCCACTACAGTTCTATTTCTTCTCTCCACAATTCCATTCTGTTCAGGTGTCCTGGGAGAAGAAAATATGTGTGTTAGTCCCTCTCTTTCACAAAGATCAGAAAATATGGAGTTTTCAAACTCACCTCCATGGTCAGATTGAATAGAACAGATCTTGTGTTTTCCTTCTTGTTTGACCTTATTGAAAAATAGATTAAACTTTTGAAATGCATCACTTTTATTTGCTAAGAAAAAGATCCATGAATATCTAGAGAAGTCATCTATGATGACATAGCCAAACCTGTTCCCATTAAGACTCTGAGTTCTAGTAGGACCGAAGAGGTCCATATGGAGGAGTTCCATTGGTCTGGAGGACAATGGCTCAGATCTTAATTTGAAAGAGTTCCTGGTCTGTTTGCCTAGAGCACATGCATCACATGATTTTGAAATAGAATTGAATTTTATTCTAGGCATGCCTCTCACTAAATCATGCTTGACCAATTTATTTAAAGTAGTAAAGCTAGCATGTCCTAGACGTCTATGCCATTCAAAAGCATCATTTTTAGAATTGGCAGATAAACAAATATTAGATTCAGATTCCTCATCTAGGTCTACCATGTAGACATTATTAATCCTGTTGGCTACAAATTTAACCACATCAGAATTTATTTCAAAGATTTTGCATGAGTTATTATCAAACACAACCCTGTGACCCTTGTCACATAACTGACTAATGCTAATCAGGTTGTGTTGAAGACCTTCCACAAGTAGAACTTTTTCAATGGAGTTTGTGGAAGACTTACCTACTGTACCAACTCCAATAATCTTACCTTTGTTCTTTCCTCCAAACTTGACCAGACCCCCTACCTTCATCTCTATCTTGCTGAACTTGGATCGGTCACCTGTCATGTGCCTGGAGCAGCCACTGTCGAGGTACCACTTGTTGTCTTCAGCTGCCAGGCAGACCTACACAAATAACATCAAGCAGAGTGATTTGGAACCCAAGATGAGTTGGGTCCAAGGACATTATTCAAATCTCTAATCAAGTATTTAGGAATCCAAATTAGCTTCAGCATGGATTTCCCTGGAACCTTTATTTCTGGTTTATTGAAATTAAGTCCAGCTGGTCTGGAGAAGTAAGTTCTATTCCATTCATTAGGCTTGCCACTCCTAGGATATCTTCTGTAAGTTTGTTGATCAACAGATTTTTGAAGATGATGATCATTTCTCCAGTAGGTCCTCTTTGGACCCATCTGATTGTAGTAATTCCAGCTTTTCTTCTGATCCACTTGCTTGGTCCATTTACCATTTATGTTCTGATTGGTAGGCTTAGTGAAATTCTTCACAGAATTCATTCCCATTTTAAATGGTTGACCAGCACTGTTTTTAGGACTTTCCTTCTGACCTTGAGTTCCCTTACTGCTGTTTGAGCTGGATGGTGTGTCCAACTTTTCTTTTCCCTTCTCTGGGCAGAAGGTAATGGTTTTGAATTGTAATGGTCTTTTGTTAGTTGGGTCGTAGCCTAGACCCTCCTTATTGAAGTTAACCCTAGCCCCCAGTATAGCATCCAGACTAGATTTTCCTTGGACAAAGTTTTCCAAAACTTTCTGTTTGTCTTCCAGCTCCTTTTGAAGGGACTCTGAATTTTTTAGAAGTTCACCATTGACTTTCTTAACAGCTTCATATTTTTTTGAGTTCACTCTACTTTCATTCAAGCTTTCTTCAATTCTTATTTTGAGTTCATTGAGCTGATTTTGACTTTCTTGGTTTTCTCCCTTGAGCTTATCATTTTCTCTTCTTAGTGAGGTCATTTCTTCTAGTTGCTCTTTTAGTTTCTGATTTTCCTCATAGACCTGGGTTTGTTCTTCAACATTAGTATTAAATTTTCTTTTCAGAACCCTATGCTCTTTACTAAGAGAATTGAATTTATCTAATAACTCAGCATAAGCATCTTCCCAGTCATCAATCGTAAAATTTTCAAAAACATTGGTTACCTCCTCTTCACGGTTTGCCATAAGGCAAATTCCTTCTTCATGCTCCTCTGAGGAAGTATCTTCAGGATCTTCTTCCTCCTCGCTCCATGTGCAGACCATCGCCTGTGGCTTCTTCTTCTTCTTCACTTTTGTGTTCTTCTTCTAGAAGTAGGGACCCTTCTTCTGAAGATCTGGGCATTCACCTTTCATGTGTCCCTGTTTGTTACAATGATAACAAGTCAGTCTCTTAGGATTTCTATCCCTATAATTGGTAGATTCAACATTCTTGTTAAAGGAGTATGGCTTTTTCCTCCTAAAGGTCTTCCCCTTTCTCCTTAAAAATTTACTGAACTGACGAGTGAGCATTGCCTGCTCCTTCTGGTCGAGATCTGAGAAGCCATCAGACTCACCGCTACTACTTCTACTGCTACTGCTACTCTTGTTGCGGGATGCCTTGAGAGCTACATTCTTAGCCTTCCTATCACTTCTTTCACCGCCTCCTTTGAAATTCATCTCATAGGTCATGAGGGATCCTATGAGTTCATTCACTGTCAAGGTCGTCAGATCTTTTGACTCTTCAATCATGATGGCCTTAGTGTGCCATGCTGGGGATAAGGATCTAAGAATTTTCCTGACTATGTCTGCCTCAGCTAGATCCTTCCCTAGCCCCTTAAGTGTGTTCGTGATCAAGGACAACCTGGCATACATTTCAGTAATATTCTCCTCTGCATTCATCCTAAACAGTTCATACTTAGAGGTGTAGAGGTTTACCTTCGAGGCTTTCACTTGAGCTATACCTTTGTAGATTAATTGCAGCTCATCCCACATTCGCTTGGCAGTCCTGTAGGCAGATATACGGGCAAATTCCTCTGGGTGAACAGCACACTGGATGATGTTCAGCGTCGTCCAGTTGAGTGAAGATAGCTTGACATGGTCATATGTCCACGCGTCCTCGTTCGGTGGCAGATCATACGGGCCAACCGTGATTACCCTCCACAGCTTGTGGCTCTGTGCTCTGATAAACACTTCCATCTTGTTCTTCCAAAACAGATAATTATTACCATCAAAAAATGGAGGGCGACTAATGGATTGACCTTCAGCCATGAAGCTTCTAGGACCATTAGCATTTCCCTGATCGTTCATCCACATGATGCAAACCTGCTCTGATACCAAATGTTAGTGCAGAGAAGAGTGATATAGAAGGGGGGGATGAATAGATCACTCCCAATTTGAACAACTTCAGCGGAAACTCACTACTTCGAAATACAACCCTTTAGATATGGCTAAACAATGCAGCTACCTCAGTGAGAAACTAAGACAGGATAATGAGGTGCGATTGGAAGAGGCCGTCCACACACAAACACAATGCCAAACAGAAGGAAAGCACAAACAATGATACCAGGCCACAGAGGAGACAAGAGATTTTAAGGTGGTTCGATTGTAGTCCACAATCTACATCCACCCCTCACTCTAACTACAGTGAGGATTCCACTAGCCACTGCTAGAAAACTACAGACTCAGTCTGCGAACAATGTGCTGCCACACAGCTTGACACCTGGACCTGCTACCAGCAAGACCAGAACCGGAGATTCCTCTCCCTTCCTCCAACCCGGAGGGAACCTGCTAATGACAACCCGTCACTGGCAAAAACCAGAGATCACAGATCTCTCTACCTCTGCAGCCCAGAGGGGAACCGGAGTAACTCTCCCTTCCTCCAAACACCGGAGGGTAACAACTCGAAATCAGATATATGAAGAAATAAAAGGAAAAACAGAAATGTAAACAAGACCAACGATGAACACAAATCGTTTCAGAAAAATCAAATACAAATGTAGCTTCCGAAGAAGCAAATTGGACTCTTCTCTCTCACTCAGACTTTTCTCTCACAGCAATACTCTCAAATCTTTTCTCTCTATCTTCTTTCTGGAACGTGGAGGCTCTCTCTCTTTTCTTCTTCTGCTCAGGGATTTTGCTCTTCAGCTTTTTCTCCAGTTCTCTCCATCTAATCACAGAAGGCACCTTTTATATGGCATTCGACCTGAGTTTCAGGCCTTCACACGAGGGAGTCTCGTTCCCTCCCTTTCCAGAGCATTCTCGGATCACGTGCCATGCATCATCCTCGGTTCACGTGCCCAATCATTGACCTGAATCATCTGCAGGTAGAGACAAAGAAATGTGATTAGTTAGTTCAGTCAGATAGGAATGTATATACTTTAGGATAGCAGATGAGTAAGTGTGTACACTGAGGGAGTGTATAGACTTCTGAGTCCACATGCGACCTCAGTGTATAGACTAGCTAAATAATGCATTAGCACAACAGATGAAATGTGTGGACTTCTGTGAAGTGTATGAGGCCCTCGAGTGTATAGACTCAGGGATGACAAATAGGCAAGTGTGTCAAGTGTGAGAGTGTGTAGAGTTGAAGTTCTTCATGCGAGCTCAGTGTATGGACTTGTAAGTGTTCATGCGATCTCAGTGTGTAGACTTCATTCAGCAGTCAAGACAATGGATGTATAGAGTTAGTCGTGTGAAGGAGGATGAGTGTAAAGACTTGTAATGAAGAGCAGCAATGTGTAGACTTGAAGCACAACAGTATGCACTGTATGGACTTCAATGTATAGACGTTGATGTATAGACTTCGAAGAGAACAATGCATGAAGGCATCGAATGTGTAGACTTAGAAACAGCAATTTAAGCAAGTGTGAACAACTTGAGAGTGTATAGACTTGCAGGTGATATCGAGTGTATAGGGTTGAAGGATAACTGAGTGTCTAGACTTAGAGATGTGTAGACTTCCCAAAGAGCTGGACGATGTACAGACTTGAACAAGTAAAGTCTGTACAGACTTGAAGGTTCACAGTGTGTAGACTTTGGCAAGGCAACGTCAGTAAAGTTCCCAGTGTACAGACTTACTGAGCTGAGCGAAGGTAAAAGATATGAGGAATGTATAGACTTACTCAGTTCAGTTCAGAACGTAGGTAAAAGTCTCAATGTATAGACTTTCCCTGAGAATGCAACCGCTGTACAGACATGCTCAACCAGTCCGATGTACAGACTTGGAATATCAACAGAAGGATGTACAGACTTGGAAAACTAATGCCAATGTACAGACTTCACCTCGTTCAAGGTACAGTGAATGAGTGTATAGACTTAATGGTCTCTCTGGCTGTACAGACTTGATCACAGGCTGAACAGTCGAATGTATAGACTTGCTTCCACTGACCAATGTATAGACTTTGTAAGCGTGAGACGCTGAGTGAGACGGTGGCTTAGACGATGTACAGACTTTAGGTCAAATGATGCAGCTACAGTGCAGTGTAGACTGCCAAAATCTGTATAGACTTGCAGCTTGAGATAGTGATGTACAGACATGGAATCAATGAAGGCGTTGGCTGTACAGACTTTGATGAATGTCGCTTGCTGTACAGACTTCGAATGAAGGCATGAATAGTGAATCAATGTCTAGACTTGGATGCCCAAGCCAATGTATAGACTTGTGCAGTGCAACCAGTGTGTGGACTTGTACAGTGACTAGAGGTTGTACAGACTTTGGGTCATGATGTGAGAGACGAGGGACAGTGTATTGACTTTGAGATGGCAGACGATGTATAGACTTGTGGTTCAACAGAGTGTGTATTGACTTGGAAGATGAAGGGCGATGTGTAGACTTTGAAATGAACGGGAGAATGTATAGACTTGACCCCTTGAAAGGTTGTATACACTTCAGATGCAATCTACAGTGCCGTTGTATGGACTTGAACTCAAGGAATGGCTGTACAGACTCTGAAGGCTTAGCGGAGGGTGTACAGACTTTAAAAATTAAGTTCAATGTATGGACTTCAGGTGAAGACCAATGAACATACTTTGAATATGAAATTCAATGTATGGACTTGGAGATTAAAGGAGGGGTTGACCCATCAGAGGTGGAGGGTCGACCCATCAGTGTACAGACTACGCAGACAGTGTGAAGACATGATCAAGTAGTGCATATTTATCTGACAACTATATGAACTGCACAGTCCTACATGATAAAGCATGTATTATTCTAGAGATAGAAGATTGATTTATAGTGTGAGACATCATCAAAACCGTAGGGATGCAACACGTCCTAGTACCGAAGGCTTCAGGAAAATGGCGAATGTGCGTTGACTTCACCGACCTCAACAAGGCTACCCCAAAGCATTGCTACCCGCTGCCGAGCATCGATCAACTAGTCGATTCAACCTCTGACAACGAGCTACTCAGCTTCCTAGACACCTACTCCAGCTACCATCAGATCAGGATGGACCCAGAGGACATCGAGAAGACCGCCTTCATCACTGGCTTTGGCATACACTACTACACCCGAATGCCGTTCGGGTTGAAGAACGCTGGAGCAACATATGAGAGGCTGATCAACCACATTTTTGAAGGACAGCTCGATCGGAACGTCGAGGCCTACATTGATGACATGCTCGTCAAAACCCCGAAGGCCGAAGACCACTTTTCCGACTTAGCCGAGACCTTCAACACCCTCCTGAGGTGCAACATGAAGCTCAACCCTACTAAATGCACCTTTGGAGTCAGATCCGGGAAGTTCCTAGACTTCCTGGTAACTCAGCGTGGAATCGAAGCCAACCCCGACAAGGTCCAGGCCATCCTAGACATGCGGCCACCCACCTGCATCAAGGACGTTCAGCGCCTTACAGGGCGCATTGCTGCGCTCAACCGCTTCCTGTCCCGAGTGGCCGAACGGTGCCTACCCTTCTTCAAATTATTGAGGGGACCCAAAATGGCATCTGCAACGTTCGCCTGGGACGAGGAATGTCAGAAGGCATTCATCGAACTCAAGGAATTCTTGGCCTCGCCTCCGGTGCTGTCCAAGCCGGTCCAGGGCGAGGCTCTACACCTTTACCTCTCGGCGACCCCTTCTACAGTGAGCTCGGTCCTAGTCAGAAATGATGTAGGGATCGAGAGACCGGTTTACAATACTAGCAAGGTGCTTAATGAGGCTGAAAGAAGGTACCCCGCAACCAAGAAACTCATGCTAGCATTGGTTACCTCAGCCAAGCGTCTCCGACCCTACTTTTAAGGGTACCCCATCGTCGTATTGACCGACGAACCTCTGAAGAAGATTTTCTTTGACCCTGAAGCCTCGGGACTCCTTGTCAAATGGGCCATCATGCTGGGGCCTACAACATCTCATTCCACCCCCGCTCGGCCATCAAAGGATAGGCTCTCGCAGACTTCATCGCCAAAAGCACGGTCCCGATTGAAGAAGCACTTCCACTTGCCCCCGGGTCCACTTGGGATATGTTCATCGACGAGTCCTCCAACTCGACCGGATGCGGCACCGATGTCCCCTTCAAGTCCCCCGAAGGAGCGGAGCTGCGGTACGCCTTGAAATTCAACTTTCAGGCATCCAACAATGCCTTCAAGTGCGAAGCCCTTATCTCAGGGGCCAGGATGGCTCGACGACTGGGAGCCGAGCGAGTCAGGATCCACACCGACTCCCAACTAGTCGCTAGCCAGGTTAACGGTGATTACGAAGCTCGGGAAGGACAAATGGTCAAGTACCTCCAGGTGGTCAAGAGGATGGCCCGACTCTTCGAGAGCTTTGAGGTAGTCCGGATCGCCCGGGAGGAAAACTCCCGAGCGGATGCCCTCTCTCGCCTGGCCTCCTCACTCGACCCCAAAGGTACACGATCGTTCTTCCTCGAAGAGCTCGAGCGACCGAGCATCGAGTCCAAGCTTATGATTGTTGACCTGGCACCCCCAAGCGACTAGCGGACTCCCTACATATCCTGGCTCTGGTATTCTTAAGAGCCCACCGATCCTCAGGAGGCTCGGAAGCTTAAGTACCAAGCTCGGCATTTTATCATGCTAGATGAGGCCTTGTACCGCAGATCTTTCTCCGGTCCCGTCCTCAAATGCATCAGCACCGATGAAGCCAGCTGAGCTATTCAAGAAGTACACGAAGGCATCTGCGGTGCGCACCAGGGAGAAAGATCACTCGCCAGGATCTTGCTTCGGCAGGGTTATTGGTGGCCCACTCTCCAGCGCGACTGCACGACCTATGTACAGAAGTGCGACCGGTGTCAGCGCTTTGACCATCTGATCCATCAGCCCGCCGAGAAGCTCGTCACTTTTGCTGAGCCATACCCCTTCACGCGGTGGGGGATCGACATCTTGGGTCTGTTCCCTACGGCTCAAGCTCAGAAGAAGTTCATCATTGTCGCCATCGAGTACTTCACCAAGTGGATCGAGGCAGAAGACACCACCAAGATAACCGAGTCAGTCGTATGGAGTTTTGTTCGGAAGTCGATCATCTGTCGCTATGGTGTCTCCCGAGTGATCGTGAGTGATAACTGTCGGCAGTTTGATTCACATTACTTCAGAGACAGATGTGTCAACCTAAACATTCGCAATCACTTCACTTCGGTCGCCCAGCCTCAGGCTAACGAACTGGTCGAGAATGCCAATAAGACTATCTTAAAAGGCATCAAAACCAGGCTCGACAAGGCCAAGGGAAGCTGGCTCCAGGAATTACCGAGCATACTATGGTCGCACCGAACTACTCCAAGCACGGCCACCGGTGAAACACCTTTTCAGCTGGTATATGGCATGGAAGCCATTATTCCGTTAGAGGTCGGCAATCCCTCTCTCCGAGTCATCCACTTCAAACCCAAGGTAAACGAGCAGAAACTGTGAGAAAACCTCGACTTAGCGGACGAGATCCGAGAGATTGCAAAGATCCGAGCAACGGAATACCAACAGCGCATCACTCGATAGTACAACTCCAGAGTCTGAGACAGACGCTTCCAGCCAGGGGATTTCGTCCTAAGAAAGGCTGAAGCCTCTTGACCACTAGAGGAGGCGGGGAAGCTAGCCCCTACCTAGGAAGGCCCCTACCGAGTGGTCGAGACGCTCGGGAAAGGAGCATACCGACTGACCACCATGGAAGGAGTACTCATCCCTCGGACATGGAACGCGACAAATCTTTGAAAGTTCTACTTTTGATCATATGGCAAGCACAAACATGTAAACAAAGTAGAATAAACAACATTCTTCTCTTTTCATTAAACCCCGATGTACATCAAATAGGCCGCAGCCAATACAATATGCATGTACAACAAAAAAAATTACATCCACGAGTACTATGACGCGATCATATCGCTCGGCCAACTCGGTAGGCACTCCTACGTCCAGCCACTGACTCTGCTTAGTGCAGAAATTGGCTCGGATAAGGGATAGCCGGCCCCGTTGACCCGAGGAGCTCGGAGGGAAGAGGAAAAGAGGGGAAACAACAAAAAGAAAAAGAGAGAGGTCGACCCGAGCAAAATGGAGAGGAAGCTTGAAGAGCTCCCCCCTAGGCAATGGGATGGACGGTGGAAAGAGGGGTCGGGTGGACAGTGAAAGAATGAAGCTTGACGAGCTTCATTCCCCCCCTCAAAAAAGTGTCGGTGGGTCAGGGATTGGAAGGCGACATGCCCTGGCATGACGAACCCTCTCCCAGACTGACCCCCGACTGACGAACCCTCTTCTAGACTGAAACAGTAGGAGTTTCCCTCCTACAGCCGTCCGCCTCATCCTCTTCTGAAGCGCTCTCCATGCCTCGCCAAGACAAAATAGCACAACACTTCGCGGAAAGGGAAGAAGGAGAAACCGCCAGGGATGGCCGTAAGCGATACAAGGAAAAGGAGACGCCCCTCGGACCTTTTATTGGTCGAAGGGGGAGTTGTTCGCCTTAAATGACTCTCTCGTTACAAACACACTAAAGGGGCCTTCCCTGAGATGGTTACCTCATTTCCCAACATCCCCCTGCGACGGGACGCGCGAAGCGGCAAGTCATTAAGGGCGGCATGGAAAAGCCGAAAGGCACCAGTGCCATGTCAGTTATTTGACAATCAGCACGCGTGATACCTGCAGAGAAAATCGGCGACTACGGATACGGTAGTCAAATCATGCCAAAAGCGGTAAGAAACAGTCAATTCGATACTTAATATTGCCGCTGCTATATTTTCCCAAAAAGATTACATAGACACATGAAGGAAAAAGAAAGAAAGAGCTACTACATAAGGCCTCGGGCCCATCTCCAAGCTCGGTAGACAAGGCCCCCTCAGCACTAGACGATCTGCCCCCGGTACTCTCGACGACGGCCGACCCAGGCACTGACCCCACCTGTGTGGGAACTGTCTCGGTCGTGTGCCCTCCCGTGGTTGCTGGAGTTGGCAGTCGCCTAGACGAGACCGAAGTCTCCCGACTCTCCTCTTCGCTCAACGTGTAGTGGGAAGAGTCGGTGGAATTCTAGTCCGAGTCATAGCGTTGTCCGGAAGGAAAAATGAGCCCATTCGCTTGGGCCTCAGCCTCTATGACAGCCCGAGCGAAGCCCAAGGAGAAGCCCTTCCGAAGGCCCCGACGGTAGCCTGACTCATAACAGGGGCAGGTAGCCTGATGAAGAGCCACGTGCTAGGCCTCTAAGCACTTATGTCGCTCGAGTGCCTCCACCCCGGCCAACTCTGCCTGCCTCTCGGGCTCGGCTATCCTCTGTTCTGATTCGGACAGCCTTCTCTCGGCCTCGGTCAGCGCATCCTCGGCCCCCCGGACTCGGTCCTCGAGCCCCTCTCACTCGGCCTTCCACTGCTCGCCGCGCTCGACCTGAATTATACGCTCCGCCTCCAAGAGCTCATTCTTCCGGTCGACCATACGACGAGCCTAGGCCAACTGCTCCGCCAATGACCGAGCCTCCGCCTGGCTTGACTGCACCCGAGCCCGAAGCGGGGTCACCTCCCGACGAAGGTCACCAAGATCAAGGGTCAAACACTCGACCTTTCAGTCGAGCACACCACAGGCGCATGAGAGAGCCTCCCGCTCCGACTCCACCCGAGCATACGCGCCCACTGCCTCAGCTCTGAGCTGGGCCAAGATCAGGCTTCCTTCCTTAAGTTGCTCGAAAAGTGTGGAGGGGGGATGATGTGGCATCAAAGGCTAATGAGTTATATTTGTGTGTAATGGCTTGTAATAGTGTCTTATGGATATATGGGCTTGTATTAGTGTGTTTATTTGAGTTTTTTTTCATTTGGGCTCCTTTGTAAGGCTTTTAACAAGTCAATGGGCCACATTCCATGTAGAATACATCAATGGGTTGCATTTAGAATAGCCCATTAAGGGGTTAGTTCATATTGGGTCATTAGACTTCATATTGGGTCTTTAACTCACTTAAGGCCCAAGTGGGCTTTTCCTTCTCATGGGCCATCTAGGTGGGAGAGTCCATAGACCAAGCATGGGTTAATGGGCTTGATTGGATGGCCTTGGACCAGCTAGGCCCAAGAGGAGGCCCATGAAGGGGGCGCCCCCTTCCTTGTCTTATTAGGCAAGGTAGGTGAAGTTTGAATGGAATTATATTAGTTTGATTAGAATTTGTTTAATGTGTTTTGACCACATGAGAGAAATATTTTCTTCTATCGTTTTAATACCCCTTTCAACCCTAGATCTGAGGTCATTTTGAGTCTTTTTACATTTTGTATAAATGCTTGTATTTCCACATTTTGTTGGAATTAATGAGAATTAATGAGAAGAAAATTGTGTGAAAGCCAAGAGCTTCTTGAGCCCCCTACCTCTCTCCCTATGGTTCCTTCTTCCTCCTTCTACATTTCAGGATGGAAACCCCTTCTATCTTAGCCCCTCTATCTCTAGATTCATCTCTGGTGCCTTCGCCGCCATTCGTACCGCCATCGAGCCGCCGCCGCCATTCGTGCCGCCATCGAGCCGCCGCGAAGCCGCTTCCGAAGTTCTGTCCAACGGTCTATTTTACTGAACAGAGGGTTACTCCATGAATTTTGGCTCCCAACTCTGACATCATATGGAGCTGAGATTTTCATATTTGGTTCCTCTCTTGATTCCTAACCTCCAGCAAAAAAATCACATCATTCAGAGTTCGTTTTATATTTTTCTATTTTCGTGTCTTTCTGTCTTCCTGATCTGCCCCTTTTCAGATATGTGTAGTATAAGCTTAGTTCTTCCACCTTTTAACCCCATTTTTGAATTTTTTTGGAACCCCCAAATTTATTGAAGGTTCTTTCCATCATCCCCACCCTCCACAAAGTTTCATCGAATTTCTAAAGCCTTCTACCTATTTTTAGAAATTGTGTCTTTTCCCCAATTTCCATTCTGTCTCTGCTGTCCAGATCCGACCCTGAGTCAGTATAAAATCCCCACAAAATCGAAACTTCCACCAAACCTTTCATAAGATATATCTCTATTTTCCTCTCTTCGGCCGCTACAACTTTCATGAAGGGCTCAAAGGCTGAATGAAAGGTCTATATCGCGGGCAATGCCAACTCTCAGAAAAACTTAGTTCTGTCCTGAGTTTTCAGATCCTGTGAGCCAGCAGCTTAAAAATTCGATAAAGGCCATCAACGAGAAATTCAAATTTCTTTCTCTGGCCATAGATTGAAGGCTTTCAAGTCAGCTTTCTATCAGTACCTCTTGTACGTCGATCCGACGTCGGGAGTGATCGCAGCAGCAGATCTTGCCAGGTCACGCGCTATAAAACAGAATTGCAGATCCGTGGCCAGCAACTCCGGCGAGTGGAGATCGGAGCCGCCCGGCCTCCGGCCGACGAACCAGCACACCGCCATCCCAGGGAGCGCCCTTCCAGGCATCCCCACAGCAGTGGTGCCACCCTGTCCCCACACGGCCCCTCGGACCAGCACGTGGGTCCCACGGTCGTGAGTACGTGTGCCGCCGAAGCAACACAAGAAGCGGCCCATCAACCAGAAACCGCTACTCCCGGGTCCCATTGTGTCGCCCTTTACCTCCCTGCGTGGAGTGGGTAGTAATTTATCTTACTATAATTATTGTGTATTTACTGTTCCGGGAGTACGAGATCGGCCGGGAAGTCATCCCCACGCCAGGCGCGTGGAGGTATCGTGTTCGCTCCTTACTCGGCACTTTGCTTAGTTCGTATATGCTTTATATGCCGCTGTTAGAGAGCATGATAGGGTAACTTAGCTCGCTATTTATTGATATTCACTGTTGCTACGAGAGAGAGCAAGATCGTCCCGTGACCCGATCCGGACACGAATTTGTGAGTTGACCACCCTAGCTCTTTGCTGGTTTCTCAACCGCGCACGTCCGACGCTTCCCTCATTAGGGATGATCGCGAGCTTGCTTAGAGTCCGAGGATCGCATATCCATTTGGAGTCGAGTCACGTGTCCGTCCCGTATCAGGGCACCCCTCTGGAGTTTCTCTCGCACAACTCCCGAAGCAATAGAATGGCACCTCCGGTACAGGGAGGCCAGGACGCTAAAGGAACTAGTCGAGGGAGGGGAAATTCTATCCGGAGCAGTTGGGATTGGGGCACCTTCCCCGAGCGATCCTGCCTCGGGGGCCCCACCGGTTGACTCGGGATGAGCAGCCCCGCCGTGTACCTCCCCAGCCTCGGTCAGCTACGATCGAGTCGCTACATCCTGCGACCCTCCAGCATCGACCGGCTCGGACCGGGCTCCTCCGACTGGCACCCGCTCTACTTCTCTCGGCAACCCAGCATCGGCCGCGATCCCTTCGTCAATTGCTCCCTCTTGCACCGTAGAGGGAGGAGGCAACAAGGGAGCCTCATCAACCGGGCGGGCGGCCTCCGCCTTCCTCGCCCCTTTTTTTCTCAGCAGACTGAGCCTGCATCGAAGACCGCAACAACTTCGCCATGGGATCCTTCCGCTTGACCCCCTGGCGTTCATAAGCCTCATCCCGGGTGATCCCTTTGCCCTTTTCCCAGGCACGGGATGAGCCCTCCAAAGCTGGGAGATCGCTCTGAGCCGACGTATCATCCACATTGATGACCTCCAGCTCGACTGACGGTGCCTCCTCCTCCACCTCCTCCTCCTCAGCCGCTCGCCGCAGGTCTGCACGAAGAAGAGCAAATTAAGAAAAGGAAGGCACTTGCTTGAAAGAGGACAAGTCCCTGAGACCCTTACCGTCGGCAATAGCAGTCGAGAAAGATACTCCTCGATGTTAGGAGTCACCAACTCAGCAGTCTCCAGGCGGTCCCGCTGAAGGATAGCAGCATCCCTCTCCACCTCCGGAGAGACCTCTGTTTGCTTCGGAGGGATGTTCGGGTGAAAGTTGGGCGCCGTCGGGAAATCCCATACCACGCCAACCGCCGACGCGCCCACCCAAAAATATTGGGTCTTCCACCCCTTATGAGAGGAATCCTTCACAGAAAGGGACACGCAACTCCTCTTCCGCTTTGCCTGAATGAAGAAGAAGCCCTTCCCAGCAAAAGAGTTCTCCTTCAGCTCGAAGAAATAGTGGAAGAGGTCCAGTGAGGTGCGCACCCCCCTCTGGCCACAGAGAAAAATGAAGGAGAAAATAAGGGTATAAGAATTGGAGACCAGCTTGTTGAACCCCGTGCATAACCATGTCTTAAGAAATTTTGATGATGAACTAAATACCATGTGACTGCCCTCTATGTAAACCATTTGCACATGTGGTTGTGGATTTGAAAATGAACTAAGCATACTCCATTTTGTATGAATGGACTAGTGTATGTCACGGCCAACTGATTTGATGAAGTTAACTGACATGTAATTTGATATGCTTACAGGAGCTAGTGAGAAAGAATAGTCTCCGACTGAACTGGGTGAAACTCTTCTAACTCTTCCCTATTTGATTCACTTAATGGTTGTGAAGCAAGATCTTAAGTGTGAAATTAAGTGACTAATGAGAGATAGACTTCAATGTTTTGAAATTGAGTGTAATGGAAGACTAACTTCCAGTATGCAATGTGACAGGTGTGTCGAACAAGCATTGAATATAAAGACCAATTGGAAACCTTCCCATTGGATCTTCACATGCATGTGGACTGACATAAAGATCTCAAGTGTGAATTGAATGGTAAGTTGCTTTGGTTGTATGGTAGGAGGAGATTAATTGTGAGAAATGGATGGACATCTTTCAAGGTGATTCCCTAAGTATCTCTAATTGGTATATCCTTGATTTGGGGTACTTTATACCCATTTCTCTCTTGCATGCATTCATATTCAATGTTTCATCCTCTTTGAATCACCCCTATGCATGTTTTATTTAGTTTGCATTATGTTAGGAAAAGTGTCGACCCCATGGGTCGACACTTTGTCCATGGGTCTAGTTTTCTTACCTGGCCTACTTATGTCTTCGAACGTGGCGATAAAAAGTCGACCCCAAGGGTCGACCTTTTTATCACCAGGTTCTGTCTGGGTTCATTTTTCAGAACCCTGGACATAAGTGTCGACCCACAAGGTCGACACTTATTCTGGGACTTTCTGCCGTGGCTTGTTTCCATGCCACAGGTAGAAAGTGTCGACCCCAAGGGTCGACACTTTAGACGCTGTGTTCTGTTCGAGCCTTCTTCTGTCTTGCCCGATCGCGAGTGTCGACCTCCAAGGTTGACACTTTCTGGCGACCGAAAAAATCGCCGGTTCGCGCGGCGGCGGGTGCCCTAGCTTGATCCATTTTTTGTCTGCCTGATTGTGATTGGCCCTTGGAGGATAATGTCCTCCACGTGTCCCCTCCAACCCAGGTGGTATATATTTTATGTGATAGGGTTTCTTAAAAATAATGAGAAAGCATCTAATGCCATATACGTTTTTGGGTTTTGCAGGGAGAAAGGAAGAAGAGGACGAAGCTTCATCTCCTTCATCTCAAGGGAGAGCTGGGTGCGATTCAATGATGAAGATGATGAAATCCCACCTAGTTGAAGATGCCTTGCTGAAGCTTCACAGCTATATCTCCTCCAAATGATAAATGAGCTGAATCCGGATTGAAGAGAAGAAGAAACCCAGTTGCTCAAGAAACCAGTTCCATCATTTTGACAAGGAGTCTTCTGAACCATTTTCTGTCCCTGCTTGTGGTTATCCTTTGTCTAGTTCATGTTTATTGAGTTTGCTTGTATATCTGTGATCACTTCTTAAACTGAGAAAACTGTGTGTGTGTTCGGAGCGGTGTCTCCGAGTGTGGATTGACTGTTGGGGTGCGTTCCCCATTTTGGTGTGTGTGTGTGGTGCTGAGCACTGTGTTGAGGGTTCGCCCTCGTGTGTGTGTGGTTTGCTACCGTCGAGCAGCGTGTGGTGTATTGGGGTTCATCCCCGTGTGCTACCTCGTGTAGCGTTTTAGTGAAGCCTCACCGAGGTGGTGAGGGGTGGACGTAGGGTACCCGTCGTGGTCCCGAACCACCTAAAAATCGTTGTGGGTGTGTGATTGGTTGTGTGATTGTTCCTTATCCTCTACCACCATTCACATGATGGATTATGAACTGCGTTGCATATCGATGCTAAATTTGTCAATGTACACGGCTAGTTCAAATTGCTAAATCTCCGTGTGTGATCTTGTCACCTGCACGTTTGATGAGGATTGATTGTGAAGCCTTTCAAGTTATTTTAACTGGTCTTAATTTTTAAAGAGGGATCTATTCACCCCCCTCTAGATCCGTGCCACTACACTGTGGGACCCAACAATTGGTATCATAGCCCGGGTCGGTTATTTTAGATCAAATGATCTTCAGAGGGATCCTAGTGTAGTTTTGAATGATGAATGCTTCTTCAGATATTGCTTCTTTGACTTCTTTACCTGTTTATAATGGTGATGACTTTAACTCATGGCTGGGAAGAATGTGTAGGACCATAAACTTAATCGATCCAAATCTATGGAAACTAGTTAACAATGGTCCTCATAAGCTGCCTCGGGATGAGACCAAGTGGTCCAACCAAGACAGACTAAAGAGTCATGAAAATGCTACAATTTTGAGATTACTAAAAAATTCTGTCAATACTAACAGGTTTACGTTTGTCACCTCTTGCAGAACCGCAAAAGAAATTATGGACAAATTGATGCTAGCTCAAGAGAAGCAAGGACTAAAGGGATTAATGGCTGATGATATCTATCAAACCTGTGATGAAAGTGCTGAGGAGGTAAGCTCTAAATCAGATGAAGATGAACTATCTTTCGAAGATTTCGTAGATGCCTATGAAGAACTGTCAGAAAAATATCAAAAGATGAAACATGAAAACAAAGCACTAAAGAAAAGGTCTAATGAAAATATCCATGATAATTTTTCTTGTGTGAAATGCATTGATCGAATTTCAAAAATTGAAGAACTGGAGAAAGAAAATGAATTTCTGAAATGCCAAGTTTCATTGCTTAAGGAAACTGAAGAGAGTCTAAAAAGTAAGTTAGATTCTTTATCAGATGATGATAAACTCTTTGGTAAACTTCTTGATTCAGAAATAGATGCCAAGTCCCTTCTGGATAAGAATGAAATACTAAAAGGGGACAATGATGTTTTGCTCATTCAAATCTCCTTGTTGAAGGGAAAACTGAAGTATCTCGAGAAACATGAAAAAGAAAATGATCTGTTGAAATCTGAACTTGAAAATCTGAAACAATTAAATTCGACCATGTGTGAAAGACTTTTGACATTTGAAAAAGGCAAGTCCATGGTCGCTCAAGAAAGTGAGAATGTAAGTATTCTAGAACAGGAAATAGAATCTTACAAGATGATAATTGCCACTCTAAATGAAAAGGTCACTTCTTATGAAAATGAAATCCTGTCTTGTGAACTTGTAATTACTTCACTTCGAAGTGAAATCGTTGACCTAAACAAATCTCTGGGCAAGTTTGTGAGTGGTGAAGAGAATCTAAACAAACTTTTGGGAACTAAGGTGAACTTCCAATGGGAAGGTCTAGGATACAATCCTAGCAAAAAGGAAACATTTAATCTGAAAACAAAAACTTCATTTGTGCATGCTTCTAGTTCCATAAGTACACCAAATACCTCTTCATTTGTCAAACAGAAGCCCATTATGCATGCAAAGAAATTTGATGTGAAATCCCAAGCTCCAAAACACAACAATACTTCATGTCACTATTGTGGTGAACCTGGACATTTAATGCATGATTGTAGCTTAATGAAAGAAGATGACTTGAATGCTTGTAAGATGCATAATAGTAAATCTCAAGTTCATCAGAAAAAAAAGGCTGAATGCTTTCATTGTGGGAAAATGGGTCATACTATGAAATTCTGTTGGTTGTTAAATGTCGAACCTAGATTGCACACTCAAAATTATAGACCCCCCAGACATGCTCAAAAGCCCAATGCTTATGTCCAACCAAAGAAATTGAAACCACGTGTGTATTGTCATTGCTGTGGTTATGTGGGACATGTCATGAATGATTGCTCATTATCACACTTTGATGATATGAATGCAAGGAAATTGTGGAGAGTCACAAATCGCGGTGCACCTAACCCCAAGGGACCCAAGATGGCTTGGGTTCCCAAAACATCACAGTGAAGATTTTGTCTTGCAGGAATGCTTTGTGATGGAAGAAGCTGTCCATAGAATAAAATTCCTCCAAGGCAAGAAATTTGATGAGCTATTGTGGTAATACATTCCACTTTTACTTTCATGTTTGAACAACAATCTTTTGCAATTGTTCATAGAGTTTATTAGCTTCCACTCATGTTTTCTTGTGTGAATAACTATAACTTTGCAGTTGTTCACAAAGTCTTTACAAGCTACCCTCGTCTGTTTTTGTGAATAAGAGTTGAAATTTTACACATAGTTGAATTTTACACATAGAGCACACACATCTTACATCAATACACATCACACCTTTTTGAACACTTGTGAATGCAAATAAAAATTAGTCATCTGTCACGCTGATGTACTGACTTGGATAAACTTCATATTCGTGTGCATGAATGTCATGATTCACCGGTATATAAAATAGTGTCAGTGGATAGGTAGATTAAGTCCACTTGGAAACTTTCATCATGCGTGAGTATGGTCTTCGGACCTACGTACTTCGCCACGTACCGGACATCAACTTACTTGAATACATCATTTTGACATGCTTGAATGTATATAATTTACATCCGTCTCTTTTTGAACTCTTCTACGACCAAACAACCTTGTTAAATAAATTTGCATTGATTCAGGCATGAATGGTTCATGACACATCTTAACAAGGTCATTTTGGTTTGTCAACCGTGCATACACTTAGGGGGAGACAAAATCTTGAAAAGGCTAATTCATGTTCTACTATCTGTTCAATCTCTCACTTCATATGGAACCTTGATACAACTGACTTCATTCAATAAGGATCTCTGTTATTCCACTAAATACTTTTAAGGATTCTTAAACCCCTACATTAAAGTCAAGTGACTCTTGAGGAAAAAGCTGGCAGTCCCTCCAAAAAGTGAAAAAGTGTGATTTGACATCGAGTACATCGGGAATCCCCCCTGAAATAAAGGAGGAAACTCGCATCGAAAAGTGTCTTATCCACATTATCATAAATGACGATACCGAGTAACCGGGAATTGCCCCTGAAACAAAGGGCATGCCTCGTGTCAAAAGGCTAATCATATTGCTATTTAAAATAATTACAAAATTGTATGGGACTGTGCGAAGCTACCAAAAGTTGAGCATTTTGTATTGAAATGTAGGGAGGAGAGATTCTTGTTAGTGTTACTTAGAACACATGATCATCCATATTAATTTGAAAGTCATTATTCATTGTTCACATGTTGAATCTGAGCTTGATTGTTTGAATGTATTTCCTGAATTAGTTGATAATCAATGGTCAAGCAGTACGTCTAATTGTAAGCACAACCATGTTAATATGGTTCATGGACATGTTTGCTCAAATCTATTGCATTCTTCCTAAACCCATCCCCGAGGGACCTTCATGCTTGATTTTATACCTATGTATGCTTGTTTGTATGCATGCATGCTTAAATTGCATCATAAGAACTCAATTGTTGAACCCCCACAATTGTTGTACATAACTCTCTTTGAATCTGCAATCGCACTCATATTCCCTGAATTTCCTCTAAAATGAATTTTGCTGAAGAGAAAACCATGTCGGTTTGATTGTTGAACTGAATCGGTTAGAACCACTCCCTTGTGACCAACTGAAAACTATGATGGGCAAAAGGAATACAAATTCTGATTGAAATATTTTTGTGCGTTGAGTCACTACTCTGACATTGTGTCAATTCCTCAGATTTTGTCTCATAATTCATTGACCACAAGTTCTAATGCACAGGGTTATTAGATTGCACTTGGTGACCCTAAAATGCTTTAATCTTCAGTTCAGTGAAGTGCTCAGAAGGAAGGGGATAAGGTAAGCAATACTGGCTTTATTTCTATTCATGAGGATGAAGTGTGCTCAATTGAAATCTGGCCTATTCAATGAAACATTTCAGTTTCAATGATTTACGTTGGTTATTAGAAATGAAAGCTTTCATGTTTAATTGAATTGATCATCCAAGTGTGGGTATTTGATTTCCCTTGTCCATAATCAACTTCTCTTAGTTGAGCATCCCACATATTGCCCATTTTGTGTTTATCATTTAGTGGATATCATGTTTGGTTCAATTGGCCTTCAATTCACTGCATTTCTCTTGATTTTTCAAAGTGCAGAAGAAGTGTCGACCCCCAAGGTCGACACTCTTATCGCGTGTCCTTCTGTTTCTCGCCAGACAGAAACGTCTCCAAAATGTGTCAACCCACAAGGTCGACACATTTGTTTCGGAACCCGGTTCGTGAACCGGACCGCACAGTTCACTCTTCACACCGGTTGCTCTCTTGGTTCGAACCCAAGCTCACTTGGGTCTCTTTTCTGGTCGAACCCCATCGAACCCCAACCCCCTTCTCTTCTCCTTAAACCCTTTTCATCACCCATCTTCTTCTGCCCTATCGTTCCATCCGCACACCCCACGGTCGATCCCCCACTTCCCAAGCCTCCGCGGCTCTTCCTCTCCATTCCTCCTCCAGCCCTAGTTTCTCTCCGTCCACCCCATCTCTTCCAGGAGCATCCTCCGGTGAGCGACGACATTCGCCCCTCCTTCTTCCTCTTGAAGCCATCGCGGCGCCCTCATTGAAGCACAGTTGGTTGAAGAAGGAGCTGCTTGTGGTGTGTCTGTTCAGAGGTAGCCATCTACCTGCTCGAGGATCTCACTGCTGCATCTACATCCTCCATCTGCTATCCAAGCTGCACATATGGCACCCAAGAAGAGATCGGTCTTAGAAAGGGAGGAAGCCCGCATCCTAAAAGAGGTACGGCACAAGGACAAGGAAGCCCAGGTTGAAAAAAGGAAAAGAACCTCTGAGATGAAAATGCTGGCTGAAAGGAAAGTATTACGCCCTCATGCGGTCGATTTCAAGAGCATTGAAAAGAATCTGCCAAGGTTAGTCGAGCTCTTGAGGAAGCAGCCAAATTTAATTTCCTTCATGTAAGATCACCGAAGAGTTTATCATTCCCTAGTTCATCAATTCTATGCAAATAAGGTTGTCAAAAATGATGAACTATACACTGAGGTCAATGGGCATTTTGTTCCTTTAACTCCTCAGTTGATAGGAAAAGCCCTAAATCTGCCTTGGGATAGTGGGATGCTATATGGAGAAGCCATTTATTCTGAAGAACTTGCATATGAACTCATGACAGATAAAGTAGCAACACCAGGGTGTGTACCCAAGCTCAATGCAAATGAATTCCCATCCCTTCAGAGAATTCTGCATCACATGATGACCACTATTCTATTGCCAAGATCAGGGTCTAGGGAACAAGTAACCGACATGCACAAATTCCTATTTGTTCAATTCATGAGTGGAGAACCGGTCAACTTTCCAGTGGTGATGATGGAGTACATAACTAGTTGCAGGAAGTCCAAGAACCGAAATTTACCTTATGGAGCTGCTTTAACACCAATTTTTCAGTCTTTGCATATTGACTTGAGTCAGCAGGTCAGTCATCCAATTAAGGATGGCGACATCTATACAATCCCATCAATCTGCACCATCATGGGATATGAAGTGATAAATGGTGTTCTTGTTCGTACTCTTCCGTCAAAGAAAGGAAAAGCCCCTGAAGCAGGGTCTGGCCAAAATGAAGATGAAGATGATAAATAACCCATCAATAGAACTGCCAGAACAAGAGGATCACAGGCCACATCTTCAACTGCTCCATCAATGATCACCAAACTCGATGAAGTAGCTGATGAAGTGAGCAATGTTAGAGAATTTGTGGATGACCTCACACGTGAAGTAAAGGAACTGAAGCTTCATCATGATACTTATCTTCAAAAGTTCGCTGCCATGGCCAACTCCATTGACTCGCTCCATTCTGCAATTGGCATTCAAAACTCCAAGTTTGACGATCTCTCTGATTTTCTAAGGCATCCACGCACACCTCCTGCCTCTCCTTGAGATTTTGATCTCTAGCACCCTAGCTCTCATGACCAAGCTAATTAACTTTTCCCCCTTACCACTCTTTTTGTTGATGACAAAGGGGGAGATGAAATGTGCTATATGTGTGTGGATGATACCATGTGTGGATGTTATGGTTGTGTCTTGTTATGTGGACACTTTGTGGTTTATGCTTCTGTTTTGGTTATGGTTATGTGTCTTGTGACAATTGGTATCTTAGGGTTAATGCTTATCTTGTGGACATGGGTGTCTTGTGTTTACTTTTGTGGAGGACTTGGACTTGTTTATTTTGTGGACATAGCTGTCCAGATATAGACAGTGGTTGTGGTTGTCTTATGAACAATGCTGAAGTTAATCAGTTATTTTGAATTAGTGAATGAAACTCTCTGTGGACTTGTGTTTATCATGTGGAATGATCACCTTTGCTTCTATTTTACTATTGTCTCCACTTATGATTGCAAATACACTTTTGGATGTTTGATGGATGATTCATCACTAATGCTACATGGTATTTTAATTTGTGGTTAGAATGCATCATATTCTTGATTGTGTTATCAAATGGTCTACAGGATGTCATTCGATTGTTAAGCATGGCTTCTTGCCTAAAATGCTAGATGTGAGAAGATGTTCATTGAAATCTTTTTATCTGTCTACACCTTTTTGTCAAATTGCACATAGTATTTGTCATCATCAAAAAGGGGGAGATTGTTGAACCCCGTGCATAACCATGTCTTAAGGAATTTTGATGATGAACTAAATACCATGTGACTGCCCTCCATGTAAACCATTTGCACATGTGGTTGTGGATTTGAAAATGAACTAAGCATACTCCATTTTGTATGAATGGACTAGTGTATGTCACGGCCAACTGATTTGATGAAGTTAACTGACATGTAATTTGATATGCTTACAGGAGCTAGTGAGAAAGAATAGTCTCCGACTGAACTGGGTGAAACTCTTCTAACTCTTCCCTATTTGATTCACTTAATGGTTGTGAAGCAAGATCTTAAGTGTGAAATTAAGTGAATAATGAGAGATAGACTTCAATGTTTTGAAATTGAGTGTAATGGAAGACTAACTTCCAGTATGCAATGTGACAGGTGTGTCGAACAAGCATTGAATATAAAGACCAATTGGAAACCTTCCAATTGGATCTTCACATGCATGTGGACCGACACAAAGATCTCAAGTGTGAATTGAAGGGTAAGTTGCTTTGGTTGTATGGTAGGAGGAGATTAATTGTGAGAAATGGATGGACATCTTTCAAGGTGATTCCCTAACTATCTCTAATTGGTATATCCTTGATTTGGGGTACTTTATACCCATTTCTCTCTTGCATGCATTCATATTCAATGTTTCATCCTCTTTGAATCACCCCTATGCATGTTTTATTTAGTTTGCATTATGTCAGGAAAAGTGTCGACCCCATGGGTCGACACTTTGTCCATGGGTCTGGTTTTCTTAGCCGGCCCACTTATGTCTTCGAATGTGGCGATAAAAAGTCGACCCCAAGGTTCGACCTTTTTATCACCAGGTTCTGTCTGGGTTCATTTTTCAGAACCCTAGACATAAGTGTCGACCCACAAGGTCGACACTTATTCCGGGACTTTCTGCCGTGGCTTGTTTCCATGCCACAGGTAGAAAGTGTCGACCCCAAGGGTCAACACTTTCTACGCTGTGTTCTCTTCGAGCCTTGTTCTGTCTTGCCCGATCGCGAGTGTCGACCTCTAAGGCCGAAACTTTCCGGCGACTGAAAAAATTGCCGGTTCGCGCGGCGGCGGGTGCCCTAGCTTGATCCATCCTTTGTCTGCCTGATTGTGATTGGCCCTTGGAGGATAATGTTCTCCACGTGTCCTCTCCAACCCAGGTGGTATATATGTTATGTGATAGGGTTTCTTAAAAACAATGAGAAAGCATCTAATGCCATATACGTTTTTGGGTTTTGCAGGGAGAAAGGAAGAAGAGGACGAAGCTTCATCTCCTTCGTCTCCAGGGAGAGCTGGGTGCGATTCAAGGATGAAGATGATGAAATCCCACCTATTTGAAGATGCCTTGCTGAAGCTTCACAACTATATCTCCTCCAAATGACAAATGAGCTGAATCCGGATTGAAGAGAAGAAGAAACCCAGTTGCTCAAGAACCCAGTTCCATCATTTTGATAAGGAGTCTTCTGAACCATTTTCTGTCCCTGCTTGTGGTTATCCTTTGTCTAGTTCATGTTTATTGAGTTTGCTTGTATATCTGTGATCACTTCTTAAACTGAGAAAACTGTGTGTGTGTTCAGAGCGGTGTCTCCGAGTGTGGATTGACTGTTGGGGTGCGTTCCCCGTTTTGGTTTGTGTGTGTGGTGCTGAGCACCATGTTGAGGGTTCGCCCTCGTGTGTGTGTGGTTTGCTGCCATCGAGCAGCGTGTGGTGTATTGGGGTTCATCCCCGTGTGCTACCTCGTGCTGCGTTTTAGTGCAGCCTCACATAGGTGGTGAGGGGTGGACGTAGGGTACCCGTCGTGGTCCCGAACCACCTAAAAATCTTTGTGTGTGTGTGTGATTGGTTGTGTGATTGTTCCTTATCCTCTACCACCATTCACAGGATGGATTATGAACTGCGTTGCATATCGATGCAAAATTTGTCAATGTACACGGCTAGTTCAAATTGCTAAATCTCCGTGTGTGATCTTGTCACCTGCACGTTTGATGAGGATTGATTGTGAAGCCTTTCAAGTTATTTTAACTGGTCTTAATTTTTAAAGAGGGATCTATTCACCCCCCTCTAGATCTATGCCACTACACTGTGGGACCCAACAAGCTGGACAGGAGCCAACCGGTAGAACCGAAGCAACTCGGCGACGAAAGGATGGAGGGACAGCCGAAAGCCGCACTTCCAGGCCAAGAGGAAAGAACAAAAGAGGCCATAACGAGTGGCCAGACTAGATTCATGAGGCTCAGGTGCGAGGAACTTGAATCGCCATGGCAGCCCATACTGATTCTCCAACCGCTTCACGTCCGCCTCACCTAGCTCACTGCGAAGAGGCTCCGATGGCACCAAAAAGGTCCTCGAGGCCTGTTCTCCCTCTCGTCTCTCGGCCCCTGGATTTTGGTCCGCCATGGAACAGACAAAAGAACTGGGAGAAGAAGGGGAAAGCTCTAGGCCAGAGGACTCCGAAGGAGAAGGAAGCTGACGAATCGCCGCCGCGGTACTCTCTCCAGTTCCACGGAAGCCGCTGCGATTCTCCGCTCCTCCGAACTACTCACATGGAGCCTGACCCCCCCCCCCATTTAAACACAAAAGGAGGCAAAACCCTAAACCCCAGAGATAAAAGGACGCAAAATGCGCAATGCTCATAACCCCTGGCTGGGAGCGGTGCGGCGCTCCGATCTCCCAAGGCGGGGCCTCCTTTTACTCATCATGACGGGCATATTTTCAGGACAAGCCACATCATGTGGCCCCTGCAGAGAGAGATCTCCACCCAACTAGAGCCACGAAAAGTCCAGCCCAAATGCTACTCATCCAAGCCTAATTTCGGCTCGGGAGTAGGAAGGGGACAACTGGAGAGGGGAAATCTAACCGCCCAGACGGAGAGGCCAAAAGAGGTCCAACCAAACCGAACGAGGCCCAACTCCGTGAAGTGGTAGCCCCCGGGCCCACTCAATGTAAGCCCAATAACTCACTCGGAACAAGCACTTCCTAGGTGGCCTTCGGGTTGGGAAGTCTGAGCATCAGTTCGATCGGGAGAGCTCCTTCGGAGCCCCGCATTCTCTGCCCTAATCATGCACTCATTGCTCGGGAGGCCCCTCTAGAGTCAGTGACTCATGCTCGGGCCAACTGATGGAATCTTATTAATATGGCCATTACGTGTCCCTTAAAAGCCAGGAGCTCAAGGGGATAGGAAAAACCAAGAGTCCGCGGGCTATAAAGAGGCCACGAGGAGGACATAACCCCCCCAATCTCCTCAGCTTACAGAGATCATTCACTCAACGGGCCACTATTTAAACTGGAAGAACCCTACCGAAGGAAGGTAAGAAGAAAAGAGACACCTAAAACCCTGAGCAGGAATGATGAGACACCACTAGGGAAATGCAGCAAAGAGACAAGGGCCCTCGGACCTACTACGCAAACACAATCAATTTTGAGCACGGGGTTGAGTAAATCGCCGAATCGCCGTTGCACACATGAACCCGAGGTGACTCAGTAATACCGAGTGGAGGTGGTGGATCAAGACCCTGGCTGGTTGAGGGCCAGCAGAGCTAAGGTTGCCCTCCCGAGGGTAAGACGCCCACAACTAATGGGATGGCCGGGTGCCAAGTGGGGCACAGGGTCACTCTCTCTCGCAAACCACGGTGACCACACGGAAGTGGAACACTCTGGGGTCGGGCACTCTCTCTCGCTACCAGCGGAGCAGCTTTCACGAATATTAAAAGAACAAGTACTGATAAATAAGGGAGCAAAGTTTAGAGCTTACCCGGTTGGTTTGAAGAAACCAACCCCGTTCAGAGACGAGGGCGATCGGGGGAGTGTGGGTACCCCGCACACTGCGTCGGTGTAGCTTCCCAAGTTCGAACAATACATGCACTACTCCCTACACATGGGGGTTGGACTAGGGGAGGGGAAAGTGTGGGTTACAATTAAACACTACCTCCACACAGGGAGGGGCGCTAGGCCGGCCAGGCGGGGAGGGGAGGTTAACTAAACTAGTGCCGAATGATCTGCCCAGTTCTGGAATGACCGGATAGTGAGTCGATGTAGATGATGCCACGCACTCCACCGAACTCAGAAGTCGTCAGAACAGGTGCCAAAACGTCGCTGACGGACCCAGGAATGCCTGTGAATTTTTGGGGGTGGTCCCGTCATCGACACCGACCGGGGCAGGCTCTGGATCTGGTCCTCTGCGCTTTGGTTCAGACTGGTTTCCGGGTGTAGCAGCAGATGGATGTAGTCGCCACGTCCGCTCCCGAAGTCCAAACGTGACGGGACCAAAACGAGTACGACCGAGGACGAGTCGTCTTCGAGCAGCAGCCAGGGGGAGTACCAAACAATGTTGGGGCAGAGAGGGAGAGCCGTTGAGTGCGGAGGGGTCTGGTCAGGTCCTGAGTAGCCTGTTCAGCGCACATGGGGGAGAAATTCGGAACGGGCAGCCCCGGACTCCAATAGAAGCCCCGCCTATGGGGTTACGTGGGGGATTGGAAGTAATTCGACCCGGTCAAGCGGCGCGCCTTGGAAGAGAAGGGTGAGGCTGTGGAAGCATCTGCACTACAGCTCTGCCTTCCAGCCAAGGCCACCTTGCGCAGTCGTGGGAGAACGGGTCCACCGGGCAGCAGGCATGTCGGATGCCGGCGAGACTACCTCGGCTGCGGAGCTATCTCGACGATCTTTCCGATGAGGTATGGTACGTATCCAGATGACGCCGAAAAACTCCGGAGCAGGCTCTGCAAGTGGAGCTCCTACTGCTGCCTGCGAACTGAGCAGTGCAAAGAAGACTATTGATGGGTATGGGGTGGTAAGGAGTGGTGGGAATGGCAAGGGGAGAGAGGGGTTGCTGGTAGGAGTTGTAGGAGGGGTGGTTTGGGATTGAGAAGGAGAGGGGGGGATGGAAGGGGGCGGACCTGGTGTGGGGGAATGGAGTGGGAGGTGGGAGAGGAGGAAGGGCTCTCTTGGTGGAGGTGGGGTGATGGGGGCGCAAATGGGCTTGGGGGAATGGGGAGGGTTTCCCTTTGATTTGAGTGGGGGGTTAATGGAGGGGTTAATGGTGGCCTAAGGAATGGGAGGGGTTGCCTTGGGGAGGGAAAGGGGTGCTTGGGAGAGGGGATTCTCCCTTGGGAATGTGAAAGGTTGTATGGGGAAGGGGAAAGGTTTGCTTGGGAGGTGGTGGGAGTAAAGGGGAGTTAATGGGTCTTCGGAAGATGAAAGGTTGGGAGGGCTGATGTGGAGGATGAGGTGGAGGAGAGAGAGGGCTGGTCGACCTAGAGAGAGAGAGAGGGGAGAGGAGAGAGAAAGGGTCGACCCTTTTAGAGAGAGAGGGAGAAGAGAGAGAGAGAGAAAGAAGATTCGCTCAAGAGAGAGAGAGAGAGTAGGAGACACAATTCTTGTGGATTTTTCACTCAAAAATTCATTAGTCTTCTCCAAGTGGGGTTGGGGTCCTATTTATAGGGATCCCAACATTTACAAAAAGTCCCTGAGATAAGTGCTAATAACAAATAACCAAAAGAGGTGGGGAAGGGGGAGGGCGCCCCTGGGCCAGGCCCACCTAATTGGGCCCATAAGACACTCTAACCCATCATGATGAACACAAACTTAGGTAAATAACATAATAGCCTAGGGACTTGACTCAAAACAAAGGAAAATTACATCAAAATGACTCAAATAAAAGGAGAAAATACACCAAGATGACCCAAATAGCAAGCCCAAGTGTCGAAGCGGACCCGTCCAGTCGTGGAGCAGCATCCTACCGGTCTCCGGGAGGGAGAGAGATGCCGAGCTAGAGGGAATCATGGGTGATGTCCCCATCAACTCCGCCGGGCTGTGAAGAGCTCGACTCTGTCGAGAAAGGGTCCACTCGGCTGCGATAACGCTCCAGGAGGTCGGGGTCTAACTGCTGAATATCCTCCCTGCTCATCCATGAGTCATCCGATGGAGGCCGGCCCTTCCACCTGACCAAGTATCGCTCGTATGCTTTGCTCTGGGTGCCATTGACCTGTTCATCCAATATCCGCTGCACTTGCTCATGCTGGCCTCTCTGGTCTGGTGGAGCTCTCTCACGGGTAGTGGCTCTCGCAAGGGATGGAACAGGCTTGATGTCCTCACTAGGTGTCATCGTGGGTCCCCTGTAGGGCACCAGGTGAGCCACATTGAATGTGGGGCTTACTCCGTATTCCTCGGGGAGGTCCAACACATAAGCATTGGTACCGATCCGCCTCAGAACCTGGAAGGGACCTGATCCACGCGACCTCAGTTTGGAGACATTTCAAGGGAATAGTCTCTCGGTCCTCACCATCACAAAATCACCTGTATGGAGTTCTTGGTGGCGACGGTGGGAATCGGCTAATTTTTTGTACCCCTCATTGCTCTTGTTGATGTGTTTGCGGAGGGTACCATGCAGTGTTATGAATGATGATCCTCTAGAGATGAAGGGAGGGCCTGGACAACCAAACTCAGCCCTATCAAGTGTTACATTGGTTTTGACGGACTTAGGAGGACTGGGGCATCCATAAATTGACCTATCATGCTTAGATGTGATGAAGACTTTCATGGACCTAGGGGGGCCGGGGCAACCATAGGTGGATCTATCGTGCATGGTGGCGATAATTACCGGGGGACCCGGACATCCATGTATGCTCCATTCATGCGTAAGAGCTATGACGAATGTGGGAGGACCATCACATCCAAATGTGAGCCAGTCATGCATTGGGCCTAAAGTGTGTGTGACATGTATGAGATGACTGGGCTTGTGACCCTTGTCGAATGATGTGATATGCCAAGATAGGTGCACCCTTATCCTAGAGGTGACGACCATGTGTGTGGGTATGGGGTGGTCCTTGAGCTCCCACTTATAAGGGTCGAAGGGGTCAAAGAAGGTATGTATCACGGAGTGGGGCACTTCATTGTTTCCTAGGTGTATTTCACCCATGGTCATGGTTCCCTTGGTGTGGACCGGGTCTTGAGAGAGGTGGGCTTGATCTAACATGGTTGGTTGGGGTAGGAAAAGGTTGGTGGTGAGTAAGGTGGGTGGGTATAGGAAGGGATCGAATGGGTCATGGTAAGGGTCACCTAGGGAGAGGAACTCTAGGTCCTCATGGTCCTCACATAGTGGTGAGTCATCCTCCTCTAATCGAACAATTGGGCCGAAGTTCTTGGTGGGATGGTCGGCCATGAATGAAGGGCTTGATGTTCTACCAAAGATAAGCAACTCTAGTTTGTAGATAGCATCGGGCTCATCGGGTGTAGGGAGGAATAGAAGAAGGTCGCTAGTGTAGCAACCCACAGTGTAAATCAAGGAGATGGACCCGACACATAGGTGTAGGAGGTCAAGGCTCCTACGTCGGTCGGCCACTGTGGTCAACCTGCCAGTTAACTCCATTTGCCAAAATAGACCCTTAAGGAGATCCCCTAATGTCTCCACTTGATAAGATGATTGAATGGTGGTGTGATATAAGAGGGGCACTATAGGGAGGTTTTGTTCCATAGGAGGGCAAACATGGGCCATGATCTCTCTAATTGGGTTCTCCTTTAGCCAACGAAAAAGGGGTTCTCCTAAGATGAGCTCAGCCCCAACGAGGGAGGGTGGTGTTGGGTGAAGACCACCGTGTGAGGTTTTTTCTTCAATTTGGACATGTGTTTCCCCCATGGTTGGGATAGTGACCATGGTGTTCTCCACTTCTAGGTGGTTGGGTGTGTGAGCCATGATGCTTTCTACACATGGGATGGGAACTTCCTGGCCTAACTCATGACATTGTGACTCGTATTCTTCTTCCCAATCGGGGGAGGCCTCATGTACCTCAATCACATTCTCATCCCTTTGGGGTGTGGAGGTTTTACTCTCCAAGGGAAATGGAAGGTCTTTTGGGGATGGGGTGATGAAGGTTGGGACATGGTGAACCCAGGGTGGTGAGAGAGTTCGAACTTGGGTTGGGTTTGGGAGTGGAAGTAGTGGAGGCCTAAGTTGGGGTAGGATTGGGGTTGGTAGTGAAAGATGGGCGGGTTGAGGAGGATTGGGTTGCTTGGTCCTGAGAGGTGTGTCCCTTATGGGGGAAGATGGCGGGGTGGTGGTGGGGACCATGGAGGCTTGTGGGGTGTGGGTTTGATGGGGAATCTTGGGTTGGGTGGTGGCCGTCATGGGCCTAGGGGAAGGGGTGGACACGTTGTCCACTTGGGTTTGAAAGGTGAGGGTTAGTTGAGTGGTTTTGGGTTGGGGAGTGGTGGCCTTCATGGGGGAAACCGGGTCATTTAGGGGTCTTTTGCCCTTGGGATCGGCCGGTTGGAGTGGGATGGAAGTGGGTCGCCCTTGGATTTGGGGAGAGTTGGTGGTGGTGATCGGGGTTGGAATTATTTGGGGTGGTAGAGTTTGGGCCCTAAGGGAGGTCTTGGGTTGGCTGGGAGAGACAGGAGGAGTAGGAGTGCTCCTCGGGCTATGGTTCTCCGAGTAGGAGGGGGGAGGTCGGGGAGCGTAGATCTTCCTAAGCTCAATCTTCATCTCTTCCCATGAGCCTATCGGTTCTTGCCTCCGAATCTTTCTTAAGCTCACTCTGCGTTCCCACACCTTCTTGGCTTGTCCCCGAAGCCGCCCCTTGGCCATGCGGACCCTAGCGTGTTTATAGATCATAGTCCTATCAAAGTTTTTATCCATGGTAGCCTCCCACTTTAGGTAGGCATTAGGACTAGATCCGTCAAAACTAAGGTCCCTTTCTACAATGATTTCCAAGAGGAGGGGGTCAACCGAACCCTTGTGGAGGGTCAAGTTGTTGGGAGTTAACCAAAGAGGGGTATACATGATGATGCACTGGGTGGCCCGATGATGACTCTAAATGTGAATGCACCCTAGGACCAACTTGTAGAGAGACAAGTTGTGAACTTGCTCTGATACCATTTGATGAGACACCACTAGGGAAATGGAGTAAAGAGACAAGGGCCCTCGGACCTACTATGCAAACACAATCAATTTTGAGCACGGGGTTACGTAAATCGGTGAATCGCCGTTGCACACACGAACCCGAGGTGACTCGGTAATGCCGAGTAGAGGTGGTGGATCAAGACCCTGGCTGGTTGAGGGCCAGCAGGGCTAAGGTTGCCCTCCCAAGGGTAAGACGCCCACAACTAATGGGCTTGCCGGGTGCCAAGTGGGGCACAGGGTCACTCTCTCTCGCAAACCACCGTGACCACACGGAAGTGGAACACTCTGGGGTCGGGCACTCTCTCTTGCTACCAGCGGAGCAGCTTTCACGAATATTAAAATAACAAGTACTGATAAACAAGGGAGCAAAGTTTAGAGCTTACCCGGTTGGTTTGAAGAAACCAACCCCGTTCGGAGACGAGGGCGATCGGGGGAGTGTGGTTACCCCGCACACTGCGTCGGTGTAGCTTCCCATGTTCGAACAATACATGCACTACTCCCCACACAGGGGGGTTGGACTAGGGGAGGGGAAAGTGTGGGTTACAATTAAACACTACCTCCACACAGGGAGGGGCGCTAGGCCGGCCAGGCGGGGAGGGGAGGTTAACTAAACTAGTGCCGAATGATCTGCCCAGTTCTGGAATGACCGGATAGGGAGTCGATGTAGATGATGCCACGCACTCCACCGAACTCGGAAGTCGTCGGAACAGGCGCCGAAACGTCGCTGACGGACCCAGGAGTGCCTGTGAATTTTTGGGGGTGGTCTCGTCATCGACACCGGCCGGGGGCAGGCTTTGGATCTGGTCCTCTGTGCTCTGGTTCAGACTGGTTTCCGGGTGTAGCAGTAGATGGATGTAGTCGCCACGTCCGCTCCCGAAGTCCAAACGTGACAGGACCAAAACGAGTACGACCGAGGATGAGTCTTCTTCGAGCAGTAGCCAGGGGGAGTACCAGACAATGTTGGGGCAGAGAGGGAGAGCCGTTGAGTGAGGAGGGGTCTGGTCAGGTCCTGAGTAGCCTGTTCAGCGCACATGGGGGAGAAAATTCGGAACGGGCAGCCCCGGACTCCAATCGAAGCCCCGCCTGTGGGGTTACATGGGGGACTAGTAGTACTTTGATCCGGTCAAGCAGCGCGCCTTGGAAAGGAAGGGTGAGGCCGTGGAAGCTTCTGCACTGCAGCTTTGCCTTCCAGCCAAGGCCACCTTGCACAGTCGGGGGAGAACGGGTCCACCGGGCAGCAGGGATGTCGGATGCCGGCGAGACCACCTCGGCTGCGGAGCTATCTCGATGATCTTTCCGATGATATATGGTACGCTTCCAGATGACGCCGAACAACTCCAGAGCAGGCTCTGCAATTGGAGCTCCTACTGCTGCCTGCGAACTGAGCAGTGCAAAGGAGACTATTGATGGTTATGGGGTGGTAAGGAGTGGGGGGAATGGCAAGGGGAGAGAGGGGTTGCTGGTAGGAGTTGTAGGAGGGTTGGTTTGGGATTGAGAAGGAGAGGGGGGGATGGCAGGGGGCGGACCTGGTGTGGGGGAATGGAGTGGGAGGTGGGAGAGGAGGAAGGGCTCTCTTGGAGGAGGTGGGGTGATGGGGGCGCAAATGGGCTTGGGGGAATGGGGAGGGTTTCCCTTTGATTTGAGTGGGGGGTTAATGGAGGGGTTAATGGTGGCCTAGGGAATGGGAGGTGTTGCCTTGGGGAGGGGAAGGGGTGCTTGGGAGAGGGGATTCTCCCTTGGGAATGTGAAAGGTTGTATGGGGAAGGGGAAAGGTTTGCTTGGGAGGTGGTGGGAGTAAAGGGGAGTTAATGGGTCTTGGGAAGATGAAAGGTTGGGATGGCTGATGTGGAGGATGAGGTGGAGGAGAGAGAGGGCTGGTCGACCTAGAGAGAGAGAGAGGAGAGTGAAAGGGTCGCCCCTTTTAGAGAGAGAGGGAGAAGAGAGAGAGAGAGAGTAGGGGACACAATTCTTGTGGATTTTTCACTCAATAATTCATTAGTCTTCTCCAAGTGGGGTTGGGGTCCTATTTATAGGGATCCCAACATTTACAAAAAGTCCCTGAGATAAGTGCTAATAACAAATAACCAAAAGAGGTGGGGAAGGGGGAGGGCGCCCCTGGGCCAGGCCCACCTAATTGGGCCCATAAGACACTCTAACCCATCATGATGAACACAAACTTAGGAAAATAACATAATAACTTAGGGACTTGACTCAAAACAAATGGAAATTACATCAAAATGACTCAAATAAAAAGAGAAAATACACCAAGATGACCCAAATAGCAAGCCCAAGTGTCGAAGCGGACCCGTCCAGTCGTGGAGCTGCATCCTACCCGTCTCCGGGAGGGAGAGAGGTGCCGAGCCAGAGTGAATCATGGGTGATGTCCCCATCAAGGAACCACTTCACCTCATGGTGGAGAGGGATCTTGCGTCCCCATATTCCTCCTGATTCCTCCCTTCGCACCAGTGCTCTACTACTCTTGCTGACTTAAGCATCGGAGGGTCTTCACCGGGGTTCCAACCCTGGGCACCTCTGACGTGTTTCCCTTCTTGCAGTTCATACTTCAAGTGTACGTGGGCACCGACTTCTCAGCTCAGGAGTAACGCGAGATAGCCCCTCTTCATATGCGTTCTTTGGAATGAAAGGAGATATGAGATTCTGAGATTTTTCCTCTCTCTCTGCCTCTCTGAAATTTGTTATATCCGACCGTCGTTGTGAACGAAGTTGGTTTTGTTGTATGCACATCCCTCAGATCATCTGAGTGTGTTTCTGCTGCATCGTCTCTGTACCCCCAACCTCACAAGCATGGTGAGAGCTTGAGACAGTCTATCTCATGTTTTCTCATTCGTGAAATGGTGAGGGATATGTTCGTATTAAAGCTCACATGATTCAATCGATAACTTGGCTCCCAGTGGTGCCCTAGAGTGAAAGCACTCTCCTCCTCGGGGTGATTTGTTCTGAAAGAATTCTTAGTTTTCCATGGCCATCTCAAAGCCCTTGCATAAAGCCTCCCAAAACCTTGAATAAAACCTCTCAAACCCCCCAGATAAAACCTCCCAAAACCCTCAGATAAACCCCCAAAATCCATAACCTCATAAACCCTTAAAACCTCTCTTAAACCCCTCCTATCGGCGCAGAAAAGCCTCTCGACGCGGCACTCCCTCGGCGCGGGTTCCGCGCCTAGTGATGGGCCCGCCGAGGACAGCCTACGCCGAGACACCCAATGCGCCGATTGCCTTCCCTCAACCTCCCTCCAAGCCGATGCCCTCTCGTGCTCTCCGTCGCGCCGAAAGCTAGCCACGCCGAGACACCACCGTGCCGATGCCCTCATGAACCCCCGAGCCTTATTATACTCAGTATAAAACCATCACCATCCCGGGGAGGAGTAATAGTCCTTCACTCAAGCCCATGGAAGCTAAATTAATGGGGTTAACCCCCCCCCAACATTCTGTAACCCCACTGTCCCATGGAGTTATGCCACTGCATGTTCTCCTATGGCCTCTTCAAGGGGATTTTAATGATTGCCATGATGAGTGGACACTGTCCCGTCGGATTATGATCCTCTCGGATCTCGGGCTACGCCCATCTTTCTTTTGGCTTCCATCTTGGCGCTCCGTGGATGGATGTCCTATACTCCCCTTTTGGCATAGTCCGAAACAAGGGGAGATGCTGCCGAAATGAACTCTAATCTTCAGTATGCTACATCAACTTCAAACCCCTTGGAATCTAAAGGGCCCTGCCTCTGCATGGTCTCTAGTGACTCCCTCTAGGGAATAGAAACATCTAATAAATGCCACGATGAGTGGACACTGCCCCGTCGGATTATGATCCTCTTGGATCTCGGGCTACGGCCATCTTTCCTTTGGCTTCTATCTCGGCACTCCGTGGATGGATGTCCTATACTCCCCTTTTGGCATAGTCCAAAATAAGGGGAGACGCTGTCGAAATTCATTCACGATCCTTGCTTCACCATATCGTGTGATGTTCTCGTTAAGTTGATGAATTAATCCCCTGCTGTGTGGCAGAGACCTGAGACAAACTATCTCATGACCCTTTGTCCACTGTACAAAGGGGAATATAATAATTATTAGATTTCCCATTGATATGGTCACATGGTCTCCCTAGACCTTCTGTGGATGAATTTCTTCTCCCCTTATAGCTTACTTAAGCATCATCGCCAGAGCCCATGAAGCCATGATTAAACATAAAAGATCCCCTCATAAAACCCTAAGGACCCTCGGTGCCCAAGCCTTCAGTTCGGCCCCTTTAAAGCCCCGGCGCGAGATGCTTCTCGACGTCAAAATCTCCACCGAGACCCAAGCGCGCCGACCACCTCTTTCTCCCGTGTCGCGCCGGTTTGTCTTCGCGCCAGTTCCCATCCTCACCGGTGCATCTCAACGCCGACTACTACTCAAACACTCAACTTCCTAGCAACCTTAGTGAGCCCTAAGCCCAGTTTAAACCTAATGTCCCAACCTCATCAACCTTCAAGCCGACCTCCATCATATCATGGGGAATCATGGTTCTTCATAAGTCTAAGGGAGCTAAATTAACGGGGTTTTACCCCCACATTATACCGTTTGATTGCGATATTTTCTTCTAACCCTGCTGACCCTTGGAGTTCTACCACCGCATGCCCTCCAATGATTTCTTAAGGGGATACGCTGCCGGATTTACTCCGTGTATTAATATATCATTTCTTGCATCACATGATCATCCACATGCACCGTTTATCCTAAAAATGAATGAGCACAGCAGTCTTACCTCGTTTATCCCCCGGGGCCCCTCTTACTTTGGCGATTAATCAAGGGTTGTCCTTCTTTGGAAGGGCGTAATTAACGTCATAGCCTTTACGGTATGACGAACTTTCGATCCCGACTCGGACTTCACAACCGACTGACCAAGTCAGATCGAGCGCATAATAAATTGTCACTCCGGTGACTGGCATGCCTAATAAACCAACCAATAAATAAATGAATAAATGAATACATAAAATAAATAACCTAATAAAATTAAATAAAATAAAATAAAATCGTTCCACAAAGTTGGCACGCCCGGTGGGACTTGAGTTTCCCTTCATCTTTTTGCCAAAGTAAGAGGCCTGGCGGCCTCCCCAAAAGTTCTAACTGTGTACTAATCTTGCTTGCAGGAATTCAAATGGAAACTGGACTGATTTCCCTTGAGTTCAGCAAACAAGTCATCGACAACCACGTTCGTGATGGGTACCTGGTGGTGCTGATGATGTTCGGATCCATGCCCCCAGTAGTAGGATTCCCAAACTGATTACGACTCGCATTCGTCGACTTGCTCCAAGTCGATGGTAAAGCCCAGAAGACTGCTGCGGTAGAACCCGCAGTTATACCAGAGAAGAAGAAAACCCAAAAGACGGTTGTCTCATACACCGTTCTTCCATGCTATGTCCACCATGTGGATAGAAGGACCATTGTCCCTGCTTCTGCTGGCAGGAAGAAGAAGAACTACCGGTGGAACATGACTGCTGCACCCCAAGGACGTTTGTCAACTTCGGGGAAATCCATGCTGATTAAAGGGATGCGGGTATACCTCAATGGTCGCCCGGCTGAAGCACTACTCGACCGCATCATTCCGGCGGTCCCTACCAACAACAAGTTCTAAGTGCTGGCCACCAGGAGGGCCAACATGGAAAGAGAAGAAAGAAAGCCGCTGGCACCTAAGCCGGCAAGATTCAAGCAAGTCTGGATGCCCAAGAGAGCACAGGGCCCAGCACCAGCCCCTGCGAAGATAGAAGCTGCTGTTATGCGTCCCAGGAGAGGGGGCAGGAAAGTCCTGATAAGAAAAGAATAAGAAGAAGAAGAGGTTATTCCAATGGCTATTTCCCACATGCCGAGGGCCTGCGCCCGACAGGCAGATGTATTCCGGTATCCCCGGAAGATGTATCAAACTGCATAGATGACAAGGCTGGCTTATCAGCCGAAAACACAAGAGCGACTGATGCCTCGAGCTGATCCCTAGAGGCATAGTCGAGAAGAAATGAGCAGAGTAGTCCAAGACTATTTCCACTATCTAGGGAATTCATCCCTGGGACAACAAAGGTTACTTCGTGCCATGAGCGTCGAAGAAGAAGAGGAAGATAACAAAGAAGAGATAATACCAGGAGTCTCATGTTCAGACTCAAATGAACTTGAAGATGGCCAAAGGGCCGGATGTTTGAAGGATGCCCCGCAGCGGGGAGAAGAAAGAGAAAGAGTATCTGTGTTTGATAGACTGACCTTCCATGGTCATGTCTGAAGAAAAGTCTGGAGGCAAAAAGGAAAGCTGCAAATCTTTGCCTGTAACATGGCAGGGGTTGTTGGGCGGTATGGTGCTTTGCCCGACCAGCCTGAAGAGATCATTAAGTTAGCCCGAAGGCCATGACCCGTAACAAGGCGAGGCCAAGCGGCAAAAGAGAGGCTTACAGCCTCTGATGATTCACCAAAGATCACCACTTTAACTATAAATGTGGTGACTTCAGAAGAAGAAGATGCGTCACTCATCAACCCGGGTGAGGGGACATCTGGTCAGATGACAGAAGATATGCCTATGGCTGCATCTCTGGACCCAACCATCCTAATGATGTTCATGAGATATCAATAAGAGATTGAGTCTCTTAAGAGGTAATTAACTGAGAAGAATGAACAAACTCTTGTTTCTAAGCATGCGGAACTGGCAAGAGAAGTCTCCAGTTCTGCGGAGGTGGTAATACCTGCCGTCGCCCACCAAGCAAATCACGGGAAAGCTCCATGCCAGCCTTTCCCGCCACAGCAAACAGTGCAACCCTCTCCTTCAGGAGTGCAGTTGGGTTTACATGCCACTATCATGACAACTCCTTTCACACAATAACCAGAACACTTCTACCCAGAGCCTGTTGATCCTACCATGGTAAACAAGCTGATGGTTGAGAGGATGATAGAAATGAAATCGTCCGAGAGGGCTGATGGTGATAATGGGACCTTTGATGTCTATTGGGTTCCGTATCCTCCATAGTATGCTACAAAGAGATTATCCCCAGGCATTAACAAGCCACCAAAGTTTGAGAAATTCAACGGGCAAGGCTCCCCAAGAGAACATATTGCTTATTACACAACAATCATGGGAGATTTGGCTGCTGATGATACCTATCTGCTGAAATTCTTCGGCTCATCCCTCACGGGCCTAGCCTTTGAGTGGTACTCCAGCTTACCTGCCAGGTCTGTAGCTGATTGGCCCGATATGTAGCGAAAGTTCCGAGAAAGGTTCCATGTCATAGAAAGGGAAATTACAGTGGCAAAATTATACTCTACCAGGCAGAGGCAGGATGAAACAGCCCTGGATTATATTAAAAGATGGAGGAACCTGGCCATGAGATGCAAGCGGCCTCCTTACCAAGAAGATGATGTTCAAATATGCAAGCAAAACCTCAGGAGGGAAGTGCTTGAAAAGATGATTGGAACAGACATCAGGACATTTGACCGTTTGAATGGTGTGGTGGCAGAGGTCGATACCTTCCTATCCAGACGTCCTGCAAACAACATTCCTACTACCCAGAAAGGGAAGGCCGCTGAATGGCGACCGGCGCCGACTGAAGCAAATACTGTTGATTTCAATACCTTTGACCAGCAAAAGCCAAAGCAGCAGCTACCCCTCCGCCAGTTGGGGCAATAGAAAAGAAAGAAAATGTCTCCTTGAGGAACAAAATGAGGAAGTTATATTCATTTCCCAAAGAAAAGATAGGGGCCTTATTTAATTTGGCATATAAATAAAATAAGATAACATTGCCTGAGCCCAAGAGACCCGATGATGCAGCTAAGAAGGATGATCCCCTATTCTATCTGTATCACCGGGCACTGGGACATGCCATTGAAAATTGTTACGTCTTCAAAGACGTCATGGAAAGCATGATTAAGAAGGGCGAGCTCCAAATGGGAGAGCACCAGGTGGATCCCCCACGCCCTCATGAGCCCCCAGTGATGAGGCTGGCTGTCAATATGATTTCCCTATACCAACAATTGCCTGAAGAGGCTGCTGAAACTTGCACACAACAAACATATGAAGCATACTTTCTTACCCCCATCAAGGATCAGGTGGGATGGCAGACAGTACCAACCAAGGCCAAGAGACGGCCATTAGTCTCTGAAGTGTCGGGGGCCTCCATTCGGGGTGTCACTCCAAAGCAACCCCTTCTAGCAATGAACCCTGTATGGCGCACTATGGAGTCATCACCGATTATCCGAATATTCACTCCCAACCGGAGGAAGCAGACTCCGCTGCCAACCCATGAAAAGATAAGCCTCGAGGTGAGGCGCCTGCAGCAGTACATCAACCAGCTTGATGAATATGAACAACCTGAGCTGAAGCCGATATTGGTGAAAGACCATGTCCTCTGGGAACAGCTGGAGGGATTAGCCATCAAAGAGCAATCAAAAAAAGACCAAGAGGAAGCTGGAGCCCACCTCTTCTGGGAACACAAGCTAGCCGAGTCCAAGCGCCGAAAGAAGAATAAACCAAGAAACAAGAAGAAAATACTCACATTGCAGTGTAATACTCTGTCAGTACTATTCACCTTGCCAGGGGAAGGAGATGAAGGAGAGTCTTCCACTCCATCACTAGAAGTAAATCAAGCTGAGGCTTCGACCTCAATGCATGCTACCAGCTTTAGGAGGAGGTGGGGGCGTTTCCCTCCAGCCAACCATAATATTATCTTCAGGGGTGAACAACCCTATCAGATACCAGAGCCGGAAGTCCGGGGCATTGCAATCCCTCCCCCGTCAGGCCTCTATGCAAAAACAAAAGGGGGTAATGAGACCCCGTCATTCCTTGAAGTCCTGTTCGTACTGGAAGGCAAGCAGCCGGCTCCAAATGTTACTGTTGAAGATGAAAACCCCCGGCAACCATCTATCGCACTGATCAAAGAGAAAGGTGAAGCAAACATCAGTCCTCCCTCAGTACCAGAAATAACTGCCCCAACGGAGACTCCCCAGCAGTCCCCGCAGGCGAAGAAGGAAACAAGAGAAGGGCAAGCCATGCCGCAAGCACCACATGAACCTCCAAGACCCCGCTGGGTGGAGGAGATGCGACTATCCAATGTCCGTGTGGGCAGCCGAATTATGAAGATGCTGAAGAAGCTCCCCACAAGGTTTTCTATATGGGAGATCCTCTCCTTGAGCGAAGAAGCTCGCCAAGCCATCATTGATGCCCTACAGGCACCAGCTCAATATGAAGCACTTCTGACAGAAGTTAACTCCGGGCCAGCTTTTACATTCATGGAGGGTGACATGTTAATTCCTGACCCCAATCATAACAGGCCTCTGTATATGAGGAGACATCTCAATTGTCAGCCATTAAGCCATATTCTGATAGATCCAGGAGCTGCTGTAAACAACTTGCCCTACCGCATCTACCAGAAGTAATACTTTGATTTGCACCTCACCAAGGTGAAAGATATGAGGATTGCTGGCTTCAACCAGAAATGTGAAACTCCGCTTGGAGTGGCAGAGTTCAACCTCACGTTGGGGGATTTTACCACCACCGTGCAATTCTATGTGATAAATTCAAATACCACATACAAAGCTTTACGGGGACGACCCTGGCTACATAAATACCAGATAGTGCCCTCTACTTTACACAAATGTATCAAGTACAGCCACAATGGCAAGGAGGAGAGGGTGTTTGCAGATCTACATCCCTTCAAAGTAAATGAGTGCCACATGCTTGATGCACCATTCTATACGGAAGTCTCCCAAGGGGTGAAGAAAAGAGAAGCTCCTACAAGCCAGAAGAAAGCAGTGCCAGAAGCAGATGAATGGTCCCCTCCACCACCCCCGGGTTACGTGGGACAGCAGGAGGTTGCCCACGTCTCTCAGATTGGGGACTTTGCTAAAATTGCACCACTAGCTGCTTACCCTGTTGTTGACACCTAAAATATACCAGAAGAGACCAAAGCAGATTCACAGCTTTGAAGATCAGTCGAGGGTACAGCTCCTGTACCATCCCCGAAAGTTCTGCGAATCAGAATAGAAGAGACCCACTATTCCTAACACTTTGTTCGGCTAAAGCCATCACTGGCTAGGCCGCTATTTAGTACGGCTATCATTCAGGTAGTCGGGCTGATAAAACCATACCAACATTCAGGCAATCATCTGTCTTCTAAGAAAGGATACTCAGATAATTCTGGTTCTCCGAAGGTGGGATGCACAGTGCCTCACACGTGTTTGTGAATGCAAGGTGTTAAACAAGCCCCATGAAGTATTAACATATATGCCAAGAAGCCCACTGTCGGGAGGAGTCCATTAAGTGGATCCTGTGCCGAATGATAGGGAAATGGGCCAAGCCCAAATGTGAACTGAGACGCGCCGAGGGCTGCCCACGCCGGGAAGATGGATGCTGGCGCGCCGGGATGCTCAGGCTGAGAGGAAGAGGGTCATCCCTCTATAAGAAGGCTGCCCTTCAAAAAAAAACAAGGGAGAGGCAAGGGAGGCAACAGAGAAAAGAGAGAAGAAAAAGAAAGAAAGGGGAAGCTCGAGAGCCCTCCATAGAAGCTGAAGAAAAGAGAGGGGCAGAGGTTCGAAGGGAGAAGTCAGGTGGGGTGTGCCGTTTGACGTCCTGAGCAGCTACAGCTCCTCTTCCCCCTTTCTCCTTTGTCTTAATAACGTTCCCCTTTTCTTTTGTATCTCTATTTTCGAGCATCTCTGCTCCTGTAGCACTGAATGCCAATGTAACCCTGTCCTCAGGGATAGAGTAGGTGTATGCTTCTTCTTCTCCCGAGTTGAACTCGTGTACGCCCTTTTTTTCGATGAAATAGTTAACGAAAGATGGGTTGGGTTCTCCCCCGTCATTATTCTTTTGTTTCTGCTTCTGCACTATATGCTATGGATATTGATGGCTGCACCTCTACGCATGCTTTACCGTCTCTATTTTCCAATTGTGTTGAACGTTCTTCTATCGTATGATTCTTTCAACTTTACACTTACAACGAGAGCCTGAGACAGCCTATCTCATAGCTTCTCGTCTGTGAAACGAGAAGGGACGAATCCGGATCGTGAGATTTCCATGAATGGTTCTGCTCCTAGTGAGGCCCCAGAAGGAAGGTTGTCTCCACCCCGAATCATACTCTCTACAATCATCCAAAACGGTCTTCAGATTGTTGAACAAACCCTTTTTCTTAAAACGCCCAAAGCCCCTGCCTTAAAATCCTTCTAAAAACCTAACCTAACCCTTCCGACGTGAGCACCTCTCGGCGCAAGTCTCGCGCCGAGGGCTTGCCGCGCCGGTTGGGTTTCCTATTTCGCGCCGAGGCCTAACTCCTTCTTCGCGCCGATACCTTTACATCTTATGGCCACGTCAATGCGTTTGTGCCAATGCCGCCAGACTATGCCAACCTTGCTCATCATACCCTGCCCTATGGAGACGTACTACCTTTCCCTCCATCCTCACGGGAGCCATATTAAAGGGGTTCATTCCCCTACATTCTACAACCCCATCAAGTCATGGAGCCCTGCCATTACAGGTTCTCCGTTGACTGTACCGGGGATATCACAACAGGGGGGGATAAAGTCACATATGATTTAGATCCCTTGGATCTCGGGCTACGCCCAGCTCTCATTTTGGTTTCCACTCCGACAGTTCGTGAGTGGATGGCCTATAATACCCTTTTGGCACGCTCCCAAAATAAGGGGAGGTGCTGTCAAAAATCTGTCCAGACTTTTACCCGATCGTATAGTATGGTGTTTTCATCGGAATTGTGCATTTAACCCCTAACTGCGTGGCAAGAAGCTGAGCTATATCATCTCATGGTATCTTGGCCACCACATGGAACATACCTTACAGTTACATGATCTCCTTGAACCCCTTTGTGAATGAGTCCACCCTCATCTTCTATCTCACCCAACTATTGCCATAAAATCCCCGTTGAATATAGAATATCCCCTTTTGAATTCATCAGAACCCCTCATAACATATGAAGAAAACCAACAAAATGGCTACCGGCGCCACCTCCTCTCGGCGCCGTCTCCTCCCGGCGCCATCTCCTCCCGGCGCCACCTCCTCCCGGCGCCAAACTCGCGCCGGGTGAAGGGCACGCCGGGACCATGCCACGCCGTCTGCCGCCCGTGCCATCTGCCCTTTGGCCTCCCGTCGCGCCGGGATCCCCTCGCGCCGACTCTTATCCACGCCATTTCATGTCACTAACAGGTGCCATCCAAAGCCTGACATCTCAACAATCCCATTAAACCCAAATGCAGTCTAAACTCAAATGTCCCCTTCTTGTCAACCTCCGTGCTAACCTTCGTCACCTTACGAGGGAATTATGGTTTTTCACCTAGGTGCACGGAGATACATTAATGGGGGTTTTACCCCTACATTATACCGAATACGATGTTTCTTCTGTCACCCCACGGACCCTCGGAGTTCTGCCACTACATATCCTCCAATGGTCCTTTGAGGGGAACATCAACAAATGATATGGTAGCGGACACTGTCCCGTCACATTCAAACCATTTTGGATCCAGGGCTACGCCCGTCTCTCTTTTGGCTTTCATCCCCACATTTCGTGGGTGAATGACCTATATTTCCTTTTGGCATAGCCCCAAATAAGGGGACGTGCTACCAGATTTACGTTATAACATCGCTATCATGTCCCGCATAGCACGGTTCTCTATGCATGTTTTGCATCCCGTTAGCGAAGTTAGCGTAACAGTCGTATCTCATTTTGCCCCCGAGGCATCCTTTCTTGGCAATTAATCAAGGGTTGTCCTTCTTTGGAAGGATGTAATTAACGTCATAGCCTTTATGGTATGACGGACTCAGAGTCCTGAGACGAATATCATAATCGACTGACTGAGTCAAGTCGAGCGCACAATGAATTGTCACTCCGGTGGCTGGCACGCCTAATAAACCCTGTAAAATAAACCTAAACAAAAAAACATCCCCACAAGTCTGGCACGCCCGGTGGGACTTGAGTCTCCATTCATCTCTTTGCTAAGAGAGGATACCTTCGGGGGCTTACCCCAAGAATGCTGATTGTTTGTCTGTTTGTCTCAGGCAAACGATGACATCATCCGGACTCACTGGTGTTGGCTTTGTGATGAGGGCATCCCTTGCCCCTCCACATTTTCTCCGGACTCGGATTGTTCGTCGACAAGCGCCATTATGTTAGTTATTTTATTTGAGTCAATATCATGTAATTTTCCCTTTATTTGAGTCATGTACCTAGGTTAGTGAGTCATTTTCCTAAGTATTGTGTCATTAGGTTGGTTTGTTAGGCTAGTGGGCCCAATTCATTGGGCTTGGCCCAAGGGCACCCCTATCCCTTCGGTTATTTGTCATTGAGTCAAATGTCAGGGACTTTTGTAGAAATGTGGGTTGCCTATATATAGGACCCCATTCCCCTCATTTTGAAGTAATGAACAATTGAATGAAAATTAAAATCCACTTCCAAATCCCACTAGATCTCTCTCTCTCTCTCTCTAAGGGGTCCCCCCCTCTCTCTCTCTCTCTCCCTCCACCCCAATTTTTGGAATTTTCTCTCTCCTCCCCATTCACCCCTCATTAAGACCTCTCCCCTTCCCCATACACCCATTTAACTCCCCCCCAACCCAAGGTGGCATCCTCCAATCCACACCCCACCTCCCAACCCCCAACTACCCAACACCACTTCCTAAGCACCCCTTCCTCTTCCCAAGGTTGAAGGGGCTCTTCCCTAAGCCCAAATTCAAATTTCCCTCTCCCTAGGGCAGTGCCCTTCCATCTCCCCACCTCCCAAACCACCCAAAGTCGCAGCCCCCCTTCAGCCAAGTTCACCCTCCACCTCTTACTCTCTTGGCCATCCCCTTCCCCACCCCCTCATCTTCTTCTCATTCAGCCTCTGTTTCAGGCAGCAGAGTTGCAGCGACTTGCAGAGGCAGCCATGACCGTCTCTCAAAGATTCAGGTGACAAGGCCTACATTTCTGGAATCGTCATCGAGATAGATTTCCAACGGTGGTGGTCTCGCCGGCTTCCGAGTTCGGAGCTGTCCGGAGGAGCGTCATCTTCAACAACTGCGCAATCTGTCCCAGACTGAAGACCAGAGCGATCTTGGAAGCTGTTCTGCGGTCAACCTTGGAGGAATTCGAGCACACTTCCTTCTAAAAAATTCTTCTTCGTCTAGTCCTCCATCAGTATCAGAAAGAACAACACCAATCGCCTGCCCGAGCTATTTTTTCTGAATTATTTCGTTGGAGTGTGCAGTCTGCCACTAGTGGACTCAGGTTTGACCTGTCTTCATTTATCTGGCCACCATTCTCATCTCCGACCTCGGATTGTGTCCCCGTCAACTTCTGCTCGAAGCTACTCCGACCACGATCGCGTCACCGCAAGTTTCGTTCAATTTGAAGTTCGGGAGCGACCGCAGCGCCTTCTACAATCTACTGCATCAGTTCTGCATCAGTCCAAAGCAGAGTGTTGCTGTCCTGCTCCAGTCGCCGGTCCGATCAGCCCCGAGGTCCATAGCTTCCCAAAAAATTCAGGCATCATCCTCTGTCAGATGGGAAACCTTTGGCACAGGTTTCGTCAAGATCTGAGCTCTGTGGAATTTTTGGCAGTGACATCACCGGCCCCCTGTCCAACAATTCTGAAGGTTGGCAGAACCGGCGGGGATCGGCAAATCGGGTTTCCTTAGCATAAGTCCCCACCCCGCTTGGCCGGCTGAAGGCCCCTCCCTGCGTGGAGGTAGTATTGGATGTAATAAGATTAATCCCCACCCCAAGATCACCCCTCATGCGAGAGGTGTAGTGGTGTAATCTTTCCATTTCAGGTTGAAGCGACACCGACGCGGCGTGCGGGTGCATACCCTCGCCTCCCCGCTCGCCCCCGTCTCCGGCTGGAGTCGGCGTCTTCACGCCGGCTAGGTGAGCTCATGAACATCTCTCATTGCTGTAATGGACTTGCTTAGCTTAGTATTGCTATATTTACTCCGTCGACGGTAAGAGAGTGTCCGATTTTAAATTGCTACCCAAATTGAGTGACCACCGCGGGCGAGTTGTGAGAGCATCCACTTAACCCACACCCTTGGTGTGTTGGCTGCCCATGATTTGGGCATCCTAGGCCCATTTGGGGTTCTCCCCAAGCTAGCCAATCATTGGAGCCTCAAGGTCCCGCCTCGGACCCTCTCCAACATTGCCTAGTCGCCATCGGACACTAGTGTGCGCCATACGGGTGAGCTCGCTAGTGTGAGTCTGCTGCTCAAACTTGAATGCTTGCAAAATAGGTCCATAGGTGGTGTCACATCACTTTGGCCCCGCAATCATATCCGACCATGCGGAGCACGGCTACCTGGCGGTACCCATGGTCTTCGGATATTTCCCACCAGCTGTAGGCTTCCCCAACTTCTTGGGGTTAGCCTTCGTCGACATGTTGCAGACGGAGTCCCTGGAGACCGTCGAAGAAAAGGTTGCTGAAAAGATCGAGGCCCCGGAGGCTCGACACTGTGACAACTCATCCGTAAGTCCATCCCAAGTCACCAGCTGCATGGTGCATCACATTGCTCACGGGGCCCGCCCCGTCCCTGCGAAGAGCTTCGGGAGACACCGACACCGGAACCCCCGAAGGAAGGCTGATGCTGCTTTGACCGGACGACCCTCCACATCTTGCAAGTCTATGCTGATCGGTGGCCTCCGTGTCTTTCTAGACGGGCGCAAGGCTCGAGTGAGCCCGGACCGGGTAATCCCTACTGTGCCAGTCCGCAACTCCTACCAGGCTCTCGCTGGAAGAAGGGCCAAAGACGAAGAAGCCGGCCGTCATGGCCAGAGGATGTTGGCTCCTAAGCCAAGAAGATTCAAGCAGGTTTGGGTCCCCAAAAAGGTCCAGCCTGTCCAGCAAGAAGCTCCAGTGCAGTATCAACCCAGATCCACCAGAGCAGAAGAAAACAACAAGAGGAACCTTATCACAAGGAAGGAAGAGACAATCATGGATCCGCCACGCCGAGAAAGCTTTAGGGCCTGCGCCCGACAAGCCAATATCCCCATTGTGGGAAGAAGATTACAGCAGACTGCCGAAAGGGCTCAGTTTACTAACATTCCTCCGATGAGAGGTCGACAATTGTCCCCGACCCCGCACTCTGGCCGAGGGCAAGATGAAATGACCAATATGGTCAGAAGCTATTTTAGGGGGTTGGGCAACCCCTCTTTAGGCCAATAACGGCTGTTGCAGGCAGCCGCAGCCGAAGAAGACCACTGTCCATTAATGGCAGCGGGAGAAGAAGAAGATAGGAGGATGACGTCATCGGTTGATGACAATGGATATGAAGATGGCTCTGATATTCAAGCCAATGACACTATCCCCCATTAAGGGGAAAGGAAAAGGATCTCTGTGTTCGAAAGGCTTACCTTCCCGGAGAATGCCAAGAGGAAGGTTCGCAGATAGAGACGCAGGATGCAGATCTTCACATGCAATATGGCCGGGATAGATGGCCACTATGAAAAACTGCCCGAAGAGCCTCAAGAGTTGGCCTGGCTAGCCGACAGACCACGGCCGAGCACTCGAAGAGTGGAGGCCGCAAAATAGATGCTGGCAACGATCCAGGGAAAGCAAGCCCTGCCTTGCCTCCAACAGCATGACAAGGCCATTATTCTCATAGCAAATGTGATAACGGCAGATGAAGATGAAGATGTCTTGCTTGACATCCTACCTGAGGGTGCATCTGGTAAGATGACAGAGGCCATCCCCAACACAGCGGCTATGGATCTAGCCGTACTAATGATGCTCCAGAGGTATCGCCAGGAGATAGAACAGCTGAAGAAGCAGTTGACGGAAAAGACAGAGCAGTCCTCCACCTCCAAGCGGCCTGATGTGCAGGCCGAATCATCAAGGGGAGCCGTCAGCAAGAACGACTTCCCGCCACTCTATACCCCGCCTCTGCAGGCGGAGTCAAATTTGGCGACAACTCAACAACGCCAATCACAATCACTGGCTCCCCCAGTGCTGCCTCAGGTGCACCAGACACCTCCATTACTGCGTCCTCCTCCATAGGAGACCACCCTGGTCACCCCCTATTTGCAGCCGGCGCATTTCTACCCGGAACCGGTCGACCCAACCACCATGAGCAAGATGATGGTAGAAAGGATGATCGAGATGAAGCTCGCTGAAAGAGCTGAAGGTGACTATGTTATATTCGAGAGGTATAGGGTGCCATATCCACCGCATCATGTTGCTAAGCGGCTCCCTCCCGGGATCAGCAAGCCGCCGAAGTTCGACAAGTTCAACGGGAAGGGATCCCCGAAGGAACATGTCGCCTACTACATGACCGTCATGGGTGACTTAGCCACCGACGAGTCATATTTACTGAAGTTCTTCGGGTCCTCACTCACAGGGCTCGCCTTTGAATGGTACTCCAGCCTCCCGACCGGGTCGATCAGCGACTGGTCGGACATGCAGAGGAAGTTCAGAAAAAGATTTCATGTTACAGAGAGGGAGGTCACAGTGGCTGAACTTTATTCAACAAGACAGAGGGCAGATGAGACCGCTCTCGACTACATCAAGAGGTGGAGGAACCTCGGAATGAGATGCAAGCGGCCTCCGCACCAGGAGGACGTTGTACAGATCTACAAACAGAACCTCAGGAGAGAGGTGCTGGAGAAGATGATTGGCATGGAAATTCGGTCGTTCGACCGTCTGAACAATATTGTTGCCGAAGTGGAGGCTTTCCTAGGAAAACCAGCCCCCACACCAAATACCCTTACTGCACAAAAGGGCAAGGCAACAGAACGGCGCCAGGCACCGAAAGAAGCAAATGCCCTTGATATCAATACATTTGAATAGCAAAAAGATAAAGGCAAGAAGACAGCTGCTCCTCAGCCTGCCAAGACCAGAGACGGCGAAGAAGGCCCATCCCTCCGGGATAAAATGAAGAAGCCCTACTCTTTCCCAAAGGAGAAGACCAGGATCCTATTTGACTGGGTTACCCAGTATGATAAGGTCACCCTGCCTGAGCCAAGGAGGCCGGTGGACCTGAAGAGAAGAGACAGCCCAAGATTTTGCCCTTACCACCAGATGCTGGGGCATCCAATTGAAGACTGTTATGTTTTCAAGGATATCATCGAAGGCATGATAAAAAAGGAAGAAATAGAATTGGGGGAGTACAAGGTCGACCCTCCACAACCACATGCGGTGCCCATAAGAAGAGCTGCCGTCAATATGGTCTCTTTGTATCAAGCCTTGCCTGAGGAGACCGCAGAAGCCAGTACTCAGCATACATATGAAGCCTGCTTTCTGGCCCCAATAAAAGAACAGGAGGGATGATAGCAAGTCCCCGCAAGAACCAAGAAAAAGGGCCTACCTTGCCCGACACCGGGAGCACATGTTCGTGGCGTCACACCACGACCCCCTCCACCGGTAACAACACCTGTGTGGACCAATCCACCAGCAGTTATCCGGATACCTACCCACAATCGGAGGAGGCAGACTCCATTGCCGGTGGTCAAGAAGATCAGCCCAGAAGCTCAGCGGCTGTAGGACTATATAAATGGGCTAGATGAGTATGTGTAGCCTGAGCTAGAACCCTTGCTGGTACGAGATCATCTCCCATGGCGGGATCTAGAACATCTTTCACCGAAGCAGGAAGGGGAAGCTGACAAGGCATCAGACAAAGATGGCAGCTTGTTCTGGGGGCAAGCGCCAGTCAAAAAAAAGTAAAGGAGACAAAGAAGGAAAAAGGGGGCCGGCAAGGCTACAAAGGGAGTGACCCTTTCTTGCAATACCCTCTCTGCCTTGTTCAATTTGCCCGGTGAGAAGGATGAAGAAGAGATTTGCTTCACGCCCACCGCTAAGGAAAGCCAGGCTGAAGCCGCAACGGCCACACATGCAACTCGGTCAACATAAGATGGGGGCGTCAACCGCCCGCCAATCATATTATTATCTTCAGAGGGGGGCAACCCTACAAGATACCCCCTCCGGAGGTCAGAGGAATTCAAATCCCCCCTCCGTCAGGCTTATATAACCAAAGTGGGGGCGGCACTCCCGCTCCTTCATTTCTGGACTTCATAAAAATGTCAAAAGGAAAGAAGCCATGCTGGGAGGTTGAACCGGCGACCGGGGGCAATCACCCACAGCTCCAGCAATCTCCCGAATTGTCAGAAGGGGTAGAAACGCGCCCGGCAGAAGCCTGTGAGGAGCAGCCAGGAGGTAATCCTGAGCAAAAGGGTGCAGCCTCTGAGTCTGATGAAGCAGGTCCATCAGGGGCCATAGTCCAAGAATCTTCCAAGCCCAAGTGGGCGGATGAAATGAAACTGTCCAATGTCCGAGCTAGAAGTCGGGTGGTCAAGCTCTTGAAGAAGCTCCCAGCAAGGTTCACTGTCTGGGAAATCCTCTCTCTCAGTGACGAGACCCGACAGGCGATCATTACTGCTCTCCAGACGCCTGCCCAATATGAAGCCTGCCTAGCTGAGGCACTGCTGGAGGCCAGCCTGACCTTCACCCAGGAGGACATGTTGCTCCCCACCACCAGTCACAACGGACCTCTGTATATGAGGGGACACCTGAATGGACTAGAGCTGAACAGAATCCTGGTGGACCCAGGGGCAGCTGTCAACATTCTACCCTACAGGATCTATGAGAGGTACTATTTCAGCATGCACCTACAAAAGGTCGGGGATATGCGTATTGCCGGCTTCAATCAGAAGTGCGAAGTGTCGCTAGGGGTAGCAGAGTTTGCACTCACCCTAGGGGACTTCGTCACGAAGGTGCAGTTTCATGTCATTGATTCCCGCACCTCATATAAGGCGCTACTTGGTCGCCCTTGGCTACATGAGAATATGGTGGTACCCTCCGCACTTCACCAATGCATCAAATACAGCACGGATGGGAGAGAGGAAAGGGTATTTGCTGATCTCCACCCATTCGAAGTATTCGAATGCCACTTGGCAGACGCCCCTTTATATGCAGAATGGTCGCGGAAGGCCCCTGCAGCCAAGACCCCTTCCAGCACAATAAAAGACACTTCCAAGGCAGAATGGTTCCCTCCGCCGCTGCGTGGATATATCGAGCCCAAGGTGGTTTCACACATCACTGTCACCGGGGATGTAGGCCGGATAGCACCTCCCGCCATCTACCCCGAAACTAATGAAGTCAAGGTTGATCAACAACACGACCACATCGGAGTCTCCGAAGGTCTTACCAAGCCAATTCTCAGCCTCGACAATGCTATTGTCGAGCCTTTCAAAGCATGGGAGGTGCCATAGATAGACGGTCCCAGCAGCCTGTTATACACAGCTGAAGAGCACCCTACACAAGAAGACATTGATTGTCATCTGCCTGAAGACATAGAGAACCCCTCAGTGCCCATACAGGGGCTGACATTCATGACAAATCAAATGGACAAGATGTTCCAGAAGCAACACATCCCTTTCGGCCAGCCTCGCAAGAGGAAAGAAGCATTCCAGAAGCTATGGTACCCTCCGAGCCAGGACAAAGAAATGAGGCGTGTCACTCAGCATCCAGGGTTGGGCTTCACCCTCGGAGAATACTATTACAGCGGGCGCTATGAAGTAGACACCATCTCTACTTTTTATCCGATGGAGGATAACCCACTGGGGGCAGCTATTGATGAACAGCTGATAGAAGTTGAGTGCTTTCAGCCAGCTCAGTCAAGAAACCTGGAATCCGAGGCTGTGTTCCCCTGCCGCTGCTGGGAACAGGTCTACCCAGAAGATACAGCTCTTCAGGCCAAATTTGACACAGCAAGCAGCAGTGAGGCTGAAGAGGTGGAAGAAGCAGAGTGTCCTCCCGCCGGTGGCCCTCCTTTACTCATGATGCCGGCACTCCTCGGACCAGTTAGGGAGATTTCCCCCGAGCCTGATCGAGAGACAGATGCTGCTAGAAGAGAAATTGGTGAGGACACGCGCCGCATTACTCGACGGAGCACACGAAGCACGCCAGCATCCCTTTGGCTCGGCGATCACTTGGCGGACTAGCGAAGTTATCTTCATTTATTTTATACTTTAGGCCCTGCGTGGCCTTGGATTAGTCCCTGCTTGGACACTTTTATTATTTGTGGACCTTTGTAGACCAATTGGGGCCAATTAGGCTTTAATTGGGTCATTTTATGCTTATTAGGTAGGAGATAGGGCTACTGGGCCACTTTCTTGGTTCAAGCCTTGGCCCATTTGGCATGGCTGCCCAACCAAGGCTTGGCCCACCTGGGGATTTGCGCCCCCCCTCCCTAGGGTTAGGGTTTTGGGCGCCCCCCCCTCTTTCCCTCCTCTTGGAAGGTGGCAGCCGCCCCCTCACCTAGATTATAGGAAGAGGGGCACGCCCCCCCCCCCTTTTCCTTCCCCATCCAACCACCCCCCTCCCTCCTTTGGCCGCCCCCTTCCCCAATTCCCTCCTAGATTCTAGGAGGCCTTGCGCACCCCCCATCCCCAAGCTTTGTGCGCACCCCCTTTCCCTCTCTCTTGACTAGGGTTTCAACCCTAGCATCTCCCCTCCCCATATATAAGCCTTGTTATTTTCTTTGAGAAGAAATAATGAAGAATATTTTGTGAGCAAGACTCCTTGGTGGCTGTGCCCCCTTCCTTCTCCCTCTTTGATCCTGCGACGGGATCAACCCCGGGGTGTGACTCCCCATCCCTCGGTGCGACGCCGAGGTTCCCTCTCCCCTTATCTCCTTCACAGGGGCACGGATCTGCTCGCCAGATTTCTACCCCGAGTTGCAGCGGCGCCCCCATCCTGTTCTGGTCGAATCTGAGCCTCTCCCTTTTTATGGAGATACTTATTCGAGTCGGCGACGCGTGGGCTTTGGTTTCGTCCCGATCCGAGGTCTACATCGCCGGTGGCGATTTTCTTCGTGAGCTCGCGCAGGACCCTCTCTCTCTGCGAGCCACGTTCTGTCCGTCCTCTTGCAAAAATTCCACAGGATGGACAACTTCGAGTTTGGATCGGGTCTCTTCAGGGATCGTACCTCTCTTCGTCCTTTTTTCAACGCCGCCAACCATGCCTCGTTTCGATGTCGGTGCTGAGCGTGGTGTCAATTCTCGTGGGACCGCGCAGATCAACCTGTGCAGTCCGACCCCAGGATCAGCAACGACTTGCAGAGGTTCTTCCGGCCAACCCCGGTCACATCTGATCGAGCCCTTCGATCAGGACCTGCTGCTCTGCGTCCCCGACGTCCTCCCTCAAGCGGAACCTCGTTCGCCCACCGGAGCAATGAGTTCTCATTTTTCCCGCTCGAGCGTGCTGTTCTGTGAGCAGAATCCCTGTCACGACTTGCAGGCTCACCCCCGGCTTCCACGGACAGAGTCTGCATGCCCCCTTTGGCCGAGGCTTCCTCCCATGACCTAGCTACGCAACCTCACTGACGGCGCCTCAATCGGACACCGGACCAGGCCGTGGAAGCTTCCGCCGCCGAGTCGCGCATTGCTGCGAACCTGCTGACCGCCGCTCGGGTCCTCCTCGCGGCCAACCCTTCACCGAGTGCCGCCCGTCAGCCCGTACATCGGCAGCCCCGAATCCCTATGTTGTAGCCTGTTATCTCCCTGTGAGGAGTGGGCATTTTGGCTGGAAATGTATTATTGTTCATCTTGTGTATCGGGGTTGTCGATCTCGACCGGAGTTTCTTCCCCACGCCTAGGCGTGGAGGTACGCGCGACGCTCCTACTCTGTTGCTTTACTTTACTAGTATGCTATTCTATATGTCACGTGAGCGTGTAGGATCCTAGCTAGTTTGTAACTCACCGCACGAATGTGAGCTGAGAGCACCCGTCTCGTGCCCTTAATGAGCATCGAGCTCGAACTAGACTCCCCTAGTCATTCGGCGGTTCCTTAGTCGCTGAGATCCCCGCGCTTCCCTCATAGGGACGGCCGTTGGGCTTGAGTTTCTTGTTGAGAGATTCCTCCACCCGGAGGAACGCTACGGAGGTCAGCCATCCGGCTTGCCTTTGGCGTGCGAGTGCTGGCCGCACTTTGTTGCATTCGTAGGTCCTAGCCCTTTTCAGTCCCGTCCCGCATCAAATTGGTATCAGAGCTTAGGGAACCAGTTTGTTCTAACAAATTGGGGTCTTAGGTCATTTGAGTCTTTAGGTTGTCTAGGGTGCATTGAGTCTCTTAGTTCATCTAGGTAACCTACTTTTGCATTGTCATTTTAGGTTTGTGTCTTGTTAGAGTTTTATCCTTGTCTCGTTGAGTCTTGCATGTCCAACTCCCCGCCAGCCCCATGGTGGTTCCTCGAGCCCACGTGTCAGATTGGTCATCCCTGGTGGCCCAATTCGAGGCTCTTATGGCAAGACCCCTAGGTGTCGCCCCTACCACTCAGTCGTCGGGAGACCCGATCCCTATACCGATGACCGAGTCGTTCCAGCGCCCTGTCATGTCCGTGGCGGTCCTACCTAATGGGTTGCATACGGAGATCGACTTCATCAGTAGGGTTCCATCTAATTGGGTCTCACAGGACATTGTTGAGTCTCTCTCTAAGACTGGGGAGATTGTTTTCCATGGTGGCTTAGCTTTTATCGAGTTTCAATGGTGGTTCGGCCCCGTTCTATATCACGATGGCGCATGGTGCAAGATCGGCACACTTGTTGGTCCATGCATCATTTTAGGGCGAACTTGGTTGCAGGAGAGAAGAGCGACCATCGACCTAGATAGGAGGACCTGCACCTTACACCCATCTCACCTTCCCGGTGAGTTCGTCTTCCACGACGGTGCTACGCCAACCACCTCCGTGTCGCTAGCCACCCACCCCCAGCGATCCACTCCGCCTCCGGGCTCATGTCCCCCACCACTCCCGGGGCCCACCCCTATGGCCCCCTGTAGTGGGATGGGCCATTTCTCTGACAAGTGTCCTTCACGTTCCCCTATCTTGAAGGACACACATTCGGAGGATGCCCCACCTAGGCTTGTTCCGGTGACTTACGAGGCTGAACAGGAGTTGGCCAAGGAGTACCTAACTGAGGTTGAGGAGTTAAGGAGTGATCCCATGGAGCACCCAGTCGTGCCTAAACCTATGGAGGTTGGGACCGGCACTCTCATCCTGAGACACTCGATGGAGAGCCAAGGTGCCACCCACATCATAGAGGACCCCTTTACCCCACCTGGGGGAGAGACTCCCTTCGACCCTCATCTGGTGCCATTCTTGCCTCCCAAGGGTGAACTTGTCATTGAAGGGCCTTTAGCTAGCTGGTTAAGGAAGGGCCCAATTCTAGATGCTCCGATCCCTTACTACCCATCCATGGAGCCAGCTCTCCCAATTGTACCCCTTGACTCCTTTCACACCACTTTTCGGTCCTTTTGCTTTCTTGAAAATGTAAAGGACTTCCTTAGGAGTTTAGATTGTCAATGGGAGTTGACATATATATTGACCTGAGGGTCGGACCAACCCTATAGTCATAGCTTTACACTCCCTGCTATGGGGTCTATTACCTCGGTCTACACCATAGGACATATCACCTCCGAGGTCCTTTTATTCTTTCCCATACCCGTGGAGGTTGATTTTGTCCCCTCTTATGGTATCACGGTCCCGAGGGAGGAACCTAGCTTTCCTTGCCTCCCTCATGAGCCACTTGCCCCATATATTAGAGCGCCTGAAGGTGATCATCTGCACCTGGGCGAATGTCGGACATGGGCAAGTATAGTGAAGGGACCCATCGGGAGGGGTCATCATTTCTTTGACCCATTCGATCCCCTCCCTAGTGAGCCTCTCGACTTGTATTCTTTTCCCCACCTTGTCGAGGAGGTCCATTATCACACCCCATCCAGACCTGCTAGTCAACACCTCACCTTGCATACACCCAGACGCCAAAGTTTAGGAGGCCAGGGACACATGTCTCTCTCTCATGTTTCACCATGTCCCTCATCATATAGGGGTAATGTCATGAGGGAGTTTGGAGTTGTTCGTCCTCCTGAGTCTACCATATCTAGTAGGACACATGTGCATGATAGGTCATACTTTGGTTGTCCAGGTCCTCCCCATGTTGTCAAGTCTGGTAGATGTCATAGGCATATTATCTCCTTATTTGGATGTCCAGGACCACCCCTGCATTCACGTAGGTATGAGTCTACCCATCTTATTCGGAGTCTGCATCATCACCACCTTGAGGCCAGCAACGCACGTTATAAGGAGTTAGCTGACGCGCATCGACACACCCATGAGTTCTGTAAGGGAGAGTACGTCATGATCAGGGTCAGACTTGAACGGTTTCCTTCGGGGGCCGTGAAGAAACTCCAGGCCCGCGGTGCTGGACCCTTCCGAGTCTTGAAGTGAATTGGGTCAAATGCGTATGAGATTGAGCTGCCCGAAGGCTATGGGATCTGTTCGACATTCAATGTCTCAGATTTGGTGGCATATCGGGACCCCACGGTGATTCCCAGTGAGCCTTTTGAGCCCTCCCCTCCTGTTGAGAGTGTTACACCTTCTGAGCATCCACCCCTTCCAGCCCCATTACAGAAACGCGAGCATATAGATGGCATACTGGATGAGCAGGTGACCACTACCAGGAGCGGAGCCTACCAACACTTCCTAGTGCGTTGGAGAGGGCACCCTGCGACAGACGACACCTGGATCACACGAGGAGAGCTAGAGAGGATCGACCCCGACTTGCTGGAGCGCCACTTGAGCGACCGTGACCCTTACTCGACAGGGTCGAGTTCTTCCCACCCGGGGAGAATTGGTGAGGACACGCGCCGCATTACTCGACGGAGCACACGGAGCACGCCAGCATCCCTTTGGCTCGGCGATCACTTGGTGGACTAGCGGAGTTATCTTCATTTATTTTATACTTTAGGCCATGCTGGGCCTTGGATTAGTCCCTGCGTGGACACTTTTATTATTTGTGGACCTTTGTAGACCAATTGGGGCCAATTAGGCTTTAGTTGGGTCATTTTATGCTTATTAGGTAGGAGATAGGGCTACTGGGCCACTTTCTCGATTCAAGCCTTGGCCCATTTGGCATGGCTGCCCAACCAAGACTTGGCCCACCTGGGGATTTGCGCCCCCCCTCCCTAGGGTTAGGGTTTTGGGTGCCCCCCCCTCTTTCCCTCCTCTTGGAAGGTGGCAGCCGCCCCCTCTCCTAGATTATAGGAAGAGGGGCACGCCCCCCCCCCCTTTTTCCTTCCCCATCCGACCACCCCCCTCCCTCCTTTGGCCGCCCCCTTCCCCAATTCCCTCCTAGATTCTAGGAGGCCTTGCGCACCCCCCATCCCCAAGCTTTGTGCGCACCCCCTTTCCCTCTCTCTTGACTAGGGTTTCAACCCTAGCATCTCCCCTCCCCATATATAAGCCTTGTTATTTTCTTTGAGAAGAAATAATGAAGAATATTTTGTGAGCAAGACTCCTTGGTGGCTGTGCCCCCTTCCTTCTCCCTCTTTGATCCTGCGACGGGATCAACCCCGGGGTGTGACTCCCCATCCCTCGGTGCGACGCCGAGGTTCCCTCTCCCCTTATCTCCTTCACAGGGGCACGGATCTGCTCGCCAGATTTCTACCCCGAGTTGCAGCGGCGCCCCCATCCTGTTCTGGTCGAATCTGAGCCTCTCCCTTTTTCTGGAGATACTTCTTCGAGTCGGCGACGCGTGGGCTTTGGTTTCGTCCCGATCTGAGGTCTACATCGTCGGTGGTGATTTTCTTCGTGAGCTCGCGCAGGACCCTCTCTCTCTGCGAGCCACGTTCTGTCCGTCCTCTTGCGAAAATTCCACAGGACGGACAACTCCGATTTTATATCGGGTGTCTTCAGGGATCGTACCTCTCTTCGTCCTTTTTCCAACGCCGCTGACCACGCCTCCTTTCGATGTCGGTGCTGAGCGTGGTGTCAATTCTTGTGGGACCGCGCAGATCAACCTGTGCAGTCCGACCCCAGGATCAGCAACGACTTGCAGAGGTTCTTCCGGCCAACCCCGGTCACATCTGATCGAGCCCTTCGATCAGGACCTGCTGCTCTGCGTCCCCGACGTCCTCCCTCAAGCGGAACCTCGTTCGCCCACCGGAGCAATGAGTTCTCATTTTTCCCGCTCGAGCGTGCTGTTCTGTGAGCAGAATCCCTGTCATGACTTGCAGGTTCACCCCCGGCTTCCACGGGCAGAATCTGCGTGCCCCCTTTGGCCGAGGCTTCCTCCCATGACCTAGCTACGCAACCTCACTGATGGTGCCTCAATCGGACACCGGACCAGGCCGTGGAAGCTTCCGCCACCGAGTCGCGCATTGCTGCGAACCTGCTGACCGCCGCTCGGGTCCTCCTCGCGGCCAACCCTTCACCGAGTGCCGCCCGTCAACCCGTACATCGGCAGCCCCGAATCCCTATGTTGTAGCCTGTTATCTCCCTGCGAGGAGTGGGCATTTTGGCTGGAAATGTATTATTGTTCATCTTGTGTATCGGGGTTGTCGATCTCGGCCGGGGTTTCTTCCCCACGCCTAGGCGTGGAGGTACGCGCGATGCTCCTACTCTGTTGCTTTGCTTTACTAGTATGCTATTCTATATGTCGCGTGAGCGTGTAGGATCCTAGCTAGTTTGTAACTCACCGCGCGAATGTGAGTTGAGAGCACCCGTCTCGTGCCCTTAATGAGCACCGAGCTCGAACTAGACTCCCCTAGTCATTCGGCGGTTCCTTATTCGCTGAGATCCCCGCGCTTCCCTCATAGGGACGGCCGTTGGGCTTGAGTTTCTTGTTGAGAGATTCCTCCACCCGGAGGAACGCTACGGAGGTCAGCCGTCCGGCTTGCCTTTGGCGTGCGAGTGCTGGCCGCATTTTGTTGCATTCGTAGGTCCTAGCCCTTTTCAGTCCCGTCCCGCATCAGAAATGGTTGCCTTCACTGAGGGCATGGTAACTCAGGGGACCGATGTCTCTTCATCCTTTTCCAAAGAGCTACAAGGCCACTCTGACCCAATGACAAATGATCACCAGCCCATGGTGACTGCAATCTCCTCAGCAGGGAGTGAGGCAATCAGCTCGCCCCTTGAAGCTGCTGGTAGGGTAAACTTGCTAGCAGAATAGTGCATGCACCCATTGTCAGCCAAAAAAGATATTTTTGGCAGGACTCAAATAAGTCAAGATGAAGGCATCGAGGTCCTCTACCTCGAAGATGATATACCAGACTTTGTCGACCTCCAGCCTCCACCCCCTGAGATAGAAGACGGAGGTCAGGCAACAGTCGATGAACTGCTAGAGGTCAACCTGGGAGACGAAGATGACCCCAGACCAACCTTCCTCAGTGCCCAACAGTCTGCCGAAGAGCAGTGGATGTACATCCAGCTGCTACAAGAATACCGGGATTGCTTTGCCTAGACCTATAGAGAAATGCCGGGACTAAGCCCCTCGGTCTCACAGCATGAACTGACCATAAACCCTGGGGTAGAGCCGGTGAAACAGCCCCCTAGGCGTATGAGGCCAGAGCTCATCACTCAGATATGCAAAGAGGTCGACAAGCTCATTGATGTGGATTTCGTTGAGGAAAATCAATATACCATGTGGCTGGCTAACATCGTGCACGTGAAGAAGAAGAATGGACAGATCCGGATATGTGTTGACTTCCGGGATCTGAATAAAGCATGCCCTAAAGATGACTTTCCAGTGCCGATAACGGAGGTCATGATAGATGCAACCACTGGTCATGAGGCCTTATCATTCATGGATGGGTCATCTGGCTACAACCAGATATGGATCGCGGAACGTGACCGGGTCCACACTACCTTCCGGACACCCAAAGGCATTTATCACTACAAAAGAATGCCGTTCGGATTAAAGAACGCCGGCGCAACTTATCAGCGGGCGATGACTAGAATATTTGATGAGCTACTTTACCATAAGGTCGAGTGCTACATAGATGACCTGGTAGTCAAGACCAAAAAGAAAGAAGACCATCTGGAAAACCTCCGAGTCATTTTCCAGAGGCTGAGGCAGTATGGATTAAAAATGAACCCTATGAATTGCGCGTTTGGAGTCTCGAGCAGAAAGTTCCTGGGTTTCATTATCAGGTATCGGAGAATTGAAACAGACCCCGCAAAGATCAAAGCGATTCAGGAGCTACCATCGCCAAGGAATCTCTCCGAGTTAAGATCTCTTCAGGGCCGCCTGGCATACGTCCTGCGGTTTATACCCAACTTGTCGGGGCGGTGCCACCCCTTTCACAAACTGATGATGAAAGACGTTCCCTTCTATTGGGATGAGGAATGCCAGCTAGCCTTCGATAGACTGAAAGATTACCTGAAAACCCCTCTAGTGCTGGGTGCGCCAGTGAAAGGACAGCCGCTGATCCTCTACATAGCAGCCACACATAATTCTCTGGGGGCAATGCTGGCCCAGAATAATGAAGAAGGAAAAGAACAAGCCCTCTACTATCTCAGCCGAAGAATGGTCAGAACTGAGGAAAGGTACACCTACATCGAGAAGATCTGTCTCGCATTGGTCTTCGCAGTCAAGAAGTTACGGCACTACATGCTGTCGCACGAAGTTAAGCTAATTTTCAGGGAGGATCCTCTTAGATACATCATGTCTCAGCCGGCCCTTAAAGGCCGCTTGGGCAAATGGGCGGTGATTCTTATGGAGTATGACATCTCCTATGTACCACGAAGGGCCGTCAAGGGCCAAGCTATCGCAGACTTCTTTGCTGAACATCCAGTACCCAAAGACTGCCCTCTGGAACCAGAGCTTCCTGAAGATGAGACTTGGGAGGTCAGCCAGGTGCGGCCCTCCCTATGGCAGCTGTATTTTGATGGTGCCTCTAGAATTGACACCACAGCAACGGGGTCAGCCAGAGTCCGCGCAGGAGCAGGCATAGTCTTGAAGTCCTCGGAAGGGGAAGTCATACACACATCTTGCTCAATAAATAAGCCTTGCACAAATAATGAAGCTGAATATGAGGCCCTCATAATCGGGATACATGTTGCTCTATCCATGGGGATTCAGATGCTAGAGGCATTCGGGGACTCCATGCTGGTTATAAAACAATTAGAAGGGGAGTTTGAGGTACGAAAGTAGGAGCTCGTCCCTTACTACCTTCTGGCCCTGCGCCTAATGACAAGATTCTACTTCATTAGCATCAGGCACATCAACCGGGGGAAGAATGCTCAAGCCGATGCCCTCGCAAAGTTGGCAAGTTCCTTGGCGGTCCCGCCTGATACGAGCCTGAATATATCAGTCATCAACCGACGGCAGGTCCCCAGCATGATAGAAGCTCTAGCAGCTGAACAAGCCGATGAAGTAGCAGTTGCTGAAGCAGTCCAGCAGCCCGACTAGCGGGAGTACCTCCTGCATTGGTTCCAACACCAACAGCTACCGAAGGTGAAAGAACAAAAATTGAAACTCCTGAGAGTCAAAGATTCCTATGAGATGAGGAATGGGACATTGTTCCGAATAATGGCAGATGCCCAGAAGAAGGTATTACTTCGATGCTTATCTCTAGAGAAAGCCAGGCAGGTGATGCAAGAAGTCCATGCCGGATCAGCCGGGGCGCACCAGGCCGGTCCGAAAATGAAAATCGAAATAAAGAAGTTGGGTTATTATTGGCCCACCATATTTGATAATTGCTGCAAGTTTGCCAAGGCCTGCCAGAAATGTCAAGAGCATGCCAATATATCAAGAAGGCCTCCAGTGCCTCTACATCCTACCTTACCAAGTTGGCCATTTGCACAGTGGGGTACAGACGTGGTGGGGCCACTACCAGCATCTTCATCAGGGTGCAAATACATCTTAGCAGCTACAGATTACTTCTCCAGATGGGCGGAGGCAGTAGCACTAAAAGAAGTCACGGGAGAATTAGTTGCGAGATTCTTCCGACAGAATGTAATATTCAGGTTCGGGATTCCCAACCGAATCATCTCCGACAACGGCAGCCACTTCAAAAATCAGAAGGTTTATCGTCTAGCTGACAAATACAAGATTGATTGGAGAACATCGTCTCCCTACTATCGTCAGGCCAACGGGCTTGCAGAGGCCTTTAACAAGACGCTATGCACTCTGCTGGCGAAAATTGTCAAGACTGACAGAAGAGATTGGGAAGATAGAATGTACAAGGCACTATGGGCTTACCGCACGGTCTACAAGACCCCTACCGGCTGCTCGCCCTACTCCCTCGTATACGGATCAGAGGCCGTGGTGCCAATCGAGCTGGAAATCCCCTCATTGCGGGTCGCCATCCAGCACGGATTGGCAGGCAACGAGCAAGTCAACTTAGAAAGAAGATTAGAAGAGCTCACCGAGCTTGAAGGAAAGTGCCTCCGGGCACAACAGAATATTCAACTCTATCAAGCTCGTATGGCCCGTGCTTTTGATAAGCTGGTCAAGGGTCGAGAATTCAAGAAAGGAGACCTGGTGATGGTCAAAAGAAGAGAAGTAATGGCCTCCAACCCCAAGGGGAAGTTGATTGAAAACTGGGTCGGACCATATGTCGTCCACCGAGTATATGAAGGGAGTGCATACATCCTTGCGGATCACAAAGGAGTCATCCAATTCTCTCCCCTTAATGGGAAGCACCTGAAGCTATACCACTCGGTTCAATCGGCGCTCCCCGAATGAGCTATCCTTCCTTGGTCTAGTGGCATTCCGCCCTAGCCGAGCTACCCTTATCTTGGTTTAGTGGCATTCTGCCCTGATCGAGCTATCCTTCCTTAGTTTAGTGGCACTCCGCCCTGATCGAGCTACCCCTATCTTGGTCTAGTGGCATTCCGCCCTGATCGAGCCACCCCTTCCTTGGTCCAGTGGCACTCCACCCTTGTCGAGCTACCCTTATCTTGGTTTAGTGGCATTCCGCCCTGATCGAGCTATCCTTCCTTGGTCTAGTGGCATTCCACCCTGATCGAGCTACCCTTATTTTGGTTTAGTGGCATTCCGCCCTGATCGAGCTATCCTTCCTTGATTTAGTGGCACTCCACCCTGATCGAGCTACCCCTATCTTGGTCTAGTGGCATTCCGCCCTGATCGAGCCACCCCTTCCTTGGTCCAGTGGCACTCCACCCTTACCGAGCTACCCTTATCTTGGTTTAGTGGCATTCCGCCCTGATCGAGCTATCATTCCTTGGTCTAGTGGCATTCCGCCCTGATCGAGCTACCCCTATCTTGGTCTAGTGGCATTCCGCCATGATCGAGCTACCCCTATCTTGGTCTAGTGGCATTCCGCCCTGATCGAGCCACCCCTTCCTTGGTCTAATGGCACTCCACCCTGGCCGAGCTACCCTTATCTTGGTTTAGTGGCATTCCGCCCTGATTGAGCTATCCTTCCTTGGTCTAGTGGCATTCCGCCCTGATCGAGCTACCCCTATCTTGGTCTAGTGGCACTCCGCCCTGATCGAGCTACCCTTATCTTGGTCTAGTGGCATTCCGCCCTGATCGAGCTATCCTTCCTTGGTTTAGTGGCACTCCGCCCTAGCCGAGCTACCCTTCCATGGTTTAGTGTCACTCCGCCCTAGCCGAGCTACCCTTATCTTGGTTTAGTGGCATTCCGCCCTGATCGAGCTATCCTTCCTTGGTCTAGTGGCATTCCGCCCTGATCGAGCTACCCCTATCTTGGTCTAGTGGCATTCCACCCTGATCGAGCCACCCCTATCCTTGGTCTAGTGGCATTCCGCCCTGGCCGAGCTATCCTTATCTTGGTCTAGTGGCATTCCGCCCTGATCAAGCTACCCTTCCTTGGTCTAGTGGCATTCCGCCCTGATCAAACTACCTTTCCTTGGTCTAGTGGCACTCCACCCTGATCGAACTACCTTTCCTTGGTCTAGTGGCACTCCGCCCTGATCGAGCTACCACTCCTTGGTCTAGTGGCACTCCGCCCTAACCGAGCTACCTTCCCTTGGTTTAATGGCACTCTGCCCTGGCCAAGCTCTCAAAAGAATACGCCATGCTGCCATCACGAACCTTACGTCCGAACTGGCATGAAATCCCTCCCTTGCGTTAAGCATTATCTTCTTGCTAACGAATAAACCATTTCGGCTCAAGACTTCATGTCCTAGCCGGCCTTCTCACATTGTTGCCATTACGGGCCTTACGCTCGAATCGGCGAAATATCATTCCTTTGCGTTAGTATTCAGCCCTTGCTAACGAATGAACCATTCTGCTTGCCACAAGGCCTGGTACCCCGGCCAGCAGCCGTCTACTATCAACCAACGGTCGGACATCACACTGCGACCTACCGCCTTTTATATCTTCAAAAATATATATATATATATATATAGGAAAAGAAAAATGGGGTTAAAAATAGAGATACCCTGCTAGACTTGCTCCTATATTAGGACAAGTGCAAAAATGGCTATAACCCAACTGTGGCGAAAACCTGAAAGGGCGCTGCAGGCAAAATCGGGTACCCCGCCATGTGAAAACCCGAGAGGGCGCGTGGGCAAAAGCAAGAGGGGGCTGGCTTCGGTGAAAACCCGAAAGGGCGCTTAGGTCAGTAATGTGAATAAAAAAAGTAAATGAATGATGAATAGTGATGATCCACCCTCCATCATGAAGACCCTTTATAGGGTCGAGGCAGAGTCTTCATCCGATATCCCACCAATGCGTACCCATCCGTCTACCTTTCGACCCTTGCCACCATCGGCAAGATCGGTCGCTACCCTTTCCGGTCCTTGTCACCATCGACAAGACCGTTTACCCTTTCGACCCTTGTCACCATCGGCAAGATCGGTCGCTACCCTTTCCGGTCCTTGTCACCATCGACAAGGCCATCTACCCTTTCGACCCTTGTCACCATCGGTAAGATCGGTCGCTACCCTTTCCTGTCCTTGTGACCATCGGCAAGACCATCTACCCTTTTGACCCTTGTCACTATCGTCAAGATCGGTCGCTACCCTTTCCGGTCCTTGTCACCATCGGCAAGACCGTCTACCCTTTCGACCCTTGTCACCATCGGCAAGATCGGTCGCTACCCTTTCCGGTCCTTGCCACCATCGGCAAGACCGTCTACCCTTTCGACCGTTGTCACCATCGACAAGATCGGTCGCTACCCTTTCCGGTCCTTGTCATCATCGGCAAGACCGTCTACCCTTTCGACCCTTGCCACCATCGGCAAGATCGGTCGCTACCCTTTCCGGTCCTTGTCACCATCGGCAAGACCGTCCACTCTTTCGACCCTTGTCACCATCGGCAAGATCGGTCGCTACCCTTTACGGTCCTTGTCACCATCGGCAAGACTGTCTACCCTTTCGACCCTTGCCACCACCGGCAAGATCGGTCGCTACCCTTTCCGGTCCTTGTCACCATCGGCAAGACCGTCTACCCTTCCGACCCTTGTCACCATCGGCAAGATCGGTCGCTGCCCTTTCCGGTCCTTGTCACCTTCGGCAAGACCGTCTACCCCTTTCGACCCTTGTCACCATCGGCAAGATCAGTCGCTACCTTTTCGACCCTTGTCACCATCGACAAGGTCGGTCAACATTTCCCCAAACCAGGGTCAATAATGGGATTACTATAAGGTATATGCTATGCCTCTAAGTCACACTCCCATCAGTTGCCCTACCAATGATGAAGCCTATCCTGGATGGACCTTTCATTAGCCAGTAGTCGTATTTCTGACGTTTCTTGTCGGCAAGACTTACGTTTGCACCAACCTGGCAACCCCTGGAACCCCGTCATGCGGTGGAGCGAGGCCCCCATCCTTTCCTTGAAAGGGTGGACGCTCTCCAGCGGCACAGACATGGGTGCACTTCCAAACGGGTCGCCAAAATTGCCACAAGATGTAACAGAATATAGGTGCAAAGATGGACACCGAAAATAGTGAAGGAAGCTTATATTTCATTACAAAGGGAAGGGATGAATACAAAAAGGGCCCTTCGAAGGGGGTGAATTACAAAGGCAGATCGGCTAAGACCGCCTGAAAATATCTGCAAAGTCAATGAGCCCAACATGTGGAGCCGCTCCCAGTTCATGGAGCTGCATTTCTTCCTCCTGAACGTTGTTAGTTAGGTGCGATAGATAAACACAGATCCAGAAAGGGGGTGAATGGATCTTTCAAATAATTTTACCCAATTTAAGTTCTACCGCTTAGATGTGCAGAATTAAAAGCGGATGCAGATATAAACTGAGAAAACTTAGGAAGCTATTGCAAAGAAGTCCAATAGAATAAACTCACACTCGATCCTAAACAAACATCTAGTGAGCGCAGCAGAGAAGTGAACACATAAGGCAAACAAACCACAAAAGAACACCGGGCTTTTTAGGTGGTTCGGTCCAAAGACCTACGTCCACCCCTCACTCCCAACCGGAGTGAGGCTTCTACTAGTAACACTAGCACAGCAGACTCAGTCTGCAACAAATGCTGCCAAACAGCTTGACCAGGAGAACAACCTCCCCTCTTCCTCCCAACCGGAGGGACACCCCAAGTGACTCCCAGCCACTTGGAAACCAGAGACGCACAGTCTCTCTTCCTCCAAACCGGAGGGAACACCTAGTCTTGCAACCCACAAGACTAGAACCGGAGGACCAATCCTCCCTTCCTGCAAACCGGAGGGGAACCTAGAGACCCAAGTCTCTCTTCCTCTGAAACCCAGAGGGAAGCACAAGTGACACCGAGTCACCTGCAAACTAGAGGTCTCGGACCTCTCTTCCTCCCAACCGGAGGGACCCCTGGACTTGAAACCTACAAGCCCAGAACCGGAGACAAATCTCCCTTCCTCCAAACCAGGAGGGAACCCACAAGTAGCACACAGCTACTTGCAACCGGAGATAGCAATCTCCCTTCTCCTGAACCAACAGGAGGGACCCCGACCTCTCTACAGAGTATCGGAAAGACTAGATATCAAATGAAAAGGAAAACAGAAAATAGAGTCACAGCGACTGAAAGGCTGTAAATGAAATACAAGGAATGTGGCTCTCGAAGGAGCTGACTGGATTGGATCTGATCCAAATTCCAGTAGGCAGATCTTCAATTGAAGCTTCTTTCTTCTTCTACACGAGCCCTCTCTCTTTCTCTTTTTCTTCTTATGCTGGATCTCTCGATCTCTCTTCTGCTCTCTGGCTCACTCTTCTTCTTTCTTCTTCAACTACTCTCACTCTATTTCTTTCTCTTTTTCTTCTTCTTCTCTGTTCTCTGTATCGTGGAGGCACTCACTGCTCTTCTATTTTTCTTGATGGCTCACTGCACTTCGATCCCCTTCAGCCGATGGAGGAAGCTCCATATTTATACCAGCAGTAGGCAGCTAGGGCTAATGCTCTTTTCGATTCCCGCCCAAGCTTCAGTCCACGTGGCAGCTTCTCAGCATCTTGGATCATGTGCCAGATGCCAACCTCGTATCACGTGCCCAGACACCTGCATGTTTAATGAAGAGTTCAGTCGGTGTACAAGCCACAGGCTGTATAGACTTCATATAAAAGCAGCAGTGTATAGACTTAAGATGTGATAACAAGTGTATAGACTTGAAGCCTTGAGAACGAGTGTATAGACTTGAACTTAGAAATGAATGTATAGACATTAGAACAACATATGAGCAAGTGTGTACACTGAGAGAGTGTATAGTGTTGAAGTTCTTCATGTGAAGCTCAGTGTATAGACTTGCAGTGCGATAACGAGTGTATAAAGTTGAAGGAATGGAAATGAGTGCATAGACTTCGATCAATATGCATTAGACGACTCTGTATGGACTTGAAGACCCTTAGCCAATGTATAGACTTCAAGTGAAGACCAATGTATAGACTTCACGTGAAAGCCCAATGTGCAGACTCGAGCTATGCAAGCTACAGTGCCGATGTATGGACTTTGTGAATGTTCAGACTTGAATGCTCGACCAGTGTACAGACTTGCAGAGCCGAACCCAATGTATAGACTTGAGGAATTGAAGCCAATGTACAGACTTGTCGAATGGCTCAACAATGTATAGACTTGGCGAACCACGGTCCAATGTATAGACTTTGCAAAACAGAGTCCAATGTATAGACTTGGCAGGTTGAACCACTGTACAGACTTTGAAGTCGAAGACAATGTGTAGACTTACGTTCGATCATGACTGTATAGACTTTACAGTGCTCAAAGGCAATGTTCAGACTTGCAAGATTGAAATGTTGAATGAGACGGTGGAGTCTGTATAGACTTTGCTCAAACGATCGGATGTATATACTTGGAAGCCTTGAACCATTGTATAGACCTGAAATTGAGACGCTGACAGAGACGATCGGATGAACAGACTTGAAAACAATATGAGACGCAAAGGAAGACGCACTGATGTACATACTTGCTGAACGAAACTAAGACGCTCCGTGAGACGGTGCACAAGACGCTGAGCAATGTATAGACTTGAAAGAACTCCAAGCGATGTATAGACTTTGAAATACTTGAAGAGGATGCACATACTTCATGAAACGTTTTGAAGGTTGAAACCAATTGAGATGAAGGGAGAATATCAACAAAAACACAGGGACACTCAAGAAAGCTGACTAGATTTCCCCCTTTAAGAAAGACACTCAGCAAGATAGGAAAGCTCCCCCTGATTAGATGATGGAGTGAAGCCAATTGATATAGTGAAGTGATGAGCATCTATCAACAAAACACAGACTGTAATCACAGTGAATAAATGAGGAAGACAGATTTTCATTAGCACACCAAATTCATAAATCTTTGTAAACGAATTTCAGATTCTTCAATTATAATAGATTATGAATGAGTTTAAACTGACCATCATGATTTAAGAGAGATATATTCAAAGTTTATCAAGAAAATACAATACTCATATCTGAAATACCTCTTAATAAAGGTGAACCAACAACTCATTTGTTATTCATGTTTAACCTCCTTACATCTTACTCATTTAAATTCAGTGACTCCTATGGAAGTTACACAAGATAATATTGAGATTAAACAGAAATAAATGAGACTGAGCTTGTCTTTAGGTTTTCATAATTTTCTGATACCAATTGAGCAACCCTTATTTTTCCTGAGCAAGTTTGGTTCAGTCAACACCTTTTTACATGAGGCACAACACGTCTTAGGTGAAGTGACCCAGTTACTCGGTGTGACAACCGTATTGCCTCTCAAAGAGAACAGAGTTAGCAATGGAGTATCTTTTTACATGAGGAGACACCTTGATCAGAGGCCAGAATCCCCAGTTACTCAACACATCCATGCCATTGCTCTGCCTGATTTTCAAACATATTGAAAAGAGGTAACTATGGCACTTCATGACATGGGCTTACTCTATTTCATTGATAGAAAACCCAGTTTCTCTGTGACCACAGTCATTACTCTAGCTTTAAATTTTAACTGTTTTTAGATTCTTCAAACAAAGCTCTGTACACTTGAAATGATTAAGAACAATACTTTCTACATGTATCTTAAGCAAAGAAAGCCATGTCTTTTAAAATTTCAGATTTCAGAAAGTTTTGCATGAAATTCATGAGGCAATTGGTTAAGACTTATTAAGCATGATGATTCAGATATTTTCAAGTCTTTTACAACAAAACTTAGAAAATACATTAGGCTTAAATCAATTTGATTTATCAAAACATTCTTAAGCCAGTATAATAGAAGATTCTTCTTTTCAGAATGTCTGATTTATGCCTAGAGGGCACTGACTAAATCTTTCCTCATTCGGCTGAATCAATGGCATTGTCGAGAGAGATTAGCAGAGAGCAATTCTGATACCAATAGCTGAGAGAATAGAGCAATTCAGAAGCTAACATTAAAGACTAAAAATTAGTCAGATTAGCTTGGACCAGTCATGACAAGATATGAAGAAATGTGAATGATGGGAACAAGCTATCAATAGAATTCATAGCAAACACAATCAATGGCTGAGTCTAGAATACAGACAGATCAGCTATATCAGTGTAGACAACAGAGAATTCATGTGAACCACACATTTGCCAAGAATGGATCAGATAGCTAGACAGAAGGAGTTCAAGATGTGAAGAGATGAAACAGGAATGCTCCCCCTATCTAGATGCAATGAATCATTTTTTTTTATTTTTCAATGTAAGGAAATGCAATTGCAACTAGCTACATGTATGCATTCAGCAAATGAGATTATCATGATTATGCAAACATTAGTCAGACTCCCCCTTACAAAGTGCATGATATGCAATTAAAGCATTGAAACATGATTTCAAAGTTTATGCTCATTTAGACTGCCCTATAAAGAGATATGACCCATGGTACTAGGCGGAGAACATGGTCTACAAGACCATCTCACACATAGTAAGAACCTCCAGGCAGATTTCCCTACCTTTTAGTAGCTTACTATTTAATATAACATTGTGGTTATGCATGATAGTGCATCCTATTTTTCAATGGCAGCATATGCAATCTCAGTCTATCATTAAATATGCAAATCATGTAAGAGGAGAGTTCAGAAAATTAAATCTGTCAATGCAGATGATGAGTTGATATGCAAAGACGGATTTAACATGCTATGCAGTTAAACTAAGAACAAGAAGTGCAGAGAATTTACCTGCAAGGGGCTTTATCAACTTGGGTGCCTTGGTTTGTTTTACCCTTCTTTATTCCTCAGTCCAAGGCACACCTGCAAAGTTTTTGATCATCTTGATCCTGCAGGGACCCAAGCAGCTTTGGGTCCTGCGTTAGCTCTAACAGGTATTCTAAACATTTTCATAGCAACATTATCATCAAATTTCATCAGTGAATAGTCATCCATAGAATGTCCAAATTTTCCACAGTATCTACATGAAATGGCTGGTGTTTGATTCTTATGATGCATATTAACAGCAGGGTGATGTTTATAAACATGTTCATAAGATTTTCTGTTATATGCATGAGCAGTTTGATGCTTGTTCTTAACCATCCAACATTCAGCAGATTTATGCCCTGGCTTCCCACAGTTATAGCATGAAAATCTTGCAAATGGTTTTGCAGGGAATTTGACAACATAGGGATTAATAGTGTTCTTCTGAACATGCCAACAGTTCTTGACCGTATGGCCATTCTTCCCACAGTGAGAGCAAGCAAAATAATTTATTTTATGAAAACCTGACCAGCATTTAGTGGCCTTGTGACCAGTCTTGTTGCAGTTAAAACAAGTGATGTGCTGGTTCATTGAAGCAAATTTATTCTTATTAAAACCATGTTGGCTTGCAGAGAATTTAGCATGATATGGATGAGATGTTTTCTTACCACTTGCAAACCAACATTATGTAATCGTGTGTCCTAATTTGCCACAGTGAAAACATTCAATTTTCTTTTTATGAGATGAAGGATTTTTATCATGAAATTTCCTAGCATTCATATCATCCTTCTCCATCAATTTACACTCATACATCAGATGTCCAAATTTGTGACAGTAGTGACATATCATCTTCTTCCTAAATGCATGTGAGTGTTTTTCAGTCTTTTTCTGATTTTTGTTCTGTTTTTCTATTTTCTTAGCCTTGTTCTGAGGTGGAGATGAAGTAGAAGGCTTTTCTTGTTCAGAACATTTAACAAAAATAGTTTTCTGTTTGTTTCCATCAACCTTCTTTATACCAATAGGAGTGTCTTTGTCCTTTTTCTGTGAGTTTTCACCCTTTTTCTGTTTTGGAGTTTGTTCCACAGTTTTGGGTTTCACAGTGGACTTTTGTGCAGTGAATTGAAAAATAGAAGGACCAGCAATTGTGTTTTGATCGGAAGCTTTTACAAACACAGTTGAAGTTTTATTGTTATTGATCCTTTTGTTTGTTGAACTGTAACCCAGCCCCTCTCTCTGAGAGTTATCACTCTTTCCCATAAGCTTATTCAAATTGTCCTTTCCTTTGACAAATTTTGATAGAGAATTTTTCAAATCTTTAATCTCAGAATTCAAATCAGCAATTTTAGCTTCATATTTGGACAAATCTGTTTCACAGGAAATTACTTGTTGATGCAAGGCATCATTCAGACTTTTGAGTTTTTCTACTTCCTGTTTTAATTCTATTTCCTTGTCAGCTTCAGATAGGGACTTGTAAAGATCATCAACTTCTTGTTGAAGGGATGTGATAGTAAGCTCATATCCAGCTATTTTCTGTTCACTGCAACTGACATTTCCATTTAACATTAAGTTGATGGTTTTTAGACTCTCAATTTCTTGTTCTGCATCCACCAACCTATCAGAATTATTCATGCTCACACCCTTGCCTTTTTCAATTGTCAATAGCCTATCTGACAGTTGGGTGTTTAGATGATTTAGCTTGTTGATTTCCTCTTTCAATTTTCTATTTTTCTCTAGGAGATCATCATCAAACATCCAATCATCTAAGGAAGACTGACATTCATAAAAGTTTTCCTGTTGTTTCTCAGATTGAGGTTTGTTGAGATTTTTCTGAAGCTCTAGATTCATTTTTCTATCAGCCTCTATTTTTTCAGAAATCAATCTATTTTCTTTTTCAAGACTCATCAATTTGTGTTCAAATTCCTTGGACTGGTTTTTGAGTCTTTCATTTTCAGATTTCATATCTTCAGCTTCAGTTTTCTTTTCTAGCAATGATTTATTTTCTTCTTTCAGAGATTTGATTAAATCCTTTTGAAGTTTATCATCAGAATCAAATTCATTTAGCAATTCTCTTAAAGCTGCACAAGCATTGCAAGCATTTTCAGATTTCATTTTTTCAAATTCAGAGTTGACACACTCTAATTCTCTCACCAATTTTTCATTCTGACCTGCATTATAGTGATGAACCTGATCATCAATTAAACTAAGCTTCTCCTTTAGTTCATAAATTTCACAAACAAGCTCCTGATTCTCCTTTTTGTGTAAACCAATTTGTTTCATAAGGGTTTGTTTTTTAGATTTCAAATGATCTAGATCTATAGTAATAGAATCAAAATCTTGTAGTTGTCTTCTAAAAATTTCATTTTCAGTTTTTAGAATTTCAAGGCTTTCACCTCGAGATTTTGCATTCTCATGATTCTTTAGCTCCTTTTTCAGACTTTTATACTTCCTCCCTAGTTTTTTATAGGATCTTGTCAGATTGGCATAGGCATCCTCCCAGTCATCTAAAGAAAAATTCTCGAAAGGGTTTACCTCCTCATCATCCTGTTCTTCGGATTCATCTTGATCACTGCCATGGTTGCTCTTGTCAGCCATCAGGCAGCTGTCCTCATCTCCCCTCTGAGCTAGCTTCAGCTCATCCAGAATGTCCTTAGCGGACCTGTAGTCATAAAAACAAGAATGTAGAGCCTTGTCAGTGGCTTCTTTCATTAATTTCTAAACTTTCTGATTCTCTTCATTTCTCGATCTGTGACTTTTAGTCCATTTGGACTTTTCCTTTGGCAGTCTGTGAGGACCATGTAAGATTAACTTCCACAGATCCGGATTCATCAAATTCCAATAGTTATGTAGACTGCTAACCCATTGAATAAATCGGCAAGCAGATTAATGCAGCAAGAAGTAAAATCAGAAAAGCACCAAAGGACAACAGGATCCTCTTCAGATCGTTGGATTTGATCAATCAGAGAACCGCTCTGATACCAATTGTTAGTTAGGTGCGATAGATAAACACAGATCCAGAGGGGGGGTGAATGGATCTTTCAAAGAATTTTACCCAATTTAAGTTCTACCGCTTAGATGTGCGGAATTAAAAGCGGATGCAGATATAAACTGAGAAAACTTAGGAATCTATTGCAAAGCAGTCCAATAGAATAAACTCACACTCGATCCTAAACAAACATCTAGTGAGCGCAGCAGAGAAGTGAACACATAAGGCAAACAAACCACAAAAGAACACCAGGGTTTTTAGGTGGTTCGGTCAAAAGACCTACGTCCACCCCTCACTCCCAACCGGAGTGAGGCTTCCACTAGTAACACTAGCACAGCAGACTCAGTCTGCAACAAATGCTGCCAAACAGCTTGACCAGGGGAACAACCTCCCCTCTTCCTCCCAACCGGAGGGACACCCCAAGTGACTCCCAGCCACTTGGAAACCAGAGACGCACAGTCTCTCTTCCTCCAAACCGGAGGGAACACCTAGTCTTGCAACCCACAAGACTAGAACCGGAGGACCAATCCTCCCTTCCTGCAAACCGGAGGGGAACCTAGAGACCCAAGTCTCTCTTCCTCTGAAACCCAGAGGGAAGCACAAGTGACACCGAGTCACCTGCAAACTAGAGGTCTCGGACCTCTCTTCCTCCCAACCGGAGGGACCCCTGGACTTGAAACCTACAAGCCCAGAACCGGAGACAAATCTCCCTTCCTCCAAACCAGGAGGGAACGCACAAGTAGCACCCAGCTACTTGCAACCGGAGATAGCAATCTCCCTTCTCCTGAACCAACAGGAGGGACCCCGACCTCTCTACAGAGTATCGGAAAGACTAGATATCAAATGAAAAGGAAAACAGAAAATAGAGTCATAACAACTGAAAGGCTGTAAATGAAATACAAGGAATGTGGCTCTCGAAGGAGCTGACTAGATTGGATCTGATCCAAATTCCAGTAGGCAGATCTTCAACTGAAGCTTCTTTCTTCTTATACACGAGCCCTCTCTCTTTCTCTTTTTCTTCTTCTGCTAGATCTCTCAATCTCTCTTCTGCTTTCTGGCTCACTCTTCTTCTTTCTTCTTCAACTGCTCTCACTCTCTTTCTTTCTCTTTTTCTTCTTCTTCTCTGTTCTCTGTATCGTGGAGGCACTCACTGCTCTTCTGTTTTTCTTGATGGCTCACTGCACTTCGATCCCCTTCAGTCGATGGAGGAAGCTCCATATTTATACCAGCAGCAGGCAGCTAGGGCTAATGCTCTTTTCGATTCCCTCCCAAGCTTCAGTCCACGTGGCGGCTTCTCAGCATCTTGGATCACGTGCCAGATGCCAGCCTCGTATCACGTGCCCAGACACTTGCAGGTTTAATGAAGAGTTCAGTCGGTGTACAAGCCACAGGCTGTATAGACTTCATATAAAAGCAGCAGTGTATAGACTTAAGATGTGATAACAAGTGTATTGACTTGAAGCCTTGAGAACGAGTGTATAGACTTGAACTTAGAAATGAATGTATAGACATTAGAACAGCATATGAGCAAGTGTGTACACTGAGAGAGTGTATAGTGTTGAAGTTCTTCATGTGAAGCTCAGTGTATAGACTTGCAGTGTGATAACGAGTGTATAAAGTTGAAGCAATGGAAACGAGTGTATAGACTTCGATCAATATGCATCAGACGACTCTGTATGGACTTGAAGACCCTTAGCCAATGTATAGACTTCAAGTGAAGACCAATGTATAGGCTTCACGTGAAATCCCAATGTGCAGACTTGAGCTATGCAAGCTACAGTGCCGATGTATGGACTTTGTGAATGTTCAGACTTCAATGCTCGACCAGTGTACAGACTTGCAGAGCCGAACCCAATGTATAGACTTGAGGAATTGAAGCCAATGTACAGACTTGTCGAATGGCTCAGCAATGTATAGACTTGGCGAACCACGGTCCAATGTATAGACTTTGCAAAACAGAGTCCAATGTATAGACTTGGCAGGTTGAACCACTGTACAGACTTTGAAGTCGAAGACAATGTGTAGACTTACATTCGATCATGACTGTATAGACTTTACAGTGCTCAAAGGCAATGTTCAGACTTGCAAGATTGAAACGCTGAATGAGACGGTGGAGTATGTATCGACTTTGCTCAAACGATCGGATGTATATACTTGGAAGCCCTGAACCATTGTATAGACTTGAACTTGAGACGCTGACAGAGACGATCGGATGAACAGACTTGAAAGCAATATGAGACGCAAAGGAAGACGCATCGACGTACATACTTGCTGAACGAAACTAAGATGCTACGTGAGATGGTGCACAAGATGCTGAGCAATGTATAGACTTGAAAGAACTCCAAGTGATGTATAGACTTTGAAATGCTTGAAGAGGATGTACATACTTCATGAGACGCTGCATGCCAATGTATAGACTTCATGAAAAGCACACGATGCAATATGTAGAATTGGTGACTCATGCAGACAGACGAGTGTACAGTCTATATATGCCATGCTCACAGTTAAGCAATGTACCAAGTTCTGAATGAGCAGTTCTGAATGAAGTAAACACATATGACATCAATTTGTCATCATCAAAACACACGTAAACTATGTCATCATTAAAACATAAGTAAACACATATGACATCAAACATATGAGAGTCATAGTGTTTGTCATCATCAAAACACAATATCCAACAAACGCGAGTCACCTTAGTATCCAGGGACGCGACCCGGCCCTCCAATAAAGAAGTTTCCTCGATGCCTTGGACTTCTACAGCCTCCAACTGTGGTATCTCGGCCTCAATGGTGGCCAATTCAGCCTGGAGTTCTTCTCGTCGGCTACGCAGAATATGTGCCCGAGCAGCAGATGCTTCAACATGAGCTTTGCTCTTTTGAAGATCGGAAATCAGAGATGTCTGCTCTGCCTGACAGTCAGTTTTCTGCAATTTTAGGGCCGCTAGTCGGTCATTCATCACTCTCCCAAGAAAGTCCCGGCGGTTTATGAATTTTAACAGGAACAGCACCCGTTGGGTCCAGGTGTCCAAGGGACAACCTAATGCCTGCAGCCCAATCGTCAGTCGCTCGGCCACTTCCTTCAACTGGGGGTAAGATAGGGTCGGTTGAGATTCCACGACCTGGTGTAACATCCCCAAATACTGCCAGACAAACTCCTCCGATGAAGTAAAGCCCAGGGAGGCTGCCGGAGCCACCTCAAAGGTCACCTCCCTATCTATGGAGGCCCACAAGCCAATATCTGCCACGAAAGAAGAAGATGGAACGGCCGCCAGGGCTGAAATAGCAGGTACCACGGCAACATGCTCTTGCTCCGTCGGGCTCTTTGAAGAACTTTCTTCCACAGATGCTAGAAGAGGCAGAGGTTCCGACTCTATTTCTAGCACGGATGGTGTCGCAGAGTCAGGCGCAATGGTCATTATGGCCGCCGGGACAAAGGCAGAACCCCTTGACGGGTCGGCTTCGGCTCTCAACTCTATTGCCAGCACTAGGGCGAGGCTCTCTCCCAAAGGGCTCGGCTCCATTGATGTACTTCGGAAGCTACGTGTACTCTTACTGGCACAGGGCGAAGTATGGTAACTACCCCCGAAGAAGACACGGTGGCCAGTGGTAGCACGTCCGAAGCCTCCGACGAAGCAACGATAGCACCAGAAGGCGGTATCGGAGGGTGAATGGTGGTGTCAGGCTCCTGGAACAAGATCCCAGTAAGCACCAAGATGGCAGGAAAGAATGAAAAAATATGCAGCCCTGTAGAGGGGCGGGCAGAACTTACTATGGCTGCAGCACCCATCTCTTCAAGCACCCGCATGGAAGATTCCAACTCTGCAGATGAAGCAACAAAAGGAGGGGTTATCTCCACCTCCATATCCAGTCCGGAAAATTCCTCCTGCAGCATGCCCTCCGATGAGGTCATTGGCAACCTCGGAGCACTAAAAATCACAGGATCACTCAACGGCACGAAGGATGCTGCAACACCTTTGCTGGCTACCGCGGGGGCTTGTTCGTCACTTTCTGAAGAATGATAGTCAATTTCCTCGTCAGAATGGGTGGCGGAGCTGCTGGAGGAAATATCTATGCTGATCTCAGGTTGGCCCGCCTCCTCTATCGCCTGACGGGACGCGGAGCGGGTGACTACATGCCGCAATGGGATAACACCTTTCTTTAGCACAGTCTTATGTCCTTCAGGCTGTGAAGGAGCATCCACGGTAGGCGCCTCAGCTACTGTGCTAACCACTCCTGCCATTGCAATAAACATATACATAAGGCGGGACAAAAGGATCAATAAAAGAGAAGAGTCAGAAGGATGACAGTCACGTGGCTTACCCTCGACCTCACTGGCAGGTGTAGGAGAAGGGAGTCCGACATCCTCATCAACAGCGGGGAGACTCTCCCCTGTGGCCTCAGCTATTGTGGTCGCCCCTACCGCGGCTATGGCAGAAGACCCTATCTCTCCCGCCTCCAAGACACCTTCTTCAGCATGTGGGGTGGTGTCGACCGCTCCTTGAGCGAAGGTCAAACAAAAGGGCGTCAAAAATGAAGACGTCATGAAAAGAACACTCCTTTAGACCACGAGAGAAAGTGATGTCACCTTCAGCCGCTTGCTGAGTGGCCTCTTTCTGAGCCGCAAATTGCTCGAACGATGGCACTTCAGGCAAAGGAGTCTTAGCCGCACCAGTCAAAGGCTACTTGAAAGAGGTTTTTCGAGCTTTCTTCGCTCGGCCTATTGCAACTTTCATCACAGAGGCCTCTCTCTTTTTGCCAGGTGGCAATGGAGTGGTGGTCGGCGTCGGTGCAGGAACCTCAAAATATTCCGACTTCTGGGCCTGAGAGATGATTTTTCTATAAAGCCCTTACTGCTTTATATCTGGACGGTCTGTCAAATGAAGCGCATGCCGTTATAAAAAGAGTTGAGCAATGAACCACTCTACATGTCAACTGAAGAGAACTTACCTGCCCGGCCACTGTAAAAAGATGAAAGTGACCAATACTGATAAGCCACTTCCTTGCTTCGGGATGCAGCCTCCCGAACAAGCCAGCAGATGTCGCCAATCTTCTTGCACTTCTCGGCTAGGTCGGCCAAATCTGCATGACCATGAGAAGCTATGCAATGATACAAGCCGAGGTGGTCGAAGCCCCATACGTCGGCATAATGAAAAGATACAAACAAAGGCTTGTCCAGGACAGTCTCTATGGGACTATCAAGGGTCAGTCCGTGGATGTTCATCAAGACAAACAGCCAAGACGTATGTTGATAATATGTCGGGGTCCCATCTTCTCTGTTGACAAATGCCTGGTACGGGCAATAGCGGTCCACCTCGCACTTCCATGAAACTGCTTTGGAGAGCGGCTCCTCAATGGGGAACAGGTACTACTGAAGCTCCAGGCAGGAACCATCAATCTGACACAGATGTTCTAGATTCTGCGTGAAAGTATCTTCGTCTATGTTAGCAAGTACAGGCACCAGCGGCTCAGTTGCGTCCTCTTTTGCGGCTTTTCTGCCTGCAATATATACCTCTACCTCCTTCAGATGTTGGGAGAACATCATCTTCAAATGGGCTTCTTTAATGTCGAAAACTGGCCTAGGCTACTGGCTCAGGAAGGTGCGCTCAGCTACATCCCAGCATGCCACCCTGGCATTGCGATAAAAGCCCGTTCAAGCATTCCACCACTTCACATACTCTGGAGTGAACCGGGGAACTCGGTTCGGCATCGGCACTCTGAAAACATTGGCGTCCCGGGTGTGAAAGTAGTCCCACCAGGAGTGACCCTCAGCTACAACAGTCAAGCCGTGCTTCGACCTGCTGTCCAAGGGAAACAGGGCCGCTGAAGGCGAAATATGCTGATCGTAGCCGAAATTCCAGCCAAACCTGAAGGGATAGTAAGGTTCTAAATGAACCGTGCCCCCCTTCCTGAACACTAAGACACTGGGGTGAATTGACAAAGCCCAGTCAATGAGCTCGGGCTCCAAAATCGGCCGGGTCACTGTGTTGCCTGAAATAAAATGTGTGAAAGTCTCAACTACCTCGAGCTTACATTCACGCTGGCGGTTCACCAATGGAGAAGAATGTGCGGCCAAATTCCAAAAATGGATGGTCCCCGTTGAATCCATTGGGACCCTTATCAACCGGCCTCGGATAGAGAAAAGTTGCTGAGACACCGGACCGGGTTCAACACTAGCAAACTCCAGCATCCTGGGATACAATGTCACTATCTGCAGAGTCCTGGGAGCCAGCTCTGGGAATAAATTGCACACCCAGGCATTGAAAAAATGAAACGGCCCCACTGTTCTGAATGAGCGTGGGACCCGATGCCTATGAATATCTCCAAGAGATTTGTAGATCAGGCAGAGTGCTACCGGGCATAGTGCAAGTCGCATGCCCCAAGCCATCTGACAAGCCGGGTATATTGCCTCCGGCCTGAAGACTGTCTCATCTCCCTGTGGGAGAGTAAAAATGCACAACCAGAAGGTGAGGTAAGCCGCACAATGCGTAAGGGGATCTGCCCCAGTGGGATTCGGTCCTCCACGACTAATCCGTCGAAGGGAAGAGGGCAGCGCTGACTTGAACTTGGGCGGTCTGCTAGGCTTACGCGCAACAGGAGCTACATGGGGGAACTCACTGTACCTCAGAGGGTGATAGGGATAACGCATGCCGTTAATACGTCCACTACCAAATTTAATTATCGGCCCATAATTTAATTAAAAGGAAATAGTTAAGCGGTGAGACCGAGTAGAATCCACAGGGAAATTTAGATTTTTAGGTAGAAAATATTGAGTTTTATAATTAAAAATTCATGCAAATGGATACTCAAATGAAAGTTGATGAATTAAAATTAACTAAACTTGGTGAATGAACTTAAAGAAACTAAGATGCAAATTAATGTAATTAAGTGCAAGGACAACAATACAAGAAAGACACCACGTTTGGAGAAGAGGAAGAGAGAGATAAAGATGATGAATAAAAATAAAACACTTTCATTAAATTAATATCAAAGAAAGAATGTGCTTGCAGCATAATTAACAAACCTAAGACAACTAAGCTTAATGGACTAAATACCTTAAACTAGGAAGAAAATGCTTCAATAGACAAAAGGGCAAAAAACTGAAATGAACGACATGAGAGTATCAGTGAATAGTAAAAGAGAATGTGTAGCACGGAAGGGCCTCCGCCCTCCCCTTCTTTTCCTCTCATCGTCATGGAGCCAGATGGTGCACGCACTACAGAAGGGACTCCACGAGGGATGGCCGACTGCTGCTCTCCTCGGCCGTCTGCACGTCAGATGATGCAGAGAGGGAGCTGGCCACGCAGGGAGTGGCGGCAGTGAGAACCTTCTCCACACACGAGCGAATCGGCAGAGAACATCTAGAGAAATACCTGCAATGAAGGCTAACAAAACAACAACTAAAAAAAAACCAAAAAATGAAGAACGAACGAATGAACCCCCACACGTCCCTTTGTGGATCCCTTTTATAGAGATGAACCTCGCCAAGAGTTTCGCTGCCTCCTCCGGGATCGACGCCATCATCTTTATCCCGCCGGTATCATCCACCGCGCCCCATATGGCCGCTAGCGAGCATTTCGCCACTCATGCGAGCGTTTACCGCGTTCATCCTCTCGCAAACGGCATCGGCTCCCTTGCATTTGTAGATTATTCTATAACCACATGAATACCCTCCGCTATTCCCTTGGCATCCGCCTTCCTTATCACGTCGACGGCGTCCACGTGAATCCCATCGCATGCCGCTGCCGCTATTCCTGCGATGACCACAGAGATGCCAACGCTATCGCAACCCCCAGCCAGCACACCCATCGCCAGCCAATGTGAACGTCACCCTCGCTATGTGAAGGCCACCTATGCACGTAGCAGCCATTTCCAGGTCTGTCTATTCTCGCGAATGGCACATCAAACCGCAGCCTTCATGCACGTGCAAATCAAGCCGATAGTCTTGCCAATGCATGCATATGCCTCTTGCTTGGCCATGCACGTGATGTCCTTATACATTCCTGTTATACTGCCCCCACCTTGCTGCCTCATGCCCCACATGGCCCTCTACGTGAAGGAAGCCCAATACCACCATGCATGTGTTTCATGCATACAACAAGCCTTTGAGCCCATTTAAATAGCTGCCAAAGAAATTCCACTTGACCTACTGGTTGAGCCTTCCGATCCCCATATAGCATTGCACCTGTCTTTAGAGAAATACATATGTGATATCAAACGTTGTTAATCAATGTAAATCTCATTACACAAATTACTCCCAAATAATTGTTGTTTTCTATGAGAACTCACATATTAACAGAAATCTATTTTTTTCTGAACATCTTCACACATAATCAACAATTTTGTTTAGAATTATCTCCCAAGCATACAGAAATAATATGTGAAAATATGAAGTTATCAGAGGGCCGCCGAAGAAATACTAAATCCAATGTCCTACCTGGACTCTCAATTTGTTGCTTTTCTCTCGGGGCCGATACCCCTTTGAGGACCCCCTGTTCAGCGCCAAGCAGAGGGAGCGGTACGCTTTCATTAAGTACCGATATGAGTAGCCGAAATAATATTCACCTTCACCATCTGTCTCATCCTTGATGAAGTCATGAAGGCAGACCTCCGCATAGGGCTCTCCGTTGATCGGCAGACCCGACAACTGTGACAGGCTCCAAAGGTCCAGAGAGGTTTCACCTTCTGCTGTATAGAAAGTATTGAACTGCGGGCAGAACACTTCAAACATACCGCAGCCCAACCCTTTCGAGATGGGATACCTGAAACGGGATGCATACACACTGTGATACACCCCGGTCCTGACCAGCAACGGCGCATACTCCTTTAGAACATATTCTGTGAATTCTACCGCTCCTACACGGAAGAGATGGGCATCGGTCACTTTCGTGTCTGCAAACCACCCAGCAGCCAACTGGAATTTGAACTGGACAGCCAAGCAGTTCAGGACGAATGGCTCGTCCCTATAGCCCCATTTGATGGGCGCCAAGAATAAACCATAGCCAGGCTTTTCTCTGTTGACCCGACCTGTAGTGGTATCCCACCTAATTGGTTTAAATTCTGGAGCCCGTGTCAGCATTTTCTGCTCTGCCTCCAGCTCTGTCACCCCCAAGACGGCATTCCATTTGCGTCGCTCTCCCGGGAGATAGATGGTGTCTCCGCGGTACACAGAACCTTTCAAGCTGTCCCGGTCCAACAACGTGGCCCGCTCCACCATCCGAGCCAGCATGATGTCTCTCTTCTCCGAGACACTGAAGGTGCAGATGAACGGTGCAAGGTGCCGGTCCTTCGGGATGTCCGGGTGATACTCGTCATCGTGATTGAAGTCAAGCCCTCCCTCGACAGTCACAACACGAGACGAGGATACCGTGTCTGTTTCGAAGTCAGAGGATTCATCAACTATAGCGATCCTCCCGAGACCCCGGTCCAGTTGTCCGATGTTCCTCCATGTCACAACAGGGCTAGACACCCTACCCTGGGAGGAAGCGTCGACGTCAGCAGCGCCGGAAGCAACACGGCTGGAAGAAGAGGCCATTGCAGCAGCTACAGACAAAAATCAAGGGAAAATAAGATGATATGAAGAAGAGAATAGAAAAGAAGATCTCAAGGAAAATTTTGACAGCATCTCCCCTTATCCGGGGTATGCCCAGAAGTCAAATAGGAGAGCACCCACCAAGAGGGGGTGACTCCGCAATGAAGAGGGACGTAGTCCTGAAGGAGAAAATGGTCAAGGGGATGCTCCCCACGCCGATCGTAGAAGCAGTGGAAGAAGAAGAGGCCGAAGAGAGAGAGAGAGCTCGGTGAGAAATGAGCCTCTCTCCCCCCTCTCGGCGCCTATATAGGCCCAGCCAAAAGGCACGCCGAGATGGCCTGCGTGCCGACTGCCAAATGCGCCAAAAGGTGCGCCGAGATAGCCTTCGCGCTGAAATTCAAAAACGTCAAACGGCGCACCGAGACGGCCATTGCGCCGAGAGCAGCTGCGCCGAGACCTACCGCGCCGAGACGACGGCCGCGCCGAGATGACCGTGTCGGGATCGTCAGTGTGCCGTTCGATTCATCCAGGGTGCTACAATCAGAAGATCAAATCAAGAATGCTGATACCTGTTCAAGTATACTGACAAAGTACTGGGATTGTCCAAGCAGAATGAAGACCCAGAGTCACAAGAATGAACAATGAACAGGAGCAGACCTGAAGAAATTACGAGGTGTGGTGCAGTGTGCACCCGCATGTCCCGTGTCACTCATTCTTCGCTTATGCCACCTACGGGTGGGGGGCATTTGTTGACACCTAAAATATACCAGAAGAGACCAAAGCAGATTCACAGCTTTGAAGATCAGTCGAGGGTACAGCTCCTGTACTATCCCCGGAAGTTCCAAGAATCAGAATAGAAGAGACCCACTATTCCTAAAACTTTGTTCGACTAAAGCCATCCCTGGCTAGGCCGCTGTCCAGTACGGCTATCATTCAGGTAGTCGGGCTGATAAAACCATACCAACATTCAGGCAATCATCTGTCTGCTATGAAAGGATGCTCAGATAATTCTGGTTCTCCGAAGGTGGGATGCACAGTGCCTCACACGTGTTTGTTAATGCAAGGTGTTAAACAAGTCCCATGAAGTCTTAATATATATGCCAAAAAGCCCATTGTCGGGAGGAGTCCATTAAGTGGATCCTGTGCCGAATGACATGGAAATGGGCCAAGCCCAAATGTGAACTGAGACGCGCCGAGGGCTGCCCACGCCGGGAAGATGGATGCTGGTGCGCCGGGAAGCTCAGGCCGAGAGGATGAGGGTCATCCCTCTATAAGAAGGCTGCCCTTCGAAAAAAAACAAGGGAGAGGCAAGGGAGGCAACAGAGAAAAGAGAGAAGAAAAAGAAAGAAAGGGGAAGCTCGAGAGCCCTCCATAGAAGCTGAAGAAAAGAGAGGGGCAGAGGCTCGAAGGGAGAAGTCAGGTGGGGTGTGCCGTTCGACGTCCTGAGCAGCTGCAGCTCCTCTTCCCCCTTTCTCCTCTGTCTGAATATCGTTCCCCTTTTCCTTTGTATCTCTATTTTCGAGCATCTCTGCTCATGTAGCACTTAATGCCAATGTAACCCTGTCCTAAGGGATAGAGTAGGTGTATGCTTCATCTTCTCCCGAGTTGAACTCGTGTACGCCCTTTTTTTTGATGAAATAGTTAACGAAAGATGGGTTGGGTTCTCCCCCGTCATTATTCTTTTGTTTCTGCTTCTGCACTATATGCTATGGATATTGATGGATGCACCTCTACGCATGCTTTACCGTCTCTATTTTCCAATTATGTTGAACGTTCTTCCATCGTATGATTCTTTCAACTTTACACTTACAAGGAGAGCCTGAGACAGCCTATCTCATGGCGTCTGTGAAACGAGAAGGGACGAATCCGGATCGTGAGGTTTCCGTGAATGGTTCTGCTCCTAGTGAGGCCCCAGAAGGAAGGTTGTCTCCACCCCGAATCATCCTCTCTACGATCATCCAAAACGGTCTTCAGATTGTTGAACAAACGCTTTTTCTTCAAACGCCCAAAGCCCCTGCCTTAAAATCCTTCTAAAGACCTCACCTAAGCCTCCCGGCGTGAGCACCTCTCAGCGCAAGTCTCGCGCCGAGGGCTTGCCGTGCCAGTTGGGTTTCCTATTTCGCGCCGAGGCCTAACTCCTTCTTCGCGCCGATACCTTTACATCTTCTAGCCATGTCAATGCATTTGTGCCAATGCCGCCAGGCTATGCCAACCTTGCTCATCATACCCTGCCCTATGGAGACGTACTACCTTTCCCTCCATCCTCACGGGAGCCATATTAAAGGGGTTCATTCCCCTACATTCTACAACCCCATCAAGTCATGGAGCCCTGCCATTACAGGTTCTCCGTTGACTGTACCGGGGATATCACAACAGGGGGGGATAAAGTCACATATGATTTAGATCCCTTGGATCTCGGGCTACGCCCGGCTCTCATTTTGGTTTCCACTCCGACAGTTCATGAGTGGATGGCCTATAATACCCTTTTGGCACGCTCCCAAAATAAGGGGAGGTGCTGTCAAAAATCCGTTCAGACTTTTACCTGATTGTATAGTATGGTGTTTTCATCGAAATTGTGCATTTAACCCCTAACTGCGTGGCAAGAAGCTGAGCTATATCATCTCATGGTATCTTGGCCACCACATGGAACATACCTTACAGTTACATGATCTCCTTGAACCCCTTTGTGAATGAGTCCACCCTCATCTTCTATCTCACCCAACTATTGCCATAAAATCCCCGTTGAATATAGAAGATCCCCTTTTGAATTCATCAGAACCCCTCATAACATCTGAAAAAAACCAACAAAATGGCTACCGGCACCACCTCCTCCCGGTGCCGTCTCCTCCCGACGCGCCGGGACCATGCCGCGCCGTCTGCCGCCCGTGCCGTCTGCCCTTTGGCCTCCCGTCGTGCCGGGATACCCTCGAGCCGACTCATATCCACGCCGTTTCGTCTCACTAACAGGTGCCATCCAAAGCCTGACGTCTTAACAATCCCATTAAACAGAAATGCAGTCTAAACTCAAATGTCCCCTTCTTGTCAACCTCCGTACTAACCTTCGTCACCTTACGAGGGAATTATGGTTTTTCACCCAGGTCCACGGAGATATGTTAATGGGGGTTTTACCCCTACATTATACCGAATACGATGTTTCTTCTGTCACCCCACGGACCCTCGGAGTTCTGCCACTGTATGTCCTCCAATGGTCCTTTGAGGGGAACATCAACAAACGATATGGTAGCAGACACTGTCCCGTCACATTCAAATCCTTTTGGATCCAGGGCTACGCCCGTCTCTCTTTTGGCTTTCATCCCGACATTTCGTGGGTGAATGACCTATATTTCCCTTTGGCATAGCCCCAAATAAGGGGACGTGCTGTCGGATTTGCATTATAACATCGCTATCATGTCCCGCGTAGCACGGTTCTCTATGCATGTTTCACATCCCGTTATCGGAGTTAGCGTAACAATCGTATCTCATTTTGCCCCCGAGGCATCCTTTCTTGGCAATTAATCAAGGGTTGTCCTTCTTTGGAAGGACGTAATTAACGTCATAGCCTTTATGGTATGACGGACTCAGAGTCCTGACACGAATATCACAATCGACTGACTGAGTCAAGTCGAGTGCACAATGAATTGTCACTCCGGTGGCTGGCACGCTTAATAAACCTAGTAAAATAAACCTAAACAAAAAAACATCCCCACACCTGTCAAAGAAGATGATGACATAAAAGAGAAGCTCAATCTTGTTGAGATTTCGCCTGGACTGTTCAAACCCATTCCAAGCTTGGAATGCCAGATAGTGCAACCACCGAAGACTATGGAGGTTCCCCGTTTCGACGAACCCCCTACGATATTCTACCATGGAGAACCTGCTGATGAGGATGATGAGGACTGTGTAATCCCGGAGGAGGCATCTGACAGAATGGTGCCAATATCGGGTCTAGATTACACTACCCAATGGGTCTCCCAGATGTTTGCCAAAGTGCAAATGCCCTTGCTGCAGCCTGTTGGCCAGAAGAAGTCATTCCAGAAGCTCTAGGATACGCCCAACAACAATAGAGAATTGCTAGAGATCACTCGACACCCGGGGCTAGGCTATACTCTGCAAGAGTATTATGAGACGGAGGTAGATGTTATCTCCACCTACTTCATCCACGAAGACCCCTTCGAGGCAGATTATGATGATTACCCCACTATATGGCGAAGAAACGACACAACACCCCGAAGGTGGTGCTGAAACCTATGGCAGTTATGAAAGCTCAGGGGGACAAGATGAAGTCGCTCTATGCCAGTATTGGAAGGAGCCCCTTCCCGGGGAGGATCTATTCTAAGATGAAGCCAGATTTGATAGGGGAACACCTAAAGAAGATCAAGCCGCTGAGAAAGAAAAGGACCACCTGGAGTTTGACTGCATACTGGAGGAGATCCAGGCCATGCAGGACTTGGCAGATCCAGTGGAAGAATTTTTACCTGTGGACCCTTAGGGGGCAGAAGGTCCTATGTCAGAAACACAAGATGAAACATCAAAACAACAAAGCAAAGCTGACTAAAACCCAGCGGAGAGTCCGATAATTCAACAATGGAGCGAAGAAAATGAAGGACAAGTTCCTCTAACCCCAGAGATCCGGTCTGAAGAAAACCAACAATCACTAGCTGGTTTCGAAGACTCGAGGTCGATTTACACATCACTCGGGGAGCTGGAATCCCAAGAAGCTGAAGAAGATTACATCAACGGAGGCTTCATCAACCTTGAAGAAGCTCCACCATAAGTCGAAGACGGCGGTCAAGCTACCGTTGATGAGCTGATAAAAGTGAACCTGGGCAGTGAGCGGGATCCAATGTTAAGTGGTGATAGGCAAATCTAGAGGGGAGGGTTGAATAGACAAGCCCCTTTTTGCCCCTCTTTAAGGAAATAAAAACAAGATCTAACACAGATGATAATGATATAGAAATTAGTTAATAGCTAAGAAGCTGAACACACAAATGATATCCATGAACGGTCCTACCAAGCTTCTACCGCTAGAACATAAAGGAAAGCAAACCACAAGACACAATCTTTAAGGTGGTTCGGTCTCAATCTAGAGACCTACGTCCACCCCTCACACAACACGGTGAGGCTTCACTAGTGCAAAAGCACAGCCGCTGATTCACAGCTTCTATCAGAGAGATACACTCTTACAACTCTGATGCCACACAACTTGAGGGGTCACAACCCAAAACCCTCCGCTGCCAAACAACTTGAGGGATCATAACCCAAAACACACAGACCGGTGACTACACCGTCCGTCTTCCTACTCGCAGGTAGGGAACAAATGATATAGAGTGTGTTTTGAAGAAAAGCAAACTGAAAATGAAACAGCCAGACAGAGTATCGTAATGAAGCACTATGAGAAAGAAGTCTCCTATCTGGGAAAGAACTTGAGGGCTCCTTGGCTCTCTTCTTGTTCTTTCTGGTTCTTCACCACAACCCTTGCGAGAGAAGGATGATCTAACTTTCAACTTTCACGGGTTCTGCATGGATCTTCACGAAGCCTTCCTGCTTGCAAGGAGATCTCTCATCGTGAGGAAGAGGATCATTTTTTTTTTGTTGCACTCACGCCAGCAACATCACCAGGAAGAAGATAACTTCGTCAGCAAGCTTCTTGCTTTTCTTTTCTCTGCTTGCTTGCCTTGGTGTCGAACTAGAGCTCATCCACCTGATATATTGGTGTCCTACAGCGACACCAACGTTGTACCCTTTTCAAGCTAAACCCAGAATGTCACATCCACATAATTTGATTTGCTTCTATTTGTCTAGTTGACCCTTTTTTATCAAGGCTACAGATATGTGGGTAGGTAGGAGATAATATCAGCATAAGTACAGTCCTTTCAGGGGATTTCTCTGCTAGACCACTGTCCTTTGATAAAGTAGCCTCTTTGACGGCTTTTTCCAGAGTGAACGGATCCTCCAGGACAAGTTCCGGATCCTAAAAATGGCTTCTATTGGTTTTAGACCTGTTCTGGTCGAACACGAGTGTGTCGACACTTTCCACACAATGTGTCGAGACATCCCATTAAATAACTTGAAGATAGCTTCAGAATCGTTCTGGTCGAACACTGATGTGTCGACACTTTACACATAGTGTGTCGAGACATCCATTGAAATCTTGAAGATCCGTGGCTGAAGTGTCGAGACAGAAGCGCCATGTGCAGAGTTTTCACGCTAAGGTGTCGACACTTTTCACCCAGTGTGTTGAGACATCAATTAATCCAAAGGCTGGACAGACAACGGCTTCAGCTTGATTTCTTCTGGAGGTGTCGAGACATTGGTTTGATGTGTCAAGACATCACTTAGAGAAATTCTCCTGCACTTGTTTAGTCCATTCATTAAACCAAAATATGTTAAATATTCCTCAAATATCTACTAATGATTTATGATTTGTTATCATCAAAACCAGGGGACACAACATTCTCCCCCTTTTTGATGATGACAACCACGAATCATTATAACCAAGCATTCATATAACATTAGACAATTTGGTTGAGGAACCATCAAACAAGTGAAATTTATCCGTTCAATACAACAACTGAACGTTAGCATTTTTCAACAAAAAGCTTGTTTCATTGATCCGCCAAAGTTCCATACATATCAAACAAGACATGTATTCAAGCTTTTACATTGCACTAACTAAATGCAAAATCTAAAATCTAGATGAAAAAGGCTAACTACATGCTAGATGCTAGATGATGCATGTCTTCTCTGAAGGTCTTCAGTACTTCTCCCCCTTTGTCATCAACAAGGAGGGGGTGATGGAGGAGGCTGTTGTGGTGGAGGCATGGAGCTAGAGCTGGCGAGGTGAAGGATCTGTGTCTCTTGGAATTCTTGTTGCAGATGTCAGATAGCTGCTGCTAGAGAATCAACCCTATGATTTAGCTGCTCATCCCTTTGTCTGACAAACCTGTGTAAGGTATTGATATTTTCATTGATGTCCTTGAGCCATTTATGAATCATTTCACAGATGTATTCTGTCTCAACCTTCTATTGGGAGCCTTGTGGTGGTAAATGAGAAGAGGTGGCTTCTGTTTGAGGAGGAGGGCACCATTCATCACCTGCGTCTACCAAAGCAGGTTGGAGTTGAGCTTTATGCAGACGGATGAGTTCCAAAATTTCAGAACCAACCATATCCAGTTTGTTATACACCACATCCATTTTGGCCTCAGCTTTTGTGGTGCTGTTGACTATTCTAGCTATGTCGGTGTGGACTGTGTCTGTACGCCTGGATGAGGCATCAAGTAGCTTGTTGCAATCAGAATACACCTTCCCTTTCATCCATTGGGAGGCATCCAGTAGTCGATAAGTAGTAGCATTAACTGTTCTCTCCAAATTGGAGGTGGCATCAAGAGATCTGTTGGTCTCTGTGGTCACTTGTGCTCGGATGGATGTAGTTGCGGCATCCACTTGTTCAGCTAGCTGATTGGAGGAGTCCATCAGTTTGGCACACTTAAGGTTGGTATGACCTTGCTCTTCTCGGATGTCATATGCATGACTTACCATTTCTGCAGTCTTTTCTTGAGTTTCAAGGTGAATTTGCCCGAGCCTCTTCATTATTGTCCCAGCTCTTTCACACACATTGATGATGGAGTTCATGAAGTTTTTTCAATCTTTCATCTGACTTTTGTTTGTCAAGCACAAATTTTTCCCATCTACTGTTTTGGACTTGCTCATAATGAAGCTGTCTGGCTTCCATTCTGTCCACTTGCAGACTTAGTTGACAAAAAGAGGAGTTCATGCTCCCAAACTGTGTAGTCAGAAACTTGATAAGAGTGGGGTGAATATCCATGTGACTGGTAGTGGCACCATGAGTTGTACCTCTTGAGGTGGATTCCTCTACATGGAATTCTGGAGGAGCATCCCCTTCAGTGAAGATTTGGGGTTCTGGTTCAAGAGAGAGAGGAGGTTGGATTCCAAAAGCTGTCATCAGCCCAGGCTGGTTCATGGGATCATCAGACTGCTGCTGCTGATGTGCCCTCTCAAAGTGAATGTCTGCATGGAACATTTCCTCATGCTGATCTAACTGTGCATCTGAAGCTGGCTGGTCCTGTGCAGGCTGTTCCTGTGGAGCTGGCTGTACTGGAGGGTCAGGTAAATGTCTAGGCAGATTTCTTACAAGTTTGTCACCTTCCTTTTTGAAGTGCATGTAATTTTATATGAATCTCATGCTGTAGACATTGCTCCTGGGGATAGGTATGGGTTTTTCATTATCAAGAGGGATGCCAACCTTTTGAAAAATAGCAGTTAGCTGTGCGGCATAAGGCAGGCTACGCCGGTTGCAAGTGCAACTGTCCATAATCTGGAGCATGATCGTTGGAAGACAAACATGGTAATTGTTGAAAAAGCAGTAAAACAGGAACCTCTGGGTCTCAGTAAGTCTACTTCTGCCACCCCCTTGTGGGGTAATCATGGTAGTGAAAATGTGATGCAATAGACATTGTAAGGGGGGAAACCGATTGGTGTCAAAGGATTTGATAAGAAGTTGGGTTGCATCCTGAGGGTTTTGAGGCTTCCCTGTCAGGATGGTGTAAGCTACAGACAAGTCAATCTGAACCTCAGATTCTATTTCCCTATTTCGAGGTATGTGTAAGCCTTTGTGTAGAAGCTTTGTTGTAAGCTTGATGAAGACCCCCTTTACTTCAGTCCGAAGGACTTTCTTGTTCTCATCAAAAAAACAAGTTCTTATAGAACTGCTGAACTAAAAATGGGTAGTATAGCCTGGAATCGAACAGAAATCGACGCCATCCTTGGAACTCGAATAACGGCAGTAGGTAAGGAAAATACTCAAGCATCTCATGGTCACTAAAATCCAGATACCTAGGGAATAGAATCTTGGTGGGATCACTTTCTTCTTCCCTAACAAAGGGAGCGACACTGGGCTGTGGAGGAGCTGACTGAGCCTTGGCCTTCCCTTTTTCCTTAGCGGATAGCCGTGGCCGCTTGGCCTTTGGTTGTGGCCGCGTAACCCTTTCACTATTTGAGACCTGGGCCTCGGCAGCTCTTCTCTTAGCTGGTTCAATAGCTGGACGGTCTGCAATACTCTTGGAGCTCCCTTCAGTGTGTGCTTCCAACGCCTCAGCTTTCTTGGATGAAACCACGTCTTTCTTCTTGCCCCGGGTGACCGGAGGAGCCATGGAGAGGGTAGAAGAAAGAGAGGCGAGGAGACGGAGGGCAGTTGGAGCTAGCTGGGGAGAGGGTTTCACAGACGAAGGAGAGGGAACGAGGGCGTTGACCTCCAGGTGAGAGCGTGCAGGGTCGCCGGAGAGCAGGTGTGAGAGGGAAATAGGGTTGAAATGAGGAAAGGTAAAGAGAAATGAGTTTCACCATCGAGTAAATAGGGAAAGTTGATATTTTTAATTTTTAAAATAGCAACCTTGAGATAAGAAATGGCGTATATACCCCTATGTTGAGTTCAGAACAGTTTAAAGCTTATAAGCTCATTTTTGAGAATGAAGGCTTGAGAAAAACCGTTTGTGCAACAAATAAAGAGATTAAAATATTTGAGAAAGCTAAAGAAATTGGAATCAAGCCCATTTGACTTACTCATCACTTTCATTAGGCATGATTGGAAAATGAAGATAAGCCAATATTGAAAGTAAACAAAAAACCTTTTTGTTTTGAAGCAAGGTATAGAGTCAACCCCAAACCATTTTTTTAATTAAGTAAATAGTCCGATAAAGCAATCACTTTTGACTCAAGGAAACACGTTGATTAGATGCCAGAGTCCCTGGTTACTCAGTGTAGCTTATCTTTCTGAATTTTGCTGAACAGAGTTGACAGCCTTCATCATGACTGGATTAACCTTCATTTCATTGATGGAGGATCTAATTTCTCTGAAGTTGATGTCATTGCTCTGAAATTATTGCAGTATGGTTTTTAGGAGACGTATTCTCTAATTGACTTCAGATTAGGTAACTTGTTTAAGGACAATACATGCCAATCAATTCATAAACCAACAAGCCTATTTGCAGTGAATTTTCAGACGCTTAGGCAATGGTCATTTTCAATGACTTGATGAATGTTTTAATCCTATTATGAGTGCGAGATTGGTAGAACTCAACGCAATGATTAACAAAAATGAGGATTATAAACAAGAAACCATTTCTTTAACCAGGAGTAAAACAGATGAACTTACCCAGGGTTGTATAAATGAATGAAAACATTCTCAACTCCCCCTCACTTAATGCTCGGTGAAAAGTAAAGGTTTTGAGGCAAAAGATTTGAAATGGAAATGGAGGAGGCAATGTGAAGAAGGAATCAGAAAAACTCTCCATTGGATCTTCAAACCCAAGAATGGCTTAGTGACAATGTCGACACATTCTGTGGGGGTGTCGACCTGCCTAGAGGAGGCGTAGCCTTTGCAAGTAATTTGTAGCATTAATACCAGATATGCACAGACTCATGTAGAGTATAAATTGAAACAAGCATAGACCTTAACTGCTATGCACCAACCTTGTTGTGCCATAATCACAACATGCACCGACCATACTCATGATGTGCACCGACTTTTATTAAGCCATTGCCCTCCTGGTGTCGACACATGACTGGGAAAGTGTCGACCTATTTAGTAGACTTTGTTCTGCATGTCTCGACACATGACTGTCCACTTGAACTCTACTCAGCCAGTTTCTGTGTGATACACTATTTCTGAAAATACATCTGCTAGCTTCTATTGCCAGTTCCTCTTACTTTCTTCTTTCAGACAATCATTCAACAATGGTTTTATCTCTTTGCTGCCACTGAGATGTGCTTTGTTGGATGCTAAAGCTTTAAACATTCTTATGCACTATAAATGAACTATATAGTTAACAACATGCATTTCTGACTTATGGTACTTGGCGGAGGCCTGTTCTCACGCATGAAGAGAGTTTCCTGACAGGCGTGACCTATCTTTCCACTTCTCGATATTTGATATACCATTTAGTCAAGAGATGATATACAACTAAAAATAGCTAGAAATGCACACAAGCTCCCCCTGAGTGTGACCAACATTCAAAGCATGGTTTATACAACCAATAGACTTGTTCCAGATCAAAGCAGACATGCTTGTTCCAATCATAGCAAAGACAAGTAACTTGAGCACTGAAAAAGGAATAGATAGCTTAAACTTGATTGGATTGAGGTCTGCATAGACCGAGCTCTCTCCTTAATGTTGAAAACCTGTCATTGCTTAAGGGTTTTGTGAAGATATCTGCAATCTGATTTTCTGAGTCAACAAAATAGAGCTCAAAGTGATTTTTGAGGACTTCATCCCTTATAAAATGATGCCTAATTTCAATGTGTTTAGTCCTAGAGTACATGACTAGATTCTTTGCAAGATTTATAGCACTTGTGTTATCACACAGAATGGGAACACAGCCAAGATCTATTTGATAGTCTTGGAGTTGGTGTTTGATCCATATTACTTGGGTGCCACAACTCCCTGCAACAACATAGTCTGCCTCTGCAGTTGAGAGGACAACCGAGTGCTGTTTCATGGAGGCCCAAGAAACCAAACACCCACTAAGAAATTGGCAATAGCCACTAGTGCTTTTGCGGTCCAGTTTGCATCCAGCATAATCTACATCTGAATAAGAAATAAGTGAAAGTTCACAGGATGCAGGATACCATAATCCCAATTCTTGAGTGCCAGCAAGGTATCTAAAAATACGCTTGACAGCAGTCAAGTGTGACTCTCTAGGACTAGACTGAAATCTAGCACAAAGGTAAACACTAAACTGAATGTCTAGTCTAGATGCAGTTAGATAGAGTAATGACCCGATCATACCTCTGTATCTCTTTGCATCTACAAGTGTACCTTGTTCATCTGCATCCAGTGAAGTAGCAGTCCCCATTGGAGTTCCTAATGGTTTACAGTTTGTCAGATCAAACCTTTTCAGCAACGCCTTTACATATTTGGCTTGATTGATAACACAGCCTTCATTGCTTTGATTAATCTGCAAGCCAAGAAAGAATTGAAGCTCACCCATTAGACTCATTTTAAATTCATTGGTCATGAGTTTTGCAAACTCCTCACACATTTGAGGTTTAGTGGACCCAAACACTATGTCATCCACATAAATCTGAACTATCAAGATATCCTTACTTTGTTTCTTGGTGAATAGTATCTGGTCTACATTACCTCTTGAATACCCTTGTTCGGTAAGGTATGAGCTTAGCCTGTCATACCAAGCTCTAGGTGCCTACTTCAAGCCATATAAAGCCCTGTCCAACTTATAAACATGATCTTTGAAATATGTGCATTCAAAACCAGGGGGTTGCTCTACATAGACTTCTTCTTTAATAAGACCATTTAGAAAAGCACTCTTAACATCTATTTGCTGCAGTTTAATTTTATGAGAACATGCAAATGCTAGCAAAATTCTAATGGCCTCTAGTCTAGCAACAGGTGCAAAAGATTCTTCATAATCTATGCCAAATTTTTGATTATACCCCCTGAGCCACCAATCAAGATTTGTTTCTTATTATCTTTCCATCTTCACTAAGTTTATTTCTGAAAACCCATTTAGTTCCTATGACTTATTTCTCTTGAGGCTTGGGAACTCGATGCCAAACTTTGTTTCTTTCAAATTGGTTTAATTCATCATGCATGGAGTTTATCCAGTTATCATCTTTTAAGGCCTCTACAATATTTTTGGGTTCAGTTTGAGATACAAGAGCAAGTTGTTCAATTTCATCCATAATTTTGAAATGAGACCTAGTTTTGGTTCGGTCATGCAGATTACCTAAGATGTTTTCTAAGGGATGGTCTTTTAACACTCTTAAATCTGGCTGAGTGTTAACTTCATCTGCTTCAGTGACCGGATCATTGCTTGGCCCTTCTTGGTCTTCATTTGCTTGTGTCTCCTCATGTGGAAGTTCCTCTTTTCTTTTTATGTTCAGGAATTCCCCATCATCATCTTCCCTGCAAGTGTTAACATGACCAATCTCATCAACGGTGATGTGAGGAGATTCTTCCACAGAAAGGGTTTTAAGATTATAGACTCTATAAGCTCTAGACTTATCAGAGTACCCAAGGAATATCCCTTCTTCGCTCTTGGGCTCAAACTTGTCCAGAACTCTTTTATCATTGTTATGAACAAAGCACTTTGACCCAAAAACTTTCATGTGAAAGAGAGATGGCTTTTTACCTTTTAGCAGCTCATATGGAGTCATTTTGGTGAGTGGCCTTACCATTGAACAGTTGATGATATAACATGGAGTGTTTACCGCTTCTGCCCAAAATCTCCTAGGTAGATGCCTTTCAGCCAGCATTGTGCGTGCCATCTCTATGAGAGTTATGTTCTTCCTCTCAACTACCCCATTTTGTTCAGGGGTCATTGGTGATGAAAACTTGTGAATGATTCCTTCAGACCTACACAAATTTTTAAAGTCAGCATTGTCAAATTCACCACCATGATATGAAATTATGTTAGAAATCTTAAACTTACCGTCTTGCTTCACTTGCATATACAGTGCCTAAAACTCATCAAAGGCATTATTTTTATGTGCAAGATAAAATGCCCAAGTGAATCTAGTAAAGTCATCTACTAAGACATAACCGTATCTTTTACCACTTAAGCTAGCTGTTTTGGTTGGACCAAACAAGTCCATATGGATTAGTTCAAGTGGTTTAGATGATGAGTTTTCAGTTCTACTTTTAAATGACTTTCCAGTTTGTTTTCCTTGAGCACATGCATCACAAATCTTAGTGTTCAGTTTGAATTTTATTTCTGGTAGACCTTTGACAATTGAATGCTTCACCAATATATGAAGAGTATTGTAGCTAATATGACATAGTCTGCGATGCCACAAACATGCTAATTCAGATTTGGATGCGGCAAGACAAAGATTGATGTGAGCAGGGTCATCTAAGTCAATCATGTACACGTTATTGACTCTTTTACCAGAAAACTTGGTTTCTTTTGAATTAGGTTGCAAGATCCTACATTCATTAGAGTCAAAGACTATAGTGTGACCTTTATCACATAGTTGACTTATGCTCAGCAAATTGTACTCCAGACCATCAACAAGTAATACATTATCAATTGAGTTGGAGGGGTTCTTACCAACTTTACCTGTACCGATGATCTTTCCTTTGTTGTTTCCTCCAAATGTGACATGTCTAGCTTCCTTTTCAACCAGGAGACAGAATTTGATTCTATCTCTAGTCATGTGTCTTGAGCAGCCACTGTCAAGATACCAACGGTTGTGCACGGCTACAAGACACTCCTGCACAAGGAATTAAGTGACAATGTTTGGAACCCAAGGACAATTGGGTCCCAATAATTTTTTCATTTCTGTAAAGCATGATAACACAGATTTTGAAATCCATAATTTCTTAGCATTTTTTCTTTGCTGGGAGTTCTGGTTTTTCTTCTCCTTAGTCTTTTGGACTTTATGGTTTTTGGGAATGGTGGAAAAGGATTGTTTGTTAGACCATTTGTTCCAGTTGGTTGGTCTAGAGGAATAGGAGGTGTTATAATGCCTAGGTTGTTGAGGTTGAGTGAACCTATGACCGTAGGGAACATAACTGCTCCTAACCCATGGAGGCGTCGACCTATAGAAGGTAAAGTCTCGACCTGTCTCATGTCCTATCCATCTATAGCTGTTTCTGGATGAAGGATGTGTCGACCTCCTGTACTGAAAGTGTCGACCTGTTGGTGCAAACATGGGGTAATGTTGGGCGTTTGACCATGTGGGTGTCGACCTGTTTCGTGGAATGTCCCGACCTGTTCCAACATTGTAACTATTTCTTCTATTGGAATGTGTAGGCTGATGCTTGGATGGGTGTCGGCCTGTTTGAGATTGTTGGTTAACCTTTTTGGGTTGTTGAGAAGTTTTGTTGATTGATTCTCTTACTTTTTCTTTTCCTTTGTTTTCAACATTTTCATGGTGTATTGTTTTGAGGGTTGATGTTTCGGAAGATGAAACAAATGTGGTAGTTTTTAACCCAACAGTTTTCTTCTTGGTTGGCTCATATCCTAGCCCTTCTCTGTTGAAGTTTATTTTAGTTCCTAGCAGGGCATTCAAGTTTTCACTTTCATCAACAAATTTTTCAAGAGCGGTTTGTTTATCTGCTAGGTCCTTCTGAAGTTTTTCATTTTCTTTCAGTAGTTGTGAATTGACTTGTTTGAAGGCATCTGATTTTTCATTGCACAGATTATTCTCCTTCACATAGCTTTGCATCTTTAGCTTCAGTTCATCAATTTCATCTCTCAGTCTTTCATTTTCATTCTCCAAATCTTTCATCTCTTTTCTTCCTTCTTCAAGATTTTCATTCATTTTTCTTAGATCCTCAATTTCAGATTCTAGAAAGATTATCTTTTCATTGAGAGTTTTATCTTGGCTACAGGAGTCAACCTTCTTCTTTAAGGTTTTGTTTTCTTTTCTGTACACTTCATACTTATCCATCAATTCGAAGTAAGCTTGTTCCCAATCATCAGTAGAGAAGTCCTCAAAGGGAGAGCTCACCTCGCGGTCATTTTCTCCTTTGGCCATTAGGCAGAGATCATCTTTTTCTTTCTCAGATGAGTTGTCTTCAGTCTCTTCCTCTTCTTCATCACTCCAAGTGCAGACCATGGCCTACTTCTTCTTGCTCTTCCACCTGGGCATAGCCTTCTTAGCTCCTTCTGGACACTCAGACTTGATGTGTCCTGATTTTCTGCAAGAGTAGCAGATAAGCTTTTCAGACTTTTTAACATTTTCAGGTCTTGGCCTGAAACCTCTTTTTACCTGGGGCTTCTTCTTAGTGAAGCATGTACCTTCCTTTCTTAAAAATATTTTGAACTTCCTTGTCAATAGAGCAACTTCATCCTCTTTAGTGTTGCTACTTGAAGGCTCTTCATCTTCAGATAAGTCCTCAGTGCTTGGTCCAGCTTTAAGAGCCAGATGCTTCTTTTTACTTACCTCAGCCTCTTTGTTCTTCAGATTCATCTCATAGGTCATCAGGGACCCTATGAGTTCTTCTACCTTGATGGTAGTTATGTATTTTGATTCTTCAACCACTGTGGCCTTTGTATGCCAAATAGGAGTTAGTGATCTCAGAATCTTCCTTACTATCTCCTGCTCAGAATATGTCTTACCTAGCTCAGTCAAGCCATTAGTGAGCACGGTTAGCCTAACATACATGTCTGAAATGGACTCATCAGATTTCATTCTAAACTTTTCATATTCAGACACTAACATGTTTGCTTTGGTTGCACGTACCTACTGTGTTCCTTCATATATTACCTCAAGGCGGTCTCACATTTCTTTTGCAGTAGCGCAAGTTGACACCCTTGAGTACTCTGTTGGATGAAGGGAGCACTGCATGATGTGCTTGGCACCCCAGTTCAGCGTTGATTGCCTGATCTGTTCCTTAGTCCATGTATCCTCGTCCGGAGGCAGCTCAAATGGTCCCTTGTTGATCACTCGCCAGACTTCATGATCTTGGGCTCTAATAAAGACCTGCATGCGATTTTTCCAATAAGGATAATTTGTCCCAGTGAAAAAGGGAGGTCTATTTACGGAATGTCCTTCGGCCATAGGACCGTTAGTTGGCATATCACCAGTTCTCTCAAGGTCGTTAGACCACATACAGAGAGACTAGCTCTGATACCACGTGTTGAGTGGTGATAGGTAGATCTAGAGGGGAGGGGTGAATAGATCAGCCCATTTTTGCCGTTCTTTGCAGAAATAAAAACAAGATCTAACACAGATGATAATGATATAGAAATTAGTTAATAGCTAAGTAGCTGGACACACAAATGATATCCATGAACGGTCCTACCAAGCTTCTACCGCTAGAACATAAAGGAAAGCAAACCACAAGACACAATCTTTAAGGTGGTTCGGTCTCAATCTAGAGACCTACGTCCACCCCTCACACAACACGGTGAGGCTGCACTGGTGCAAAAGCATAGCCGCTGATTCACAGCTTCTATCAGAGAGATACACTCTCACAACTCCGCTGCCACACAGCTTGAGGGGTCACAACCCAAAACACTCTATTGCCAAACAGCTTGAGAGATTACAACCCAAAACACACAGACCGGTGACCACACCGTCCGTCTTCCTACTCGCAGGTAGGAAACAAATGATATATAGTGTATTTTGAAGAAAAACAAACTGAAAATGAAACAGCCAGACATAGTATTGTAATGAAGCACTATGAGAAAGAAGTCTCATGTCTGGGAAAGAACTTGAGGGCTCCTTGGCTCTCTTCTTGTTCTTCCTAGTTCTTCACCACAACCATTGCGAGAGAAGGATGATCTAACTTTCAGCTTTCATGGGTTCTGGATGGATCTTCACGAAGCCTTCCAGCTTGCAAGTAGATCTCTCATCGTGAGGAAGAGGATCATCTTATTTTTGTTGCACTCACGCCAGCAGCATCACCAGGAAAAAGATAACTTCGTCAGAAAGCTTCTTGCATTTTTTTTCTCTACTTGATTGCCTTGGTGTCGAACTGGAGCTCATCCTCCTGATATATTGGTGTCCTACAGCGACACCAACGTTGTCCCCTTTTCAAGCTAAACCCAGAATGTCACATCCACATAATTTGATTTGCTTCTATTTGTCTAGTTGACCCTTTTCTGTCAAGGCTGCAGATATGTGGGTAGGTAGGAGATAATATCAGCATAAGTACAGTCCTTTCAGGGGATTTCTCTGCCAGACCACTGTCCTTTGATAAAGTAGTCTCTTTGATGGCTTTTTCCAGAGTGAACGGATCCTCCAGGAAAAGTTCCAGATCCTAAAAATGGCTTATATTGGTTTCAGACCTGTTCTGGTCGAACACGAGTGTGTCGACACTTTCCACACAGTGTGTCGAGACATCCAATTAAATAACTTGAAGATAGCTTCAGAACCGTTCTAGTCGAAGACTGATGTGTTGACACTTTACACACAGTGTGCCGAGACATCCATTGAAATCTTGAAGATCCGTGGCTGAAGTGTCGAGACAGAAGCACCATGTAAAGAGTTTTCACGCGAAGGTGTCGACACTTTTCACCCAGTGTGTCGAGACATCAATTAATCCAAAGGCTGGACAGACAACGGCTTCAGCTTGATTTCTTCTGGAGGTGTCGAGACATTGGTTAGATGTGTCGAGACATCACGTAGAGAAATTCTCTTGCACTTGTTTAGTACATTCATTAAACCAAAATATGTTAGATATTCCTTAAATATCTACTAATGATTTATGATTTTTTATCATCAAAACCAGGGGACACAACATCCAAGACCCACCTTTCTCAGTGCACTATTGTCAGCAGAAGAATAAGAGCAATATATACAATTTCTGAAGGAGTTCCAAGATTGTTTTGCCTGGACCTACAATGAGATGCTAGGGTTGAACCCTGATGTAGCACAACATCTGCTGTCTATTCACCCAAGAGCAGACCCTGTAAAGTAGCCTCCCAGGCAGATGCGGCCCGAGCTGATTAACCCAATTAATGGAGAAGTCGACAAGCTCATTGATGTGGGGTTCGTCGAAGAAAATCAATACACAACATGGTTAGCAAATATAGCGCCCGTGAAAAAATAGAATGGGCAGATAAGAATATGTGTTGACTTTCGGGACCTCAATAAAGCATGCCCAAAAGATGACTTTCATGTGCCGATCACCGAGGTGATGATAGACGCCACCACCGGCCATGAAGCCCTCTCATTTATGGACGGGTCATCCGGATATAACCAAATTTGGATTGCTGAGCAAGACAGGGTCCATACTGTATTCCGCACCCCAAAAGGGATATTCCATTACAAAAGGATGTCGTTCGGCCTCAAGAATGCCGGCGCTACATATCAAAGAGCCATGATGAAAATATTTGATAACCTGCTCTACAAGAAGGTGGAGTGCTACATTGATGATCTGGTTGTAAAGACCAAGAGAAAGGAAGACCATCTTCAAGATTTGAGGGTGGTGTTTCAAAGGCTACGCCAATATGAGCTGAAAATGAATCCCATGAAATGCACCTTCGGCATGTCTAGCAAAAAATTCCTTGGATTCATTGTTCGACACAGAGGCATTGAAATTGATCCATCCAAGATTAAAGCTATTCAGGAGCTCCCTCCTCCGAAGAGTCTGTCAGAGCTGCGGTCCTTGCAAGGCCGACTGGCGTACATTCGCCGATTTATTTCAAATCTCCTGGGTCGATGTCACCCTTTTTATAGGCTAATGATGAAAGATATACCGTTCTTCTAGGATGAAGAATGCCAAACAACTTTTGAGAAGTTGAAAGAATATCTGAAGACCCCTCCGTTGCTTGGAGCACCGATCAAAGGAAGACCTATGATTCTTTACATCGCAGCTACTCACTGTTCCCTAGGGGCAATGCTAGCTCAAGTAAATGAAAAAGGTAAAGAGCAAGCCCTCTACTACCTTAGTAGAAGGTTAGTAAGGACTGAAGAGAAATATACTTTTATAGAGAAGACCAGTCTGGCACTAGTCTTCACTATCAAGAAACTCCGGCATTACATGCTGTCCCATGAAATCAGATTAATATCTAGAGCAGACTCGCTCAAGTACATATTATCTCAGCCAAGACTCAAGGGTCGGCTCGGCAAATGGGCTGTGATCCTGATGGAATTTGACATTTCAAATGTGCCTCAAAGAGCCATAAAAGGTCAAACCATAGCCGACTTCTTCACAGCACACCCTGCACCAGAGGATGTTCCATTAGAAGCTGAACTATTTGGTGATGAGACACTGGAGGCATGTTAAGCCCAACCGGTGATGTGGCACCTCTACTTTGATGGGGCGTCCAGAATAGAAACTGCCTCAACTGGACAGGTCAGAGTCTGAACAGGAGCCGGTATTGTCCTGAAGTCACCTGAGGGGGAAGTGGTATACACTTCCTGCTCAAATAACAAGCCATGCACTAATAATGAAGCTGAGTATGAAGCTCTGATAATCGGCCTGCAAATTGCACTTAGCATGGGAATCCATATCCTTCAAGTGTTCGGCGACTCAATGCTAATAATACAACAAATGCAAGGGGAGTTTGAGGTGCGGAAGCCAGAACTAAACCCCTACTACCAAAAAACCCTGCGCCTTATGGCGAATTTTCACCATATCAAGCTCAATCATGTGAGCTGGGGGCACAATGCTCAGGCTGATGCTTTAGCGAAATTAGCCAGCTCACTAGCGGTCCCACCAGATGAAACACTCAACATTGTTGTGATGAACCGACGACAGGTTCCCAGTATGCTAGAATCATGCCCATAAGAATATGAGGCCAATGTAGCCGAAGAAGCACGGGAGCCCGATTGGAGACAGCACCTGCTACAATGGTTCCTTCACCAACAGCTACCCAAAAACAAAGAAGAAAGAATGAAACTCATACGGACTAAAGATTCATATGAGCTCCGAAGCGAAACACTATTCCAAATCATGGCAGATGCCCGTAAGAAGATTCTGCTCCGCTGCCTATCCACCAATGAGGCCTGGCAAGTGATGAAAGAAATACATGCCGGGACAGCCGGAGCACACCAAGTTGGACCAAAGATGAAGATCGAAATCAAGAAACTGGGCTATTATTGGCCTACTATGTTTGAAGATTGCTGTCAGTTTGCAAAAACATGCCAGAAATGTCAAGAGCATGCTACTGTGCCCAGAAGGCCACCTGTACCCTTACACCCGACAATTCCTAGTTGGCCTTTCGCTCAATGGGGAACCGATGTGGTTGGACCTCTTCCAACGTCTTCAACTGGACACAAGTACATCTTGGCTATAACAGATTACTTCTCCAGATGGGCAGAAGCTATGGCACTCAGAGAAGTGACTGGTGAGCTGGTCGCCAGATTCATCAAACAGAACATTATTTTTCTGTTTGGTGTTCCCAACCGGATAATTTTTGATAACGGAAGCCATTTCAAGAATCAAAAAATATATCGGCTCGTCGAGAAGCACAAAATTGATTGGAGGACCTCCACCCCTTACAATCCGTAAGCAAATGGATTGGCTGAGGCATTTAATAAAACCCTGTGCACGCTCCTTGCTAAGACTGTCAGCTCCAGCAAGAAGGACTGGGGGGAAAAGACGTACGAAGCATTAAGGGCATATCGTACTGTCTACAAGACCCCTACAGGCTGTTCACCTTTCTCATTAGTATATGGCTCCGAGGCAGTAGTCCCCATAGAACTGGAAGTCCCATCACTCAGGGTTGTAAATCAATATGGATGATTGAAGTCCCGCAATCAATGACACCCAAGAGGGGGGTGAATTAGGTGTTCACCAATTTTAAGAAAACATTTGGCCTTTTTAGAATATGTGATACAATGCTAATCAAGAGGTTCAAAACTGTTTGTTCACAAATTAGATTTATCAAACTTAATTGATGATGATATGGATTAAGCAAGATATACGTAGATAAATTCGAAACAATAATTTACACTAACACTCATGTAAAATGGAGGTAGAGGAAATGGATCAAACCACACAATTCAAAACACAATGCACAGTGATTTTTAAGTTGTCCGGATGCAACGACGATAATCCTATGTCACCCCTCACCAAACTCGGTGAGGCTTCACCCGAGGTAAATCCCAAACGGAGACGACGCTCCAAACACACCGCAGGACGACGCCTGCCCACACACACGGGGACGTACCCCAACATACACACATACACACACACACACGGAGACGAGCTCTCTAACATGATCCAACAACCGGATCAACAAAACACACACATGCTGCGACAAATGTAGCACTCCACACACTAAAGCGATCGGATCTGAAATATCCACACACACACACGTAGATCTAAGAAGATCCACGCACACACAAAAGGAACTCTACGACCATACACGACCACGGATCCAAAATGATCAAAAAATACACACGAGTGTATGTACTTTATATGGAACACAAATATGAAACTTTAAAGCACAAGACAACAAAATGAATAAACAACAGTTTAGAAGGCTCCTGATTTGGCTTCCCCTGAATGTATGTTGCAGATCTTTACGTTGATTCATTCTTCACTTGAATGGCTTCAGATTAAGCTTGAATGGCCTTGGAGTGGATGTAGAGTTTGCTGCACGGGGTACTGTTCACGGCTACAGTACTCTTCCTTCTTCACTTGGACAACCCTCCCTTAATCTCTTCTTGAAACTCTTGCTTGCTTCTTGATAGCCTCCCCCTTGATCTCTCTTTGTTGGTTGCTTGCTACTTCACTTCATAAGTGCTTGTTGGCTTCAGATGTACCTTGAATGGGTTGGAGATGGATGAAGATCTTCCTGCATGAGGTACTGTTCACGGACCTATAGTACCCTCTTCTTCCTCCTTGGACAGCCTCCCCTTGGATCTCTTGGATAGTTAGGGTTTATGACTTCAAAGAGATGTTTTATAACCCTTGAATGGTCCATGGACAAGCCCCAGACCAGATCCACAAATCCTGGCTTAATTGGGGGTAGTGGGATTAAAGAAATGGGTGAAGATTCCTCTCCACGAGCTTGAAATCGAAAGTCAACAAAAGGGGCCTCAGGGCTGTCGGTCGACCGGAAGCACTGGGTCGGTCGACCGGAATTTTACAGTCGGAACATTTTTCAATTCTAGCAAAACCGGTCGACCGATCTGTGGTGGCGGTCGACCGAACTACAGCCGGTCGATCGACCATTGGCCCGCGGTCGACCAATCTTCTGTAGAATTCCAACTTTTTGGTTCTGTCGATTCTAGTCAACCGGCCAAGGTGTGTTGGTCGACCGAAATAACCCATACTTGTAAAAATGAAGTGTTAGCCCAAAGAAACATATCCATAAGTCAAGAGCTTCATGTCCTCATCAATTCTATGCATTTTGGGTTTGGTTTAACTTAGTTTATACATATGGAAGGTTCAAAGCAATTGAGCACTTGTCATTACATGAAATGTTCTTAAACAAGTTCAATGCTCACTCTTGAAGATTATGCATGAAATGCATTTATAATGCAACAGACTTATAGAACCTTCATTTGCAGGCCACATTTAAGCTAAAGGATTTCATGTTTAAGGTTCATGAATTACATTCTCAACCCATCAAGATATATGCTACTGTGTTCACACAATTAAGGATTGGAATGAGAGACTTATGCATTCGCATAAAACCAAGCCATGCAACCATTGTGCACCTTAAATGTCATGGATCAAGTGTATAAAGGAGTGTATAACAGAGTAGGAGCCTTACCAATGGTTCTTGACAGTACATGACATATACCACCTGTTTTGGCTTGTAGAAGAGCAAGGTGCTTATCCACACGTTTGGTTTACTAGGCGACTACCATGGGATTATAAGTTTAATCCTGCAAGCAAGATAGTCAAAGTTTAATACCATGCTTGTTCACATTAAAGTGATTATGAAACCTCTTGCCTCTTGTAAAATCAAATCAATCAACCAAGGATCAAGACCATGTAACCATGCATTCAACCAATCATGTTATAGCCTCAAAAGTCATTTGTCAACTCAATCATATTTAACCAACAACATGAATGTACACTGTCATCAAGAACATGTGCAATCAATCATAAGTTTAGTTATCATCATTTAAACACACATTAAGTTTAGTTATCATCAAAATCATAACTCAACAATCTCCCTCTTTTTAATGATGACAAACTCAGTGATGATGACAAACTTAATAATGATACAACAGAAGGGCACAAATATTCTTCTCTCCTTGTCACACACAATGATGAACTTTTCTCCCCCTTTGACATTATCAAAAAGTGAGATAATGCAAATCTTTCTCGTCCTTTGACATTATCAACATGATCAACAAGCTGGAAGAAGCCAACGAAGCAAGAGCAAATCATTCTCCCTCTTTGAAACAGCAATAGCCCAGAATTCAGATGAAGCAACAGTAAATCATGGATGAACAAATCAATATGATTTCAATCTATCCCCCCATTGTCCATTCAACTTTTGAATTTTCATCATTTTCCAGATTTTTAAATTTTGATTTGAGATGCATGAAATGCAACACATGCAAGTGATGACATATGAGATGCACAATCAAACAAATATGTATATATACATGTAAGACAGCTCTCCCGTACTTATTTAAGAGAGGATATGTATAGGAAGGGTGCATGAGGGTCATGACAATCGGAATGCACATGTGTAGCACATGGGAGATGGTGCAATCATATAGGAGATTCATGCAATCGCTGATACAGTCAATCAATTTTCTGAATACATAATAAATCAAATTTTCAGATGTGTAAGTGAGTAACATGAAAAATGATAGTTACAATATGGATATTCAGATTTTCAGATCAACACAAGGAGACATTTTATAGACTGCACTTTAATTTTGAGAACAACGTATTGGAGGCTACGCTCTACCACAGTGAGTTTTCACCATCATTTTTCAACTCAACCAATATCACATGATAGTAAGAATTTTTCAAGAGTGATCAGGTTCAAATAATTCTTTTTTACGCAAGTAGACGCATGGAGCTCATGCCAGAATCTCCGGTTACTCAGAATACTGAACCATTTCACCTCTTTTTGAGCAGAGGTACTTTAGTCAACACTTTTCAGAAATGAACCACATCACGTCTCAGGTGACATGTGCCCAATTTACTCAGTGAGACTGAGCATTGCTCTGCCTTTCATTTTCATTTCAGATTTTTTAAACAAGATAGGTAGGTAGCTTTTTCCTCAACTGTCTCTTCAACATACATGCAACAAATTTAACATCTCGAGAGTGTTGAAAAGAAATTCATATATCCTTATCTTTAACACTCATTTTCACATTTTGTGCATAAAGTGTGTAAATTTTATTCAACATGTATACCGAAAATATCATGAATACATAACAGTGCAACTCCCCCTAAATAGATGCACTTATGAAATATGAACTCTCCCAGAGTGTATAACATGAAACACTCCAATAATGACTTACATGCAACATTATTTATCAAGATGGCATAAGGTCATAGAAATTCTAAAGGATGGGGGTGAATAGCATATAATAGCAAGCAATCACACAGAGAGAATGTATGCAACATACAATGCAAATATGCAACGTAATGCAAAATTGTTGATACCATGAATGGATACCAATTGAATGAACTAGATGCAGCTAATGCATGAGTTCTATTGCAATGCAACCTATGAGCATATAAGAATGCAATGCAATATGCAAAGGTAAGATGCAAGAACTTATTTTTCAAACCAGTGAGACAAATTTCTCATTGAAATCATCCACATTCTATTAATGAATCAACAATCATTTTTCATGACATGGCCTTTATGAGTGTATAAATGATCAAAATTAAGTAATGCAACCCAATTTTCAGAATTGTTCAAAATCAGATTTTCAGAAGTCTTTCACAAGTGTTGAAATGAGAAATTTTCCAGAAGCCAAATGTTTGAATCATTTGATCAGAAACATATTTTCAATTTAAATAGCTCAGCTCAAGGATTCATTCACAAATCAACCAATCACAAGCCAATCAAAATTTTTGAGATCTGGTACGAGGCGGAGGATTTAGTCCGAAGACCCAGCTCACGCATAGGGAATGCTTCCAAGTGGACATAATCCACTCTACCACAAACACCATTTGATATACCAGATGTGCAGTTCAATTCAGGTGTGATCATGCAATTCAAGTTGAGAGATATTCAATAGCCAATCACTTCACACACATTTTTCAAGATCTTCAATTTCGTTGAACAAATTCGACAAATTCATCATATCAAACCAGAACGTGTCAAGTTTTTAGAGTTGTATACCTGAGTTTAGTAGTCATCACCACATGCCTTCAAGATCCAGAATCACTAATGTCATGAAGGTCAACATTTTGCAAGCCCAATTCTCATGATCTAAGCAATGATGCGACATAAGCTTTGAACACTTATCAAGCAACTTACAGCTTCACTTCACATTATGTATGAGTTATATAAATGACGTTTCAATAGAAAGACATGCATCCTATGACCTAAATAGACACATTACTTATGGTACCATGCGGAGGCACATTCTCACGCATGGTGATAGGCTTCAGATAAGAGTGACCTTCCCTTCCTCAAGTCACCATTTGATATATCATGTAGTCATGCAATGATAATCAAACAAATGAATTTTCAGATGCATGAAATATAGGCATACAATGGTGGTTCATGAAAAGTACAATTGCATTCTGATGGTAAAAATAGTTTTTTTATGGAGATTTGGTTAAAATAAGTTGGAGTTTTTCAAATTGAGTTTAAAAGTTTATTTTCAATACTTGTGCCTTGAGCATCCATCATCTTTCAAGATTTTCACTATGCCTTGGGTACTTGCTTTAGCACGAACAAGGACTTTCAACAAATTGTACACAATAACGGATGTTGAGTCGATCCTGGAGGTTGTTCTACAAGAGCATCCTTACCCATCTCCTGGTGGCAATTGAGAAGGTTCATTATTTTTCATCCTTGCATGGTATTCTTTAGTTGATTCAAGCCTGACTATGACTAGCCCATCATCATTTAGATTTTGGGAGTATAATCTACATTGATAGATAAAAAGATTTGATTTATCAATTTCGATTCAAATTTATTAACAATGACATGAAAGATTCCCTTAACAACCAACATCCACTTCGAAAGGTCTAGACATGATGCACGACTCAGATGTGAACCTGACACTAAGTCCATATGATAACTGTGGTTGCTCCCCCTTAGTGTGTGCATAAATTCAAGATGTTCAGTAACATCCTAATGCCATGTGCAGTCATGGATGAAGACAGAACCTGGATGTGATGAGTGCAAAACATGGATGTGATGAAGGCAAGAGAAATGGGATGCATTATGACATGAGTTCCTTTAAGTTGAGAAGTAGATTCTTTAACTTTTGTGCATGAGAGTATGTGAAGGTATATGCAAACATGAAGATGTATGCAAACTTAATGCATGAAGTGAAGTCATGGTTTGGCAAGTCTTTGAGTTCCCCTTCAACAGGATGCTGTATGGTAAGTGATATGCACATATAAATGCAAACAACCATGGATGGAATGCATGTACATACATATGCATTGTCACAAGATTCAGCACAAAGCAATTCAAGACAGAGCACATTCACTGGAGATAGTAAGAGGGATATCACCTGAGTTTTCAAATTTAGTTTTTGATTTTCTGTTTTAGCCTTTCTTGAGTCACTTGACTCGTGTGCTTTACCTTCTTGATGAAAATAGATTTCAACTTTTCATTCACATGGCACACCTACAAAATAGATTTCTCATTGGGCACTCTTAGGTACTCAAATCCTTTTGGGTCCTTGTGGGTTAGCAGTAACATACGCATGTGGTTTCCAATTTTTGACAACATTCATATCGTCATTTTTCATCAAAAGACAACCATGCATCATATGTTCAGATTTACCACAATAATCATAGCATGACTTTGAATACTTAGAGGTGTAAGTATTCTTTGAAGCATTTGATTTTTTGTCCCACTCTTGTTTCCTATTTGCAAAAGGTTTCATTTTTTTTCTACATGCTTCTAAATCATCATTCTTCATCGTAAAATAATCATGCATGGCATGTCCATATTTTTCACAATAAAAATATGTGAGTTTCTTTCTAGTTGTTTGTGTGTGTGTGGAAGAAGTATGTTTAACATGCATGGAGTGGCTAGTAGCATTTTTAGATTTTTGATGCAATTTGATTTTCTTTGTAGAGGCATGTGTGTGTGCAACATGATTTTTCTTTTTCAGATTTTCATTTGATCTTTATGTTGTCTGTGAGGAAGATTGATTTAGAGACTCATTTGATGTGCTGGCTATGTTAGATCTGTCCAGAAAAGATATGTAAACTTTATTTTCAAATTTCTTTTTGTTCACAGGATTATAGCCCAGTCCTTCCCTTTGAAAATTCACTTTCGTCCCCAACAATTTGTCCAAGTTTTCTTGATCATTTACAAATCTAGACAATGAAGCATTCAAATCAAGGATTTCCTTTTCAAATGATGAAATGTGCAATTCATAGGAAGCCATCTCATTTTCACACGAGTTGACTTGTTCATGTAAAGTGGCATTGATGGTTTTGTGATTTTTAATTTCTTGCAACAAGGCATGCACTCTTTCATATTCATCAACATTCACAGATTTTCCTTTATCAAAAACAAGCAATCTTTCAAAAATGACCGTGTTTAATTCCTTCAGTTTTTCATTTTCTTTTTCAAGCTTTTTATCATGAGCAAACTCATTTTGACCATTATTCATTAGACTTACTCTCTCTCTCTCTCAACTCTTTATTTTTATTTCTCAAAGAAGAAATTTGATCTTTGTGAATTTCAAAGTCGAACACATGACCATCAATCAATTCCTTTAAGTGTGAGCATTCTTTACAGAAAGAATCACATTTATTTTGTCCAACCTTCTGTTTCAATTTTTTATTTTCTGATTTTATCTTCGAGTATTTATCAGCATGATCATCATATGCAATCAACAAATCTTCATAGCTAAATTCATCTTCATCATCAGAATCAGAATTTACCTTTGAGCTTGATCCACTTGGCTGATCACTCCCTTGTTCACTCGTGCCTGCAACAAGGCATTGGTCATCATGTTCTTCCTTGAAGTATGTTAATCCATCCAATATTTCCTTCGCAGATCAGCAATGGGGGACAAACGGAAAATGATTAGAATTGACTGCGACAGTAAATACCTTTAAAACTAAACAATTTTGAACATGTTTGAGCTTTTGATTTATAGTCCAGACACATTTGTCTTTAGGCAATTCATATGGACCATGCGAAATAAGGTTCCATAGCTTTGGGTGATATGAGTTGACAAGGCTACACATTTTACCTAACCACAAATCAAAATTGCAACCATCAAACACCGGTGGAGAATTCAAGATGTACATATTGGTAGTCATTGATTTGGATCACTCTAGATCGTTAGATCTATAAACAATCGAGCCTTAGCTCTGATACAAATTGAAGTCCCGCGATCAATGACACCCAAGAGGGGGGTGAATTGGGTGATTACCAATTTTAAGAAAACTTTGGGCTTTTTTAGAATATGTGATATAATGCTACTCAAGAGGTTCAAAACTGTTTGTTTACAAATTGGATTTATCAAACTTAATTGATGATGATATGGATTAAGCAAGATATACGTAGATAAATCCGGAACAACAATTTAAACTAACACTCATGTAGAATGGAGGTAGAGGAAATGGATCAAACCACACAATTCAAAACACAATGCACAACAATTTTTAAGGTGGTTCGGATGCAACGACGGCAATCCTACGTCCACCCCTCACCAAACACGGTGAGGCTTCACTCGGGGATAAATCCCCAAACGGAGATGACGCTCCAAACACACACGCGGGACGACGCCTGCCCACACATATGGGGACGCACCCCAACACACACACACACACACACACACACACACACACACACACACACACACACACACACACACACACACGAGGTCTCCAACACGATCCAACAACTGGATCAACAAAACACACACACGCTGCGACAGATACAGCACTCCACACACTAAATCGATCGGATCTAAAAGATCCACACACACACGTAGATCTAAGAAGATCCACGCACACACGAAAGGAACTCCGTGACCACACACGACCACGGATTCAAAATGATAGACACACACACGAGTGTTTGTAGTTTATATGGAACATAAATCTGAAACTTTAAAGAACAAGACAACAAAATGAATAAACCATAGTTTAGAAGGCTCTTGATTTGGCTCCCCCTGAATGTATGCTGTAGATCTTTGCGTTGATTCCTTCTTCACTTGAATGACTTCAGATTAAGCTTGAATAGCCTTGGAGTAGATGTAGAGTTTGCTGCACGGGGTACTGTTCACGGCTACATTACTCCTCCTTCTTCACTTGGACAACCTTCCCTTAATCTCTTCTTGAAACCCTTGCTTGCTTCTTGATAGCCTCCTCCTTGATCTCTCTTTGTTGGTTGCTTGCTTCTTCACTTCATAAGTGCTTGTTGGCTTCAGATGTACCTTGAATGGGTTGGAGATGGATGAAGATCTTGCCGCACGAGGTACTATTCACAGAGCTACAATACCCTCTTCTTCCTCCTTGGACAGCCTCCCCTTGGATCTCTTGGATAGTTAGGGTTTATGACTTCAAAGAGATGTTTTATAACCCTTGAATGGTCCATGGACAAGCCCCAGACCAGATCCACAAATCCTGGCTTAATTGGGGGCAGTGGGATTAATGAAATGGGTGAAGATTCCTCTCCACTAGCTTGAAATCGAAAGTCAACAAAAGGGACCTCGGGGCTATCGGTCGACCGGAAGCATTGGGTCGGTCGACCAGAATTTTACAGTCGGAACGTATTTCAATTCTAGCAAAATCGGTCGACCGACCCTGTGGTGGCGGTCGACCGAACTGCAATCGGTCGACCGACCACTGGCCGACAGTCGACCGATTTTTTGCAGAATTCTGACTTTTTGGTTCTGTCGATTCTAGTCGACCGGCCAAGGAGTGTTGGTTGACCGAAATGACCCATACTTGCAAAAATGAAGTGTTAGCCCAAAGATACATATCCATAAGTCAAGAGCTTCATGTCCTCATCAATTCCATGCATTTTGGGTTTGGTTTAACTTAGTTTATACATATGGAAGGTTCAAAGCAATTGAGCACTTGTCATTACATGAAATGTTCTTAAACAAGTTCAATGCTCACTCTTGAAGATTATGCATGAAATGCATTTATGATGCAACAGACTTATAGAACCTTCATTTGAGGCCACATTCAAGCTAAAGGATTTCATGTTTAAGGTTCATGAATTACATTCTCAACCCATCAAGATATATGCTACTGTGTTCACACAATTAAGGATTGGAATGAGAGACTTATGCATTCACATAAAACCAAGCCATGCAACCATTGTGCACCTTAAATGTCATGGATCAAGTGTATAAAGGAGTGTATAACAGAGTAGGAGCCTTACCAATTGTTCTTGAAAGTACATGACATATACCACCTATTTTGGCTTGTAGAAGAGCAAGGTGCTTATCCACACATTTGCTTTACTAGGCGACTGCCATGGGATTATAAGTTTGATCCTGCAAGCAAGATAGTCAAAGTTTAATACCATGCTTATTCACATTAAAGAGATTATGAAACCTCTTCCCTCTTGTAAAACCAACTCAATCAACCAAGGATAAAGACCATGTAACCATGCATTCAACCAATCATGGTGTAGCCTCAAAAGCCATTTGTCAACTCAATCATATTTTACCAACAACATGAATGTACACAGTCATCAAGAACATGTGCAATGAACCATAAGTTTAGTTATCATCACTTAAACACACATTAAGTTTAGTTATCCTCAAAACCATAACTCAACGTAGCCCGCAATGAACAAGCAAATGCTAAAAGAAGATTTGAAGAATTGGCTGAGCTGGAAGGGAAACACCTTCAGACACAAAAGAATATCCAGGCATATCAAGCCCGCATGGAAAATGCCTTCAATAAGCTCATCAAAGGGTTAGAAGGTGACCTAATCATGGTCAAGAAGAAAGAAGTCATGGCTTCCAACCCAAAGGGCAAGCTGGCTGCAAACTGGTTGGGTCCGTATGTGGTCCAAAGGGTCTACGAAGGTGGAGCCTACGTGGTTGTCAACCATCGGGGGGAAGTTCATTTTTCACCACTCAATGGGAAGCATCTGAAGCTCTATTATGCTGTACCACTGCCCTTTGAGGGAGCGGCGAATGATTGAATGAATAGCCTCAACATGAAAATGATGGTGATGAGGGCTCTGAAGAATGATGATGACAATGAAGATGGTTACTCTTTCCTTCATGTGAACATCAATCTGGACCTTCCGTCTGGATGGATGATGAAACCTTATCTCATTTGCGTTGATATAAACCCCACATCAACGATGAGACATATGTGCATTCTAGGCGAACGGCTTCGGGCCTAAGTCTCCTTCATATGAACATCAATCCGGACCTTCCGTCTAGATTGATGATGAAACCTTATCTCTTTTGCGTTAATGTAAACCCCACATCAACGATGAAACACATGTGCATTCTCGGCGAACGGCTTCGGGCCTAACCCTCCTTCATATGAACATCAATCCGGACCTTCCGTCTAGATGGATGATGAAACCTTATCTCCTTTGCATTGATATAAACCCCACATCAACGATGAGACATATGTGCATTCTAGGCGAACGGCTTCGGGCCTAAGCCTCCTTCATATGGACATCAATCCGGACCTTTCGTCTGGATGGATGATGAAACCTCATCTCCTTTGCGTTGATGTAAACCCCACATCAATGATGAAACACATGTGCATTCTCGACGAACAGCTTCGGGCCTAAGCCTCCTTCATATGGACATCAATCCGGACCTTCCATCTGGATGGACCCTGAAACCTTATCTCATTTGTGTTGATGTAAACCCCACATCAACGATGAAACACATGTGCATTCTCGACGAACGGCTTGGGGCCTAAGCCTCCTTCATATGGACATCAATCCAGACCTTCCATCTGGATGGATGATGAAACCTTATCTCCTTTGCGTTGATGTAAATCCCACATCAACGATGAAACACATATGCATTCTCGGCGAACGGCTTCGGGCCTAAGCCACCTGTATGCCGACATCAATTCGGACCTTCCGTCTGAATAGATGATGAAACCATATTTTCCTTTGCGTTGGTGTAAACCCCACGTTAACGATGAACTCGAGACCACTTCAAATGTTACAAAAAAAAGAGAGAAAAAATATATATATATAAAATGGGGCTTAAAATAGAGGTGTCCCATCAGACTTGTTCAGACATCCTGGACAAGGGCAAAAAGGGCTATAACCCAGCTGTGGTGAAAACCCGAAAGGGCACTACAGGTAAAACCGGGTACCCCGTCACGTGAAAACCCAAAAGGGCGTGTGGGCAAAAGCAAGAGGGGGCTGGCTCCGGTGAAAACCCGAAAGGGCACTTGGGTCAGTAATATGGTTACTATAACATGAAAATACATGCTATACCTTTTTAGCGACAGTTCCACCAATTGTCCCACCAATGATGAAACCTTCTGTCGGTCACAAGGCATCATCGCCTGGATCGATAATGAAACCTATCCAGATTAGACCTTCTGTCTACTCTGATGAAACTTATTAATTCCCTTGCGTTGGCATAAACTCAATGTCGATGATGAAACCTTCTGTCGATCACAAGACATCATCGCCTGGATCGATAATGAAACCTATCCAGAATAGACCTTCCGTCCGTTCTGATGAAACTTATCAAGTCCCTTGCATTGGCATAGACCCAATGTCGATGATGAAACATTCTGTCGGTCACAAGGCACCATCTCCTGGATCGATAATGAAACCTATCCAGAATAGACCTTCCGTCCGTTCTGATGAAACTTATCAAATCCCTTGCGTTGAAACCTTCTGTCGGTCACAAGGCATCATCACCTAGATCGATAATGAAACCTATCCAAAGTAGACCTTCCATCTACCCTAATGAAACTTATCAATTCACTTGCATTGGTATAAACCCAATGTCGATGATGAAACCTTCTATCGGTCACAAGGCATCATCGCCCAGATCGATAATGAAACCTATCCAGATTAGACCTTCCGTCTACTCTGATGAAACTTATTAATTCCCTTGCATTGGCATAAACCTAATGTCGATGATGAAACCTTCTGTTGGTCACAAGGCATCATCGCCTTGATCGATAATGAAACCTATCCAGAATAGACCTTCCGTCCATTCTGATGAAACTTATCAAATCCCTTACGTCGGCATAAACCCAATGTCGATGATGAAACCTTCTATTGGTCACAAGGCATCATCGCCTAGATCGCTAATGAAACCTATCCAGAATATACCTTCCGTCCATTCTGATGAAACTTATCAAATCTCTTGCATTGGCATAAACCCAATGCCGATGATGAAACCTTATGTCGGTCACAAGGCATCTTCGCCTAGACCGATAATGAAACCTACCCAAAGTAGACCTTCCATCTACCCTGATGAAACTCATCCATTTTCTACCATCCTAAGTCCCACCGATGATGCATCCTCGAGCAACTATGCACGCCGAACCATTTCTGAATAGACTTGGATGTCCATCGGTGCAAGTTGTGTATTGTATTGGGGCCGAAGGCCATTGAGGAACCTTCTTGCCTTCATCTTTTCAGCACACACCAAGTGGGGTGCATACCTAGACAGTCTTGAGTGGGCCTCATACTCGGCCACTTTCAAGGTCCGTTGTTTCAGTGCGGCAAATTCTACGGCCTTCTTCTCTTGTATGCTGTCAGAAAAGTACTTATTGTTGAAATGTTCAACAAATTCATCCCATGTAACATGGTCATCATACAATGTTGCTTCTAAAGATTCCCACCAACCTTGAGCATCCTGCTCCAGTTGGAATATAGCCAGTAAGACCCTTTCCTCATCTGTGCATTGCATTACACGGAAAATTTTGTCAATCTCCTTCAACCAATTTTCAGCATATTCGGGGTCAGACGAACCCGCGAATCTTGGTGGGTTCATGTTGTGAAAACCTTGGTGGAGATCACCAGCTCCACGGTTAGCTCTACCTTGCGCCACTTGCTGTAGCGCTTGCGTAAGACCTTGCACGGTGCGCTGCATCTCGCGCCATTGTACTCTTTCAGCGGCCATTATCCTATAAGGGAATTTAAACATAATAAATATTGAGTTTAATTACGAGGTAGGGTATCATTATAGAACTTAACCCATGGCTCTACCCATCTCACCGAGTATAAGGTGTAAACTATCCTTGGACTTGGGTTTTTCATAGATTTCGATCATGACTTCTAAATTCCTAGGAAATTGAAATCCTAGAGTCTGATACCACGAAGACTGTCACACCCTGAGCTTGGAAGATACCCGGGGTCGCGGCCAGCTTATATAGAACCAATCGATCAGAGCATTATATTTTTTTTGACCAAAAGACAGAGTGCGCAAAATTCTAATTTTCAAAAAAATGATACCAAATGTCCAAGATGACAATTCTTACAATTAACCAACTGATGATAAACATACATTATTCAAATCCAACTACTAGTCCTCAAGCCTTAACAGGTTTCAATCAACTAGACTGATATAACTGACATAACTGAATATACAATGTAAGGGCTTAAGACATAAAAGACACTACTAGCTGACAGTTCAGCGGTATGTGATTCTAGCACTCGTCACTCGGTCTCATCCCCATCCGGGTGGTGGTCGCTATCCAAGTTACCTGAAAAATGTTTGAATTGCAACTAGGTGAGCGAATCGCTCAGTAGGAATTATATCTCAAGTTCGAACAAACTTTCAGTACATTATGTGTTACGTGCAATGCGGTATAGCTATGCATGCTAGACAAGCAATAAATCAAGAACTGTATAGAAAAAATATCACATGATTTCAAGTACTAGCAAGTTGACAAGCGAGATATCAAGAACTTCATAGAAAGAGTATTGTATGATTTCAAGTATTTGTCAAGCAAGATACCAAGAACTTATAGATATTGATACAATTTTCCAGGCAAGCAAGAATTCATGTTCAAGCAAGTAATATCAAGTACGTGTTACTAGAATTGGCTATTTCAATATAGCAAGTACTTTACCTTTTTCGTGCCACGCAGTCAAGTATTGCCCATTCTGGGCCACGCAAGTCAAGTCAAGTAAGTAGTGTCACGAGAGTAAGTGTGGAATGTCTCAAGTCAAGCAAGCAAGCAAGTACTTCGGTGCAATACTTAAACATCGTGGTCAATAAACTCCCATGGGCATAAGTACCTTCGGGCGCTCCTCCCAGGACAAGACTGGGCCCTATATGCATAACATTTCATGTATTTCTTTTAACATCCACTCTCATTTATAGGCAATATAGAATTTCAAGGGTTTAACTATTATAGGAATATAAGGTAGATTCCATGAATGGAGTTCAAGGACATTTTATCATGTATAGATGAGCTATGATTAAAACAGCGCAAAACACGAGACAAGTCGGGAACCTGGATGGAATTGGCACCTCAAGGGCTGCCACAGGTCATTGAATTGGCGCCTTAATTGCTGTCATTATTTCGAGAATTGGCACCCTCACTGAGAGGCGCCCAATCTGCAAACAGAACAGAGGTTCTGTGAAACCAGTACTAAGGGGAAATGGCACCCAGAGGGCTACCATTATTTCACAAAATGGCGCCCTAGGGTATGCCATTATTCAGGTAAATGGTGCCTTGGTCAGGGGCGCCCTTCATTCTGCTAGGTTGGAATTGACGCCCTCACAGGTGCCATTATTTAAGTAAATGGCGCCTGTGGGAAGGGGCGCCCCATCCCTATATACATATTTTCACTTTTAAATGAAGATATCTTCCAAAAGGAAATGGTGCCCCTCTGCAGAGTCTTCATTTAAATGAAGACTCTACATAGAGTCTTCAATTTTGTAAATGGCGCCCTAGACATGGGCGCCCTTTATTTAGGCTCATACATACACCAGACAGGTACGTTTTGAGACACAAGGTACTATTCATGATTTCAAAAGTTCTCAGAATCAAGAAATAAGTACATGGATAGATAGATAAAAATATCAGGATCACAGAATCATACTCATGCAAGAATTTTATGGTTTAGTTTCATAGATATAAATTTCGGAATGCGTTGATTATTAATTGCTGGAAAATGAATTGATGACACTTCACATCGTCTTCAATTAAATGGCGCCCTTGCCTGGGGTGCCCCTTCAGGAAATGGCACCTAGGTGAGGGGGCGCCCTTTACTTGAGGGTGAAGTTTTTGGAATTTTGTGAAATATATATATATATATATATATATATATATATATTGTAAAACATGTTATATATTAGGGCTAAGCATGCTAATTTAAGGCTATAAAAACTAGTGTAATAGGATATATTCGAATCATGTAAAACCAGTGTAACAGACTGTGTATAGAACCGGTGTAACAGGCTAAACTTGATCTACTTGAAAATCCATGTAACATGCTATATATTTTGAACATGCCGTATAACATGGCAGATGGATTATACTAGCATGCATGTTATCCTATATTAGCTACGGGTTGGGCTAGATCTTGAGAACACCTACCTGTTGGTGCGATTAACGAGATATAATAGTAGAATAGAATCAGAATCCTAGCCCTCCACGTTCTATGCAGCCAGGCTCTTAGCAGCAAGATGTGGTACGTAGGATGAAGCTACCTTCCCGTCTCCTACACGTGAAGAGAAGGAATGAGATCTCTCTTCTACATGTGGAGACTAGAAAAGTCACAGACAACCTTCTCTTCTGTGGCATGATGATGATAAGGGTCATCTACGTTGGATGGAGGGAGTTGTTTATAGGGAAAAAATCGTTAGGGTCCATTGGAAACTAGATCTGAAAACCTTGTTGTGTTTGTTCCTCAGGGGTCCATTGCCAACAAACGCAAGTTGTTCTTGCTTCAACCCCTTCTAGAACTTGGTACTGTGGGGAAATGGCACCCTAGATAGGGGCACCCATTAATTGGGTGGCCACTGTACATGGATTTGGCACCCTTGTACAGGGGCGCCCATTCCTATTGCTTTTACACAAAAGTTTCCCCTTCACGTGTTGGCCTTCGATGATATATATCTACATAATTGGTTGGTGGGGTCTTTATGATACATACATATATATATACATATATATATATATGCTCTATTTCTTTTTGGGTTGGAAAAGAGAACCCCCATTACGTACTCCCCATGTGTTGACATTTAAGTGATGTTAGGCCTCTTAAATGTATGTATATTTATATAGTGGCCCTCATAAGGTATGTTTATTTTTACAAGGCCTTCATGTAGGATTATTTATTTAAGAAAAAGTTCAGTTTCTATATCAATTTTTTTTATCTGGGGTGCTACAGGCACACTCTCTTGGACATGTGATCCTCTCCGTTGGATATTCCTTCCACCGGACTAGGTGATCTTATTTCAATGCCTCTGTAAGTCTCTGCGAGTCTGGGATTCCAACTAGGACGTTGAGCTGGTTGTACCCTAAAAGCGCAATGGATTAGAAAGCACATATCATACCGACATTTTTCTAAAACACTGGCTAAGTTACGGCCATCAGGAGACTGCCGATGTCAAGTAGTGGCCCTCCCGTGACCATCTTCTGCCAGGATTGATCATTGCATCGACCCTTTTACTCTGTGGTGTCGACTCTGTCAAGAAACGGTCTTGACGTGGCAGTCACCTTCAGGTTGCGGTCAGGCTGTGACCGTTACTTCAAGAAATGGCCCAGGCATGACCGCTTTATGTCTCAATTGTTCTTAACCTGGGGTTTGACCCAAGGGTTGACTTTCTTATGTTCCTAGATGGTCTATTGATTGTCTAGAATCTAACGCTTTTTTCAATAAGTTATTAATAAATTATGGAAGTTAAAGAATGTACCATTATGCTACCGGATTCCTCCCGTGGCATTACCTTGTCCTTAATTCGATTCTTTGAACTCTCATGATTATATTTGGTACATTCTTACCTTGATCTTGTTATCATGAGCTTATTGTTTGAATTGTTACATTATTGGCTATACTTTATTGTTATTTCTCGTGGAAGTAGCTTGATTTATAACGTGAAGATAGAGATCGGGCACTGATTATGTCCAAGGGCTCGACACTAGCACCCTCGGCTAATTACCGGAAACATACTAAACATCATGGGGTATGATGAACACATGCATCGCATTGCGCCGGGAGTGTTTTTTTTATAAAAAGGTGAAATCCACGAGGCTCATCATGAAATTATTACATGCTTGTTACATGACATTCAAGTGCATAGCCTTTATGGTTATGAAAAGTGAAAAGTGCATTCTCATTACATGCAAGCGCATTCTCGTTCGTGAAAGGTCACACTACATTCTTGCTTGATCATGCTCTTATGTCATCTCAAATCTCTTATCTTGATCACATCATGTTATTTGTGTTACTTTGGTTTTATACGTGTGATTTATCATCTTTTTCTTCTATCTTACTTCCTAGAGCTAAAATGTCAATTATTTAAATATTGCCTTCATGTTGATACGAAGATACTTACTGGACAAGTGTGCTCATTACCCTACTTTTTCCAATCTTTTCAGGAAACTTTAGCGGTATGGATTCAGATTTCTCCGATGACAGATCCGAGGGCGAGAGTGAATGAAGATCGAGAGAAGGCCCTAGATAGTTCAAGAGTCATGAGTCAACTATGAAGTTTTCCTTTTATTGAGTCTAGAATAAAAGAGTCAAAGTCATGTGGTCATGTAAACTTCGATTATTATTTAATAAAGTTGGATTTTTGAGTCCATATTCTTGTGCCTTCCTCTTTATGTGGATGTTTATTGTGCTCTGGTTATATTGCTAGCTTGAGGCGTATTTCCGATTGGTCACGTCCCCGAGTAGCTTCCGCTGTACACCTGTCTCGGGGCGTGATAGTTAAGTTGGTATCAGAGCCTAGGCATAAGTAAGTCCTAGAAAAATATCATGTCATAGGTTAAGTCCAAGGATTACGACCTATACCTTTGGACTAGGAAGGAATTTTCAAACCCATGTGAGATTGGGTAGAGCCCGGGATTAGATAGTTACTTTGAATTCATTTCTAAGATTAACCCCCACCAATTCTAGAAGAAATAACTAATGGTTATTTTCTCAGGTACCATATTCTCACAATGGCTCACCGAGTAAATTGGGATGAGATGCAACAAGCGGTTGAGGGTCTTACCCAGGCCCATCAAACCGTGGCCCAAGCTGGTGCGAAGGCTGGTGCTAGTGATTTACACCGAAATATTTGGAGTTTGAACCCTCCGCGGTTTTCTGGATCATCAAACCCCGACGGAGTGAAAAATTGGATGGACGAGATGGATCAAATTTTTAATGTCATGCAATGCGCGGACTGGGAGAAGGTCCTTCTGGCCACCTTTCAACTCACTAAAGATGCTCGCACATGGTGGAAAGTAACATCGGCCCCTCTCCAAAATAGGCAAGTCACTTGGGCAGAATTTATGAAACTATTCCATGCAAAATATTTCTCCGAGCATGTCAAGGAAAGGAAGGCGACGGAATTTGCCTCGCTGAGGCAGGGCATGATGTCGGTGGCGGAACATGAGCTCCAATTTTCAAGATTGGCACCATATGCTCTCCATCTAGTCGGCACAGACCTGTTAAAGGCTGATCGCTTTTTGGACGGTTTAAGGCCCAACTTTATTCAACAACTTGGGCCTCAAAACATCCACACTTATACGAAGATGGTCCAACGAGCCCATTTATGTGAAAGGACCTAGGAGAAGATAGAGAAATTCAAGGGAAAGGATGAAAAGTCAAGCTGACAACGTGATAAGCGAGAGGAAAAAGAAGAAAGGTTTAATATCACGGGGGATGACGAACCCCATAACAACAAGAAGAGGTCCCGTAATGGGAACGATAATGGTAAAGTAAATAGTAATAGTAATGGAAAAAGGAATGGCAATGGCAACGGCCTGAATAAAAGAGTTCAAGAGGATGAGGAAAAGTAAGACATGGCAGCTTGCTCATTTTGTTAAAAGTTCGGTCATTCGACCGAAGAGTGCTGGAAGCGTCTCGACGCTTGTCTCAAATGTGTGAGCCGAGAGCATCGCTTGCCCGTGTGTCATATCATAAAGGAACAATCTTCAAGGGATAACAATGGAGGCAGGAGGCGAGGTCGACTAAATGCCATCTTGGACGGTGAGGGTAAACCGATTGAAGGTACTATCTTGACCTATTCACATTTAGCATTGTCTTAATTATTGGTGCAACTAATTGAATACAAGTAAAACACTCTCCATAAAACTCACGCAATGAATTTGGGGACCAAATTCTCCTTAAGTGGGGGAGGGTGTAACACCCCTAATTTTTCTAGAAATTATTCAAGATTTTTTGGGAATTAAAATTAATTGTTTTAAATATAATTAAATATATATATAAATATATATATATTATAAAATATATAATAAATAAATATAAGGGCTAATGGGTTATTAAATAAATTTTGGGTTAAATAAATTAATATGAAAGCACAAATAAGAACCAATTAATTATGCCAACTTAAACTAGGCACATAAACTTAATTCTATGTCTTTTAGGCCCAAGCCCCCAGCTAGAAACGTCCTTAGGATAATTCCCCATCTTTAGGAGATAAATAGATGATAAATAGGGGATAATTATAGAGGAATTTTATTTTTATTCAAATTCTGCGTCAAAAGAAAATGGCGGTCTATCGCGAGATCGCCATCTACAATAGGCGACCCTTAAGTGACCGTAATCTCCTTCCGAAGACGTGATTGTAAGAAGCGTGGAAAACTTGGATCTTTGGCATCCTAATCACATTGGTTCGAAGGGTGTAGACATGTAACCTAGTCTAGAACTCTTAGGGATCTATCTTAACCTCAAGTAGGACTCCTAAATTGATCTAATCACCAAATCCTAGGCAAACTCTATAAATAGGCTTGAACATCGACCTGCGCGAACCTTACTTTTGGCTCATGTATTTCGAAGGTAAGGAGACATTATCTCAGGTTAGTCCTTTAGAGGATTTTATTCTCCTTATTTTTGTCTAACATCCCTCCAAATCTCATGCTAGGAGGTCAAGCCGTTGGAGAGTTAGAAGCTCTGCAAGTTGCTGGTTCGCTGCAACATGCACAAGAATCAGTGTGCCCGTCCAACAAATATCAGAGTATTTGATGCTCTAACAGAGGTATTTTCTTGTCTGTCCTTTAGAGTTTATTGTTCCTCTTCATATCTTCTCATCACCTTCCAAATTTCATGAATTTAGGACGAGAGGATAAGGAGATAGAAGCACTGGAAGTTGGGGTTTCCATGCAGAATGTGCAGAAACTAGGGTCTTCTTCCAGTTAGAAATTCAGAGTTTCAAGCCCAAACCAGAGGTAGGTTATCTCATGAATGGCTCAAATATCAAGTTAAGGATAAAACCCCTCTGATTTCATGTGATTTCATACATTATAGATGGAGTATTTCATGATTTTCTATGACTGTGCATGCATGATCATTACAACATGTTATCCTTGTACCCCTTAATCAAAAGATGATAATTGTAGCCTAAATCATGCCTATTCATGCATTTTCTTCATTCCTGATATATTAGCATGTCTTACCAAGTTGTTCTTCATAGTCTCCATGCATTGATTACCATAGGTTAAGCCATGTAACCCGTTTTAGCTTCTGTCTGTAGCAGACAGAAAACGGTCTTCCTGAGACTGCTATAGTTAGATGGCGGCCCTGCGACTGACCGCTACCACCAGTATGTGGTTCTCATCTCACTGCTATTTTCTTTGTGTTCTCTGCTTCCTGTTAACTCTAAATAGAACGTTGATCGGTCTTTTTAAGTATATATTAAGCCGAAATAATTAGGCCTTATTCCTGATTATGACATTATATTCATGTTGTTGGTTATATTGTGCATCCATCATGAGAGATTTCATGGCTTACATGTCTTAGAAACCTATTTTAAACTAATTCTAATTTCATGCCCAAAACCATATACTCTTGTATTAAAGTAATATTTCATATGCTTTACGGACTTGTTTCATGGATGATTTGATCGTTATTTTTAAACATTTCAGTCTCATCGTTAGTCTTTCTTTAGTACATGGCACATATTTCAGTACGATGTCATTAGTTACACTTTGCACTTTTAGGCAGACTCTCTTGGACTTGTGATCCTCTCCGTTGGACCTTCCACCGGACTAGGTGATCTTATTTCAAGGCCTCCGTAAGTCTCCGCGAGCCTGGGATTCCCACTAGGACGCCGAGCTGGTTGTTCCCAAAAAGCCCAATGGATTTGAAAGTACATATCATACCGACGTTTTTCTGAACCCTCTCTAAGTTACTGCCATAAGGAGACCGCCACTGTCAAGTAGCGGCCCTCCCATGACCGTCTTCTGCCAGGATTGATCATTGCGTCGACCCTTTTCCTCTCTAGCGTCGACTCTATCAAGAAACAGTCTTGACGTGACCGTCACATTCAGGTTGCGGCCAGGATGTGACCGTTACTTCAAGAAACGGCCCCGGCATGACCGCTTTATGTCTCAAGTGTTCTTAACCCAGGGTTTGACCCAAGGGTTGACTTTCCTTTGTTCCTAGATGGTCTATTGATTGTCTAGAATCTAATGCTTTTTTCAATAAGTTATTAATAAATTATGGAAGTTAATGAATGTACCGTTATTCTGTCAGATTCCACCCGTGGCATGACCTTGTCCTTAATTCGATTCTTTGAACTCTCATGATTATATTTGGTACGTTCTTACCTTGATCTTGTTATCATGAGCTTATTGTTTGAATTGTTACATTACTAGCCATACTTTATTGTTATATCTCGTGGAAGTAACTTGATTTATAACGTGAAGATACTGATCGGGCACTGATTGTGTCCAAGGGCTCGACACTAGCCCCCTCGGCTGATTACCGAAAACATACTAAAAATCACGGGGTATGATGAACACTGGCGTCGCATTACACCGGGAGTACTTTTTTTATAAACTGGTGAAATCCACGAGGCTCATCATGAAATTATTACATGCTTGTTACATGACATTTTAGTGCATAGCCTTTATGGTTATGAAAAGTGAAAAGTATGTTCTCGTTACATGCAAGTGCATTCTCGTTTGTGAAAGGCCACATTACATTCTTGCTCGATCATGCGCTTATATCATCTCAAATCTCTTATCTTGATCACATCATGTTATTTGTGTTACTTTGGTTTTATACGCGTGATTTATCACCTTTTTCTTTTATCTTACTTCCTAGAGCTAAAATGTCAATTACTTAAATATTACCTTCATGTTAATACGAAGATACCTACTGGGCAAGTGTGCTCATTACTCTATTTTTTTCAAGCTTTTTAGGAAACTTTAGCAGTATGGATTCGGATTTCTCCGATGACGGATCCAAGGGCGAGAGCGAATGAAGATCGAGAAAAAGCCCTAGATAGTTCAAGAGTCATGAGTCAACTATGAAATTTTCCTTTTATTGAGTCTAGAATTAAAGTGTCAAAGTCATGTGGTCATGTAAACTTCGATTATTATTCAATAAAGTTAGATTTTTGAGTCCATATTCTTGTGCATTCCTCGTTATGTGAATGTTTATTCCGCTCTGGTTATATTGCTAGCTTGAGGCGTATTGCCGACTGCTCACGTCCCCGAGTTTCTTCCACTGTACACCTGTCTCGGGGCGTGATAGTTAAGTTGGTATCAGAGCCTAGGCATAAGTTAGTCCTAGAAAAATGTCATGTCATAGGTGAAGTCCATGGATTAGGACCCATACCTATGGACTAGATAGGAAGGAATTTTCAAACCCATGTGAGATTGGGTAGAGCCCGGGATGAGATAGTTACTTTGAATTCACTTCTAAGATTAACCCCCACTAATTCTAGAAGAAATTACCAATGGTTATTTTATCAGGTACTATATTCTCGCAATGGCTCACCATGTAAACTAGGATGAGATGCAACAAACGGTTGCGGGTCTTACCCAGGCCCTTCAAACCGTGGCCCAAGCTGGAGTGAGGGCTGGTGCTGATGATTTGCACCGGAATTTCTAGAGTTTGAACCCTCCGCGATTTTCTGGATCATCAAACCTCGACGAAACAGAAAATTGGATGGATGAGATGGATCAAAATTTTAATGTCATGCAATGCGCGGACCAGGAGAAGGTCCTTCTAGCCACCTTTCAACTCCCTAAAGACGCTCGCACATGGTGGAAAGCAACATTGGCCCCTCTCCAAAATAGGCAACTCACTTGGGTGGAATTTCTGGAACTATTTCGTGCAATTTATTTCTCCGAGCATGTCAAGGAAAGGAAGGCGGTGAAATTTGCCTCGCTGAGGTAGGGCATGATGTCGGTGGCGGAATATGAGCTCCAATTTTCAAGATTGACACCTTATGCTCTCCATCTGGTCGGCATGGACCTGTTAAAGGCTAATCGCTTTCTGGACGGTTTAAGGCCCGACTTTATTCAACAACTTGGACCTCAAAACATCCGTACTTATACGAAGATGGTCCAACGAGCCCATTTATGTGAAAGGACCTTGGAGAAGATAGAGACATTCAGAGGAAAGGATGAAAAGTCAAGCCGAAAACGTGATAGGCGAGAGGAAAAAGAAGAAAGGTTTAGTATCATGGATGATGACGAACCCCATAATAATAAGAAGAGGTCCCGCAATGAGAACGGTAATAGTAAATCAAATAGTAATGGTAATGGAAAAAGGAATGGCAATGGCAACGGCATGAATAAAAGAGTTCAAGAGAAAAAGGAAAAGCAAGTCATGGCGGCTTGCTCATTTTGCAAAAAGTTTGATCATTCGGCCGAAGAGTGCTGGAAGCGTCTCGGCGCTTGTCTCAAATGTGGGAGTCGGGAGCATCGCTTTCCCATGTGTCCTATCATAAATGAACAATCTTCAAGGGATAACAATGGAGGCAGGAGGCGAGGTCGACTAAATGCCATCTTGGACGGCGAAGGTAAACCGATTGAAGGTACTATCTTGACCTATTCACATTTAGCATTGTCTTAATTATTGGTGCAACTAATTAACTACAAGTAAAACACTCTCCATGAAACTCACGCAATGAATTTGGGGACCAAATTCTCCTTAAGTGGGGGAGGGTGTAACACCCCAAATTTTTTTAGAAATTATTCAAGATTTTTTGGGAATTAAAATTAATTAATTCTCATTTAAAAAGGGCTAATGGGTTATTAAATAAATTTTGGGATAAATAAATTAATATGAAAGCTCAAATAAGAACCAATTAATTATGCCCACTTAAACTAAGCCAATAAACTTAATTCTATGTCTTTTAGGCCCAAGCCCCCTGCTAGAAACGTCCTTAGGATAATTCCCCATCTTTAGGAGATAAATAGAAGATAAATAGGGGATAATTATAGAGGAATTTTATTTTTATTCAAATTCTGCGTCAAAAGAAAATGGCGGTCTATCGCGAGATCACCATCTACAATAGGCGACCCTTAAGTCACCGCAATCTCCTTCCGAAGACGTGATTGTAAGAAGCGTGGAAAACTTGGATCTTTGGCATCCTAATCACATTGGATCGAAGGGTGTAGACATGTAACCTAGTCTAGAACTCTTAGGGATCTATCTTAACCTCAAGTAGGACTCCTAAATTGATCTAATCACCAAATCCTAGGCAAACTCTATAAATAGGCTTGAACATCAACCTACGCGAACCTTACTTTTGGCTCACGTATTTCAAAGGTAAGGATACATTATCTCACCAAATCTCGTGCTAGGAGGTCAAGCCGTTGGAGAGTTAGAAGCTCTGCAAGTTGCTGGTTCGCTGCAACACGCACAGGAATCAGTGTGCCCGTCCAACAAAGATCAGAGTATTAGATGCCCTAACAGAGGTATTTTCTTGTCTGTCCTTTAGAGTTTATTGTTCCTCTTCATATCTTCTCATCACCTTCCAAATTTCATGAATTGAGGATGAGAGGATAAGGAGATAGAGGCACTGGAAGTTGGGGTTTCCACGCAGGACGTGCAGAAACTAGGGTCTTCTTCCAGTTAGAAATTCAGAGTTTCGAGTCTAAACCAGAGGTAGGTTATCTCATGAATGGCTCAAATATCAAGTTAGGGATAAAAGCCCTCTGATTTCATGTGATTTCATGCATTATACACATAGTATTTCATGATTTTCTATGACTGCGCATGTATGATCATTACAGCAGGTTATGCATGTACCCCTTAATCAAAAGATGATAATTGTAGCCTAAATCATGCCTATTCAGGCATTTTCTTCATTCCAGATATATTAGCATGTCTTACCAAGTTGTTCTTCATAGTCTCCATGCATTGATTACCATAGATTTGGCCATGTAACCCGTTTTAGCTTCTATCTGTAGTAGATAGAAAATGATCTTCTCGAGACCGATATAGTCTGACTGCTACCACCAGTATGCGGATCTCACATGACCGTTATTTTCTTTATATTCTCTACTTCCTATTAACTCTAAACAGAACACAGATCGACCTTTTTAAGTATATATTAAGACTAGGTAATTAGGCCTTATTCCTGATTATGACCTTATATTCATGTTGTTGGTTATATTGTGCATCCATCATGAGAGATTTCATGGCTTACATTTTTAGAAACCTATTTTAAACTTATGCTAATTTCATGCCCAAAACCATATACTGTTTTATTAAAGTAATATTTCATATGCTTTATGGACTTGTTTCATGGATGATTTGATCATTATTTTTATATGTTTCACTCTCATCTTTAGTCTTTCTTAAGTACATTGCACGTATTCCGGTATAATGTCATTAGTTACACTTTGTACTTATAGGCACACTCTCTTGGACATGTGATCCTCTGCATTGGATATTCCTTCCATTGGACTAGGTGATCTTATTTCAAGGGCTCTGTAAGTCTCCGCGAGCCTGGGATTCCCACTAGGGCGCTGAGCTGGTTGTACCCTAAAAACCCAATAGATTAGAAAGCACATATCATACCGACGTTTTTCTGAAACCTGGCAAAGTTGCGGCCATCAGGAGACCGCCACTGTTAAGTAGCGGCCCTCCCGTGACCGTCTTCTGCCAGGATTGATCATTACGTCGACTCTTTTCCACTCTGGCGTCGACTCTGTTAAGAAACGGTCTTGACGTGACCATCACCTTCAGGTTGCGGCCAGGCTGTGACCGTTACTTCAAGAAACGGCTCTGGCATGACCGCTTTATGTCTCAAGTGTTCTTAACCCGGGGTTTGACCCAAGGGTTGACTTTCCTATGTTCCAAGATGGGCTATTGATTGTCTAGAATCTAATGCTTTGTTCAATAAGTTATTAATAAATTATGGATGTTAAAGAATGTACCATTATGCTGCCGGAGTCCTCCCGTTGCATGACCTTGTCCTTAATTCGATTCTTTGAACTCTCATGATTATATTTGGTACGTTCTTACCTTGATCTTGTTATCATGAGCTTATTGTTCGAATTGTTACATTACTAGCCATACTTTATTGTTATATCTCGTGGAAGTAGCTTGATTTATAATGTGAAAATACTGATCGGGCACTGATTGTGTCCAAGGGCTTGACACTAGCCCCCTCGGCTGATTGCCGGAAACATACTAAAAATCATGGGATATGATGAACATTGGCGTCACATTACACCGGGAGTACTTTTTTTATAAACTGGTGAAATCCACGAGGCTCATCATGAAATTATTACATGCTTGTTACATGACATTTTAGTGCATAGCCTTTATGGTTATGAAAAGTGAAAAGTATGTTCTCGTTACATGCAAGTGCATTCTCGTTCGTGAAAGGCCACATTACATTCTTGCTTGATCATGCGCTTATATCATCTCAAATCTCTTATCTTGATTACATCATGTTATTTGTGTTACTTTGGTTTTATACGCGTGATTTATCACCTTTTTCTTTTATCTTACTTCCTAGAGCTAAAATGTCAATTACTTAAATATTACCTTCATGTTAATACGAAGATACCTACTGGGTAAGTGTGCTCATTACTCTACTTTTTTCAAACTTTTTAGGAAACTTTAGCAGTATGGATTTGGATTTCTCCGATGACGGATCCAAGGGTGAGAGCGAATGAAGATCGAGAGAAAGCCCTAGATAGTTCAAGAGTCAGGAGTCAGCTATGAAATTTTCCTTTTATTGCGTCTAGAATTAAAGAGTCAAAGTCATATGGTCATGTAAACTTTGATTATTATTCAATAAAGTTGGATTTTCGAGTCCATATTCTTGTGCATTCCTCTTTATGTGGATGTTTATTGTGCTCTGGTTAAATTGCTAGCTTGAGGCGTATTGCCGATTGCTCACGTCCCCGAGTTGCTTCCACTGTACACCTATCTCGAGGCATGACACATCTTCGGCGTGTTCCCCTGTGTCTTGCAGTTGTCGGACAAGGGACTTCTTGTCAGGGAGTTTTGTATTGAGAGGTGAATCCTCTGGTACTAAATGGGCTACTAGGAATTCAACCATCCCTTGTCCCTTGATTGCTTTCTGGCGGATGTAAGTAATATCGTACTCCATTAGTAGGAGATCCCACTTTCCCAATCTGACTGAGAGGATGGGCTACTTGACGAGAAATTTGAGCGTGTCATGCTTCTATGTGAGCTCCACCCTGTGTGACTGGAGGTAGTGCCACAGCTTCTTGACGGAAAACACCCGTGCTAGACAAACCTTCTCCATGGGAGAATAGCAGTACTCCAAACCAATTAGCTTTCGACTGAGGTAGTAGAGCGGCTACTCTTTGCCTTCCTTGTTGATTTGTGCCAATAGGGCTCTTAGTGAAGCATCCATGGCGGCGATGTAGAGTATGGGGGGCTTTCTTTTGACTGATGCCCCCAGGACTGGAGGAGTAAGAAGATACTCCTTGATTTGCTCGAGAGCTTCTTGACATTTTTAGTCCCATATAAAGGGGGCGTCCTTCTTCATAAGCTTGCTAAAGGGTGCGCATCGACTAGAAAGATTGGAAATGAATCTTTGAATGTAAGCCAATCTTCCTTTGAAGAACTTAAGCTCAGTGAGATTTTTGGGTGGTGGAAGATCCCAGATCGCCTTGATCTTGCTGTGGTCCACCTTGATTCCTCGATATCTGACCATGAAGCAAAGAAATTAACCACTGAATACGCCGAAGGTGCATTTCATGGGGTTCATCTTGAGCCCGTATTGCTAGAGCTTATTAAAGACTTAGCACATGTCTTGCAGATGATTTTCCCACCTTTTAGTTTTGATGACGAGGCCATCGACGGAGCATCCGATGATGTTGTGCAGCATCTCGTCGAAAATCTTGGTCATAGCCATTTGGTACATAGCACCAGCGTTCTTCAAACCGAAGAGCATGCGCTTATAGTTGAAAATTCCCTTAGGGGGGGAAGGTAGTGAAGTTCTTAACTTTAAGGGACATCCATATTTGGTTGTAGCAAGACGACCCATTTATGAAAGACAAGACTTCATGTCCAATGGTCATGTCGACCATTGTTTCTATGATTGGTAGTGGGAAGTCATCCTTTGAATAGGCTTTGTTGAGGTCTCGAAAGTTGATGCAGATGTGGACTTGACCATTCTTCTTCTTAACTAGAATGATGTTGGCAAGCCAGATAGGGTAGATGTAGGGCTCAATAAAGTCGACTTCTGCCATCTTGCTGACTTCGGTTGCAACCTGTAGCTCTAGCTCATGGTGCATATGCCGTTGTGGCTACTTGACTGGAGTTGCTGAGGGAAAGATGGCTAGCTCGTGCTCCGCTATGCAGGGGTCTAGCCCTGGCATCTCCTTGTAGGTCCAAGCCAAGCAGTCTTTATATTCAAGTAGAAGTTACATGTAGGCTTATTTTTCTTCTTTGTTGAGGAGAGCACTTACAAACACCGGCGGTGTGTCCTGGCTTCTCCAAAATTGATTTCAACTAACTCGTCGACTGTTGCTTGGCCACCATGTTGAGTCTCACCAAGTGATTTTTATGATAACAAAACCCCGAACTTGGTTTCTGCCTCGTGCCTTGCCTAAGAACTCTAAAGCTAGCATTGTATATGATTAAGGCAATTGTGCATAATGACAATGCTCATCTGTTAAAAGCCTTCCAAATGCATAAACTGAGTTAATTGAATCCCAAAATGAATGGTTAAGTTCTTGGAACTCATGAATGTAACTGAAGTAAACATTTGGTAAATTATGTGAGTATATCAAACCTCGTGGGCAATGGTTCAGTACCTTCATAATTGCAAGTGCATGTGTAAGTCTTTCCAACTCAAGCTAAAGCACAAATTGATCATGTTTCAAATATCCCCAGAATAACTCAAACAACTTCAATTTTTTTGGTACAAAATGTGGACTCTAAAGTTATTGCCTCATGGATATCTTTCACTAGGCTAACAATTCATTTCTGCAGGTTTTTCCAGGCGCGGTCGATCGCCGGACAGGGCTCGGTCGACCGGTTTTCCCAGCGTTGAAAGGTTCAATGACTGTAAAATTCTGGTCGACTGGCCCATCCTGCTCGGTCGACCGCCAGCTTCGAAGCCTACATTGTTGACTTATTTTTCTCCACGAGGCTGAAGCATCTATCAATGGTTTTTTAATCCCAAAAGTCTCCAGACATCCCTGGAATTGTGGATCTGTGTCTTGGCTTGTCCTTGACCATCCAAGTTATATAAAAATATCTCTTGGGGGAAAGAAACCCTATTTTTTACAAAAAAGAAATCAAAGGGGGCTTCCAAGGGAGAAAGAGTGCTGCTACTGTAGCTCCGTGAACAGTGCTATGTCCAAGAGTTCTTCATCCAAGAGCAAGGTTCTCAAGATCATCTGCAAGCCATTCAAGTGAAGATCAAGTTGAGGAGCAAGCTTCATCCAGCATCCTCTTCATCCACTAAGGGGGAGCCTAAATCTGAAGTTCTCATTTTGTGTTTCTCCTTCCATTTCTAATTGAGCTTCAAGTGTGTGTCCTTGTAATATCTAAACACTGTTGCAGGAGATTGTTGCATCTCCTAGTGTTTGATTTTGATGATACCAAAACAACTGTGCTTTGTTTGGTGTTTGGATTTAATGATAACCAAATGTTTGTGCTTGGGCTGAATGACTCATTGAGTATGCCTGTGATCAAAACCCATGGCTCATGCTTGGAACTCAAAGGACCGCATCAATGAAGTTCTTCTTCCACAAGGGAGTTACCTTTCTCATTGCATTGCATTGACTCTTACTATGTTTTATACACTTCATCAACAAAGGTTTTTCGTGGTTTCTCCATATGAGATTTGGGTCATGAATTTATAAGACTTTCTACATGCCTCTTGTATACGCTCATTTTTGCCTAAAAAGCATGGCTTAAGAAAGTGTTTCTTGTTTAAGAAAGATTTGGCTCCTATGCGCTTGAAGTTGTGATATGGAATGAAGTTTCAATAGCTTTTTATGTATGGTTTTGAATGCACTCCATGCATATTCTTCATAGGGTCTTGAGGCTAGTTTAAATGTTTGAGTTCATCATGTAAATCTTAAAAGAAATGAGTTGTTAGTGCTCAAGCTTGAATCTCATGTGAAATTTGGTAATTTTGGGTTGAATGATGCTCATATACATTACATATACACTTGGCAAATTAGACCCAATCACATTGTTAAATGGCATCCTCACGATATATGAAATTTGGTTTAATGATGCTATCTTATTGCATAAATTGGATAGCCATATGATCTTGATGTTATGTTGTGGTTGATTGAGTTTTCCAAGTATTTTCATCCTCCTTGTTAATGATTTCATGTATGTACTTCATGCATTCATCACTTGGGATCATTGGGGATGTTTTCTTACATGTTTACTAATGTTTTTATTTTTTATGTATTTTTTCTACAGGTTTAGGTCGACCTAAAGGACAGTTCAGGTCGACCTAAAATTACTGTAGCTAGCGGTCGACCGCCAGATATTTTAGGTCGACCGAAATTCCCAGAAATGGGAGTTTTCATCTCTGCAGAATTTAGGTCGACCGCCCACCCCGTGTAGGTCGACCGCCAACGGTGAAAAGTCAAAACGTGGTTCCGAAACTCCTCTAAACCAAGTCAACAAGTGCCAAACCTTTTGTCCCTTTGTCCTTGGGTTGGTGGTAGACATATTAGAGGTCTTTTGGAGGACTCTAGAAGGGCTATACTAGTCTTTTGGTGCTTCCTATTAGTATGCATATGAGAGCTACGAATTTCATAACTCTTAACCGTAATGTGTTTATGTTTTCCTTCTTGCAGGTGGAGAAAGAGGAGATAGCAAGGAAGAGCTCAAGCTGTAAGACCCCAATTTTTGTGAATAGTAAAAAAAAAAATTTTAAATAATGCTATGGTAAATAGTAAAAGTAAAAAAAAAAAAAAACTTTTGACTATTATATGAAATTTCCTAAAAATAGCAGTTAATTAGGAAACATCATGACAATCACTTTAGTCTTCTGTGCCTGACCCTAATTAGCTCGTTTACATGGTTTAATAATCAATTTAAGCCCGACTTAAAACCGGGAAACACTATTCACACGAAAATATAATTACCTTAGAAAAATCCACAAAAAAATCATAAATGATAGAACATATTTTTACTAGTAAGTTTGTCTTCTTGAGCTTAATTGGCAAAAATCTGAAACTCCATCTATCGCCTAAACCATTGGCATTTGATTAAAATATTAATTTAACTTAAAAGATTGGTTTAGTACATGTAAAACACTTGATAAAAATCCATAAAAATGGTATTATGAAAGGGCATGTTTTGATGAACATTTTTGTCTTCTGGGTAAAAATCACCAAAAATCATTAAGCATTGTTTTTGATCTAATGACCCTTAATCACCCAACTAACCCTAAGACTAATAAGGGTTAAGCTTAACTATTTGCCTCAATAAACACGTGAGAATGTGTTTAAGTCGGCAAACACGGAGTCCACACTGTGGTCTTCCCGTTGCAGTGCCGTGTGCGATATTCTCGCCACGAAAAGGGATCACGTGCCCCTTTAAATCTTATATATAGGGAGTAGGCTTAAGCCCCTTCCCTCCCTTAATTAAGCTGTTGTTGGAAGAGTCCGTGGAGGAGCTACACAACCTCTGCAACTTTACTATTCCTACTTTCTCACGGAGCTTCATTCATTCATTCTATTCTATCTTCTGTTCGTCAAATCCGGTAGGTAACCAAAGGCACCAACCTAATGATAGAAGAATAATCTTGTTAGCAATCTTATTAGGATCATTACCATGTTTTATACATGTTTTAGATTACATTCGTATGGTTTTGTGAATAGTAAACATGAACACGGTTACTTGATAGATTGCTAACCCACATGATTAACATGTAGTTGGTGGCTTAAAAATCTAGTAGTTGTAAGTATTCAAGCACGTTTCAGCTTAATATCATAGTAATCCCATTTATAATCACTGAAAACCATGTTAAAAATTGAAGAAAATGGCTGAACAGGCATGAACCCCCAGCAGGTAGGGGTCGACCCCCCCCCCCCTTAAACCCATTACTTGCTGCCATGTTCCCTTTTGGTCCCTGTTGTACAGGAACCTTGGTTTGCTTATAAAAATGTGTTACCATGATTAACCATGATTAGCTAAGATTAACTACATCAAATGTATGTTAGTGGTTATTAAGAATTATTTAACCATCATTAGCTAAGTGTAAGCAAACTTTGTTATGTTTAAGCATAATTAGTCATGTTTAGACATAATTAGTTATGTTTAAACATAATTAGTCATGTTTAAAGCATAATTAGTTATGTTTAAGCATATTTAGTCATGTTTAAGACATAATTAGTCATGTTTAAAGCATAATTAGTTATGTTTAAGCATGATTAACCAAGTTTACATAGGATTAGGCAAGATTAAGTATATATTAGCCAAGATTAGTATGACGGTCGACTTATGCAAGTCTTGGCCGATGTAAAATTACGCCGGACACTCTATCCGGTAAATTCTAAATTGTTACCATGAAAGGAAATGATACCAAATGGTAAATTTATCCATGGTCTACAATAGAAAGCATGATTTAGACCGCTGTTTTATTGCTTAAAGTATAAAATGGGCAACTTAGGCCTATACGGTGTATAAACATATACCGTATATCCTCTAATGTCCCGATCGCCATCGTTTTAACTTGTTAAAATGACCGATTATCCTTGATTAACCTTCGGTCATACTCGAGCCCGGAATCAACCATTATTTTTAATGGGTTAAATGGTCATCGTATTCCAGTAACTATTTTATACACAACTCATCTTATGATTAGAATTATTGTTATACTTAAATACGGATTTTCTAGAACCGTATCTCCGTATACGACCCGAGAGGTTCGTATATTAAATCTATACACTTACTTTTCTCGAACGGCTTACTGTCAACCGTTCATACTTGACTCCGTGACTCGTTACTCGTGTGAGTACGGCCCGGTGTTCGCCGTACGACTACCCTTAGTTTGGGTTTTTCCGTTGTGTTATACTCTTGAATCAGAGGAGACAAGGGTCGTCCTCTCATCTTACACTTGACAGAAATTCTATTGATTAGATTGGCCATAAATTGACTATGTCTAGACGGGGGATCATGGATCCAATGAAATGCCAACGCATCATAAGGGCCCGGTCTGGTCCTGGGGAGAGCGCCCGAAATGATATTGAGCCCATGGGATGTGTATGACAGGGTGAGGCATTGCACCCGAGTACTTGACTTGACTTGTTACGTCTATGACAATTCGTGATACTTGAATCGTGCGTGATTACCTGGTTACATGTGTAACATACTTGAATGATGGCCAAAGTTCTTTATCTTGTAGTTGCTATACTTGTTCATTACTTGATCATTACTTGTGGTAAAAGTGTTACATTCTCGATCTCATATATTGTTCTTTATCGTGTTGACATTTGTTCATTTATTGCATTTCATGTAAAGTGTAATAATTGGTTAAATACTTATACCTGCTTACGGTTATCTACTGAGCGTGTTTAGCTCACTCCTACTTTTCCCCTCTTTCCAGGTGATGACCATGTCGGGGATGGACTAGAGTGATACGAGTGTTAGTTTATAGCTTTTCAGTCAGTTTGCATTCCTTATGTAATAGTGAGAAGTTGTTCTAGTTTGGATTAGTATTCGAATGTAGTTGTCTACCCAAATGTACTCAGCATTTTATTATCAATAAAACTCTGATATTTACCTTTTCCAACCTTTTGTGCAATGGTTTGCAATGGTTCGGAATATTAAATTCTTGCTCGCGTGCCCCTAACTGTACGTCCCGAGATTCCGCATCGGGGCGTGACAGTTTAGTTGGTATCAGAGCCTAGGTCGCATTGACCTAGAAATTTAGGTTAAAATTGTCCTAGGTTTCCTTCTCTCCTATAAGTTTAGGAAAAACTAGACCTTGTGAGATTTGGGTAGAAATCGGGTTAAGCTATTAACCGTAATCATGTCTCACTCCTCTAGTTCTTTCTCTCTCCTCTCATCAGAGAATTCTTCTCTCATAATAATCGACTCATAAACAATGGATTACCTTATAGGTACTTGAAATGGCAGCCAATCGTGCTGAGATGAGGAATTTGCAACGTACGGTTCAAGGACTTACGCAAGCCTTGAATGCATTGGCTCAGGTAGGAGCTGGAGCCGGAGCGGCACCTCATGGCGCAGCTCATGGTACTGGTGAATTGTATCGGAATTTCCGAGGGATGAACCCGCCTAGGTTTGCTGGTTCAACCGATCCTGATGAAGCCGAGAACTGGCTCGACGAGATGGCAAGGATTTTTGAGGTCATGCAATGCACTGACCAGGAGCATGTTCTCTTGTCCATTTTCCAACTGGAACGTGATGCACGTACTTGGTGGGAGTCTATTAAACCGACTCTCGGTGACCAACAAGTCTCGTGGGAGGAATTCGAGGAATTCTTCATTGATAAATATTTTTCTGATCGCGTGCAAGAAAAGAAGGCCGCGGAATTCGCAGCTCTGAAGCAGCGAAGCTTATCGGTATCAGAATATGAAGCCCAGTTTGCAAGACTCTCTCGTTATGCGAGACATCTCATTTCAACTGAGAAAATGAAGGCGAAGCGTTTCCTTAATGGTCTTCGACTTCATTATATTAATCAACTGGCACCACTAGAAATTTCTACATATTCTGAGATGGTAAGAAAGGCACAAGTATTAGAAGATACATTGGAAATGACGGAAAGGATTCGTGGTCAAGGTAGTAAGAAGAATCAACCGAAGGCACTCAAGAATGATAAGACTGATTCTGGCACTGGTCCTAACAAGAAAAGACCTTTCACTAGTATTGGTTCTAGTTCTGGTTCTGGTTCGTGGAAGGGCAAGGCGCCAAGACAAGAAGACAAGAAACCTGATTCTGTGGTTCCATTCAAAGGCGTATGCCGATATTGTGATCGTCCCGGTCACAAAATGGAGGATTGTTGGCGCAAGCAAGGTGCATGTCTGCGATGTGGAAGCAAGGAGCACCGCATTCCCAACTGCCCCTTATTATCGCAACAAGCTATCCCGGCAAAACCTCTAAACGTCAAGAAGCCTCAGGGCAGGCTCCAGGCTCTTCATACAAAGGAAAAGGGTATCTCCGAGGATGGTGGACTCGTCGAAGGTACTCTCATTATATCCGACTTTCCGGCTTTTGTTCTATTTGATACTGGTGCAACACATTCTTTTATATCCCGGAGATTTGCTAAGTTATTAGCTATAGAACCTGTTTTGATGGACTCTCCGTTAGAGATATCAACCCCTATTGGGACCAGTTCAGCTATTCAGCATTATTATCCTTCTAGTAAAGTTATGGTGAATGATCGGAATTTTCCAGCCGACTTGATTTGCATAGACATGAAGGATTACGATGTAATCCTAGGAGCCGACTGGTTGGCCCAGTATGAGGTCAATGTTCACTGCAATTCTTGTTCGGTGTCTTTTTCTAAGCACCCCGGATTATTCTTCAAAGGAGTGAAACATCCTAGTCCGGTGTCTCTTATCTCGACTCTTCGTGTTGATAAGTTATTGAGGCGTGGATGTGAAGCTTTCCTGGCTTTTATTCATGCGTCCCCTGAACAGCAGACCGAGATTAAGGACATTCCTATTGTCCGAGACTTCCCAGATGTTTTTCTAGAGGAGTTACCAGGACTTCCGCCTCAGCGTGAAGTGACATTTTCTATTGATCTTATTCCTGGATCGTCTCCTGTTTCTAAAGCCCCTTATCGCATGTCTCCTGCGGAATTGCGGGAATTGAAGCAGCAATTGTTGGAGTTGCTCGAGAAGGGTTTTATTCGCCCGAGTGTTTCCCCTTGGGGAGCTCCTGTATTGTTTGTTCGGAAGAAAGATGGTTCGATGAGGTTGTGCATCGACTATCGGCAACTCAACCAGATAACTGTCAAGAATAAATATCCACTGCCGAGGATTGATGAGTTATTTGACCAGATTGCTGGAGCTTCGTATTTTTCTAAGATCGATCTTCGATCTGGGTATCATCAATTGAGAATTAAGGAAGATGATATTTACAAGTCAGCTTTTCGAAGCCGATATGGTCACTTTGAGTTTGTCGTTATGCCCTTTGGGTTAACGAATGCACCGGCAGCTTTCATGCAACTTATGAACAATGTGTTCCGACCTTATCTTGATCAATGGGTCGTGGTATTTATTGATGACATTTTGATCTACTCAAAGAGTGAAGAAGATCATGCCGAGCATCTAAGAACGGCTCTTCAATTATTGAGAGATCACCAATTATATGCCAAATTCAGCAAGTGTGAATTTTGGCTGAGTGAAGTGTCCTTTCTAGGACATATTATTACTAAGGATGGAATTTCTGTGGATCCATCTAAAGTGGAAGTAGTCAAGAATTGGGAACAGCCTACTAATGCTACTGAAGTAAGGAGTTTTCTTGGCCTGGCTGGTTATTATCGAAGGTTCATTCAAGATTTCTCTAAAATTGCGGTACCTTTGACCAAATTAACCCGCAAAGAAATCAAGTTTGAGTGGTCAGCTGAATGCCAACGGAGTTTTCAAACTCTGAAGGATTGTTTGACTACTGCCCCTATTTTGACCTTACCTTCGGGTGAAGGCGGTTTTGTGGTCTACACAGATGCTTCTGGTATTGGCTTAGGCTGTGTGCTTATGCAGCATGGCAAGGTGATTGCCTATTCTTCCAGGCAGTTAAGGAAGCATGAAGTTAATTATCCCGTGCATGATCTGGAATTGGCAGCCGTAGTATTCGCATTAAAGATTTGGAGGCACTATTTATATGGAGAATCATTCACGGTATTTTCGGATCACAAAAGTCTGAAATACTTATTTTCTCAAAAGGAATTAAACATGAGGCAAAGAAGGTGGTTGGAATATATAAAGGATTTTGACTTCTCTATCGAGTATCACCCTGGCAAAGGCAATGTCGTGGCTGATGCGTTAAGTCGGAAGCCTGTGGCTAAGTTATCCAGTCTTATGTTACAAGAATGGAAGTTACTGGAGCAGATGGCTAGTCTGGATCTCAATATTGATAATGATCGGATTTTGATTTCCCAGATGCAACTCAAGCCCGAACTGTTAGTGGAAATCAAGCTATTACAAGATATTGATCCCGAGCTAGTCGAGATTAAGGAAAACTTAAGTGGCAGACCTGACTTCTCGATAGCCAATGATGGAAGACTGGTGTTTCAAGGTCGAACTTGTGTACCGGATGAGGCTAATATAAAGAATCAGATCCTTGAAGAAGCACATAGATCCCGATACACTATCCATCCGGGAGGCACTAAGATGTTCAAAGACTTGAAGAGGACATTTTGGTGGCCAAACATGAAAAGGGAAATTACAGATTTTGTAAGCAGATGTCTTGTTTGTCAACAAGTAAAGGCCGAGCATTTTAGACCGGCAGGTAAATTGAAACCACTTGATATTCCCCAATGGAAGTGGGAGAGTATTGGTATGGACTTTATTATGGGTCTTCCTAAGACTCGAGGTGGCTATGATGCAATATGGGTCATCGTGGATCGATTGACTAAGTCAGCCCATTTTCTAGCTATTAAGTCCAAGTGGACGGTTGATGTACTAGCAGCATTATATCTGAAGGAAGTGGTTAGACTTCATGGTATTCCAGTCAGCATTGTGTCTGACCGAGACCCGAGATTTACATCTCATTTCTGGAAGGGTTTGCAAGAATCTCTTGGTACCCGTCTGAATTTCAGTACTGCATTTCATCCGCAGACAGATGGACAGACCGAGAGAACAAATCAGATTGTGGAAAATATGTTGAGAGCTTGTATGATTGACTTCGATGGCAGCTGGAGTGATCATTTGGCATTGATAGAATTCGCCTATAACAATAGTTATCAATCCAGCATACAAATGGCACCTTTCGAGGCTTTGTATGGAAGGAGTTGTCGTTCTCCATTATGTTGGGATGAGATTGGCGAGAAGCAATGGCTTGGACCGGATCTTGTCTCAGAATCATCACAGAATATTCGAATTATTCGAGACCGGTTACTTGTAGCTCAATCAAGGCAGAAAAGTTATGCTGATAATAGAAGAAGAGATTTGAAATTCCAGATTGGCGAGCATGTATTTTTGAAGGTCTCTCCGTCGAGAGGTATTCGCCGATTCGGTATTCATGGCAAGTTAAGCCCAAGGTATATTGGTCCATTTGAGATCCTTGATCGAGTGGGTGAAGTCGCCTATAGATTGGCCTTACCTCCTCAACTAGCTGGAGTACACAACGTGTTCCATGTTTCTATGCTTCGGAAATACGTGTACGACCCTAGTCACGTCATTCAACATGCGGACCTCGAAGTGAAGAAGGACTTGTCTTATGAAGAACGACCAGTAAAGATTCTGGATCGGAAGGAACAACAACTTCGGAATCGTTCCATACCGATGGTTAAGATTCAATGGAGTCGGCGTGGAGTTGAAGAAGCTACCTGGGAGTCCGAGGACGCTATTCGGAAACGGTATCCCGACTCGTTCTAGGTAAGCTATTTTCTTCCCTTACTATTTCGGTTCAGTGAATTTGGAGGACCAAATTCTTTAAGTGGGGGAGGATGTAAGACCCCAATTTTTGTGAATAGTAAAAAAAAAAATTTTAAATAATGCTATGGTAAATAGTAAAAGTAAAAAAAAAAAAAAAACTTTTGACTATTATATGAAATTTCCTAAAAATAGCAGTTAATTAGGAAACATCATGACAATCACTTTAGTCTTCTGTGCCTGACCCTAATTAGCTCGTTTACATGGTTTAATAATCAATTTAAGCCCGACTTAAAACCGGGAAACACTATTCACACGAAAATATAATTACCTTAGAAAAATCCACAAAAAAATCATAAATGATAGAACATATTTTTACTAGTAAGTTTGTCTTCTTGAGCTTAATTGGCAAAAATCTGAAACTCCATCTATCGCCTAAACCATTGGCATTTGATTAAAATATTAATTTAACTTAAAAGATTGGTTTAGTACATGTAAAACACTTGATAAAAATCCATAAAATTGGTATTATGAAAGGGCATGTTTTGATGAACATTTTTGTCTTCTGGGTAAAAATCACCAAAAATCATTAAGCATTGTTTTTGATCTAATGACCCTTAATCACCCAACTAACCCTAAGACTAATAAGGGTTAAGCTTAACTATTTGCCTCAATAAACACGTGAGAATGTGTTTAAGTCGGCAAACACGGAGTCCACACTGTGGTCTTCCCGTTGCAGTGCCGTGTGCGATATTCTCGCCACGAAAAGGGATCACGTGCCCCTTTAAATCTTATATATAGGGAGTAGGCTTAAGCCCCTTCCCTCCCTTAATTAAGCTGTTGTTGGAAGAGTCCGTGGAGGAGCTACACAACCTCTGCAACTTTACTATTCCTACTTTCTCACGGAGCTTCATTCATTCATTCTATTCTATCTTCTGTTCGTCAAATCCGGTAGGTAACCAAAGGCACCAACCTAATGATAGAAGAATAATCTTGTTAGCAATCTTATTAGGATCATTACCATGTTTTATACATGTTTTAGATTGCATTCGTATGGTTTTGTGAATAGTAAACATGAACACGGTTACTTGATAGATTGCTAACCCACATGATTAACATGTAGTTGGTGGCTTAAAAATCTAGTAGTTGTAAGTATTCAAGCACGTTTCAGCTTAATATCATAGTAATCCCATTTATAATCACTGAAAACCATGTTAAAAATTGAAGAAAATGGCTGAACAGGCATGAACCCCCAGCAGGTAGGGGTCGACCCCCCCCCCTTAAACCCATTACTTGCTGCCATGTTCCCTTTTGGTCCCTGTTGTACAGGAACCTTGGTTTGCTTATAAAAATGTGTTACCATGATTAACCATGATTAGCTAAGATTAACTACATCAAATGTATGTTAGTGGTTATTAAGAATTATTTAACCATCATTAGCTAAGTGTAAGCAAACTTTGTTATGTTTAAGCATAATTAGTCATGTTTAGACATAATTAGTTATGTTTAAACATAATTAGTCATGTTTAAAGCATAATTAGTTATGTTTAAGCATGTTTAGTCATGTTTAAGACATAATTAGTCATGTTTAAAGCATAATTAGTTATGTTTAAGCATGATTAACCAAGTTTACATAGGATTAGGCAAGATTAAGTATATATTAGCCAAGATTAGTATGACGGTCGACTTATGCAAGTCTTGGCCGATGTAAAATTACGCCGGACACTCTATCCGGTAAATTCTAAATTGTTACCATGAAAGGAAATGATACCAAATGGTAAATTTATCCATGGTCTACAATAGAAAGCATGATTTAGACCGCTGTTTTATTGCTTAAAGTATAAAATGGGCAACTTAGGCCTATACGGTGTATAAACATATACCGTATATCCTCTAATGTCCCGATCGCCATCGTTTTAACTTGTTAAAATGACCGATTATCCTTGATTAACCTTCGGTCATACTCGAGCCCGGAATCAACCATTATTTTTAATGGGTTAAATGGTCATCGTATTCCGGTAACTATTTTATACACAACTCATCTTATGATTAGAATTATTGTTATACTTAAATACGGATTTTCTAGAACCGTATCTCCGTATACGACCCGAGAGGTTCGTATATTAAATCTATACACTTACTTTTCTCGAACGGCTTACTGTCAACCGTTCATACTTGACTCCGTGACTCGTTACTCGTGTGAGTACGGCCCGGTGTTCGCCGTACGACTACCCTTAGTTTGGGTTTTTCCGTTGTGTTATACTCTTGAATCAGAGGAGACAAGGGTCGTCCTCTCATCTTACACTTGACAGAAATTCTATTGATTAGATTGGCCATAAATTGACTATGTCTAGACGGGGGATCATGGATCCAATGAAATGCCAACGCATCATAAGGGCCCGGTCTGGTCCTGGGGAGAGCGCCCGAAATGATATTGAGCCCATGGGATGTGTATGACAGGGTGAGGCATTGCACCCGAGTACTTGACTTGACTTGTTACGTCTATGACAATTCGTGATACTTGAATCGTGCGTGATTACCTGGTTACATGTGTAACATACTTGAATGATGGCCAAAGTTCTTTATCTTGTAGTTGCTATACTTGTTCATTACTTGATCATTACTTGTGGTAAAAGTGTTACATTCTCGATCTCATATATTGTTCTTTATCGTGTTGACATTTGTTCATTTATTGCATTTCATGTAAAGTGTAATAATTGGTTAAATACTTATACCTGCTTACGGTTATCTACTGAGCGTGTTTAGCTCACTCCTACTTTTCCCCTCTTTCCAGGTGATGACCATGTCGGGGATGGACTAGAGTGATACGAGTGTTAGTTTATAGCTTTTCAGTCAGTTTGCATTCCTTATGTAATAGTGAGAAGTTGTTCTAGTTTGGATTAGTATTCGAATGTAGTTGTCTACCCAAATGTACTCAGCATTTTATTATCAATAAAACTCTGATATTTACCTTTTCCAACCTTTTGTGCAATGGTTTGCAATGGTTCGGAATATTAAATTCTTGCTCGCGTGCCCCTAACTGTACGTCCCGAGATTCCGCATCGGGGCGTGACACAAGCCAAGGAGATTTGATCAACATCTAGGAGGATTTGGAGATCGTGCATGAAGAGAAAGTGAAGCGGATTGAAGAGAGGAACGCATTGACGCTCAAATCGATGGCATCCGGCTTACCTCCGAATCGAGCATCAAAGAACATCATCATCCAGCCTGGAAATTGAAGGGGGAACAACTTCCACATCTTACTCCTATCCATTTGTGATTGTTCTTAAGGGTTTCATTTGTGTCTGAGCATATCTTGAGTATGTATTTTGATTTCCTCAACTCATAAAGATTTTCGTGTGTGTGTGTGACCGTCTGTGTACGCTTGTGTGATTTCGGTGTTGCGGGTGTTGCAGCTCGTGTTTTTGTATGTTGTTTGCTGCATTTGTTGCGGCAAGTCCGTGTGCGTTGTGATCCGGTGTTGGATCATGTTGGAGACTCCGTCTCCGTGTTTGTGTGTGTGTTGGGGCGCGTCCCCGTGTGTGTGTGCAGGCGTGTTCCTGCGTGTGTGTGTGTTGGAGCGTTGCTCCGTGTTGGGGATTTATCCCCGTGTGTGTTGGAGCCTTGCTCCATGTTGGGGAGTTTTCCCCGTGCTGGTATATCCAGCGAGTGGAGCCTTACCAGTTGGTAAGGGGTGGACGTAGGGAGCCCGTCGTGGTCCCGAACCACCTTAAAAATCTCTGTGTCCTGTGGTTTGCCTTATGTGGTTGCCTCCTTATCATCTACCTCATTCATAGGAGATTGTGGTTCAAATCATACATTGTTCACACACATTGCTTGATTATCTAAATTCCACTGTGTGTCATACTTGTTTGACAATTGTGTTTACTTGCCCGAGTGAGTCGGAAGAAATTGAGTGAACTTAGCTTACATTGTCTAGGTTAATCCCTTCAATCTTGTCAAAATTGTTAATTCCGCATAGTTAGTTATTTAATTTACCATTTTTAGTGGGGGACAATTCAACCCCCCCTTCTTGTCCGCTCGCCTACCCGGGACCAACAATTGGTATCAGAGCACGGCTCTAATTTCTTGGGTCTAACGACTTTTAGGGTGATCTCTCGGCGAGTTTCATTGAGCATCATGTCTTATGCTTGTTTGTCTTCCCTTCCTCCATGCTTTGATGGTCACAACTATATTTCTTGGAAAAATAAAATGTCTTTCTATCTTGGTATGAAAGAGCGTGAAATCTGGGAAGTTATATGTAATGGTCCACATAAACTTCCATCAAATGAAAGAGAATGGAGTGCAAAGTATGAAAAGAAAAATGAAATCAATCTTCGAGCCTTGAATTTTATAAGGAATTGTATAGAGTCTAATGTTCTTCCCCAAATCTCCTCCTGCAGGTCAGCCAGAGATCTATGGGATAAACTGGCTATATTTGAAGGAAACCCAGAAGATTCCCAAGTGGGTACATGCTTGATGGCTAATGGAGAGGAAAGCTCGAGTCAGGTAAATTCTGATTCTGAAGAACCCTCAATTGAATAATGTGCCGATTTGCATGACAGATGTAAAAAATACAAATCAGAAATCAAGAGATTGAAAAAGAGAAATGATGAGAATGGGCATGCTAATTCCTCCTGTGAGAACTGTAAAATCTTGGAGTCAAAAATTGAACATCTGCAAGAACAAAATGAATCTCTTGAATCAAGAGTTGAAATATTTTCAGAAGAGATTTCCTGGTTGAATGAAGATGTTGAAATGGCTAGAAAACATAACACATCTTTTCAAATTGAAAATGAGTGTGATGAGTTGCGTGAGCAAAATAAATTTCTCATGTCTAAAAACTCCATGCTTGAGGAAAATGAAGAATATCTTAAGAACAAGCTAGCTTCTTTGTCGGATGATGATAAAATGCTTGAAAAGCTACTTGATTCTGAAATTGATAGTAAGAGCATCATGGATGAAAATGAAGATCTTAAAAAGAAAAATAGTGCCATGTTAATTAAGAACTCCTTACTTGAGGGAAGATTGAAATGCTTTGATAAGCTTGAAAAAGAAAATTCCTTATTGAAATCTGTAAATGAACAATTGCTTGTTAAGATCTCAAAGTTTGTTGAAACTGAGAAAGTTCTTGAAAACTTAACTGAAAAACTCCATGCCATGAATGATGAAAACAAGGAAATCTTGAAAGAGAATGAAAACTTGGAATCTGTGAATTGCCTGCTTAATGAGAAAATCCTTGCATGTGAAAAAGAGACAAATGATTTGAAAAATGACTTATCTAGATTTGTCAAAGGGAAGGAGAACTTAGATAAAATGCTAGGTGTCAAGGTGAATTTTCAAAAAGAGGGTCTTAGATACATCCCAATCAATAAAAAATCTTTTAAACATAAAATGACAATCTCTTTTGTTCATACATCCGACATTCCTAGCACCTCCAAAGCTGCTCCTCTCATTTTTCAAAAGAAAACTTCTGAAAATAGTTTTGAGAAAAAGAAAAATCTCCACACAAAACCCACCATGCAAAAAGGGTTTCAAAATTTTCAGAATGGGCGAAAAATGAACTTGAATGTTGAATGCTTTTATTGTGGCATGCATGGCCATGAAATGAATGATTGTGTTGTCATGAAAATGGATGATGAAAAAGCATGCAAAGATAGCTCTGCCTTCAAAACGAAGAGAAATGGTTCTTGCTTCTATTGTCATAAACTAGGCCATGTGATGGATAATTACTTTGTGAAGCAAAAGGATGATTTTCAAGTCATGAATGTTAAGCGTGATTTTCAAAGGAAATTCAGAAATGAACATGTCTTTCATGCTCAAAGGTTTGCATCCAATAAAAGAAACTTATTCACAAAAAATCATGCAAACGATGGTAACTCATTCCGTAGACCCACATCACCTTGTTACTTTCATTGTGGGAAATAGGGCCATGTTATGAAAGAATGTTGGTTCTTGAAAATACAAAGTTTCCATGCTTCTAGAATGAATGCTAGGTTTAATTTTGTTAAATCTAGATCCTTTGAAAATAGAAGATGGAATGCTTTTGAAAAATCCCTTGCTCCTAAAAAGAAATCTTTTGGCAAAAATACTTCTCCTCAATGCCGTTATTGTGAAAACCATGGACATATTATTGAAGATTGTAGGATCATGAAGAATGATGACATGATGGCTATGAGAATGTCAATGAGAGATTCTGGTAGAAATGTTTCTAATCTCCAAGAGCCCAAGAAGGCTTGGGTGCCAAAATCTGACGAATGAGTCGGTTATGGTAAAGGTGTGCCTTGAGGTAAATGAGAAATGAAAAGGGGTTCAATAAAATGGAACAAGACACATTCAAATGGTAAAACCCCAACTTTATTTCTTCTTTGTCAAATTGGCATTTCTGATGGTTTCCTTCGGCTACTTTGTTTTGCATGAATTGCATCTCCTTACAAGCCACTCATGCTCTCATTAAATGAATATTTGGTATATCAAATGATGTTATGTGAAATGATATATTAAGTCTATCAGGAAGCTAACATCATGGGTGAAGTGATTCTCGGATCAAGTACTCCGTCTTGTACCAAAATTCAAAATAGATTGTTTTGGCCAATAAGGAATCATGTCTTTAGAAGGAAATCATTTTGCCTTGAGATTCTGTAATATCATGTGCACTCGAATTGAATCTGAAATTCTTTCTTGTTTCAGAAGGTAAAATTTTTGAAATGTAAATTATTCATTTGACAGATTTTGTTTCTGAAAACATCATCTGTTACCCTTGTATTCTGCTATGATGAACGGTGTCTCATTGGTTGAATGAATTGAAAATTTTGTGGAATAAGCATGATGTCTTTGCCTATTGAATACTTCTCTATCTGAAATGCATGAGCATTTGAACCTAATTGATTTTCTGGTATATCAAATGGTGTGTAGTGGAAGGGTGGATTATGTTCACCTAGAAGCTCTCACTATGTGTGAGTTGGGTTTTCAGACCGTTACCTCCACCTCATACCGGAACTTTAAAAATCTGTTTGGCATGTGGAAGACTTTTTAAACTTGTGTAATTTTGTTGAAAATTTATTTTTGAACAGGTTCTGAAAATAAATGGGATGCATTACTCATTTCCAATCTTTTATGCACCCTTGTTCTGAAAGGCCTAGTGCTGAAATACTTGTTGTTCATCTTTCAAAATTGAATGTCCTCTTGTGGAATCTGAAAACAGTTCTGAAAATCAGTCTTCCCATCTTGTCTTTGCATATTGCATTCCTTTCTCATATAGGGATAGGTTGCTTGCATTAGAATTCAATGCATTAGGTGCATTTAGACCATCAAAATGAAAAATTGAACTTGTAACTTGCATCCATGCTACATCTTGCATCTTGCATTGCATTTTCATGTGTTTATAAGCTGCATGCATTAGAAAATTCATAAAGTGCATTTAGACCATATATCATATTGCATATTTGCATATCATTGCACCTTTGCACATCATATCTATTTACATATCATATCTACATATCATTCACGTAGTGCATTTGCTTTCAACATTGGTATCATATCTTCGGAACCAACAAGAATTGTATTTTGCATTGCATATTGCATATACTCCCGTTGTGTGCTTGCATGATATTATATGCTAATCACCCCCTTCATTGAAATTTCTAAGACCTCATATTTCTTGCTAAATAACATTGCAAATTGAGTCATCACTAGAGTGCTACATGTCTTATACACAGGGGGAGTAATCTTATGATAAGTGCATCTATTTAGGGGGAGCTGCACTGTTATGTGTTCATGAAATTTTTGGTATACATGCTGAATCAAATTCGCACACTCCAAGCACCAAATGTGAAAATGAGTGTTAGAAATAAGGATGTAGGAATTTCCTTTCAACACTCGAGAAATATTAAACTTACTGCATGAATGTCAAAGAGACAGTTGAGGAAAAAGCTGCCTGCCTATTTTTATAGAAAGAATCTGAAAAGAATGGCAGAGCAATGCCTAGTTTCACTGAGTAAATTGGGCACATGTCACCTGAGACGTGATGTGGTTCACTTCAGAAAGGTGTTGTACTAGTATCTCTGCTCAAAATGAGGTGGAATGGTTCAGTATTCTGAGTAACCGGGGATTCTGGCATGAGCTCCACGTGTCTCCTCGCGTAAAAAGGAATCTTTCGAACCAGATCACTCTTGAGAAATTCTGTCTATCATGCGTTATTGGTTGAGTTAAAAAATTTGTGAAAACTCATTATGGCAGAGCGTAGCCTCCAATACGCTGTTCTCTTAATGAAATGCAGTTTGAATAATCTATCATTGTGTTGATCTGAAAATCTGAATATCCATATGACTATAGTCTATTTTCATGTTGTTCACCTACACATATAGAAATTTGATTTAATATGTATTCAGAAAATTGATTGACTGCATTGACTACTGCATAACTCCTCTGTGTGATTGCACAATCTCCTAGGTGATACACATAAGCATCCTAGTTGTTTTGACTCTCATACACTTTTCTTATACAAATTCCCCACTTAAATGAGTAAGGGGGAGTTGTATTGTATGTATATATGTATACATATATGTTTGGTTGCATAGTGCATTATACATCTCATCATTTGTATGCACTTAGCCTAAAGCATTCCTAAAGAAAATTTAAAAAATTTTAAAAATCATGAAAATCAAAACTTTGTGACCCTCACATAGAAATAATCAACATGATTTTTTTTGCATTCAACATTTGGCCTAGTTGATTTTTATTGCATTGAATGCTTGCATTGAGTTTTTATGCATTTCCAGAAAATATAAAAATCAAAAATTTGAAAATCAAAGAAAATCATTTTATATGCCATCTTGCTGTTGTTTTGCTCTTGCATCTTGTGAATATCTACAATGGGTTCTCGACCTTGCATGCTATCATGTTGAATGCTTCATGTTGCATAAATCTTCAACCAATGGATCATCTCTTTGAGGCCACCCATTTCCAATAATTGGTATCATGTCACATAATCTCTTATCTTTGTATCAATTGGTCTTCACATTGGTATCATCTCTTCCAGCCTAACATATTCATATCATGTCAATTAACCCAATGTCTTTTTTGTAGATGACAAAAAGGGGGAGAGAAATGTTGTGTGCTCAATGGTTGGTTTGGTTATGTGCTCAATGCATGTTGGTTGCGTGCTCAAGGGGGAGAAGAATGTTGGTTGAGAATGTTGTTGTGTACTCTCGCACACATTATTTTGTCATCATCAAAAAGGGGGAGATTGTTGTAGGAGATTGTTGCATCTCCTAGTGTTTGATTTTGATGATACCAAAAAAACTGTGCTTTGTTTGGTGTTTAGATTTAATGATAACCAAATGTTTGTGCTTGGGCTGAATGACTCATTGAGTATGCCTGTGATCAAAACCCATGGCTCATGCTTGGAACTCAAAGGACCGCATCAATGAAGTTCTTCTTCCACAAGGGAGTTACCTTTCTCATTGCATTGCATTGACTCTTACTATGTTTTATACACTTCATCAACAAAGGTTTTTCGTGGTTTCTCCATATGAGATTTGGGTCATGAATTTATAAGACTTTCTACATGCCTCTTGTATACGCTCATTTTTGCCTAAAAAGCATGGCTTAAGAAAGTGTTTCTTGTTTAAGAAAGATTGGGCTCCTATGTGCTTGAAGTTGTGATATGGAATGAAGTTTAAATAGCTTTTTATGTATGGTTTTGAATGCACTCCATGCATATTCTTCATAGGGTTTTGAGGCTAGTTTAAATGTTTGAGTTCATCATGTAAATCTTAAAAGAAATGAGTTGTTAGTGCTCAAGCTTGAATCTCATGTGAAATTTGGTAATTTTGGGTGGAATGATGCTCATATACATTGCATATACACTTGGCAAATTAGACCCAATCACATTGTTAAATGGCATCCTCACGATATATGAAATTTGGTTTAATGATGCTATCTTATTGCATAAATTGGATAGCCATATGATCTTGATGTTATGTTGTGGTTGATTGAGTTTTCCAAGTATTTTCATCCTCCTTGTTAATGATTTCATGTATGTACTTCATGCATTCATCACTTGGGATCATTGGGGATGTTTTCTTACATGTTTACTAATATTTTTATTTTTTATGTATTTTTTCTACAGGTTTAGGTCGACCTAAAGGACAGTTCAGGTCGACCTAAAATTACTGTAGCTAGCGGTCGACCGCCAGAAATTTTAGGTCGACCGAAATTCCCAGAAATGGGAGTTTTCATCTCTGCAGAATTTAGGTCGACCGCCCACCCCGTGTAGGTCGACCGCCAACGGTGAAAAGTCAAAACGTGGTTCCGAAACTCCTCTAAACCAAGTCAACAAGTGCCTAACCTTTTGTCCCTTTATCCTTGGGTTGGTGGTAGACTTATTAGAGGTCTTTTGGAGGACTCTAGAAGGGCTATACTAGTCTTTTGGTGCTTCCGATTAGTATGCATATGAGAGCTACGAATTTCATAACTCTTAACCCTAATGTGTTTATGTTTTCCTTCTTGCAGGTGGAGAAAGAGGAGATAGCAAGGAAGAGCTCAAGCCAAGGAGATTTGATCAACATCCAGGAGGATTTGGAGATCGTGCATGAAGAGAAAGTGAAGCGGATTGAAGAGAGGAACGCGTTGACGCTCAAATCGATGGCATCCGGCTTACCTCCGAATCGAGCATCAAAGAACATCATCATCCGGCCTGGAAATTGAAGGGGGAACAACTTCCACATCTTACTCCTATCCATTTGTGATTGTTCTTAAGGGTTTCATTTGTGTCTGAGCATATCTTGAGTATGTATTTTGATTTCCTCAACTCATAAAGATTTTCGTGTGTGTGTGTGACCGTCTATGTACGGTTGTGTGATTTCGGTGCTGCGGGTGTTGCAGCTCGTGTTTTTGTATGTTGTTTGCTGCATTTGTTGCGGCAAGTCCATGTGCATTGTGATCCGGTGTTGGATCATGTTGGAGACTCCGTCTCTGTGTTTGTGTGTGTGTTGGGGCGCGTCCCCGTGTGTGTGTGCAGGCGTGTTCCTGCGTGTGTGTGTGTGTTGGAGCGTTGCTCCGTGTTGGGGATTTATCCCCGTGTGTGTTGGAGCCTTGCTCCATGTTGGGGAGTTTTCCCCGTGCTGGTATATCCAGCGAGTGGAGCCTTACCAGTTGGTAAGGGGTGGACGTAGGGAGCCCGTCGTGGTCCCGAACCACCTTAAAAATCTCCGTGTCCTGTGGTTTGCCTTGTGTGGTTGCCTCCTTATCATCTACCTCATTCATAGGAGATTGTGGTTCAAATCATACAATGTTCACACACATTGCTTGATTATCTAAATTCCACTGTGTGTCATACTTGTTTGACAATTGTGTTTACTTGCCCGAGTGAGTCGGAAGAAATTGAGTGAACTTAGCTTACACTGTCTAGGTTAATCCCTTCAATCTTGTCAAAATTGTTAATTCCGCATAGTTAGTTATTTAATTTACCATTTTTAGTGGGGGATAATTCAACCCCCCTTTCTTGTCCGCTTGCCTACGCGGGACCAACAAACACTTGTGTGTGTGGATCTACGCAGATCCGTGTGTGTGTGTGTGTGTGTGTGTGTGTGTGTGTGTGTGTGTGTGTGTGTGTGTGTGTGTGTGTGTGTGTGTGTGTGTGTGTGTGTGTGTGTGTGTGTGTGGTTCTTCTTCTTCGCATTTCTGTGTGATTTGGTGCTTGTGCACCTTCGTGGGAGTTATGAACTCCTCACGAGTGTGTGTGTGTGGTTTGATCTTGTAATCCTTTACAAGATAGTGTGTGAATCCTCACAGTCTGTGAGGGGTGGACGTAGGTTGCCATTGTTGCATCCAAACCACCTAAAAATCATTGTCTATTGTGTGGTTTGTTTCTTATCTTCTACCTCCAATTCTGTTCTAGCATGTTCACATATTGCATCAGCTGATTTCTTCGTTTAGATCTAGATTAATCGATCACTCTCTAATAGATCTCTGGTATATCAAAAGCTGGGTTCGGACTGACAAGGTTAGTCTTGTCGGGAAGATAACACCTTGCGTGAGAGAATCTTTGAATTCACAAACTCCGCCTAATACCAAAGAGCTATTGTAGTGGTGATTTTGATAAGATCTATTTTTCTCTACATCAGATCTAATTTGTTGATTGTTATTTTTTGATACAAACTTCAAATCAGTTAAAGTTTTCTTAAAATTTTTTATCACCCAATTCACCCCCCCTCTAGGGTGTCATTGATCGCGGGACTTCAATTGGTATCAGAGCTAAGGCTCTAATTCTTTTAGATCTAACGATCTAGAGTAAGATCCAGATCAATGGCCAACAAGGGGATGATGCCTGAGGGTCATTCCATTCACCATCCTCCATACTTCGATGGCTTGAATTACTCCTATTGGAAAAATAGAATGCACGTCTTTCTGAGAGCCCAAGAATATGAGATCTGGAGGGTTGTGGACAAGGGTCCGTATAAACTCTCGGATGATTAAGAAAAATGGACACCCGAGGAAATTAGGAAATGCACTGTAAATTTTAATGCTATGAATATTATGCAATGTGCTATACATCCTAATGAGTTTTCTCATGTATCCATGTGCAGTTCAGTGAAGGAGATGTGGGACAAGTTACGGCTCATATATGAGGGAACCTCAGAGGTCAAGGAAACCAAAGCCAATCTACTTGTCAGGGATTACGAGCTATTCAAAATGAAGCCTGAAGAAACCATCTCAGAGATGTTCGCGAGGTTAACTGAGATCACAAATGGTCTCAAAAGCTTTGGGAAGGAGTACACAAACTCCGATCTTGTGAGGAATGTTTTGAAATCATTTCCACCAGCATGGCACACCAAGGCCACTGTTATTGAAGACTCAAAAAATTTATCCACACTCTCTCTGGATGAACTCATAGGGTCACTCATGACCTATGAGATAAACATGAGGAGAACAGCCGAGGAAGAAACGAAGAAGAAGAAAGTGGTGGGATTGAAAGCTCACCAATCTGATGATGACTTTCAAGAAAAAGAATCCAGCGAGGGAAGCAATGAAGAAGAAGACTTGGCCTTGATAACTCGCCAAGTAAAGAGATTTTTGAGAAAGAAGAGAAACTTCCAAGGCAATTTTAGAAAGGGGCAAAGGAAGCCCGTTCAAACCAAGGGTGAGCCGAGTAAGCCCAATAATGCCATTTGTTATGAATGCAAGATGCCCGGGCACGTGAGAGGAGAGTGTCTAGATCTAAAGAGGAAATTCAAGAAGGACAAGCTCAAGAAACCCCAAGCAATGGTCGCCACATGGAGCGACAAAGAGGACGAACTGTCTGACGAGGAGATCCAAGAGCTAGTGGAGAGCTTGTGTCTCATGGCACATGAAGATGATTAAACTGAGGTAAATTCTGACCCTGATTTTATTTCAAATGAACAATGGGAGTCAGAGTATGAAAAATTGTATACCAAATACAGAAAAATCAAATCTAAAAATAAAACTCTCAAAAAAAGATTGATGATTTAACACATGAGGATATTTATGTGAAGTTTAAGAAACTGGAATAGGAATGGTTCGAGTTAAATGAAGAAAAAGAAAGTTTGTTACAAACAATCTTAACCAGTGAAAAAAATCAAGAAGAATTGATGTGCAAATTATCTGAAATTGAAAATGGTTTTGAAAAATTGAAAAGTGAAGAAGAAGTTCTGACATTCACAAATTCAGAACTTGAAAACAAAAATGTGAGTTTGGTTGGAGAAGTGGCTGAACTTCAGTCCACCTTATCTAGGTTTGTCAAAGGCAAACAAAACTTAGATAATTTGTTTGGAGTCAAGGTTAACGTCCAAAAGGAAGGATTGAGATATATTCCCCAAAACAAAAAATCCTTTGAGCATAAGATCACTACATCCTATGTTCATGAAAAAGATAACAACTATGCTTCATGTTCTCACTCCAAGCCAAAACATGTTCAACCTAAACCACGTCAATTCCAAAGAAGATTGTCAAATGTCAATTGCTTTCATTGTGGTAGATTTGGACATGTTATTGCTAATTGTTGGTTCAAACAAAACAATGAAAGAAATCATGCCATTTGGACCAGAAAAAGATATGCACAGAACTGGACTAACTCCTATGGACCCAAATTGGTTTGGGTACCAAAAACAATTGGATGAGAATGTTGTTTCTTGCAAATATGTCTTGAAGTCAGAGGGAGTAAATGGTACCTGGACAGCATGTCACGTCCCGACGCGAAATATCGGGACTGGCAGTAGAAACAATTAATAATAATATGTGGATTTACAGACATGCTATGCTAAAGCTAAATGTCAACACAACACCATGAACAGAACTTGCCAGCTGATTTAGTTTGTATGGATATGAAAGATTATGATATTATGTCGGAAGTATGTTTAAGAGGGTTTATGTGATTGGAAATGGGGCGTGACACAGTGGCTGTTCAAGACATATGACAGGGGACAAGAAGGTGTTCGTTACACTGCAAGACAAGGATGGAGGTTCAATTACTTTTGGAGGCAAAGATAAAGGTAAAATCAGTGGGATCGGTAACATAGGTAAGAATTCTGAAACCTTGATTGAAAATGTTCTGTTAGTGAAAGGCTTGAATCACAATCTGCTAAGCATAACTCAATTGTGCGACAAGGGCTTTAAAATTGTTTTTGATGAAACTCACTGCCTTATTATGAATAAAATCTCGAATGAAATCAGATTCATCGGTAAAAGGAATAATAATGTGTATACAATTGACCTTGATGATGTTGCCGGTGATGATGTATGCTTGGTAGCAAACAACCATGATAATGCATGGCTATGGCACCGAAGGCTAGGTCATGCTAGTTTTGGAGTAATCTCCAAATTATCTAGACATGACTTGGTGAATGGGTTGCGTAAATTAAAATTTGAGGCTTGCACAAAAGGTAAGCAAACACGTATCTCTTTCAAGAATAAAAATATTGTTTCTACCGCTAGGCCTCTAGAACTGTTGCACCTTGATCTCTTTGGTCCGACTAGGACATCCAGCCTAGGAGGTAAATCTTATGGATTTGTAATTGTTGATGATTACTCCAGATTTACATGGGTGTTATTTTTAGCTAATAAAAATGATGCCCTGGTGGAGTTTCAAGTATTTTGCAGGAAAATCTAGAATGATAAAGGGTACCTCATCACCACATTTCAGAGTGATCATGGTGGCGAATTTGAAAATCATGATTTCAGGAGCTTCTGTCAAGAGTAGGGCTGTCAATGGGCCGGGCCGGGCTTAGGTCAGCCCGGCCCGGGCCCGACTTCTCAACATTAAGGCCCGAGCCCGACCCGGGCCCGACTTATGTCGGGCCGGGCCGGGTCGGGCCGGACATTATGCATGTAAACATTTCAAAGCCCGACTAAGGCCCGGCCCGGCCCGACAACTCAAATAAAATAATAAAAATAATAATATAAAACATATAACCTCACTAAATTAATCAAAATTTTGATATTAATTACATAATTTATGTAAAAAGAGAGTTTTAAAATTTATCATTAAGTAAAATAACATAGTTTTAACTAAATAATTTTTAAATTTTGATGTGGGAATAAAAAAAAAGAATGGGCCGGACCGGCCCGCGGGCCGAACTCAAAGCCCGAGCCCGGCCCGCTGGTCAAGTCGGGCCGGGCTTTTAGGCCCGACTAAAAGCCCGCGGGTCGAAAATGACCTTGCGGCCCGGCCCGAAATCGGGCCAAGCCCGCGGGCCTATCGGGCCGGCCCGGCCCATTGACAGCCCTAGCCAAGAGCAAGGATACACACACAATTTCTCATTACCAAGAACACCTCAACAAAATTGAGTAGCGGAGAGGAAAAATAGAACCTTGATAGACATGGCACGGACCATGTTAAGTGAGAACTCCCTACCTAGATATTTTTGGGCCGAGGCGGTAAGTACAGCATGCTACATCATCAACAGGGTAATGGTAAGGCCCATTTTGAAGAAAACTCATATGAGCTCTACCAGGGTAAGAAACCAAACATTTCCTATCTTAAACATTTTGGATGCCCTTGCTATGTTCTGAATAATGGTAAGTCAAACCTAGGAAAGTTTGATGAGAAAAGTGACAAAGAAATTTTTCTAGGTTATGCACTTAACTCTAGAGCTTATAGATTATTTAATAAAAGGAGTTTAGTCGTTGAAGAAAGTCCTCATGTTATTTTTGATGAGTCTGAATTGAAATTGACAAATATTGTTGGAACCCTAGTTTTAATGATGACAATCTATGAGTCATGTGAAGACTAGGAAAAGGGGTCTTTGAATTGAATTTCATTGAGACACACAGTCAGATAGCCGATATCTTCACAAAACCCTTAAACCAGGAACAATTCAACAAAATAAGAAGAGAGCTTGGCATGTGCAAGGGTGAGAGCATACATACCTAGGTTTTCACTTAGGTCAAAAGTTGCACATATAGAAACTCATTTGCATTAAGAGTAGATTATCATGCATATTGTATGCATTTACTTTTAATACCTTGAGTGTATTTTCACCCTTGCATGCTTGATTGTATTTATATATACAACCCTCCTTGAAATTTTTCTAAGGATAAATTTTTCTTGATTAAATAAATGTGGACCTAATGGCTTTGGAACTAAGGCACTTTCTGAGGGGGAGCTAGAGATTGTTCTCAATCTTCCATCTCTTATCCTATCAAGTCATCTTTATCATTATTCCTTGTTGGTGGTTCAATCTAGAAGGTCAGATGATGGTGCTCATAAAAAAAAAGAAATAAAAAAAATAAAAAAATTGAAAAATTGAATTTTGAGCTAGGTCGACCATTTCGGTCGACCGCCAGCCCCGGTCCGGTCGACTGACACCGGTGAACTGGCCCGACCGAACCCTCAACCGAACCATCTTTTAAGGGGTTCTAAAACGCCATTCTCTCATTCTAACATCCCCATTCTCTCTCCAACATATTTCCCTAACCCTGGAACACCCAAACTCCACCTTTCAAGCCCAAAAACCTCATCCTCGTTCAACATGCACAAGATCCAGTCGGTTTGTCACCATTTCGGGATGAAATCTCCACGGCCGTTCGTGCGAGTGTGAAGCTCTTCCCAGGTTCCAGGTTGTGGAGAAGGCTATTGCAAGCCCTTGGAGTGTCATTTGGTTCAACTTCTTCCCCCAGGACGAGAGTCATCTTTTCAAGGGTTTCCATTGGGTTTTCTAGTTCGAGATGCCGCCTAGACGGAGCTCTCGACGTTCTGCCCAAGGGGAAGCTAGTGGTCAGAAGCGAGAGGCCCCAGCTCCTCCACCAAAGTAAGCAACTGCACCTCGTCGTGCACCTCGGTTGCCTCCCCGTCCTATTATCGACCCTCGACTGGCGACTTTAATGAGGTGAACGAGATTTTGCCCGATTTATGTGCTGTCTTGGAGATTCAACCAGGTTGGATTGATTTTGTCACTAAGTATACCCGATACTACCCCAATCTAGTGCAGCAGTTCTATGGAAATTTGGTCGAATGAAATGAGGAATTATATACAATTGTTGAAGGTGTTGAGTTTCATATTACTCCGGATTTGTTTGAGCGTGCATTAGGAGTTTCGGCTAGAGGAGCCGACATGATTTTTGGTCATGGTGCTATTGAGGAAACTTTTCTTGCTATGACCAGTTGTGATTATGTGCATGGTGTCAGCGACTTAATCATATTGAATGCAAATCATTTTCCACCATTGCAGCGTATATTGCACCATATGTTTACCTCCCTCATTTATCCAAAGAGTGGCAGTATAAATGAAGTAACAAAAGTTCACAGGTTTCTATTTTACAATGTTATGAATGGGATTCAAGTCAACATGGGTCGCCTCATGATGACTCTGATTGGAACCTGCCGAACAAATTTGCGGAGGTCCTTGCCCTATGCTTCACAGTTGATCGGCATATTCATCTATGCTGGGATCAATTTGGCAGATGAACAGTTCATTTATGTTCGACAAGATGATATATATAATGAGCATAAGATTTTCACAGATATGGGATACTATTGGGGTCCGGATGGTGAGCTTCGTCGTGATGTGCCCGTTTATGGGGAAGATGCAGTCAATGAAGGAGAACAAGAATAGGAGCAGCAGGATGATCCAGGGGAACTACCCCCTCCAGTTCAGGCTGAGGACCAGCCTCCTCCGACTTCACCTCATCACATGGATCCAGAGATGCCTCCTCCACCACAGTACTATCATGGAGAGTCTTCTACTCAGGGGGCCGGACAGCACTCTTGGGTAGACTATGAGACTTTTGACATGTGTTTTACTGGACTAGAAACTCGGATGAATGCCTTTGGGGAACAACTTTCTACCTTTGGAGATAATATAGCAACCATGGGCACCATGCTAGAATCTTTGCCACATAGCCAGATTCTTTCTCCACAGCTCTGGACTCCTTATCCACTCAGAAGCACACTCTGTCCACCAACATGACCACCCTTACCCAGAGCCATGAAGATTCACGTGAGACTTTTCATGCTATGAACCGTGTTCTCCTGAACATGCAGCACCGTGACTATGATAGGGATCAAACTCTTGCCCATATCCAGCACCGCCTTTAGCATCAAGACCACCTAATTGCAGATATTCGACAGCATTTTGGCCATGTGCCTCTTCCTCCACCAGACGCCCAGCGTCCTGCAAATGGCTAATGAGGCTGTTCTTTGGTTTTCTACCTCCAGTCTGTGTCCTTGGGTCTTTTGTCTTTTGGGTCTCCTGTTCGATTATCCTATCCCCTCTTTTGATGATGTCAAATGGGGAGAAGTAGTTAGTGCAGGTCTTATATATTCTATGTTTGCATGTTCGTATGTTTGTATGCATGATCATTTGTGAGGGGTCCTTGTGTCATCAGTTCTGCATTTGTTTTGTCGCATGTGTCGAGAGTCTTGCATTCATTCTCTCAAGAATCAATGTACCTTGTAATGAAATGATGAAATGAATGCACTTGGTTTTTGATATAAAGTGGTTGGCTCTTATTTCTCATTTCCCATCTATCTTGGCAAATAACAAGTTGAATATCTTGCGTATATTGTATGGTTTGCGTTGCCTTGTATAATGAAGAATGCTTGGTTTGATGCACTACCCGTACGCCAAGTGATTTTGATGATAATAAAACCCCGAACTTGGTTTCCGCCTAGTGCCTTGCCTAAGCACTCTAAAGCTAGCATTGTATGTGATTAAGGTAATTGTGAATCATGACAATGCTCATCTGTTAAAAGCCTCCCAAATGCATAAACTGAGTTAATTGAATTCCAAAATGAATGGTTAAGTTGTTGGAACTCATGAATGTAACTGAACCAAACATTTGGTAAATTATGTGAGTATATCAAACCTCGTGGGCAATGGTTCAGTACCTTCATAATTGCAAGTGCATGTGTAAGTCTTTCCAACTCAAGCTAAAGCACAAATTGATCATGTTTCAAATATCCCCAGAATAACTCAAACAACCTCAATTTGTTTGGTACAAAATGTGGACTCTAAAGTTATTACCTCATGGATATCTTTCACTAGGCTAACAATTCATTTCTGCAGGTTTCTCCAGGCACGGTCGACCACAGGATAGGGCCCGGTCGACCGATTTTCCCAGTGTTGAAAAGTTCAATGACTGTAAAATTCCGGTCGACCGCCCCCTCCTGCCTGGTCGACCGCCAGCTTCGAAGCCTCCATTGTTGACTTATTTATCTCCACGAGGTTGAAGCACTTATCAATGGTTTTTTAATCCCAAAAGTCTCCAGACATCCCTGGAATTGTGGATCTGTGTCTTGGCCTGTCCTTGACCATCCAAGTTATATAAACACATCTCTTGCGGGAAAGAAACCCTATTTTTTACAAAAGAGAAATCAAAGGGGCCTGCCAAGGGAGAAAGAGTGCTGCTACTGTAGCTCCGTGAACAGTGCTGCGTCCAAGAGTTCTTCATCCAAGAGCAAGGTTCTCAAGATCATCTGTAAGCCATTCAAGTGAAGATCAAGCTGAGGAGCAAGCTTCATCCAACATCCTCTTCATTCACTAAGGGGGAGCCTAAATCTGAAGTTCTCATTTTGTGTTTCTCCTTCCATTTCTAATTGAGCTTAAAGTGTGTGTCCTTGTAATATCTAAACACTTGTGTGTGTGTGGATCTACGCAGATCCGTGTGTGTGTGTGTGTGTGTGGTTCTTCTTCTTCACATTTCTGTGTGATTCCGTGCTTGTGCACCTTCGTGGGAGTTCCGAACTCCTCACGAGTGTGTGTGTGTGTGGTTTGATCTTGTAATCCTTTACAAGATAGTGTGTGAATCCTCACAGTCTGTGAGGGGTGGACGTAGGTTGGCATTGTTGCATCCAAACCACCTAAAAATTACTGTCTCTTGTGTGGTTTGTTCCTTATCTTCTACCTCCAATTCTGTTCTAGCCTGTTCACATATTGCATCAGCTGATTTCTTCGTTTAGATCTAGATTAATCGATCACTCTCTAATAGATCTCTGGTATATCAAAAGCTGGGTTCGGACTGAGAAGGTTAGTCTTGTCGAGAAAGATAACACCTTGTGTGAGAGAATCTTTGGATTCAAAAACTCCGCCTAGTACCAAAGAGCTATTGTAGTGGTGATTTTGATAAGATCTATTTTTCTCTGCATCAGATCTAATTTGTTGATTGCTATTTCTTCATACAAACTTCAAATCAATTAAAGTTTTCTTAAAATTTGTTATCACCCAATTCACCGCCCCTCTTGGGTGTCATTGATCGCGGGACTTCACGCCATCCTCCAACTCGGGAAGAGCAGGTTGCAAGTCAATGAAGTCTTCACCATCGGTGTCGGCTTAGTATACTTCTTGTTTTCTGATGCTGCTGGTTAACTCCGATGGGACTAGATGATCATCATTGCCAGACCCCAATGAGGGCTGTTCTATTCCTCAAACGGCTGTTGGCATGTGTTTGTGGGGTCGTCAGTTGATGACTTTGGGGCTTCCACGGAGCCATCACTAGATGCGATCGGGCTCTCCTAGGGGTTGTTGGCTGGCGCTAATGGAACTTCTCTAGTTTTGTTAGCAGAAGTAGATAAGGCCTCCTGGAAAGTGTTCCGAGCTACTATTTTTCTTGGAAGGTCTATAGCATCGGATTCCTTAGTGGATTAGAGAACAGTAGGAGATTCCTCAACTTCCGCTTCTGGGGCAGGGAATGGTGGATATTCTTCCACTGTTGGGACTGGGGTACCAGACTTAGCAGGGAGTGAGATTAAGATCTCCTCTTCCTCTTCCCCAGAGCTATCAAATTTTGCATTCGCATTAGTCTGGTCATTGTTTGGCTAAGCGATACCTACGACATTGACTGCATAGTAGACATAAAAGTTTGACTCTTGGTCATAGCTGAGCCCCCTTCTATCTTTTCGATAAAACGAAGGGTGCCCCTAGACCTGAGGCGGGGTCCACAGTCGGTGGAAATACTCCCATCGTGTAGAGTCTTGCCACTGGGAATGTTTTGCTTCTGGCACATGATGCGCTGTGGCATATCATCTAGTACTTGAACTACTTTAGGGGTGTTGTCGGCCGGCGTGGGCCAGCCGAAGCCAACCCCCGGTAGGGCATGAGGTACTATGTCTCCCTTGTATAAGATGATGGGTTTATCCCTATTAGCCTTCTTCTTGTTTCTGAGTTGCTATTTGTAGGTAACGACAAATGTCTTCAGCGGCTCAACCTTTGTGCTCCTCTGATACACAAGAGAGCTCTATGCATCTTGGAAGTAGTCATATTCTCTTGTCGATAACTCAGCTAATGATATTTGCCTCAAAGTTGATTTTACACCTCTCGGGACTATCTGGGGTTGACTTGGCGTCTAAGCGTAGGTGATATAGCTTGGCCTTTTCTTCATGGATGGAGAAGAGGCCGTCCTCATCTTCCTCCGATAGCCACCCATTGCTTTTGATCTTGATGAGGGGGTATTCGTTGGGTCCCCCAAAGTAGAGCGAAGCATCAACCAGGTTGCATTCTGTTGGACTGAACAAGGATTGGTTTGCAAAGATCGTATGCTGCTCTTTATGTTTTGCGTATTTGATGCATTGATGGAGGGTTAAGGGGATGACCCAGTTCTCATGCAACTAAGGTTGACACAGTAATACTTTGTAAGATGTGTCAGCATCGATGATGTAGAATGTCACCTTTGTAGTGAAATCATTTAGCATGAGGTCCACGTCTACCTAGCTAAGAACATCCTCAAATTTTGGTTGAAAGAAGATATCTTGACTGCTTGGTCCTTCTAGAGGTATGGCGTCAAGTATAGGGCCTTGAAGGTTTTCAACGGCATGATGTTGATGGCAGCACCGACATCTACCAAGATCTGGTTTGCCTCATGACCATTGATATTTCCTCGTATATAAAGAGAGGGTTGTGGAACGGAGAGGATAATAGCATATCCTTTTCTATGAATGTGACAGTGGCTGCGCAGGGTTCATATGTTGCCGCCTTCAATTCTGCAACATGAGTTTCATATACTTCTGGCTCCTGAGTATTTTGATGAGAGCCTCCCGTAGCTCTTTACTCCAGGCGATGGCTTCCCAGACTGTGATGTTGGAGGGAAACTACTTCATCTGGTGAAGGATCTTCCTATTGGCTCAAGCACGAGCCTCCTGCAACGAGGGTAGTATGCTGGGCAGCGTCTTGTGCAAACTATCGCGTCCATCCCCATTAGGGAGTTGCATTGCCTTGCCTTTGTTGCGGGGATCAGATTTGTCATGATCACCTATAAGCTCTTGGAATAGTGGCGCCAGCGGTGGCTCTTCTGGGGGAGACTAGTGGGCCGGGTCATCCTTGCCGGACCGACCTGCTTGGTCTTTAACCATAGTTAGAACTAGAATTGGAACCTAGAGACTGGTAGACACTTCCTCCTCATTAGAGGGGTCGAATATGCATGGGTTGTCCTGAATTTCAATTTCTAGAATGGGGCGAAGTTCTTCCCCTCAGAAGATGATGATCCGATCTGGGTCGAATGTGGGTCGGTGGAGGGGTTGTTCATGATTCCTTCCGCACCCTCTATCGTACCCCCAGCCATGGCCTCAGCCATGACTGATGCCTTCAGAGCTCAGCTGTAGTCCCAGTGGGGCAGTAGTTCTTTGTCTTGTAAATTCTCTAAATGGCTCAACAAGGCAATTGGAGAAGCGTGATGGGGGTGCTAGGAGAGAGAAGCTCTGAGGGTGGGGTCGCGAAAGGGGGGCCTCTGTATGGAGACCCCTCCAAAGAGGCCACCACAGAGGATAGAAGCGGGCCAGACGCTGCTTCCTCACAACTTGGCCCTCCCTCACCGCGTGGTCTCACATCCTCCCGGCATCCTACTCAAGCTAGACATAGAGGGAGATCACGTTCAAGAGGTAGGCATCAAATTCCAATCTCTTTCACTCATGTGGCTTGGAACTCCCTTTTCAAGGCCCCATCTTGGCCGCAAGAGATTGGTCTTCACTTTGTCCCTCTGGAAATGAACAACGGAATCAAAGTTGCAATTTATGAGAAGTCTGATTCTGCGGATCTTCTAGTGACTTGGTCATTGGCATTGGTAGGGTATGTGGTAGGATTGCATTTATCTTACAGCCCTCTCCATGCATACGTCAAGTCCCGGTGGGGAACAAACGGGTTTGAATTACATCTTCTACAGAATGGGTTTTTTGTTTGCAAATTTGATTCTGAAGATGATTTACGCCGAGCTCTTGAGGGGTTCCGGACCATCAAAGGTCACCCATGATACTTCGGAGATGGAGTCCTCAACTGACAATGGAACTAGATAGTCTCACGAGTATTCCTTTGTGGGTGGCTTTCCATGGACTTCCGCTTCACCTATGGACTCGGGATTTTATTGTGAAGATCTCTTCCATCCTGGGCGAACCTTTGTATCTCAACAAGCAAACGGCTGAGTGCAAAAGACTAGCTTATGCGAGGGCATGCATCATGATCTTGTCGGGGGAAGAACTCCCTGATTTTGTTCATTACAAAGATCTGGATGGCAGCGTCAAGAAGATAAAAGTAACTTATCAATGGCGTTCGAGACGCTGCTCATTGTGTTACTCCTTTGGTCATGCAGAAGGTGCATGCAAACTGGTCCTCCAAAAAAAACATGAGCAAGTTCAATTCTTCAAGCTCAAAGAACGTTCAAATCCCACTTCAGCTGGCATGCATATTCACAACTCTTTTGAGGTTCTGAACTCGGAAGAAGATGGTGCTCTGGAGGGACTTGGGGTCGCAGCAACTCAGTTCTCTGAGCCTCTCAAAGCCCTAGCGGTTCAGAGGTCTCAGAGCATTGAGTTCGCGACTCAGTCCGAGGCCAACCAGGTTACCAATTCCGTGCAAGGCCATGTAGAGGCCGAATCTTCTTCTTTGGGACGCCTTCACACTACTCTCCTTTGTAAGGGGAATATTTTAGCAAGGGAATCACCCTCCACAAATGGCAAGGAGGTAAAGACAATGCTGATGGCTGCCATACCAACTATAGGTGCTTACTCACCGTTCCTCCTTGCGGATTTTGCGCTAGCTACGGGGGGCGCCCACTAACATCATAACTTTGGAGAGCATCCTGCTGCAACTTGTGGAGAGGTGGCCCCACCTTTCTCTCCACCTTCTCCCAACCTCCATGATGGGATTTCTAAGGGCGCACCATCTTCTCTACACCGCCCACCAATCTATGAAGTAAAGGACCCACCTTCCTTTCCACTTCCACCCTTTCTTCATAAGGTGCAATCAACGTGTGGAGAGCCAAAAGCTCCACACCCAACATGTGAAGAGGTGGCCCCACCTTGCCTTCCACTTCCACCCAACCTTCATGTGGCCCATTCAAAAGAAACTTTAGCAATAATTCAACTACCACCATGTGAAGAGGTGGCCCCTCTCAACTTTCCACCTTTTCCCAATCTTCATGTGGAAGATTCGCCCTCTACTAAAGCCAAGGAGACAACTTTGGCTGAGATGGTGCCCACAAAGTCTAGAGGTGTGGATAAACTTGCACAAGGAGTTGGTGGAGAGGCAGCCCCGCTTTCATTTCCACACCCTCCCACCACTCATGGGGCGCATCCAAAGGAAGCAGTTATTGACAAAATGCCACTAAGAGTTGGTGGAGAGGCGGACCCACTTTCCTTTCCACACTATCCTAACATTCATGAGGTGCCATCTAAGCAAGCAGTCAACATTATTGTGCCACCACAACCTGTCATACACCGCCCACCTAGCACTCAAGGAAAACGTCAACATCCATACTTTAAAAATTTGCATGCTGTGGACGAGATGGACAAATTAAAACCAAGGTCGAAGCTTAAAGAAGTTGATGGGCGGCCCACAACATCCAAAGGCATCTAAGTAACGAATTATCTTCTCTTACTTTGTTTACATGAAATTTCTAGCATGGAATGTTAGAGGCCTCAATAAGAGGGAGAAATGCAGAGAGCTAAATAGATTAATCCAAACTAATGCTTGCGCTTTAGTTATCTTAGTTGAAACAAAAATAAAAATTGCCCATGTTATACTTTCTAAAAACTTAATCTGGCCAGATGCTGAAGTTATTACTAATGATCTTTTTGATAGTAAAGGCCGAGTCTGGATCCTCTGGAACCAAAATCTCCTTGATGCTCACATGGCTGTGGGTAGTAACCAATTCCTACATTTGAGATGCAAGAACAAGTTGAACCTTGAAGATTTCTTCATTACAGGTGTTTATGCTTCCAACTGTGTGAAAGAAAGGAACAATTTGTGGAAGGACAGTACTTGTCTTTCCAACAATATCAACATTCCTTGGATGGTCATTGGCGATTTTAACACAATCAGATATCCTCACGAGAAACTGGGTGGCCGAAAGGTGACTGAGTCCATGTTGGAGGACTTTAATCGGAGCATTCATCATTCGCAACTTGAGGACATTGCCTACTGTGGCAATAAGTTTTCTTGGACCAATCAGGCAGAAGCTCACCGCAAAATCATGGCCAGATTGGATAGATGCCTCATTAACACACTTTGGACTGTCTCATACCCAGATAGTTGGCTTGAGTATGGAAATGAATATTTTTCTGATCATTCACTCATGCTTGTTAATACTGATAAAACTATACCCAAGGACAAGCTCCCATTCAGATTCTATAACATGTGGGTCTCCCACCCTGCATTTCTTGATGTTATTAAAGCTGCATGGGACAAACCGGTAGAAGGGTCTCCTCCCCATGTCCTCTACATGAAGCTTAAGGCCTGCAAGCTGGCTCTTAAGGATTGGAATAGAAACACCTTTGGCAACGTTCAGAACAAGGTGGCCAACTCGAAGAAGAACCTGCAACAAGCTCAAAATAAGATACATGCTATTCCACTTGATGAGACTCTTGTTTTCCAAGAGAAAAAGGCAAGGCAAGAATACATGGATGCTTTACAGCTAGAGGAACACTTCATTAGGTAGAAATCAAGGCAGAACTAGCTGACTTTGGGTGATTCCAATACAAAATTCTTTTATGCCTCCATGGCGGCTATAAAAACAGTTAACCAAATCAGACAATATCAAGATCAGAATGGCAATACTATCAATGATAGTAATCGGGTGAAGGAGCACACAATAGACTTCTACTTCTAGTTACTGAATCAATCTCATGAGCATGAACTTCATGACAATAAGCCACTTCTGCATCTCTCTGAAGATGATAAGCGAATTCTAAATGCTGATTTCACTGCAGAGGAGATTAGGAAGGTTGTTTTCCAATCTCTTACAAACAAGAGTCCAGGCCCTGATGGATTTCCTACTGAATTCTACCAATCTACCTGGCAAATAATTGGAAATGATGTGATTAAAACATGTCTTCACTTTTTTCATACGAGGCACCTGTATAAACAGTTCAATACAACTTTTATTGCGCTGATTCCAACAATGGTGGGGGCTGATCATCTTGAGAATTATAGGCCAATTACACTATGCAACTTCATTTATAAAGTTATTTCTAAGTTCATGGCTGACAGAATCCAAAAAGTGATTTACAAGATCATTAGTCCTCAACATGCTACATTTATTAAAGGTAGAAGTATTACCCACAACATCCTTCTTGCTAATGAATTGACCAAAGATCTGCATTCCAAAGACAAAGGAAAGATAGTATGCCTTAAAGCAGATTTGAGAAAGGCTTTTGACTCTATCGATAGGCATTTCATTTACCATATGCTTAGAAGAATTGGGTTTCTTGCTAAGTGGATTCAATGGATTAGAAGCTGCATTGAAAGTAGTATATTCTCTATCCTCTTCAATGGATCCCCTGCTGGCTACTTTAAGAGCTCTAATGGTATTAGGCAAGGAGATCCTTTGTCCCCTTACCTATTTACCATTGCAATGGGAGGTCTTACTTGCTTGTTGGAAGAAGCTGTTTGCCAAGGTCACGTCAAGGTTGTTAAGTCTACTGAAGTCCATGTTTCTCATATTATTTTTGCAGATGACTTAATTATCTTTCTTCGGAATGACATTGATTCAGTTCAATACTTGGCTAATATTCTTAACAAATTTGGCAAATGGTCTGGGCTCAAGCTGAATCATTCTAAAAGTAAGGTCTATATTGGAGCTATGGTCCAAGACAAATCAGCAATCACAAATGCTTTGAAGGTAGATGAAGGTAATTTGCTAGTTCCTTATTTAGGCCTGCCCCTTATCTCCACTGGTATAAAGAAAATTCACTGTCAACCAATCATTGAAAAAATCAAAACCAGGATTAGCTCTTGGAGAATGAAACTTCTATGGAAGAGTGGGTGGCTGGAATTGATTAGATCTATCTTGTCCACCTATTCTATCTACTAGTCTACGACATTTCTTTTACCTTCAGGATTAATACAGGAGATTGAGAAGATCTTAGCTAATTTCTTTTGGCAAGGAACCAGTGACAAAAAGAATCTTCACATGATCAAGTGGGACACTAAATGCAGATCGAAAAAGGAAGGTGGATTAAACTTGAGATGAATGGCTGATTGGAATAAAGCTTCTTTGGTGAAACAGTGCTGGGATATATTGCATAAGAAGGAGACTTTGTGGATAAAATGAGTTCATAGTAAATACATCTCCAAATGTAACTTTTGGCACATCAAGGTTATGTCTTATCACTCTGTAGCATGGAAAGGTATTCTCCAAATGAGAGCATGACTGGTTAAACAAATTAAGTTTTCTATCTCCAATGGAAGATCTATAAGCCTGTGGTATGATCCTTGGGTTAATGGGAAGAGCATTTTTCAGATGTATGGAGATCGTATAAGACAGGACCTGGGAGCTAACAGGAACTTTACTGTTTCAGAGTTCATTTGTAATGGTACTTGGAATCTTCCAATACCAACTTCACCTGACATGATTAAGCTTTGGGGAATTATTTCTGCATTTCCTCTAGATAATGACATTACTGACAATTTGTTATGGATTCATGATGAAGGAAAATTTTCAAGCAATTCTGCGTGGAATCAACTACGACAAAGACATCAGGTTTGGCATTTGGAGAGTTGGGTTTGGGACAAGCCTATATGCCCTAAACATTCCTTATGTTGTTGGCAGGCACTTCACAGCAAGTTGCCAACTTGTGACAAAATTCAGAAAAAAGGTTATTCACTTGCAAATATGTGTGCTCTTTGTAACGGGGCTGAGGAAAGCATTGACCACATGTTCTTCTCCTGCAGTTTTTCCACACAACTTTGGACAAATTTTTTAAAGAGATTTTACATCCACAGGAGTCCAAAGACCTCACTTTTATGTGAGCTTGAATCCCTTAAGGCCGCATTCCCCATCAAAGGACAGCTCACTAAGCTGATTAAGTTGTTACTCCGATGCACGATTTGGTAGATTTGGAGGGAGAGATGCTGTCGGATTTTTGAGAATAAAGAAAATGGTTATGCAAGCCTTTTAATTGAAATTTTGTATGAGGTAAGATGTTGCTTGGAAAGTGAGCTCAATACTGACCAGCTCACTCTCAGGGAGAAACAAATTTTTAAATGCTATAACTTCAGGATTCTATAATTCTGGCCATTGGGTTTTTATATGCATAACATTTGCATGATTTAATTTAGTTTCACTAACATAATTATGCAAGTACATTTTTATCTATTAACTCTCAGCACAGGATGAATTATCGTCACTGATTGATGCTTAAGTGACATGGAGGCGCGAACAATGAATGGAATGATGCTGATGCTATTGTCTTTTACTTTTTAGACCATGTCTTAGACCACGGCTTGTGTGGTCATGGACTAGAAATTCTCTTATGCAATCAGTCTAGGCTTGTCTAGACATTGCTAAACCATTGTACTCTTTTATACCTTTATAAAACATACAAATTTACCGATCAAAAAAAAGTTCTTTGTCTTGTCTTGGAAGCCACTAGCTCACTTCGTTGAGAAGCATTAATGTTGTAAGGTGGTGGGATCGCCACCATGTTGCATGTACAGCTTTAGAGCATCTCCTTCAACTGCTCGATGGTGATCTCCTTATCTTTATAAAACAAGGAGAGTTCCTCGGGAATGAGGAGCCTTTCACCATTTTTGATTTTCTAGATCATTTCTTGGACCCAATTTTTCAGGCAAGCTTGCTTTTGCATCTCTTCCCAACGGATGTAGCTGTCGAGCGGGACAACCCCAATTGGACGAGGGGGAATATATTCCTCCATGTCATCGATGAGATTTTGTAGCCTCTAGAGAGGCGTTAGGTCGGCAAGAGATTACAAGGAGGTTGCTTGTTCAGTCTACTTCTTGAGTTGCCTTTTAAGATTCTTTCTCCTTTTTTTCTCTTGTTTCTTGGCGATGTTCGCCTCTTGAGGAGTAGGAGGAATCAACGGTGAAACTAGAGTTGATAGGACCCCGGAATGATATTTTCGAGCTGGTGCCTTGGCAGGCTGAGGTCGATGGCTTTTCTTCACCTTGATTTCAATCCAGGCACCTTTCGTTTGCTGTATTTGGAAGGTGGCGTTGATTACCTGCTCAATAACCTTGGGTGGCAATTCCTGGTATGCCGGTATACTGGGGCTGCCGTCTGAAGACGTTTGTGCGGTTTCATGCCTTACGTGTGGTGGTGATTTGCCTAGTTTGAACTCAGGTTGAAGACTCCGTTTGGGATCCCGCTCTTTAGCTTTTCCTTTGTGGCCTATCTTGGAGCAGCACCCTTTATTGTCTAGAGAGGTAGCAGGACACTGTTACTCCTGACAGTCACCCTGGTATCTTATGTCGGTAGGACCTTTCATAGAAAGGCTTGACTGGCTTAGCTGGGTCGCTGAAGACTCTGAAGATGTCTCTTTAGCGACTGGAGCTGAGGTGGAGGGCCTTTGGATGACTCCCCGAGGAATGCTGGTTAGAGAGGTTCGACGTTGCTGTGTCGAATCTCCAGTCTATTTCTGTTTCCTCTTCCTATCCTCCAATGCTAGGGGCACGTTCAGAGTCAGGATGTGGTGGGAAGTACACCCGAGGCTTGTTGTCGTCTCATTCACTAGAACGTCTTCTCGACAGAGGAGGAATCGGAGAAGTCTAGCGGTGTCTTCTTTGGAGAAGGGAAGCGACTATAGCTCTTGCCAAGGTTGCCATTGTAGGGTTTGTTTAGCAGAAACCGACTGGCCTGTGCCCTGTGTCCTAACCTCAGGAGGAGATGGAGCGATTGAGGTGTGAATGATGTTGGCTGAGAAGCTACTCGGCCTAGTGCTCTGGCCATTGTCTTGCCTTCAACGGATCCTTAGTCGCTCGAGGCCTTCTTGGTTATTTGACCGGAACTCGAGCCATTCTAGGACGTGCTGGTAGGGCAATTCGTGCCCGTTTGCTTAAGGCGGAGTGGGCTGTGTTGCTCCAAGTCTGGCGATGTTCATCATTTCAGCAACAACTTCTCGGTGGCAGAGGGACTCCATGGAATTCCCTTCGACATCGATCTGCTCCCACTGGATGAGCTCTTTGATCAAGTCCTGGACCTCTTTGCATGACTCAATTGAGTGGCAAATTCTGGCATGAAATTGGCAATACTGGGGATGATTGAAATCCCACTAGGTATAATGTGCTAGGGGTTCATGCACCATGATTTCTCTGGATGAGGACATCAAAGAGCCGCCTGATTCTCTCCCTCGGAAAGGAGAGTGACGTGCGATCATGCCATGGTCTGCATAATGGGTAGCATAGCGAGCATTCAGCTCGACTGGTACTAGCCTCTTCTACTTCTGTGTTAGAGAGGGAAAACACAGCCATCATGTGGATCACTGTGGACGTGGATTTTTTTATCTATTTTTTATTTTTATTATTATTATTATTATTATTATTATTATTATTATTATTATTATTATTATTATTATTAGGGCTATTTAGTGCATAGGCATGCCAGTCACACTTGTGACAAGTTTATTATGTGCATTGTCTGACTGATCAGACAAAAGTGGATGATCGTGTCGAGACCCAAAGTTCGCCATACCATAAAGGCTATGGCGTTAATTACGCCCTTCCGAAACAAGGACAACCTTTGATTAATCACCAAGATAAAGGGACCCTGGGGGCCAAATGAATTGAAGAAAAAAGAAACATAAGTTTGGAAATATGCATTTGATGAAATGGGTTTATCATGTGATTAAGCGAACGATGGGATGATGTTTATTTAAACGGATTGCTTCCCGGTACGAGGCAGAGTTTCCACTCGCACATAGTGAGAGCCTCCAGTCGGACTTAATTCGACCTTCCGCAAATCACCATTTTATATACCGGAGAACCAGGACATGCAAGCATTCAACGGTATAGGATATGCGCATCTATATGTATATATTTATGCATGCGAAAATGTGAAGGCAAATTTGCATATAGAAGTTTATTTCGTTATTCGGAATTTCATGTAGAAGTCAGCCTCTGATAGAATGTGTGTACCACATACAACCACGAGCGCTTATGTATCATTTGAAGATTTGGAGTTAATTGATTGAAGGTGTAATATCATTGCATTATCCAACCATTTCTTGTTTATTCACTTGTCATGTTCTGGGAAAGATTTCGACAGCACCTCCCCTGTCCCGAAGTGTGTCGGGGAAGGTATAAGAGACTCGTCCACGAAGTGTCGAGACGGTCCCTTGACTAATGGTCATGCCTAAACGGCAATCCCGTGCCCCATGACGGGTGGAGGATCCCGAGGGCCAGCCCCCCTAGGAAATCCCGGTCACCCGTGATGCCGTCGATCGATGCCTGCCTTTTTATTGTGAAACTGCCTTTAACATTGCAGTGCATGCATACGAGTTCATGGGGAGAACCGGCATGACTACGCTCGGACGGGCTCACATACCACCAGAATGATGTGCGTCAAGGGACGACACTTATCATTGATTTATTTCCTTTAGTGGGCACCTGGCTCTCAGAATTTGGCATGAATAGCCGTGGGGTCATTAACACCAGAAGGGATAGAAATACCAAGCGAAAGGCCGGAGAAACATGATACGGGATAGGAAATGAAACCCAGATTTTTAAGAAATTTTGGTAGCATCTCCCCCTGCCCCAGAATATGTTAGGGGAGATTTATGGGAGGCCCATCCACTGTAGGCTGAGACATACTCCGTAAAGATGGGCATGTCGAAACGACAACCCAAATCCTATAGCAGATGGCAGATCTCCAAGGACTCGTCCACTAGGAGACCCGTGTCACCCAAAGGTTGTCAAACATCTTCTGCCAAGGGTGTTGACCCATTTCGACATCATGGGGTATAATAGAGGCTTAGGGGAGCTATAACCATGGGTCGATGGGTCTAAGAACATCGGGGCACTATTCGCCACTGAGACGGTTCATGTTCACTCGGGGAGAGCAGCCCTTATCTGTGATTTGGCATGAATGGCCGTGTACAAGGAGCCCTCGTAGGAATGATGATGTATTGTTCCTCTATTGAGGTCACCAGAGAACATGCCGAATGAAGGGCAAGCTCCCGTGACCGGTGGGGTAATCGACAGAACCAAATGATGTCGAAACAAACATGATGAAAGCAGATGCATATGTCGATGGGTCAATGATATGCGCAGGCAAAAGATATGAAATATGATATTCATCTGTGACCTACTACCGGATTACGGCTGGGAACGGGCAGAATGCAATTAGTCCACTTATACCTTACCTGTTGATCAAGAGTCATGCTACGAGGACTTAGCAAACCCCTGTCAAAACTGGGATTGGTCAAATGGAAGTTGAAATCCGAAGGAACATGTGAATTGAAAGGTAATACGGTGGCCTTCACATGGGACAATCCCTTATCCGGCGGCCCTTACAGTGGGGGACGACCCCCTTAACCCGGCGGCCTTCCACAACAGGAAAACCCCCTGATCCAGCGGTCCTTCAGAATGGGGGATCCCCTTGAGCCGGCGGCCGTAGTTCTCTCTTTTTTAAACCAAGAAGCTGTGATCCGGCGGGCACAAAAGAAAGCAATGATCCGGTGGGTGAGCAGAGATCAATTTCCTTGACCCCTCTGGATGACACCGAAAAAGTGGAAGAAGAAAATGGCATGGAAAGGGATCATCCCTGGTCACTCAGGGTGCCCCATGGAACCAAAAAATATCTTGTGACGCGAGAGTCAATGTCTGACGAACATGGATAACATATTAACACAGAATCTCATAAAATGGCGGCATGCGCATCACTCTGTTACATACAGAGTTTCCTGTGTGCCATATCCCTCACAGACAAGAGCAATAGGGATCATGCTTGGGAAGACGCAAACCCCTGAATCCCATTAAGGAGGTAAATCGTTTCTACAACTTGTTGAACTTGAACAAATTCGGAAGACGGTGAAGGCACCAAGTTAGGTACGAAGAGATAGAGATTGGGGGAGACGAAGTTAATAACATAAAACTCATTTACCCCTTTATTCAAGACACTCAGACATCACATCTGAAGGATATGATGAATCTCTAGCGCCGGATGGGATAGTGCACACTGGATCTCACCACATCGCTTCGGGACAAGGCGGAGGAAGAAAGGTGCAAGTTAGAAATTATTAAACACATTGTGTCTGTAGCCCAGAGGGGCAACTCGTTCACTATGGGTTTAACCCCCACTTCCTCCATCGTGCAAACTACAATGCCGACCCAAGTCCCCCATATTCTTCTTGCATCGGGATCCATTGAAGACTAAGATAATAAACGTTGGAAAACATTTCAGAAAATGATGTAGGGAATAGCATTCTCTGAGAGACGATAGCTCATCTGACAGAGATAGCTCTCTGGCCGCCGTAGAGATACGTGGGAAGGGAAGGAGAAAGAAAGATTGGTAAACAAGAACTTAATTGGAAACTTAGTAGCATCGGTTCATCATCACCCCTTTTATTCTAATCAAAAGAACAAAGGTACAAACATGAGGCAATTTGTGCAAAGCAACAGGGAAGGAAAGAAAAACAAAACTACAGTTCAATGGGAAACAATCTCGGTGGACACCCGCCTATACAACAAGCTAAACAGCAAACGATCAGGTTCTCTGGCTGCTAGCTCCCTTCTCTCAGAAGTAGGGCTCCATTATTTCCCGGTGTGTGAGGAGCTCGTGCTATTTATATATATCTCTCTTTTTGCGCCGCTGTCCGTATCTCTATATGTATGTCTCTGTATCACTTGTGTCCCCTTTTTTTTGTTTATGGCGAACAATCTTAACATTTATAGGAGAAATTGATGCTGAAATGGTGGCATGAGGTGGGGGTTTATCCGGTGGCACCAAGTGGAGTAGCCCTGGCCGCCGGATCCATACATGGCCGCCGGTTCACTTGTGACTCTTTTGACCCATTTAGCCCATTTATGCAATCTTGGCCCAATTCAATTGCTATTTACCCACCATCCCATTTAGTGGCTTATCTTCATTGCTTGAAATATTCTGTTTTTTTTTCTGAGCCGGAGTTGGTGAAGGCATATGCTACTAGGCCCCTACGGACCAGCATTAATGCATTTTCCGTAGTAGCATTATCGATCTTTGGGATCGATCTCGAGCTTGTCTTGAGTTTCAGTATTTGTTTCTGCAGCCACATGTCCCGGTCAAAAGGGCACTGCAAGTGTTTTATCAGGCGGATGATTGCCCAGGAGTTCTTTCGTCCTTCAAGGACTATTCTTTTGGCTCGATCGCTTCCGTGATGGACAACGATTCTGCTGGGTATCAGGTTTGTCAGAAAGGCATGACCAGGTGAGTTTTTTCATAATGCAGTGGGCTCCTCTAGCTGACTGATGAGGCTGGGACCCTTTGATGATTGTTTTGGGGGACCGTACACCAGCTCGGGTGACTTCTTCGATATTCGACTTGGCTGCTGTTGTGTCTTCGGAGCGTTCTGTAGCTCAATCATTATGTTGGTGGTATGTTAAAGCTTTAGTGCCTCGAGGGAGCATCCCCAGGTTGTAAATTGCACCGGCTGAGCTTGACTTGATGGTTTTTAGCTCACGGCTGGGAGTACACACTTGTGCAATATTTTAGGTGTCAACAATCACATTGGCTGAATAGTGAATCACATTGGTTGTCTTGGTTGGCCAGGTCTAAGCATGTGGTTGCGGAGGATCGACGAGACCACTCTTCATCTTGATGAGGCCATCTACGATCAACTTCTGTGCCTAGATGTTGAAGACATATCAATCTTCTAGTGGATAACCCAATATGCGATGGTATGGACAATAGTTGGGTTCATTAGATTTTTGGGCATTAGTCAGCTTAGGAGCTTCTGGTAGCTCGATGATTTTCTGGGCTAGATAGAGGCGTTGACACTCAAAAAAAAAGAAGAAGGAGAAGAAGAGAAATGAGAAATAAAAGAAAGAAGTGGAAAATAAAAAATAGTGTGAAAGTATAGTGAAAGGGCTCCGTCAGATCTAACCTGGAGGGACCCATTAGGGGCTGCCTAGAAAAATTCTCAAATGTTCACCAAAGCCAAATCAAGTGCAATCAATAAGTTAGCATGGTGCCGGATCACTTAACGCTACCGGATCGATGTAAAGTTGCAACCCGGAGGGATGAAATTGCAAGAAGTCAAGGTCTTCCTGAAAATGCACTGCTGCAGACTCAACCGTGAGGACATGATGGCGAAAAAGCAAGAGATCCAGCCAAACTAGGCAAAATTAAAAGATGATAACAAGGGTGTCATATCACTTTACGGTGTCGGATCACCATAAAATGATGTCCCGAGGGATTAAATGGACCTAGAATTGCAGGAGGCGAAGGTGCTCCTACAAATGCACTATTGCGAACTCAACCATGAGGACTCGACAGCGAAAAGATAGAAGGATAAGCCGAACTAGGCGGATTCTAGAAATGATGACTATGGTGTCGTATCACTTTGCGGTGCCGAATCACCACAAAATAGTGTCCCGAGGGACGAAATGGACCCAGAACTGTAGGGGGCCAAGGTGCTCCTACAAATGCACTGCCGGAGACTCAACCATGGGGACTCAACAACAAAAGAGAAAGTGGTCGATCCAAATCAGATGAAGACAAAGGACCAAGATGCTGGTGCCAGATCAGTTTTGAGATAAAACATGGCACCGTAGCAACATGAGGCCACATTTCAGAAGGGAAAAGAGACCTAAAGTTGCGGGGAGCCAAAACCTTTCTGAAGACATAGCGCTCCGATTTTTATGATGAGAGTTCGATAGCGAAGAAGGCAACGAACCTTGTGAACCGACACCATAGTGTGCTGACGAGACACCTCTAGTATGTAAAAGTTTCAGAATGAAATGGCACCAGGATGGGTCGAACTAGGTGCCAGATAATGTCCACACCTCCTACGAGACCCATGGTGCCGGTTCATGCACTGGTGCCGATTCACCCACCGATACCCCTATATAAGGGGCTGTTCTGTAAGAGATAAGGAGATTTTTTGGGGGCTTCGGAGGGGGGACTTCTAAAGGGTTGGTCTCCTGATTCTCTGTGAGGCTTCTTGAGGGGCAGTTCAAGAGGAGATCCCATTATGTAGCAATCCAAGAAGAAAAAAAAGGAAAGAATGAGAGAAGAAAAAAGGAGACAGAGGGAAGAAAAAAAAGAAAGTGGCTTGATCGAGGAACTCGGAGAGCAAACAGAGAAAAAAAAGAAGAAGGAGCCCAGGGAGATCTTCTCCGCAAAAGTTTGAGAAAAAAAGAGATTGAGAGAGAGTCCCACTCTCGCACCAGATCAAGAAAGGAGGGAACAAGAAAGGGAAAGAGGAGGGAGTGCCTGCTGTAGGTAGGGGCCCTACTGTAAAGGGGAGAAATTCCTCTCTGATTTGTTTTCTTGAAATTTATGATATATATACACGCTTTCCCTCTGCTTGGTGCTGTCCATCATCGGCTTTTCTCCCCTCCCCTATTATTTACTGCATTCCCTTTATTATTGCATTCGGAGTCACCGGGTGAATTGTCTGGGACGACTTGGCCTATCGAGTGGGGCTTTGATTGCATTAAGTAAGGGAGGTCTCCTTGCAGAAGGCTGGACTTAGAGTTTGTCTTGATCCATAGGCATGACTCTAAGCTGGATATAATATGAAATCTTCTTATCGGGTCTTAGGTCGACCTCGCGACTATCCTCCATCGTCGTTCCTTCCCGAACTTGTTCTCTTCTTTTCTTTCTTACGAGGAAATAAGGTTTATGGGATTCTAACGCCCCCCAAAATATTACTTTCCCATCAAATAGGGCCAATGGGCTTATATATATGATCCAGAGGTCTAGATTGCGACGTCCACTACTAGTTCTGCCAGATCTCCTATTTTGCTCACCCTTGCGTTGAGGATGGGACATCTTCTGGGACTAGTTAGCGGCCTTGGACGGGGTGGCCTTGGGGAGCACACCCAAGGGTGCGGCCAAATGTTTGGGGTGAAATCAGAGTCGGGGTGGCCTCATGGGGGAGTGACCTCGGGGCTATCTTCATCCTTGTTTGATGCCATGTGGCGCAGCCAGGCTCCTTAGGGTGTATGCTTAGACCTGGGGCGCCTACAACGAGGTGGTATAAGTGTCACCCACAAGGTGTTCGAGGGTGGTCCCCTCACAAATCGGGGTGCCAAATGGCATGGCTAGCGAGCCCCGTATCCTGAGTATGCCGTGGTGGTCGGGGCTAGTAGCTCATAGTTGTCTGATGAAGGCATGCTAGGCGTGAAGGCTCGGCCTTGACATGGTATGCCATGCTACATGGTGGGCTGGTATGTAGTCCCGAGTTGGCTCGGTGGCTAAGAGGTAAGCGGCTCATCGCCACGTGTCTGGGAGTGAGGGGTAGTCCCCACCTTCTGTAGAGTCGTTGCATAGCACAATAAGTGTCCCGAAGCCACGGGTCGTCCACGGATAGTTGTAAAATTGTTGGAAAAACAAGTGCCCTTAAGGTGTTTGGGGAAATTCCTGAGCCTGGATTAGGGGTCGTATGGGCTAGCTAATGGTCCCCAGAGCCCAAATTTGGCTAAGGGACGAGGTCCATTAGTGTTGACTAGCTGGCAGGAGGTGTTTTGGGGATGGCCTCAACCTCGTTGTTGGGTGCCACATGGCATTGTGTGCTACTGGGAGCTCCCGAGTTGGCCCAGGGGACTATGTCATGGACTGGCCGATGCCGCGTGCTGGGTGGTCGGGGTGGTCACCGCTTGTTGTTGGAGTTGTCATGAGCCACGACAAGTTGACTCAGGTCCAAGGTGTAAGGTTCCACACAGTGTAGTTCGGGCAACGCAGCGGATAATAAAAATTTATCTACCCGAACCAGGCTTGATGGAATCCTAGATCTGTTCTCTAATCGATGCATTAATTACCCAACCCCTAACTACGGGTTGCGGATTTCACCTTGCGCGGAACGACGCTGTCCGTAGTGCCCGATGTAGAATTTCATGAACACCAAGTCGCACAGAAGTACGGCCTCTAGAGTTGATCCACACAGATCCTCGCGCAGCGACGATATCCCCTCGACCACGATCTTCCCTTTGCTTCCCTTTCTAGAGAGAGAAAGCTTCTAGGGAGAGGAGAGCAAGAGGGAGGAAGGGGGGAGAGAAAACCTCTCTTCCCTTTGCTATTAATGCTTGCTTAAGCCAAGGGGTTGAAGAGTTCTCGTAAGTGACATATTTATAGGATTAGGCCCTTTTGAAAAGAACCAATAAGGACCGAAATCGTATATATATCATTTTCATTATTGTACATATATATTAAGCCCCTCTTATATGCCTTTCCAAAAGTATTTCAAGGGAATTAATATATACATTTGTACAATAATAATCCGTCACCCAAGAATCCATTGTGTGTGATCCTCTAGGCCCTTAGTCACTCTAGTTTAAGGCCCATTAACTTCTAATTCCCAATTAGAAGTAAATTAAACTTTTTATTTGCTTCTACTAGAGCCGAATACTAGTTTAATTTATTCCGAACCTTTGATCACGTTGGGTCAATTAAATCTACGTGATCCTAGATGACGTCGGGTTTAAACCAGCATGTCTGGTACCTGTAAGTCTGCAGTTGCCGCATCGCTATAATCCCTCGCTCCTTCTATGAGTCCGGTTCGATCGAAGATATGGTTTCTATCAAACCCCATGATCGTGCCATTTGACCATGACCTCCTTAAAGTGTATGACGTCCGTTCTAAACGAACTCACACGACCCTGGCCAGAGATTTAATGGAGCATCAGTGTCATGACCCATTAACTGTCTGATATATACCCGACAGTGAGCGATCCCCTCTTGACCATTGATGATCTTCACACATATCCTTAAATGGTTAATGACTCGACAATTCGTGACTTATGGTTAAAGTCACTTAGCCAAGTAATTAAACTATTCCAGTCCTCGTGTAAGATCCGATCAATGTCTCAGGTCAAAGGACCAACGATGCTACTGAGACAGTTGGATCTTCAGTTGACATTAGGTATAATCAACCATCTGAAGATCCAATAGCGGATCAGTTCAGTGTACATCCTCCAAGGACATACACCTACACATATGTGTTGGTGCCCCGCACTAATGACCATGAGACTGGTCAATCACACATCATGTGTAATGGTTTAATAGGTAATCAAAGTCCCCGAGTGATTACCCTCTAACCAGGAACAGTTTAAGGTATGTGTCTATGTAAAGTCAGTCTCATGATCGAGATCCCATCTCGAGTTGACTTTACAACCACACATCCTAGGGACATTGTAAAGTAATATACAATCACATATTTACGCTCAAATGCCACTTTATTAATAATGAACAAGATCGTACATCTATCGGGCCTACCCGACCCAAAATTGGCTTGTAGCACACCAATACTAACACAAGGTTGGGCCCGAGCTACTGCAGAGATGCTAAACAAATAGCGCCCGTAAGGTGTTCAGGAATGATCCCACAACTTTATGTCTTAATTATTTCTGGGAAAAATAATTATGTACAATAGTTGGCATCTCAAAAAAATGTCTAGACTCTTGCAAGAAAACTACAGAAGTTAATTATCTTATTTCTCTTAAGAATTAAGCATATTTTAGTGCTTAGCCTAAGGCTCTACCTAATCTTACCGGGTAACAATAAGGAATGACATAGGTTATAAGACCTAATACTCGTGGCAACCTATACCTATACCAAAAAACCTAGGGTTTTAACAAAACCTAGGCTCTGATACCACAAAACTATCACGTCTCGAGTGCAGCAGTGGAAGGACCCAAAACATGACGGTTATAACTATTATGTCAATGAGAGCAACTAGGAGACAACAACCATAAAAGACAACTCCATCAACACTAAAATAAGACCAAAATTAGATAAAAACTATAAATTTATTAATAATCAAAATTCACAAAATATTACAACTCCCTAATGACTAAAATTAAAATTCTAAATTCAAAAGAAAAGGACACAATTACCAGACTTAAAATTCTAATCTAGACTCAAGAAAGAAGAAAAGACAAGGGGTCATCTAGAAACTACAGGAGCACTCGATCACACTTGCCCTTCCCCATCTGAATGGATTTCATCTTCATTATTACCTGTGTTGGCCCAGAGAGATGGCGGACAAGAAGGGAGGTTGAATTGTCCCCTTTGTCGAGATGTCGGATTTTAAAAAACCTTTCTTAACTAAACACAGTGGAATAAAAACTAACAACGTTAATTACCCTAAACAGATGTGAGATTAAAAGAGTTCTCTCGATCTTTCCGATCCCACACGGTTTGACAATGCAAATAACAATTAAATTAAAGCCAAACATAGATAACGGAGGTAGCAATGTGTGGATGTGTCGTGAATAAAAATCTACAAGTTGACCTGTGAAGGGAGGTAGATGAAATGGACGAGGCATACACACGAGACACAAAGATTTTTAGGTGGTTCGGGACCACGATGGGCTCCCTACATCCACCCCTCACCGAACCCGGTGAGGCTTCACTCCACGCTATGGAACATAGCAACACGGGGATGAACCCCAACACTAGGAAATGTTATTTCAAGGCCTCCGTAATTCTTCGCGAGCCTGGGATTCCCACTAGGACGCCGAGTTGGTTGTACGATTAAAGCCCATTTAGTAGATTACACTATCGATGTTTCTGGTTCTAGCAATGTAACGGATCTATACTGGACCGTCAGGAGAATCAAATGGCCCAATATACGGCCGTCACATTTCACTGAGTCTATTTTATTATTTCTGGATTCAAACTAATGTAAAGGCCGAATATTGGAGCGTCACATAATGTAACGGCCCAGTTCTTGACCGTCACATTGTTTGAGTACTTAACGCGAGGTTTGACACAAGGGTTGATATTCCAAAGTTTCTAGATGGATTATTGATGATCTAGAACTTGCTATATTATCCAAAGAAGCTTAATATAATGAAATAAAAGTTAAAGAAATGTATCGTTATGCTGTCGATTTATTTCCATAAGCATAACCTTGTTTAAGTCATTCTTGACTCTCGCATTATTAAATTGAAGCGTTCATTCATCGAATAGTGTTATCATGAACTTATTACATTCTTGGCCATACTTTATTACATGCGTGGAAGTAGCTTGATTTATACTTGAAGATGCGATCGAGCACTGATTGTGTTCAAGGGCTTTATGCTAGTCCCCTCGGCTGATTGCCGGAAACATACTATTATAAACCATGGGGTATGATGCTACTAGCGTCGCATTGCGCTGGGAGTACTTTCTCTATAAATAAGTGAAGATCCACGGCACGACATGACTTTCTTGTACATGACTTTCTTGCTTGATATTCCACAGAAATTCATAAAGTACTTGCTCATAAGCAAAAGATACTAGAGTGATGATTACGTGGCTTGCTAGTACATTCTCGTTACGTTCTTGTTCATGAAAGGCCATAACATGTTTTTGTGAAATTCTTGCTAGTTCATACTTGCTCACATTCTATCGTAAATGATCATCTTTGTTACAGTTGGGTCCCGTAGTGCAGGAGCATGGTTCTAGAGGGGGGGTGAATAGAACCCCCTACTAAAATTATGTCCAATTAAAACTATTTACTAGCTCACAGCGGAATTAGCAAGATTAGCAAGAGTGAGGAATTTAAACTAATTGGAATAGACTTGATTCTCTCAATCTCACCGTACTCACTCGAACGGATAATTAGATATGAACAATAAAGCAAACCACCACAACACAAACCACAATACAAGCCACAATGCACGAGGATTTTTAAGGTGGTTCGGGACCACGATGGGCTCCCTACGTCCACCTCTCACCAAACCGGTGAGGCTTCACTACTGTATAAAATAGCCCGGGGATAAATCCACACACACACACGGAGCCAAGCTGCAACACACACACGTAGGGCGAAGCCTACACAATCACACGGGAGTAAACTCCCAACCACACACGGGGAACACACCCCACAATATGCCTAAGCATACACGCGGATATGCTCCACACCACACGACGCACATGCGTCAACACAAACCACTCGGAGAACCCCTTTCTCCGAACACCCACACACAATATTCCTTCAGAAATGTATGAAGCCTAGACAAATAGATACAATGAATCCCAAACAATGTCTAAAGACTGAAATGAAGAAGATATAGCATGTAGAGAGCTCCCCCTTCTTCGATTCTTTCGGTTCCTCTTGGTTCGTTGTCGGATGATGGCGATTTTGGCATCCTCTTATTCCTCTCTTCGAGACGCTTCTTTTCTTCTTCTACCACGAGCTCCAAATCTTCATGGATGTAGATGATAACCCTTCCTCAAGAGCTCCTTGGTTGCTTTGCCCCTTTTCTCCACCTACAAGATAGAACAAAATGCATTAGGGCTTCTCATCTCCCAAATTCAGAGTTCACATTCATATATATAGAGGACTGGATAAAAGACTCATATAACCCTCCCAATACATGTTAGAAACCCCCTAATATGTTTAGGAACCAATGGGGGGTAGTTTGGTAAAGTTTGGAAAGGTTTAGAAAGGGTTTCAATCGGATTCACAAAACCCGTGCCGGAATGGGTCGACCCCATGGGTCGACCCTCGGGCATCCAGAGGGCGGCCAGACCACAAAAATACCCCAGAAACCCAGGGGTCGATCCATGGGGTCGACCCATGCAGTGTGGGTCGACCCCATGGGTCGACCCTTACACATAGGGTCATAAACAAGTGTTCTGTCCGGTCCAGAACACTTAGGGGTCGACCCTATGGGTCGACCCATGCTAGAAAGGGCTATAAAAAGACTTTAAACCACCATGAATCCAAGGGAATAAAAGTGATTAGATGTTACCATAATCCCATGTAGATTAACCATGTATTTTCATCCTGAAAACATGAAAAAGTAAGTGGTTAGTTGAGAATCAAAATCTTTGCATCAAGCAACAACACTATGAACATGTTAACATTAAAACACATCATTGAACCCATTTAATCATGTATTTGGCTTCTCAATTTACAACCAATAAAAACACATTCCACCATATGACAAGTGTTTGTTGTAATGAAATTGAATCTCTCAATTGTCCAAATACAAAGGCCTGAAAACTCAACCTCAACTACCTCCATTTCAAGCACATAGGGTGGTTAGTGTATTACCATGATCCACTTGATATGGGAGGGTATAAAAACCATCCTTGGACCAATGGTTCTTTGAAGAATGGAGATAGAATTAACACAAGTTCTGAATGGTGGACAAGAAGATGACTTATTTAAGCATTCTCTTGAGTTCCATTTGATGTCCATCAAGACTCGTTCCTGCAATGCAAGAAGATTAGCATACTTGCATTCAAATGAACATGACTCTCATTCAAGTGAGAGTTAAGCTATTACAAACAAGTGAGCATGATAGCATTCAAATGAGCATAAAGACTCATTCATGTTGATGGCATTCAGAAGCATTATTTTACAAATTCATTCTCATTCTAGAACATGACTCCATAGCAAGAGAACAAGTATGATTCAAGCATATGAAAACATGAAGTATCATTCAAGCACAAGGCCAAGCAAGGCCAAACAACAAAGTCATTTTGTAATTATCAAAATCACATGCACAATAATCTCTCCCATTTTGATGATGACAAAATGTTATGCATTAATGCTCTCTCCCCCTTTGACATAATCAGAAATGGGTATCAACATGGGGAGTTCACGATAGCATCAAAACCAAAATCAACAAGCTTACTCCCCTTATGACAAAATGAGAACAGTCAAGTAAAAGCATATGATATTCATGAAAGAAGCACAAGGAACAGTTGCCAGTCTCTCCCCCTTTGTCATTGACAATGAATCGACGGACAACGGGGTTATTAAAAGAACCATATGCACACTATGTTCAAGAAGATGCAATTCAAATATGCATGTGTGAATGCACTAAATGCCAAATATGCATGAACTAATTGCACATGTTTGAAATGCAAGTTATGGGTAATATGAACATACAGAATGCAAGTAGAATGATCAAGTATGATTGACTTCCAAGTAAGTAGATCTATATACATGCAATATAGCTCCCCCAATTTATTTATAGTGAGAGGATAGGTGTACGAAAAGTGCAGGTGAGTTAATGAAACCAGTTTGCTCAAGTGTACACCTAGGGGATTGTGCAATCATATAGGAGAATGAAGCAAAAGCCAATGCAATCAATCAATTTTATGAATACATATTAAATCAAATTTCCATATGTGTAAGTGAATAACATGAAAATAGATTGTTGCAATATGGATATTCAGATTTTAAGATCAACACATTGAGAGATTATACAAGCTACACTACAATCTGAGAACAGCGTATTGGAGGCTACGCTCTACCTCAATATTTTTCACATCAAAATTTTTCATTGATTTCACAAAGATAATCATAATTTTTCTAAGAATGATCAGGTTCAAATAATTCCTTTTTACACGAGGAGACACATGGAGCTCATGCCAGACTCCCCGATTACTCAGAATACTGAACCATTTCACTTCATTTTGAACAGAGATACTTTAGTACAACACCTTTCTTAAATGAACCACATCACGTGCCTAATTTACTCAGTGAGACTAAACATTGCTCTACCTTTCATTTCACATTCCTTTAACAAAGATAGGTAGACAGCTTTTTTCTCAACTGCCTCTTCAACATACATGCAGCAGGTTTAATATCTCTAGAGTGTTGAAAAGAAATTCCTATATTCATATCTTTAACACTCATTTTCACATATTGTGCAAGAGGTGTGCGAATTTGATTTAGCATGTATATCGAAAATATTATGAGCACATAGCAATGTAACTCCCCCTATCTAGATGCACTTATCAAATATTTACTCCCCCTGAGTGTATGACAAGAAACACACTTGTTAAGACTCAGATGCAATATTATTTATCAATGGAGTGTACGGTCTTAGAATTTACAAGGAAGGGGTTGTAGTATATATTAACATGCAAGCACACAGTGGAAACATGCAAAATACAAATGTAGAATGCACCATGAATGTAGAATTTAAGATTTTATTTGAAAGTTTCAATGCCCCTAATGCATGAACTCTTATGCATGCAACCTATAACAACTTAAGAATGCAATGCAATATGTAAAAGTAAAATCCAAGAGTTTGATTTTCAGACTATCATGATAAATTGCACATGAAAATATTCACATTCAAATGATAAACAACAAACATTCTCCATGACATGGCCTTCAGGAACAAGGGTGTAAAAATGATCAAAATCAAGCAATGCAACCTGATTATTTTCAGAAGATGTTCAAAAATAAATTTTCAGAGATATTGCCTTCTTAAAATAAGAAAGATTTCCAGATTCAAATTGAAAGCACATGCAAATCAAGGCAAATAGATTTCATTCAAAAAGACATGTTTTAACATTAGCCAAATAATTTAATTTCTGAATTTTGATACAAGGTGGAGGACATTGATCCTAAGATCACCTCACACATAGTGATAGCTTCCTAACAGACTTGATCTGTCATTTCACATATCACCATTTGATATATCAAAAATTCATCCATTGAAAACTTTTATGACTTGTGAGGAAATGCAATTCAACCATCATATGAAAACTATAATAGAATAACATACCAAACATCAAAATCATCAAGTTTAATAATGAAAAGGCAAAGTTGGGGTTTTACCTTATGAGTGTGTCTTGTTCCATTTTATTGGAATCCCTTGCATTCTTTATTTACCTCAAGGCACACCTTCATAACAACCGACTCATTTGTCGGATCTTGGCACCCAAGTCTTCTTGGGTCCTTGGATGTTAGTAGCATCTCTTCCAAATATTTTCTTTGACTTTTTCATTACCACTATATCATCATCCTTCATGATACTGTAATTCTCAATGACATGTCCATGATTTCCACAATAAAAGCATTGAGGGATGGCATTTCTAGCAAAGGATTTTCTTTTAAGAGCAAAGGTATTTTCAAAAGTTTTCCATCTCCTATTTCCAAAAGATCTAGGTCTAACAAAATTAAACCTAGTATTCATTCTAGAAGCATGAAAATTATTAGTTTTCAAAAACCAACATTCTTTCATAACATGCCCGTACTTCCCACAATGATAGCAACAAGGAGAAGTAGTTCTAACAAATGATTTATCATTATGAGCAAAAATTTTTCCAAAGAACTTTCCCTTGTTAGATGAAAACCTTTGAGCACGAAAGGCATATTTGTCACTGAATTTTCTTTGAAGATCAAACTTAGCATTTATGGCACAATAATCATCATTTTGTTTCACGAAGTAATTATCTATGACATGCCCAAGTTTATGACAATAGAAACAAGAATCATTTCTTTTTCTATTAAAAACATTTTGTTCACTTTTCTGCTTTGGAAAATAATTTTTCATCCAGTGGCCTAGCTTACCACAATGAAGGTAAGAAACATTTCCTTTTAATTTGAAAACATGTTTGTCTTTGCACGCATGTTTGTCATCCTCTTTCATGACAACACAATCATCCATCACATGTCCATTCAATCCACAATAGAAACATTCAACATTTGATTTCATTTTTCGCCCACCTTGAACTTTTTGAAATTATTTTTCCATGGTGGGTTTTGTGTGAATATTTTTCTTTTTCTCAAAATATTTTTCAGAAATTTTTATTTGTGTAATAGGAGGAGGAGCTTTTGAAGTGCTAGGTATATCAGAAGCATGAACAAAAGAGATTTTTAGTTTTGATTCAAAAGACTTTTTGTTGATTGGATAATATCCAAGACCCTCTTTTTTAAAGTTGACCTTAACACCTAGCATTTTGTCTAAGTTCTCCTTCCCTTTGATAAATTTAGACAATGATGCATTTAAGTCTATGATTTCAGATTCAAGGGATGCAATGTGCAATTCATAGCTAGCTATCTCCTGTTCACTGCAAACAATGCTCTCATTCAATACTCTATTTGCAGTTTTATAGCTCTCAATTTTTTATTCTAGCACATGCACTTTTTCACATTCATCTTCATGCAATTTGACATTAACATATTTTCCTTTTTCAAGAACTAGCAGTCTTTCAGACATGGCGTTGTTTAATTGTTTCAACTTTTCATTTTCAGATTTCAACAACGCATTTTCTTTTTCACTTTTATCAAAACATTTCAATCTACCTTCAAACAAAGCATTCTCGATTAGCATGGCACCATTTTTCTTTTTAAGTTCCTCATTTTCAAACATGATGCTCTTTCTATCAATTTTAGAATCAAGAATTTTTTCAAGCATTTTATCATTGTAAGACAAGGAATCCAACTTGTTTCTAAGACTTTTTTCAATTTTTTCAAGCAATGAAATCTTAGACAACAAGAGTTTGTTCTGATCAAGTAAATTATCAGAATCATTTTCAATTTCAAGAGTAGTATTAGATTTTCTGAACATTTCAAGCTCTTCATTCATACAAGACATTTCATCTAAAAACAATTCAACTTTGGATTCTAGAAGTTCATTATCATTTTCTAGATTTTCAATTTTTGATTCTAACTCAATGCATTTTTCACAAGAAACACTACCATGCACACTCTCACTAGTTTTCTTTTTCAGATTTTTATTTTCAGATTTGATTTTCTTATATCGACTCGATAACTCCTCATAAGCATCAAGAAGTTCTTCAAATAACATTTCAACTTCATCAGGGTCAGAGTTAGAATTTACCTCATTTGAAATTTCTTCACCATGAGCCATTAAACATGGATCCATTACTTCTTCTTCATACTTCCGTGCCAATTCGTCCCAAAGGTCTCTTGTCGACCTACACAAGGAAATTTGTGAAAGTATATTAGACTCAATCGCATTCAAGAGGAAATTCAATGCTCTAAGATTCATTGCATTTTTCTTGACATGCATATCATCCCATTTGTTATGTTCAGTAGGAAGCTTGTATGGACCTTCACATATGACCTTCCAAACATTAGGCTCATGCAAACCAAGATAAACACACATAGCATTTCTCCAAGAAATATAATCATGACCATTAAAAATAGGAAGGCAATTCATAGAGATTTGATCAACAGAAAAATTCATGATTGACAATGCATTAGGATCACTCTGTAGATCGTTAGATCTAGGGACAACAGAGCCTCGATCTGATACCAATTGTTGGGTCCCGTAGTGCAGGATCACGGTTCTAGAGGGGGGGTGAATAGAACCCTCTACTAAAATTATGTCCAATTAAAACTATTTACTAGCTCACAGCGGAATTAGCAAGATTAGCAAGAGTGAGGAATTTAAACTAATTGGAATAGACTTGATTCTCTCAATCTCACCGTACTCACTCTGTCACGCCCCGAGCGCGGAAGATACCCGGAGATGCGCGACGTGTCTATATCAATCATATCAATCAGAGTGGTCGTGTATTCGACGCAAAGACAGAGATGCGCAAAATAGCAAGATAACCCAATCCTTTATTTCATAATGGATAGACTATTACAAATCCAATACTCTGTTTAATAAAAAGGAAAAGAATACATATTTGACTCAAGAAACTATAGGAAAGACTAGACGACACTTGAGCAGCTCTATCACTTTCACTCTTGAACATTCCCATCCGATTGACTTCCATCGTCGTCGGACTTACCTGAAAAGTACAAAGGGACAAACGGAATGAGCGAACGCTCAGTAGGAAATTATATCTCAAGTACTAGCAAGGGGTTTAAGTAATTACATCTTTCATGAATGTAATAAAGCTATGCATGCTCGCATAAAACGACAAGATAGAGAGAATGTAATATCAAGAAATAAGATGAACTTAATCATGAACTTCCAACAAGATGACAAGTGTATTCAAGGTATTCAAGCAAGCACGTTTAACAAGTCATGTCAAGAACTTTGGCTATCATGTATCAAGCAAGTAAATTACCCTTTTTCGGGCCACGCATTTCATGTAAAGTCAAGTACGATTCAAGTACAAGATGTGTGTGGAATGTCCAATCAAGCAAGTCAAGTACTCGGTATAATGCCAGATACCTTATCATTTTAACTCCCATGGGCACAAGTACTTTCGGGTGCTCCTCCCAAGACCAGATCGGGCCCTATATGCACAAGCATTTATCATGTATTTTTGACATCCACTCTTGTTTATATAGCCAATATAGAGTTTCAATATTCAAGCTTGTAGACATGTATGACAACTTTGACAGAATAGAGTCCAAAAATATGACAAAGGACATAGATTGGCGATAATAACGGTAAAATCACGATATCAATAAAACTAGGTAGAATATGGTTCCCTTAACTTAGGTCCAATGACAAATCAATATGGACATTCTTTATATAGAATTGAGGTCCACATAAACATTAGATCAAGCAAGATACCCTCATTCTTATCATAGAATTGAGATTTACAAGAACGACATGATATGACATGATATCATCATCCCATTAAGAATTTCTTATGATATACTCTTTGTATAATCATGAGGGCCGGTATACCATGTTTCTTTAGATTGACATGGCAAGGATCGTGTAATGGGTTTTTAGGGTACAACCAGCTCAGTCGGCCTTGAGGGAATCCAAGGCTACGAGGAGTCTTACGGAGGTCTCTATGACTAACTCGCTAGTCCAAAGGAACGGAATGTCCAATGGAGAGCTTGTATGTCAATGAGAGTTGAGTGTGATCGATGAAACAACGTGAAGCGTGGGACTATACTCACGGAGTGGAGAATAGTGCCGATATATATATTATATAACATATGAAATCATCGGTTAACAAAAATAGGGAAAAATAAATTTTACAGTAAAATAACGACTTAGGTCAAGTCGTTTCTCAAGTAATTAACGCCTAACAGAAGGGCGTTTACATATTTCTATTTTACAGAATTTTCAATAATTTTATTAATTTATGAAAAACACGCCCTAGTCAGGGGCGTTTGTCAGGTAAGTAATGCCTAACATAAGGGCGTTTACATATGTTCCGTTTTGCAGAATTTCATTATTTCAATAATTTATATAAAACGCGCCCTGGACAGGGGCGTTTCTTCAGAGTTGACGACTATATAAGCAGGCGTCTCATTATTTAAATATTTGACAGAATATAAATAATTTTTAGGATTTATTTAAAACACGCCCTGGAAAGGGGCGTTACTGTTTAATTTTATTTTACAGGATATACATAGTTTAGGAATTTACAGAAAACGCGCCCTAGAAAGGGGCGTTTCTTTTCAATTTACGCCCTGTGATGGGGCGTTAACAGGTGTAAAATGACGTTGTCAAGGTCGTGAATTCAAGGAATTTATAATATTTCAACAAATAAATTTCCAAGACAGGAGACATGATCATGACAAGAAAATTAGCAGAAATTTACAGGTAGAGTCATGCAAGATATTAGAATCGATATTTCATATTTATTGAATTTTAAACAGGATCAATTATTGATTACATGCGATTGTTCATGAAATTAACGCCTGTATACAAGGCGTATACTTTTAATTAACGACCACTGTGATGGTCGTTTCTTTTAAAGTAGCGCCCTATTCAAGGGCGTTTCTTGAAAAATTTACAGAAAACGTATTAAAACTACATGCAAACTGTATAAATATATCATGCATGGTGCTTCTTATATTTATTTTTAGTTTGGGCTACGAAACTTGAGAAAATCCTACCTTAAAGGGTTGATTTGGAGATAACCGTGAAGGGTCTGTAAGAATTAAAGATGCAGCAGATGTTGGATGAAGATGATGAAGAACCTTGTTCTTCACGTTACAGAACCTGTAGAGGAAGAGAAAAAGAAAGAAGATGAAGATGTTAATAATCTTCACAGATGTAACCGAAGCTAGGACAAATAATGAAGAACATAACCTTGTTCTTTACTCAAGCACCAGATCCTTATCCTGCATTAAAGGAGAAGAATAATAATCAATATTCTTCATGCGGCTGTAAACAGAAGGGCAAAAGAAATAAGAAGAACGTATGTTCTTCACTTACCGTGTAGCAGTAGATCGATCAAATGGTTTAGGGTTGGATCGATCGGGTATATTTATAGGATTTTAGAGTCCTAACAAAGGTAGTGTTTGATTGAGGGTAATATATCCCTAATAGAGTCCTTACTCTAATAGACACTTACTAGATTAGGTTAATCTTTCCCTGGATAAGCTCTGGGTTCGAACGGGTCACGAACTGAATTAACGCCTTAGGTCAGGGCGTCGATTCTTTAATTAACGACCTAGTTCAGGTTGTTTCTTAGGAAACGCCATGTATAAGGGCGTTCCTTGTTTTTAAAACACGCCTAATATATGGGCGTTTCTTTCACTTACCTATTTGGTCGCGTGAGAGTTGACGACCACATTCGTGGGCGTCCTTTCTTTAGTCACGCCGTATGTAGAGGCGTTTCTTTTTAAATTAACGCCTTACTCAGAGGCGTTATCTTTAATTTGTTTTATTTTATCTGTATTACTTCTGTAATATGTATGTTTTTAATTTTATTTCAATATTCATTTATCAGGGTTGCTACACCCTCCCCCACTTAAAAAGAATTTGGTCCCCAAATTCAATATATATAATTATACACGTGGAGAGTGTATATACCTCTTAGAATAACTCGGGAAATCGTTTCTTCATAGATTCCTCGGTCTCCCATGTCGCTTCACGTTCGGGATTATTATTCCATTGCACCTTGAGCATGGGAATAACCTTATTCCTTAGAGCTCGTATTTCTCGATCTAAGATCTTCATAGGCTTCTGTTCATAGGTGAGATCTTTCTGGATCACCAGATCTCTATGTTCAATAATATGAGATGGATCGTGCACATACTTCTTCAACATGGATATGTGAAATACATTATGTACCTCGGACAATTGAGGAGGCAATGCGATGCGATAAGCAACCTCGCCAACTCTTTCAAGTACCTCAAATGGTCCGATGAATCTTGGCGTAAGCTTGCCCTTAACACCAAATCTTCGTATGCCACGTCCAGGCGATATCTTGAGAAATACATGATCTCCGATTTGGAATTCAAGATCTCTCCTTCTTGTATCAGCATAAGCTTTTTGTCTCGTCTGAGCAACTTGCAATCTTTCTCTGATTACTTGTATCTTCTCAGTTGTATCCCTTACCATGTCTGGACCTAGCAGTTATTTTTCTCCAACTTCGTTCCAGCATATGGGTGATCTGCAACTCCTTCCGTATAAGGCTTCGAAAGGTGCCATTTGGATACTAGCTTGGTAGCTATTATTATATGCAAATTCCACTAGTGGTAAATGATCGTGCCAGCATCCTCCAAAGTCAATGATGCATGCTCTAAGCATATCCTCAACAACCTAGTTAGTTCTCTCGGTCTGACCATCCGTTTGTGGGTGGAAAGCAGTACTAAAGTTGAGCCTTGTTCCTAACGAATGTTGTAATCCCTTCCAAAAATGAGAAGTAAAACGGGGATCTCTGTCAGACACGATTGAGACAGGAATTCCATGTATCCTGACTATTTTTTTGATGTACAGTGCAGCTAGCTCATCAATTGACCATCGGCTTTTTATTGGCAAGAACTGCGCCGATTTAGTTAATCGGTCAATGATAACCCAGATTCCATCATGTCCTCCTTTAGATTTAGACAAACCCATGATGAAGTCCATACCAATATCCTCCCACTTCCACTTAGGAATATCTAGAGGGTGTAGTTTTCCAGCAGGCTTTTGGTGTTCCGCCTTGACCTGTTGGCATGTAAGACAGCATGATACATAGTCCGCTATTTCTCTTTTCATATTGGGCCACCAAAAGTTCCTCTTTACATCTTGGTACATTTTAGTTGATCCAGGATGAATAGTGTACCTTGATCGGTGAGCTTCATCTAAGATCTTCTTCTTTAATTCCGGACAATCAGGTATACAAGTTCTACCTTTGAATAATAATCTTCCATCAGAAGTTAGTTGAAAATCAGATTGTCCTTCTAATCTGCCCTTGATTTCCACTAATATAGGATCATCACCCTGAAGTGCTTGTATCTCAGATAATAAATCTGACTATATGCTTACATGAGATAATGTAACAAATTTAGATTCCGTGTCCAAGCTTATATTGAGCTCGGAGAATTGTTCAAGTAACCTCCATTCTTGTATCATACAATTGGCTATCATTGCTCTCGGCTTTCGACTAAGGGCATCAGCAACATGATTACCCTTTCCGGGATGGTATTGTATATTGAAGTCGAAGTCCTTGAGATATTCTAGCCAGCGTCTTTGTCTCATGTTTAGCTCCTTTTGTGAGAATAGATATTTGAGACTCTTGTGATCGGAGTAGACAGTGAACTGTACTCCATAGAGATAGTGTCTCCATATCTTTAGGGCATATATTACCGCGGCCAGTTCTAAGTCATGGACGGGGTAATTCTCCTCATGCTTCTTCAGTTGACGTGAAGAGTATGCTATGACCTTTCCTTGTTGCATTAGGACACATCCGAGGCCAATGCCAGAAGCATCAGTGTAGACCTCGAATTTCTCTCCTTCTATTGGTAGAGCTAACACCGGAGCTGTAGTGAGATGATCCTTAAGAGTTTGGAAACTTCTTTCACATTCCTCACTCCATTCATATCGGATCTCCTTATGAGTTAACCTTGTAAGGGGCACGGCGATCTTAGAGAAATCTTTGATGAATCGCCGATAATAGCCTACAAGACCTAAGAAACTTCTGATCTCGCTTGCATTAGTGGGTCTTTCCCAGTTTCTTACAGCTTCAACCTTTGACGGATCTACAGATAAACCGTCCTTGGATATGACATGTCCGAGAAAAGCCACTTCTTCAAGCCAGAACTCGCATTTGCTGAGTTTAGCATATAATTAATTTGTCCTCAAGACTTGCAATGCAATCCTCAAATGCTCTTCATGTTCTTCCTTAGTCTTAGAATATATCAATATATCATCAATGAAGACTACTATGAATTGATCCAAGTAAGGCCTGAATATGCTATTCATTAACTGCATAAAGGCAGCAGGGGCATTTGTTAGTCCAAAAGGCATAACAACAAATTCGTAATGGCCATACCTGCTTCTGAATGCGGTCTTGTGAATGTCATCATCCTTGATTCTTAACTGATGATATCCCGACCTGAGATCAATCTTGGAAAAATATTTGGATCCTGAAATCTGATCAAATAATTCATCGATTCTCGGCAGTGGATACTTGTTCTTGATAGTAAGATGATTCAACTGTCGATAGTCGATACACAATCTCATGGATCCATCCTTCTTCTTTACAAATAAGACTGGTGCTCCCCACGGGGAAGTACTTGGTCTAATAAACCCTTTTTGGATTAGTTCCATCAACTGCTCCTTCAACTCCTTGAGTTCAGCATGGGACATTCTATATGGTGCCTTTGAAACAGGACCAGCACCAGGGACTAAGTCAATGGTGAAGGCCACTTCTCTTTGAGGGGGTAATTCCGGCAAATCTTCTGGAAATACGTCTGGGAATTCTCGCACTACCTGAACGTCTTCTATCTTGGTTTTCTTAGCTTCTTTAACAGTGACAAAAGCAAGGAAGGATACACATCCCTTCCTGACGAGCTTGCTTGCTCGAAGAGCCGAAATAAGAGGGGATTTGCTTCGACTCTTAGGACTAGTATAAGTCAGTTCTGGAAATTCTTTGAAAACGATCTTGCTATTACGGCAATCAACCGTTGCCTGGTACTTAGATAACTAATCTGCTCCTAGTATAACATCATATTCTTTTAGATCTAAACAGATAAGATCAATAGGAAAATTCTTTCCTCGAACCAATACCTCACAGTTTTGGTAATGATGCGTGATATCCGTCTCGTTTCCGAGAGGAGTAGACAACACTATTTTCATCCATTCCGGTTCTAGAGGTAACGGGTCAGCAAACTTCTTAGAAACAATAGAATGCGATGCACCCATATCAAATAAGACATGTGCATATTTGGAACAAATTTTCAATGTACCTTCCACTAATCCGCCTTCTTCTTCAGGTTCGGTCTCCTGTATTGCATGAAGACGGGCATTCTTTGTCACCGGGCGTTTACCATCGCCGGCTTGGTCGTTCATTAATGGACACTCGGGAATCCGATGCTCACGGCTTCCACAACGGAGACAAGCTCCTAATTTCCTCCAGCATTCTTCCGTCTTGTGACCAGCCTTGTCACAATGCTTGCAGACTGTATTCGAAGGGGTAGTGGTGATAGAGAAAGGCTTGGTCTTCTTGAATTTCTGATCTTGAGAGGAAGAACCTCCATTATTGGGCCTCTTCTTAAAGTTGGGTTTGAAAGAACCCGAACCCGTGACTTGTTCCTTCTTGTCTTTTCCACGGATCCTATCAGATAGTTCCGTGGCATCTTCAAGTAATTGAGCTCGGCGCACTATTTCAGAATAAATTTGGATGTCCATAGGCGCCAATTGAGTAATATAGTGGGGCCTAAGCCCATTAAGAAATCTACGGGCTTTCATCTTCTCCGTGCTAATAAGATGCTTAGCATATCTAGATAACCTGGAGAACTGAGCTTCATAATCTGCTAATGATAAGGATCGTTGCTTTAATGCAGCGAATTCGGCAGCCTTCTTTTCTTGGACTCGGTCCGAGAAATATTTAGCATTGAAGTATTCCACGAATTCTTCCCATGTTACTTGAGTAGGATCGATGGTTGCTTCAATAGACTCCCACCAGCATCTAGCATCTTTCTCTAACTGGAATGTAGCTAATAGCACTTTGTCCTGGTCCGTGCATTGCATGACACAGAATATGCGTTCGGTTTCCCGAACCCAATGCTCGGCATCGTCCGGATCGGTCGATCCCATAAACTTCGGGGGATTCATATTCTTAAAGGCTTGGTGTAAGCTTCCAGCTCGTGGAGCACCACCTTGTGCTACCTGTTGTAGCACTTGGGTCATCCCTTGAAGGGTACGCTGCATGTTGCGCCATTGAGCACGTTCGGCAGCCATTATCCTACAATTACAATAACTATATTAGTACGTGATCGTATTTAAAGACTCGTATACTATGTTAAATCTAACCCTTGGTTCTACCCAATCTCACTGGTTTAAAGGTTCAACTTATCCTTGGACTTGGGTTTTTCCTAGGAATTGAATACCTTAGGCTCTGATACCACAAAGACTGTCACGCCCCGAGCGCGGAAGATACCCGGAGATGCGCGACGTGTCTATATCAATCATATCAATCAGAGTGGTCGTGTATTCGACGCAAAGACAGAGATGCGCAAAATAGCAAGATAACCCAATCCTTTATTTCATAATGGATAGACTATTACAAATCCAATACTCTGTTTAATAAAAAGGAAAAGAATACATATTTGACTCAAGAAACTATAGGAAAGACTAGACGACACTTGAGCAGCTCTATCACTTTCACTCTTGAACATTCCCATCCGATTGACTTCCATCGTCGTCGGACTTACCTGAAAAGTACAAAGGGACAAACGGAATGAGCGAACGCTCAGTAGGAAATTATATCTCAAGTACTAGCAAGGGGTTTAAGTAATTACATCTTTCATGAATGTAATAAAGCTATGCATGCTCGCATAAAACGACAAGATAGAGAGAATGTAATATCAAGAAATAAGATAAACTTAATCATGAACTTCCAACAAGATGACAAGTGTATTCAAGGTATTCAAGCAAGCACGTTTAACAAGTCATGTCAAGAACTTTGGCTATCATGTATCAAGCAAGTAAATTACCCTTTTTCGGGCCACGCATTTCATGTAAAGTCAAGTACGATTCAAGTACAAGATGTGTGTGGAATGTCCAATCAAGCAAGTCAAGTACTCGGTATAATGCCAGATACCTTATCATTTTAACTCCCATTGGCACAAGTACTTTCGGGTGCTCCTCCCAGGACCAGATCGGGCCCTATATGCACAGGCATTTATCATGTATTTTTGACATCCACTCTTGTTTATATAGCCAATATAGAGTTTCAATATTCAAGCTTGTAGACATGTATGACAACTTTGACAGAATAGAGTCCAAAAATATGACAAAGGACATAGATTGGCGATAATAACGGTAAAATCATGATATCAATAAAACTAGGTAGAATATGGTTCCCTTAACTTAGGTCCCATGACAAATCAATATGGACATTCTTTATATAGAATTGAGGTCCACATAAACATTAGATCAAGCAAGATACCCTCATTCTTATCATAGAATTGAGGTTTACAAGAACGACATGATATGGCATGATATCATCATCCCATTAAGAATTTCTTATGATATACTCTTTGTATAATCATAAGGGTCGGTATACCATGTTTCTTTAGATTGACATGGCAAGGATCGTGTAATGGGTTTTTAGGGTACAACCAGCTCAGTCGGCCTTGAGGGAATCCAAGGCTACGAGGAGTCTTACGGAGGTCTCTATGACTAACTCGCTAGTCCAAAGGAACGGAATGTCCAATGGAGAGCTTGTATGTCAATGAGAGTTGAGTGTGATCGATGAAACAACGTGAAGCGTGGGACTATACTCACGGAGTGGAGAATAGTGCCGATATATATATTATATAACATATGAAATCATCGGTTAACAAAAACAGGGAAAAATCAGTTTTACAGTAAAATAACGACTTAGGTCAAGTCGTTTCTCAAGTAATTAACGCCTAACAGAAGGGCGTTTACATATTTCTATTTTACAGAATTTTCAATAATTTTATTAATTCATGAAAAACACGCCCTAGTCAGGGGCGTTTGTTAGGTAAGTAACGCCTAACATAAGGGCGTTTACATATGTTCCGTTTTGCAGAATTTTATTATTTCAATAATTTATATAAAATGCGCCCTGGACAGGGGCGTTTCTTCAGAGTTGACGACTATATAAGCAGGCGTCTCATTATTTAAATATTTGACAGAATATAAATAATTTTCAGGATTTATTTAAAACACGCCCGGGAAAGGGGCGTTACTGTTTAATTTTATTTTACAGGATATACATAGTTCAGGAATTTACAGAAAACGCGCCCTAGAAAGGGGCGTTTCTTTTCAATTTACGCCCTGTGATGGGGCGTTAACAGGTGTAAAACGACGTTGTCAAGGTCATGAATTCAAGGAATTTACAATATTTCAACAAATAAATTTCCAAGACAGGAGACATGATCATGACAAGAAAATTAGCAGGAATTTACAGGTAGAGTCATGCAAGATATTAGAATCGATATTTCATATTTATTGAATTTTAAACAGGATCAATTATTGATTACATACGATTGTTCATGAAATTAACGCCTGTATACAAGGCGTATACTTTTAATTAACGACCACTGTGATGGTCGTTTCTTTTAAAGTAGCGCCCTATTCAAGGGCGTTTCTTGAAAAATTTACAGAAAACGTATTAAAACTACATGCAAACTGTATAAATATATCATGCATGGTGCTTCTTATATTTATTTTTAGTTTGGGCTACGAGACTTGAGAAAATCCTACCTTAAAGGGTTGATTTGGAGATAACCGTGAAGGGTCTGTAAGAATTAAAGATGCAGCAGATGTTGGATGAAGATGATGAAGAACCTTGTTCTTCACGTTACAGAACCTGTAGAGGAAGAGAAAAAGAAAGAAGATGAAGATGTTAATAATCTTCACAGATGTAACCGAAGCTAGGACAAATAATGAAGAACATAACCTTGTTCTTTACTCAAGCACCAGATCCTTATCCTGCATTAAAGGAGAAGAATAATAATCAATATTCTTCATGCGGCTGTAAACATAAGGGCAAAAGAAATAAGAAGAACGTATGTTCTTCACTTACTGTGTAGTAGTAGATCGATCAAATGGTTTAGGGTTGGATCGATCGGGTATATTTATAGGATTTTAGAGTCCTAACAAAGGTAGTGTTTGATTGAGGGTAATATATCCCTAATAGAGTCCTTACTCTAATAGACACTTACTAGATTAGGTTAATCTTTCCCTGGATAAGCTCTGGGTTCGAACGGGTCAGGAACTGAATTAACGCCTTAGGTCAGGGCGTCGATTCTTTAATTAACGACCTAGTTCAGGTCGTTTCTTAAGAAACGCCATGTATAAGGGCGTTCCTTGTTTTTAAAACACGCCTAATATATGGGCGTTTCTTTCACTTACCTATTTGGTCGCGTGAGAGTTGACGACCACATTCGTGGGCGTCCTTTCTTTAGTCACGCCGTATGTAGAGGCGTTTCTTTTTAAATTAACGCCTTACTCAGAGGCGTTATCTTTAATTTGTTTTATTTTGTCTGTATTACTTCTGTAATATGTATATTTTTAATTTTATTTCAATATTCATTTATCAGGGTTGCTACACACTCGAACGGATAATTAGATATGAACAATAAAGCAAACCACCACAACACAAACCACAATGTAAGCCACAATGCACGAGGATTTTTAAGGTGGTTCAGGACAACGATGGGCTCCCTACGTCCACCCCTCACCAAACCGGTGAGGCTTCACTGCTGTATAAAATAGCCCGGGGATAAATCCCCCCACACACATGGAGCCAAGCTCCAACACACACACGTAGGGCGAAGCCTACACAATCACACGGGAGTAAACTCCCAACCATACACGGGGAACACACCCCACAATATGCCTAAGCATACACGCGGATATGCTTCGCACCACACGACGCACCTGCGTCAACACAAACCACTCGGAGAACCCCTTTCTCCGAACACCCACACACAATATTCCTTCAGAAATGTATGAAGCCTAGACAAATAGATACAATGAATCCCAAACAAAGTCTAAAGACTGAAATGAAGAAGATATAGCATGTAGAGAGCTCCCCCTTCTTCGATTCTTTCGGTTCCTCTTGGTTCGTTGTCAGATGATGACGATTTTGGCATCCTCTTGTTCCCCTCTTCAAGACGCTTCTTTTCTTCTTCTACCACGAGCTCCAAATCTTCATGGATGTAGATGATAACCCTTCCTCAAGAGCTCCTTGGTTGCTTTGCCCCTTTTCTCCACCTACAAGATAGAACAAAATGCATTAGGGCTTCTCATCTCCCAAATTCGGAGTTCACATTCATATATATATGGGACTGGGTAAAAGACTCGTATAACCCTCCCAATACATGTTAGAAACCCCCTAATATGTTTAGGAACCAATGGGGGGTAGTTTGGTAAAGTTTGGAAAGGTTTAGAAAGGGTTTCAATCGGATTCACAAAACCCGTGCCGGAATGGGTCGACCCCATGGGTCGACCCTTGGGCATCCAGAGGGCGGCCAGACCACAAAAATACCCCAGAAACCCAGGGGTCGACCCATGGGGTCGACCCATGCAGTGTGTGTCGACCCCATGGGTCGACCCCTGCACACAGGGTCATAAACAAGTGTTCTGTCTGGTCTAGAAGACTTAGGGGTCGACCCTATGGGTCGACCCATGCTAGAAAGGGCTATAAAAAGACTTTAAACCACCATGAATCCAAGGGAATAAAAGTGATTAGATGTTACCATAATCCCATGTAGATTAACCATGTATTTTCATCCTGAAAACATGAAAAAGTAAGTGGTTAGTTGAGAATCAAAATCTTTGCATCAAGCAACAACACTATGAACATGTTAACATTAAAACACATCATTGAACCCATTTAATCATGTATTTGGATTCTCAATTTACAACCAATAAAAACACATTCCACCATATGACAAGTGTTTGTTGTAATGAAATTGAATCTCTCAATTGTCCAAATACAAAGGCATGAAAGCTCAACCTCAACTACCTCCATTTCAAGCACGCAAGGTGGTTAGTGTATTACCATGATCCACTTGATATGAGAGGGTATAAAAACCATCCTTGGACCAATAGTTCTTTGAAGAATGGAGATAGAATTAACACAAGTTCTGAATGGTGGACAAGAAGATGACTTATTTAAGCATTCTCTTGAGTTCCATTTGATGTCCATCAAGACTCGTTCCTGCAATGCAAGAAGATTAGCATACTTGCATTCAAATGAACATGACTCTCATTCAAGTGAGAGTTAAGCTATTACAAACAAGTGAGCATGATAGCATTCAAATGAGCATAAAGACTCATTCATGTTGATGGCATTCAGAAGCATTGTTTTACAAATTCATTCTCATTCTAGAACATGACTCCATAGCAAAAGAACAAGTATGATTCAAGCATATGAGAATATGAAGTATCATTCAAGCACAAGGCCAAGCAAGGCCAAACAACAAAGTCATTTTGTAATCATCAAAATCACATGCACAACAGTTACTTTGGGTATTCGCATGATTGATCGCATTCGCATGATTTTACCTTATTTTCTTTAGAGCTAAAATTTTAATTACTTTAATGATGCCTTCATGTTGATGCAAAGATACCTAATGGGCAAGTGTGCTCATTACCTATTTCCATTCTTTTCAGGAAATGAAAGTGATTTGAATTCGGATTCGGATTATACAAGTAGCGGGTCCGTGAGTGAATGAAAGTGATGTCAAGATGAGAGTGAAGACTTAGGAAAGTCTATATTGTTTAGGTTGAGTCTATGTAATTTTCCTATTTTTTGAGTCTAATAGATAGAAAGAAGTTGAAAGTTATTGTATTTGAATATTGATTATCAATGAAATAAGTTGGAGTTTTAATTATAATATTATGCAATTGCATTTATGTGTGATTGTCTTGCGCTCTGATCATTCTTGCTTGCAAGAGACTTACTATGCTGACTGTTCACGTTTCTCGAGCAAGTCTTCCGCTGTCATAAAGGCTCGGGGCGTGACATCAGCCTTAAGAGTATTCAAAACAAAAAGATTATCAGAATCCTTTTTCTTGTGCTCATCGGTCCACTTTGATTTGTCTTTTGGTAAAGCATGAGGACCATTAGTCATTAAGTTCAAAAGCCTCGGATTAGTACTAGAAATGCAAACACATAATTTTTCAAGCCATGATGTGAAATCAAAACCATCAAAGACATGGGGCGCATTTACACTAGCCATCATGAAACGATCTTTTCTCCTAGACCGTGAGGTCCGCTAATAAAAAATCAGAGACTGGGCTCTGATACTAATTGTTGGCCCAGAGAGATGGCGGACAAGAAGGGGGGTTGAATTGTCCCCTTTGCCGAGATGGCGGATTTTAAAAAACCTTTCTTAACTAAACATAGTGGAATAAAAACTAACAACGTTAATTACCCTAAACAGATGTGAGATTAAAAGAGTTCTCTCGATCTTTCCGATCCCACACGGTTTGACAATGCAAATAACAATTAAATTAAAGCCAAACACAGATAATGGAGGTAGCAATGTGTGGAGGTGTCGTGAATAAAAATCTACAAGTTGACCTGTGAAGGGAGGTAGATGAAATGGACGATCACACAGGCATACACAAGAGACACAAAGATTTTTAGGTGGTTCGGGACCACGATGGGCTACCTACGTCCACCCCGCACCGAACCCGGTGAGGCTTCACTCCATGCTACGGAACGTAGCAACACGGGGATGAACCCCAACACCACACACGCTGCTTCCGCAGCAATATCCACACGGGGACAAGCCCCAAAATGCTGCCACCGCAGCACACACACACACAACGTCAGGGAATACACCCCGGACACTAAAACCACACGGAGACGCAACTCCGTCTACCACAACCAAACTCGGGAAAACTTACCCCGCAATAGATCCATACACGCAGAGATGCAACTCCGCCCACACACGATAATATATCAAGTTTGATGAACAACAAGATATACAATAAAAGCCCAAAATATTAATCTATGCTCAACCAAAAGGATGGAAACCCTTGTAAACCGGAAGTAGATGACTCAAATAGATGCAAACATGATGCAATAATGAATCCCCATGAGTAGAGAGGGGTTGTAGAAGATCTTCTCTAAGCCCTAAGTCAGAGGGTAGCCGGATGTCGACGATGAGAACGTCCACACATTCCCCTTTTCGTTCCGCTCCTTTCTTCCTTCAATCACGATCACAAACTCCTCCTGGATGTAGATGATATCCACGTTTTTCTCCAGCTCCTCTCCTTTCCCTCTTTCTTTTCTTACAAGACAAAGAGAAATGTTAGCACATTAGGGTTCCTCATCTCCAAATTCGGAGCTCACAATAGTATATATAGATGAGTGACTAAAAGACCCAAAAACCCCTCCCAAAGTATGTTAGAAACACCCTAATAACATTAGTAACCAATGATGGGTGTTTTGGTAAAGTTTGGTAGGGTTTAGAGTGGGTTCCGGAAGAGTTCGCAACTCCCGTGCCAGAAAGGGTTGACCCCATGGGTCGACCCCTGGACAACCAGAGGGTGGGTAGACAAAAAATAAAAACTCAGTTTCCAGGGGTCGACCACATGGGTCGACCCATGCAGGTAGACTGCAAAAAATGTGTTCTGTCCGGCCCAAAACTTCTAAGGGTCGACCCTATGGGTCGACCCCTGCCAGTAGGGGTTAGAAAAGGGTGTTAAACCAGCAAAAATACATGGAAAACTAAATGATTAAATGTTATCAAGTCCCATGATGATCAACCATGATTTCTTGCCCTGTAAAACATGATGAAATGAGAGGTTAGATCGAAATCATAATATTTGGATCATCATTAACATATGGAGCTAGTTTTGAGTCCAAGACCCAAAAGACATGAAGTATGATAATGAAAATGTTAGCATGAGGCACATAAATGCTTTGAACATATTTTCATCTCAAGAACCTCCTCAAGAATATGCATAAAACACTTTGAAACCATTAAGTCCTCAACTAGCAGATGAAATCAATTGAGAGCATGAATAATGAATCAACCCCAATCTAAGCACATGGAAATTCATTTCCAACTCAAGCAAATGTATACCTTGATCACTTGATGTTGAGCCAATCGACACATGAAGATCATATGCAGTGGAAACATGATGAATTGCAGCCACAAGCACAGATAATACACATAATTCCAATCCACGTTCTTCACAAATCAAAATGATTTAAGCAAGTCACACATGGGTTCCAAGTTTAATCAAGAAATTAAGACATTGTCCAAAGACATCTAGATTTGGTCCAAAACATGAAAGGGCCTTCAGCCCTTATCAAGGCAAAACAACCATGAGTGTGTAAGCATGTCAGTTAAAGGATTTCAGATTCAGTCAAAATAAGCTAAACTTACACAACCCTCACAAAATAATTAGGTTCACACAGTAAGTGTGAATTCAGTCCAGCTCTGTATAAATAGCCATACATGATATGCATGAATCCTTCAACCTTCATATTAATATATTGAAAATGCAATATCACATATGAGTGATTCAGGGAAAATCAACCCGTATTCTTCATGCACTCACATATCAAATGTGATTCAAGCAAGTCACACATGAATCACAAATGTAGTCCAAGGAAAAATTGAACTTGCACAGTCTAATGCAAGTTAACACCTAACATGAAAGTCAATTTCATAATCAAGACCAATCAGATTTCAGCATGAGTAACCATGTTCCAATATAGTTCAAGCAAGACATGTACAGCTACACTAACCATTTGAAAACCCACAGTGAGAGACATCATGATATCCTGACATGAGATTCTCAACCATCAGAATGCATGATAACACTAGTAATAATATCCATTTGGAAAATTTGAAAAGTCCACGAACCACACTTGAATGATATGCATGAGAACATCAAATTAGAGTAACATCCATTGAGACTTTTGAAGAACCAAGGGATGTGCTCATGAAAACCCAAGCATTTCACACCAGTAAAGGGTCCTTGAAATCCTGAACAAGAGACAAGGCTCAAGGGCCTTATGACCTTCTGTGAAAACATGATTTCACCAATGAAAAATATCATGTGTGAAGTGCATCAAGAAGTAAACATGGTGATGACGATGCACATGATGAAAGCAATCTAGAAGAGGTCGATGCAAGTCCAGAGGCAGATCAGAGCATGTGAAGAATAAGTGAGATAACCTGCAAAAGAAGATGCAACATGTGAGCATCAAGATCAAGATGATCGGTGCATATTTCCATAAAACTTACACATAATATTTTCACTTTAAAATATATGAACAACACACAATATATTGGAATCATCAAAACCATTGTCAAAGATAAAGAGGGGGCACACAGAACCCAACAACCTGAAAAACACAAAATGACACTAGGTGAGTGAAAAGACTAGTAAGAATTACATCTCTAACTAGATAAATATAAGTAATTGATATCTTTAATAATATGCAGAAGTACTATATGATGAAACGGTGCAAAAACATGAATCAAATCCATGAGATAATAAAAATATCAAGACTAGAGGATAGAATAGAGAATCAAGTAACACGCTATAGAACAATAGAGTTCAGATGTGAAAGACTTGCAAGGAGATCAATATGAAGAAATCCATAGGTCCCAATAATGAGTCAATATCAAGATAGCAATGTATATCAAATGAATGAATGGCACAAGTGAATATAACCATAGATTTGACCAATTAACATTAGAGTTAAAAATTATGTTTACTCTTTTGGGCCAAGAATATCAGTATCAAGTCAATCATGTTAGTCATATAAAAAGAATAACATTCAATTCAGTCATAGCACATGTAGGTGAATTGTCTAATAGTATAGTCAGTTGGTACAATGCTACACCACAGTTCCCATGGGCTCAATATAATTAGACATTCTGTCTGCACTGGCATTGAGTGTCAAGCGGATCCAAAGCCCTCAATAGTCACTAAACAATTCCATATAACAATTATGACCAAGTGGAATCAAGAGAGTTACGTTCCAGAAATAACAATTAGCACTATTAAAGTCTGAGAACCATGTTAAGAAAAGTATCAATTGAATATAGACCAAGTAAAGAACTTTAAGATAATTTCATGAAAGAATTTTAAGGAATCAATTATCAAGAAGTCTCTGATTTCTATAGAGAATCTAGAGGGTACATACTTATAAGGATGATAATCACGCTAACACACGGATTAGAACACATTAAAATAGTAAATCATGAACTTGCAGAGCTTTGATAAAACACGATCAATCGTACGGGCGCGTCTCATGAGAATTGGGCCGAACGTGGTCTGCCACATGGGTGCATTCAGAACATATCAGATTGAACATAGTTAGGGTCCAGGCTACGATCCGAAGAGGACAAGGAATAACACGGTCCATTGGATGGACATGCTAAGACAGGGTTCGCCTAAACATGGTAAATCGGGGTGCCGCTTTCAGGGGATAGAATCTCAAACATGATCTCTGAGTATGCCACATTTAAAAGGGACAGAACAGAACCAAACAGAACCTTGTTCCATGGTTCCAAGGGCCGGTTGAATCATTTCTTAGACTAGTAAGATGAGATTCTAAGAGATTTTTCAGGGTCTTTAGGGTACATCCAGCTCGGCGTCCATGTTGGAATCCATGGCTCACGAAGATTTACGGAGGCTTTAGTGAAGAAGTTCCAGTTCGACAGGAGGAATACTCAGCTAAGGGTCCTAACTTCATCAAGAAATAGGCTATGCGAGAACCAAAATCAAAATAGACAGTAGACACACTCCACCGGAGTGACATGATCTTCAAGATAAAACAATAATCAAATCAAGTAATATATCAAAATGTCGACTATACAATAATTAAACAATTAGAAATTGGAGGCTATCATGGAATAACTTTAATTACAAGTTAATATCTAAATCTTTTAGACATGATGGAATCAACTTCAGAAGGGATAGAACATGAAATAAAGATAGGACATGAGGATAGCATGAATCATGAGAGGGGTTCCTAAGTCAAACGAAGAGACATTAAGGAATTAATCATGATTTCAATATAAATTCCCTAGCCAATTTATTAGTTCAGATGACAAGCTTAATGAAGCACATGATTTTAACATGACAATTACAAGTTGATCATGTTGGAAAAAGTTGGGTCTTCATAGAAATCTGGGTCAAGATGCGGTCATCTCAGGCGCCATGTTGCTGGCAAAACAAGGGTGAACGCGGTCTCCATGGGAGCCGCGATCAGGTTGGGTCGCAGTCTACTGTAGGGACATGTTCAGAATGTGATCCCTGTGATGGATGTGATCTCAGAAAGAAAGCACGTTATGATGAAACAAAAGGAAAGCTATGATATTATGTGCATGAAACTGAAATTCATGAAAAATAGTCAATAGAAATTGGGGAAAACATACATTAAAACAATTAGACATGAATCTAATCATGATTGCTTTATCAATTTACGTTTAACCTAACAGAACACCTACCTTAAGGTTCGATTAAGGAAGAAGGGGAAGAAGAACGCGAAGATGCCTAAACCCTTGATCCTCTTCCTCGACGCATGCCCTAGCACGCCCTAGTCCCACACCAACCTCCTCCACGATCAATTAGGGATGGCTAGAAGGGGTTTAGCTTTCTATTTATAGATCTAAGCCTCTCAAGAGTCCTAATTCAACTTATTTCCCAAGGGATAAATTCTAGCCCAAAAAATCTTGATTTCTATCCAAATCTAGTGCTGCCTAGCATGAACTAACCTTAATCAGACTAGGGTTTGACAAGGGAATGACCTTGTCTAAGTGGATTAGGGTTAGCTTACGATTTTAGGTCCATTTACTTAAGTTTTAGCCCATTTAACCCAATTAAAATTTAGGGATTTGGGGCATTACAAATTTTAAGGATTTATTCTTTCTTTTAAAGTCCAACTAGACTTTTAGCAATAGACCAATTTACCATTACAATTATTGCAAATTTTATTTTGTTCATAATAATTATATTTCATGTCTTATAAAATTATCCTTATATTATTCAAAAGATTTTATTTATTTATTTATGAATTTATTTTAATCTGGGTTGTTATAGAAGGAGTCTGCACTCTGAAGCTGTCATACCGGCTGAAAAATCCAGACATTCTACACTTGAGAATTACTCTTGGTGGACGAAACTGACTGGGTAGTTGGGGTAGGCAAAGGAAGAGACACCTGGCATGCTGTCCCAGTGTTACAAAATAGCCCACTACAGACAGCGGTGCTCATCTACCACGAGTGGGTCGCTGGCTTCTGTTCTCACAGGCATAAAACTCAGCAAGAAATCATGTAGGTGGCGGTCCAGTGGGAAGTGGCGAGGATACCTGCTGGATCGGTCATAAAACCAAACACCCTACATGGGAGTAATCCGTGCCAGCTCAACCAGCCCCTCACCCTCTGCGGCTTTGGCAACTGGTGTAACGACACAAGATCTGGATACATGGAATTATCCGATACCATTCGAATCATGGCCCGTCACCCACGAGCCGGATGGCTTAGAAGGTTATTTGGGTGTTGTGGAGGTACATTAAAATTTAAAATAATGCAAAAAATAACTATAGAATTAACTGGTTAAATAATAGAAAATAAATTATATTGTTTAATTAATAAATTAAATACAAAGTATAGTCCAAAAAGTATAGTCTATGGGGAAGAAAATGTACTCAATCACCAGGTATACCCCCGGCTCTGCAGGCTGACAACTATGAACCTCCGCGCTACACCTCCGAATCTCGAGGAGGAGCCGCTACACCTGAAAGGAAAGGGGTGAGTCTCATCTCATTGGCTCAGTAGGGGTCCCGCGGATCCCTACCACGAAACAATGGTGGTAAACAGTAGCAATAACAACAACAATAGTAGTGATCGTAATAACAACAATAACAGAAGAAGGTGGCAAAAATATGGCTCTCTAAGCTACTCCTATCGACAATAAAAACTAAACCCCGATCTCATAGTTGGGACCGCCGAACCACCGGTGAAACCACGGGTATGGTACTGAAGGAAAAACCACAACATCTCTGTCGTGAAGGCCCATCCTTACGGATGAAGGCCCAACCAAGACCACGTAGTCTAAGGGTATAGTCACGACCTTGCTGTCGTGAACCCTACACTGTCTACGGGTGAGACCTCGATAACTCTACTGGGAACCCTAGACCTCAATGTCGAGAAAAGTGTGTAGTAGTCACCCAAAAAACCAGGACCCCACTATTGAAAAACCCAAAAACTCGAGTCAAGAGAGTCACGTGTTGCGTGACGGGAGAACCTACCCACTAGAAATAAGGCCGGATGCATCCACTGATGACTTAGTTCATGCCTCGGGTGTCTCCCTACTCGCCCCAGTCAAAAATTGAGACATCGTACAAAGTACATAGGACAAGGGTCTAGTCAGTGTCGTGCTCATCAGCATGCGTCTATAGTCCCCTACCACATGTGCACACACTGACTGATTACACTATGTCAGGCCCTCTAGCTAGTTTTCCTCCCGGCCCGGACTCGAGCCGCCATAGTGGGAGGCCCTACGGAAACCAACCTCAAACTATCTATTCCGGGTCTAACACTCCACTGCTCCCAGGTGGGTCAGCACACGCGTACCTAGGTAAGATACTATTATTGGGGGAAAGTCACTAGACTTGGGAACTCACAGTAGAGAGGAAACCATCAGAGTACTAACGGGATATGTGCGCGCCCATCGTAAGTATCACAGAACATAGGGCGGCTCGGTGCCACCAGACTCAGGGAGGCTTGCTAGACTTGCTAATCCAACGGCCATAGAGTCACGCGACTCAGTCCAAGACCACTGTACAATACAGCTCCATGCCATCAAATTACCCTAGTCTGAAAGTCAGAAACCACGGTCAAAAGGACTTTTGACGTGGCTCATAACCGCTGGGTTCATTCCCTCTCTAAGGGAGACTAGGACCTAACACCCCTAGTTGGGTCACGGGACTCACAATCATTGGCCATATGCATGGCCCACACAGAAACAACTTTTCGAGGAAACTAACATAGTGTAGAAACAGCCCTCTGCCCGTACTAGAGTGTACTGTGACTCGCAATGAAGAAGCCTGGAACACACGGGGTCACCCGGACCCTCAAAACCACATGGACACGTTATTCGTGGTATCATGACTTCTCTGGACACCCAACAACATAAACTCGGTCTAATGGGGTGTTTAGGACATCCAAGGGCAAAAGGTAGACCAATGGTGTAATGACCCAAGATTCGGATACCGAGTCAAACCCGATACCATTCGGATCCTACGTCGCCATCAACGGGCTGGAGAGCTCAGAAGGGTTATTTGGGGAGTTATGGTTATTCATTGAAATTCTAAACAATTACCAGGAAATAAAATACATGATTAATATATAACTGATAGAAATAAAATTAACATTTTACAACAATTAATATAACTACAGAGTCCAGTCCATAAGTAAAGTCAACGAAAAGAGAAATGTACACTGCTACGGGGCACACCCTGGCGCTGGCAAGCTGGCGTACTACTGGTCCTCCGATCGAAAAGCTCCACCTCTAGGGGAAGTGCTACACCTGAAAAAGCAAGGTGAGTGCCTCATCTCATTGGCTCAGTAGGGGTCCCATAGATACCCACCACAACAAAACGTGTCACGCCCCGAGATATACATATACAACGGAAACAACTCGGGAACATGAACAACCGGAAAAGTAAGCCTCGCGCTAGCAAGACAATCAGAGAGCTATAACATTCACACAAAAGAATGAATGCACAAGATATAATCAAAACCTCAACTTTATTAATCAAATAATCAAGTTTACAATGACATTGACTCATCACGACTTTCTAGACTCAAGAAAAATGGAAAATTACAATGACAAGATCAACTTCACCGCCTATTACAGTGAAGGTCTCTACATTACAATAAATGACTCAAGAAACTTTAATTCTCAAAGGCTTCTCTCAAACTTTACTTGCTCTCGAACTCGCCACTTGAGTACTCCGACTCCGAGCCACTAGAACTTCTTGAAAAAAATAAAGAAAGTTGGGGATGAGCGCACTCGCCCAGTAGGTAACTTCGTGTCAACATGAAGGCAATGTGTACTTTGTTAACATTTTAGCTCTAGAAGGTAAGATCATGAAAATGCGATGAAACATACGAATAAAACCATAGTAAGTAACAAGATAGGAATGTAAAGAACGATATAATTTGCAAGAATATATCATCATGAGAATATAAGTTGACATTTCAAGTATGTAATATCACGAGAATGTACTTTCATAACCTTAGAAAGCTATGCACAAAAATATCATGCAACGAGAATGTACTAGCAAGCATGTAAATTTCATAAGATTGCCTTATGGATTTCTCCCGTTTATAAAAAAAGTACTCCTAGCATAATGCGATGCCAGTAATCATTATACCCTATGATTAATTGTATATTTCCGGTCATCTACTGAGGGGGCTAGACTAGAGCCCTTGGACACCGTCCGTGCCCTCCCTTGCACCTTCAAGTTATAAATTAAGCTACTTCCACGAGAATAACAATAAACTTTGGCCAAGAGAGTAAAGTTCAACCAATACATTTTAGGCGATAGTAACCAAGGTAAGAATGTACAGAAATGAACATGTGAGGTCAAGAATGATTTAATAGGATATTATGCTATGGATGAATTTCGACAGCATAATGGTACCTTTATTAATTTCATAGTTCATTAATAACTTGTGGAATAAAGTTTTGGGAATCAGACAGTCACAAGGCCATCTAAGACAAGATGTGATCAACACTTGGGTCAAACCTCGGGTTGGACAGTAGTCTGATAGAACGCAGTTTCCAGGGATCCGTGATCAAGAGAAAGAGGTTATGTCGCAACCGCGACTAGGCGTGGAGTCGACACAAGGAAGGAAAGGGTCGAATCAGCCAGAAGTCTGTGGCTAAAATAAGAACGCAGTCATTGGCCAGCCGTTATCTGTAGGTAGCGGTCGTTTGCTTGCCACGATCATGATAGTTCACAGAAAATGCAAAAAATATGAAGTGCTCTCTAACTCTTTGGGTTTTTAGGGTACAACTAGCTCGGCATCTTAGTGGGAATCCCAGGCTCGCAGAGACTTACGGAGACCTTGAAACATGATAACCTAGTTAGGCAGAAGCAATATACGATGGAGAGGCGCTCAAGTTCAAGAAAGTGTTCCTATCATGTGCATGTGACTAATAGCTTATGTACCGGAGTATGGGCTATGTACAAGTAACGCAGAAAGAGATAAGATGAGAAGGGATGCATAGAATCACAAATCTCCATGTAATCAATTGAAAGTTCCTTTATGTACAAACTATTTAAGGTTTTGGCATGAAATTAACATATAGTGTAAATAAGCTTTTGAAACATGCTAGCACTCAATATGAAATCATGACATGATCAGGAAACTCAAATGAACAAAATATGGCATAAACACTATCATATAATACAGGGAATGAACATGGTTTGATCTGGTTACTGGAACCAGATCGTGGTTTATCGAAGATTGCTATAAGGAAGTTACAGTCTCTGAATGACTGCTGTCTCTCTGTCCGCAGACAGAAATCACTTCCAGCCTTGCAAATCCCTATTGAATGGCTAATGAACAAGAAAACTATATAAAGCAGAAAGAGAGGGCATGATAGCATGTAACTAATGCATGAGAAGGCATGAATAAATCAAAAGTTCTTATCCTTTTTATTAATGTTATAGGGACAACATGTAGGAAAAACCTAGTTGCGCAGTCATGATGAAACAAGAAATATGTCGTGTATAGTGCATGAAAACAGGAGGGAACAGAGGGCTTTTGTTCCTAACATATTGTTTGAGCCATCCACGAGACAACCTACCTCTGGGGTTTCTTCTAATCTACCAATTTCTTGCCAGAAGAAGGCTCTCGTTCCTATGCATCTTACGTGGAACTAGCGACTTTCGAGTGTTCTATCTCCTTGACCTCTTGATCTCCTGACACGAAAATCGGAGACGAGTTAGAAGATACTAAGGGGAAAACCCTAAAGGATGAATTGGAACAGATGACACCTTACCTTCGATCATCGCGATCCAAAATTAGCGTTTGCACAGGATGAATCTGGGTCCTATTTATAGGGAAGGACCTAGGGTTAGGATTTTTGGTTGAATTAGAAGTCCTACAGGGTGTCAAGTCGATCCCCTAAGATTCCTGGATAAGTTTCCATTGCAGAACATGTCGATCCATGGCCATTAGGTGGATAAAAATCTAATATTTTCGTGGTTTATCTCTTTCTGTTTACGGAAGTAGATAGCGGTTGGGTCATGACTGTTATCTTCAAATAGCGGTCGCGCGACTGACCGCAACTTGTTCCTCTCTCCGAAATTTAAGTTTAATTAAAACTCCCTTCTAATTATCTCCTAGTTTTCCCTATTTATCCATGTTAATTAGGGAATTAACCCCTATTACGTCTCTAGGGTTTGGGCTTGGGCCAAAAGGCTAAATTGTTGGGTTTAAGGCCCATTTTAAGTGGGCTTAACGATTTAGTTAATAGGTGGGCTTATTTATTAAAGGCTTCATCCTATTAATTCATTAATTAGCCCATTTAGCCCTTTAATCCAACTAAATTCTTAATCAATTCATTATAATTTCTAATAATTCCAAAAAAATTACCAGGGGCGCTACACCCTCCCCCACTTAAAAAGAGTTTAGTCCCTAAATTTATTGCATGAGTTTGTGGAGGGCGTATTACTTACCGTTAAACAGTTCGGGGAATCTTTTGCGCATTGCTTCCTCCGTCTCCCATGTAGCTTCTTGTTCCAGTCATTTACTCCACTAGACTTTTACCATGGGAATTGTTTTATTTCAGAGCTGACGTACCTCTCGATCCAGTATTTTGAGTGGCCTTTGTTCGTACGTCAATTCCTTCTGTACCACCAGATCCGAAACACTAGAACTTCTCTCGAACTTTACTCACTTTCAGACTCGCCACTTGAGTACTCTGACTCTGAGCCACTATAACTTCCTGAAAAAAATAAGAAAAGTAGGGAATAAGCGCACTCGCCCAGTAGGTAACTTCGTGTCAACATGAAGGCAATGTGTACATGGTTAACATTTTAGCTCTAGAAGGTAAGATCATGAAAATGCAATGAAACATGTGAATAAAACCATAGTAAATAACAAGATGGGAATGTAAAGAACGATATAATTTGCAAGAATATATGATCATGAGAATATAACTTGGCCTTTCAAGAATGTAATATCACGAGAATGTACTTTTATAACCTTAGAAGGCTGTGCACAAGAATGTCATGTAACGAGAATGTACTAGCAAGCATGTAAATTTCATAAGATTGCCTTGTAGATTTCACCCGTTTATAAAAAAAAGTACTTCGAGTGCAATGCGATGCCAGTATTCATTATACCCCATGGTTAATAGTATATTTTTGGCCATCTGCTGAGGGGGCTAGATCGACTAGAGCCCTTGGACACCGTCCGTGCCGGCCCTTGCATCTTCAGGTTATAAATCAAGCTACTTTCACGAGAATAACAATAAAGTGTGGCCAAGAAAGTAAAGTTCAACCAATACCTTTATGGCGATAGTAACCAAGGTAAGAACGTACCGTAACGAACATGTGAGGTCAAGAATGATTTTGTCACGCCCCGAGCGTGGAAGGAACCTGGTACGCGTGACGAGTTTATATCATTCATGTCAATCAGAGCATAAGGAATTCGACCATATAGATAGAGATGCGTAAATTGCAAGATAACCAAATCCAGTTTATTCATGATAACCATTAGGGAAAAATCATTACATAATCTCCTCTTTAGAAAAGAGTACTAAAGGACAATCTTGACTCAAGAAAAGAAAATTACAATGATAGACTCAAGAAATAGGAAAAAGACACGGCTAGATAGATGCTTCTATGACTGGATGGCTCTACGCTCTTTTACTCGTTCCCATTCCCATCCAATTTATTTTAGTCATAGGAATTATCTGAAAAATATGGGAAAACACTAGGTGAGCGAACGCTCAGTAGGAATTATATCTCAAGTACAAGCTTGCCTTAAGTAATTACATGTTACATGAATGCAAGTCTAGCTATGCATGTACACATGATAACGACAAGAGAGAGTGTATCAAGAGTTAATGAACTAGCAAGATTTCAAGATAATCATGTAGAATATATCAAGATGGTCAAGCATGTAAATATATCAAGTCATATCAAGTGAATTGGCTATCATAATATCAAGCAAGTAAATACTCATTCTGAGCCACGCAAGTTATGTCATGTCAAGTCAAGTACGAGTTTGTGGAATGTCAACAATCAAGCAAGTCAAGCACTTCGGTGCAATACTACACTGTTATCAATATAGCTCACATGGGCACAAGTACTTTCAGGTGCTCCTCCCAGGACTAGATCGGGCCCTATATGCACAAGCGTTGGGTCATGCATATTTAGACATCCACTATAGTCATAGCCAATATAGAGTTCCAAGAATAAACCATTGTAGGATAATAAGATAGATTTCTCGAACGATGGAGTTCAAGGGCAGAACTTTGAACAAGTAGGACTCAATGTTAAACCACACGAGAACCAAGACATGTCATGAATCTGGGTAATTGGCGCCCACTCAGTCGCGATCAATTATAGAAATAGCGCCCACATGCGTGGTCGCCCATTCCTGTGAACAGTACAGGCTCGATGAAATAGCGCCCAGGCTCAGGTCATTATATCAGGGAAATAATGCCACTGGACTGGTCGCCAATTCCTTCTAGCGCCTAAGCCAATGTCGCCAATTTCTAACAGAACACACTTCTCACAAGAGGCCAGAAACAGTGCTCTATGACGGCTAAAGCATCACGTTTCTTCAGAGTGACGTGACAAGACACAGTGTCATGGGTTTTTAGGGTACATCCTGCTCGGCTGCCTTGAGGGAATCCAAGGCTAGCGTAGACTTACGGAGGTCTCTATGATGAAATCACCAGTCTGAAGGAAGGAATATCCCGCGGATGGTTCAAACATCACCGAGAGTTAGTGTGTAATCGATAGAATCAAAACAGGGACTCCATCTACAGATGTGAGATGAGAGTGCCAAATAAACCCGCGATATGGGTTGAGAAACGCGATAAAATTGAGAGAGAGAAGAATTGGCGCCTTATTAGAGGTCGCTATATCAAAAAATAGCGGCTCTCTGGAGGGTCGCTCAATCTTAATTATAATAGAGTTTTCCAAGAAACGAATAAGAATTAACGACACTACATATGGGCGCTAATTCTAGAATTTTCCATAATTTTAATATTTATAATTGTAAATAGCGACTGTGTATGATGGCGTTCATTCTTTAAATGACGTCATGATTTAGGTCGCTCATTCATTAATTTTAATATAAATTCTATTGACTGGATTTTACAAAACAACACCACCGTATAGGGGCGTTCTTCCTTAATTAGCAACTGCGTTACTGTCACCCATTCTTTTTCTGATGCTACGCATCGGGCAAGTACACTATTAGACACATAACACTATTCATAAAACTGGAGTTCACATAATCAGGAAAGTAAAGACATGAATGAATAGAGAAAAATATATAGGTTCCAGAAATATGCTCATGCAATAATTTTAACGTCAAGTTTTATAGATATTAATTTTTAAGCATTTCCTATTTATTGAATGCTTAAAAGAAATAGCGAATTGACAAAGGGTCATTCATTAAACGACGCCCTGACTACTGTCACTATTTCAAAAGAATTGGCGACAGCTCGCGTAGGCGTTCATTCAATAAGCGCCCTTGACCTGGCCGCTATTTACTGAAACTTAGTAAACCTTCGTAAAACCGAAACATAAACCATGGAATAAATGCAAAATGACCTATATGTATGAATTTACTTGATTATCATGTTGGGCTTCGTATCTTGAGAACACCTACCTTTTGGGTTGACGAGGAACAATGAACGTGAGAGAATTATATCAACTGCAGCTATAGCAGCTATGATCAGAAAATGAAGCTTGCTCCTTCAGCAGCAACCGTGGTAGCAGAGGAAATCCCACAGCGTCCATAGTAACTAAAGGAAGAAGCAGTAGCACACGATCGAACGGTAGCAACGGCAACCGTAGCGAGCAGTAGATGAACGTAGAAGAGAGAGCTTCCCCCCTTCTTTCACAATCGAGGAGAAAAGAAAAAAAAAGCAGTGGCCTCTTTACCGCAAAGGCAACAATAGTAGTAGGAAAACCACTACAGCAGCGGTAGTACTGCAACCCCCCCTTCGAACAGAATAGACAGAGGAAGAAGGAAAACCCTTCACATCCTCACGTACCCTCAGCAGGAATTTGAAGACGTCGACAGGAACCCAGAGGCAGTAGCTTTTGTACATCCAGGAGGGGGTCATATATATAGAGTTTGAGAAATCCTACGGGGGTTTAAACCTAATGGGACTTAAAGTTCCCTCGTAAGAATCCTAGAAGGTTTAGACTTTCCATGCAATCCCCACCTATCCATATCTACAACCGTCCTCTCCTGTGCTCGAAGGGAACCCTAACCTATGCTAACCTTTGGTCATACGAGGAGAAGAAAAATATCAGTTTGTGAAAAAGACCCTAAGGTTTAAGATATTTACATATCTATACTTAGCCCTATTGTAAAGGCCCATTACGTACAAGCCCGTGAGCATATATGTTAAGCCCTCTCTGATGTAATGCCTAAGGCCCAAGGCCTATATCTTTAAAGGTTTAAGGCCTTTACACATATATGGGTTAAGGCTTAATGGTTGAGGGTTTATTATGTTTAATCTATTTAAGAAATCTTTATTCCTTATAATTTTTATCCGGGTTGCTACACCATCCCCCAGTTAAAAGAATTTGGTCCCCAAATTCAATTGCATATAAACATGGAGGGTGCAGAATACTTACAATGTTGAAACAGTTCGGGGAATCTCTTCTTCATAGATCCTTCGGTCTCCCATGTGGCTTCTTGTTTTGAGCACTTGCTCCATTGTACTTTTACCATGGGAATCGTATTGTTCCTTAATACACGAACCTCGCGATCAAGGATCTTCAAAGGCTTTTGTTTATATGTGAGATCCTTTTGTATCATCAGGTAGCCATGATCTATGACGTGGGTCGGATCATGAACATACTTCGTGAGTATAGAAATATGAAATACATTGTGTACTTCCGATAGTTGTGACGGTAAGGCGATCCGATAGGCAACCTCCCCAACTCTTTCTAACACTTCGAAGGGACCGATATATCTTGGTGTAAGCTTGCCCTTAACACCAAATCTTCTAATTCCTCGTCCTGGAGAAACCTTAAGAAAGATGTGATCTCCAACTTGGAACTCGAGGTCTCTCCTTCTAATATCGACGTAAGTCTTCTATCTAGACTGAGCCATCTTGAGTCTCTCTCTTATGCGTTGAATCTTCTCAGTGGTATCCCTTACCATCTTCAGGCCTAGTAGTTGCTTTTCGCCAACTTCGTTCCAGCATAAGGGTGATCGGCAACTCCTTCCGTATAGTGCCTCAAAAGGTGCCATTTGAATACTTGCCTGGTAACAGTTGTTATATGCAAACTCGACCAAAGACAAGTGATCATGTCAGCTTCCACCGAAATCAATGATATAAGCTCGTAGCATGTCTTCCACGACTTGATTCGTTCTCTTAGTCTGACCATCCGTTTGAGGATGAAAAGCTGTACTAAAGTTGAGTGTTGTCCCCAACGAATGTTGTAGACCCTTCCATAAATGAGAAGTGAAACACGGGTCTCGGTCAGATATGATCAAAATAGGAACTCTATGCAGTCTGACAACTTCTTTCATGTACAAGGCAGCAAGAACAACAACTGACCATCGGCTCTTTATAGGCAAGAAGTGAGCTAACTTGGTCAATCAATATATGATGAACCATATTCCATCATGTCCACCTTTAGATTTAGACATACCCATAATAAAGTCCATGCCGATATCCTCCCACTTCCACTTGGAAATATCTAGAGGATGTAACTTACTCGCAAGCTTTTGATGTTCCACCTTGACTTGTTGGCACGTGAAATCTTAGTCTAGAACGCATGAAATCAAGCACAACCAGAGGGCTTTTATTCCTAACAAGTTGTTTTTGCCAATCATGAGATAACCTACATCTTCTAAAACCTTTAAACTTCAAATTTGATGCTAGGTGCTACCCTTAGTCCCTTGTACTTCTTGTGATAAATCAACAACTTCAATCTGCTCTATTTCCTCAGCCTCTTGACCTAAGGATGTGAAATTTTGAGGGTAAGAAGATGAAACTATTGGGAACAAAAAGTTCTAAAGGATTGAACTCTAATTACCTTGTTTAGACATCATAATCTCTGGATCTTTAGGGAACTTGCGTTCAGATTCCTGGGTTGCTAAGGTTGAATCAGTAACTTTAGAAACTTCTATCTCCTTGGTTGCTTGATCTCCTAGCACGAAATTTGGAGAGCTATTAGTCTAATGTATTATAAACAAAAAGTCGTAAGGAACTTACCCGAAATTATGACTCCTTATCTTGATTCTTCACGAGCCAAAAGTAAGGGTCGCTCAGTTCAGAACTAGGTCCTATTTATAGGGTTTTGAAGATTAGATCAATTCTAGAGTCCTTAATTTGCCAGAACCTAATCCCTAAGAGTCCTTAGTAATGTTATAAGCTCTCCCAAGTCGATCTCTTGTAGATAAGATCCCAAAGTTCTAATCTTTTTGCTCGTTCTTTCTTTCACGGAACTAACAGAGTGTAACGCATCTAGCCTGGTGCGTTACAGGTCTGTGGCGGTCGTCCGATAGACTGTTACATTCAACGTGTATAGAGTTTCAATTTCATAAAACTCTTTTATTCGTTTATCCACATAATTATCTAAATAGTATTTATCCTAAAAATACGTGAATAAGCTAATTACCCTTCTAGAATATGGGCCAAACTTGATGGGCTTGGTCCATTAAACTTTTATATTATCTTTAAATAGGCTAGGTTAATTATTTAACCTAATTGGGCCTTATAATGACTTATTGATCCAATATTCTATTTATTAATTTATTTAGGCATTTATAAATTCCAGAAACTAATTAAATATTCCTAAAATAATTTATAAAAATTCTGGGGTCTTACACCCTCCCCCACTTAAGAGAATTTGGTCCTCAAATTTAATATATAGATTTCGGAGAGTGCACTTACAGTTAAATAATTCTGAAAATCTTTTCCGCATGGCTACTTCGGTTTCCCAAGTTGCTTCATATGGCCATGTTTTCTTCCATTGAATCTTGACCATAGGAATAACTTTATTTCTTAGTTGACGCACTTCCCGTTCCATAATCTTTATTGACTTTTGTTCGAACGTCATATCCTTCTAAATCTCCAGATTGTCAGAAGTGATAATATGGTCAGGATCATATATATACTTCTTCAGCATAGAGACGTGAAATACGTCATGAACTCCTGCAAATTGTGGAGGTAAAGCCAGTTTGTAAGCTACTTCACCAATCCGTTCAAGAATTTCAAATGGGCCAATAAATCTTGGAGTTAGCTTTCCTTTAATGCCAAATCTTCGAATATCACGACATGGAGAAACCCTTAAATATACATGATATCCTACCTAAAACTCCAAGTCACGTCTTCGATTCTCAGCATAAGACTTTTGCCTATCTTGTGCCATTTTCATTCTTTCTTGAATGAGCTTGATCTTCTCTGTAGAATCCCTGATGAGATCGGGGCCTAGAAATTGCTTTTCTTCTATTTCATTCCAACATATTGGTGATCTACAGCTTTTTCCATATAAGGCTTTAAAAGGTGTCATTCGTATGCTAGCCTGATAGCTATTGTTATATGCAAACTCTACTAGAGGCAAGTGATCATACCAACTACCTCCAAAGTCGATAGCACAAGCCCTGAGCATATCTTCTACTACCTGATTTGTTCTTTCTGTTTGACCATCTGTTTGTGGATGAAAAGCTGTGCTGAAATTCAATCTAGTCCCTAGTGACTGTTGTAGACCTTTTCAAAATTGTGATGTGAATCAAGGATCTCTATCAGATATAATAGTGACTGGGACACCATGTAGTTTGACAATCTCCTTTATGTATAATGCTGCTAGAATATCCACAGACCATCGACTCTTTATTGGTATGAAGTGTGCGGATTTAGTCAATCGGTCTATGATTACCCATATTTCATCGTGTCCACCTCTTGTCTTAGGTAAACTCATAATAAAGTCCATCCCTATACTCTCCCATTTCCATTCGAGAATACTCAAGGGGTGTAATTTACCTGCGAGTCTAAAATGTTCTGCTTTTACATGTTGGCAGGTGAGACAACGGGACACGAAATTAGCTATCTCTCTCTTCATATTGGGCCACCAGAAATTTCTTTTAAGATCTTGATACATCTTTGTTCCTCCTAGATGAATTATGTATTTGGAATTATGCGCTTCATCTAGGATTAGTTTCTTCATAGCCTCATGATCTGGTACACATATTCGGTCCTTAAATAACAATATTCTGTCATTGGAAATAGAAAAATATGGCCTTTGTTCAATATTAGCTTTAATTTCCAGTAATATAGGATCATCATTTTACAGCTTGACCAGATCGTCTATCAATGTAGGTTGAGCTCAGATATTAGCTATGAAACAATCTTCTTCATTTATGTCAATATCTAAGTTCAACTGAGCAAATTGAGGAACAAGGTTAGTTACACTTATCATAAGACTTGATGGCATACCCATTAGTTTTCTGCTGAGTGCATCTGCTACAGCATTAGCCTTGCCATGACGATATTGAATAGCAAAATCAAAGTCCTTGAGATATTCTAACCACCTCCTCTATCTCATGTTAAGCTCTTTTTGAGAGAATAAATATTTCAACCTTTTGTGGTCCGAGTAGACCGTGAACTTTTCTCCATAAAAATAATGACGCCAAATTTTCAAGGCAAAAATAACCGCTGCCAATTCCAAATCATGTACGGGATAGTTTTCCTCATGACGTTTCAATTGTCTTGAAGAATAACAGATTACTTTTCCATTCTGCATGAGAACGCATCCTAAGCCAATGCCAGACGCATCCGTATACACTTCGAATCCACCACCTTCCATCGGTAGTGATAGAATAGGAGCTGTGGTAAGATGATTCTTAAGAGTTTGGAAACTCTTCTCACATTCCTCTGAAAAGATAAAAGGATTTTCTTTTCTTGTGAGTCTTGTTAAAGGAACTACTATCTTTGAGAAGTTCTTAATGAATCTTATATAATAACCAGCTAGACCCAGAAAGCTTCTTACTTCTGATACAGTCGTTGGCCGGCTCCAATTTCTGACAGCTTCTACCTTAGAAGGATCCACAGTAATACCTTCTTTTGAAATAATGTGGCCTAGGAATGAGACTTCCTCGAGCCAGAATTCACACTTATTGAGTTTGGCATAAAGTTTGTGTTCTCTAAGTGTTTGTAAAACTATTTTTAAATGTTGTTCATGTTCCTCTTTTATCTTGGAATATATCAAGATATCATCAATGAAGATGACGATGAACTGGTCCAGATATGGCTGGAAGACATTGTTCATAAGTTGCATGAATACTGCTGGGGCATTAGTTAACTCAAACGGCATCACTACGAATTCATAGTGGCCATAACGACTTCGAAAAGCCGATTTATAAATGTCCTCTTCTTTAATTCTAAGCTTATGATAACTTGATCGGAGGTCTATCTTAGAGAAATATTCTGCTCCTGAAAACTGATCGAAGAGCTCATCAATACGCGGTAATGGATACTTATTTTTAATTGTGAGTTGATTCAGTCATCGGTAATCGATGCATAGCCTGAGAGAACCATCCTTCTTCTTGACAAATAGAACCGACGCACCTCAAGGGGATGTGCTAGGTATGATGAAGCCTTTGTCTAGTAATTCCTACAACTGCCTCTTCAATTCCTTAAGCTTTGTGGGGGACATCCTGTAAGGGGCTATAGAAACAGGTGCTGCTCCTGGAATGAGTTCAATAATGAAGTTCACTTCCCTCTCAGGCGGTAAACTGGGTGTAGATTCTAATTTTTAAAAGATCTACTTAACAAATAAAAATAAAGGTAAAGGAACAATAGGCAAGCATGGAAATAGCACGAGGTGCTAAGGTGGAATAACGTGATCGCCAGAGACACGAAGGCCTCAAATGATAATAATGAAAATCATGGAGGGATCGCGAAAAATACCTTTAAAAGCGCGGGGATTGTGAGTGCTCCTTTCTCTTCTAAATCGGCCGGCCGATGAAGAGAGTTCTTCAATTAATTACCATTACAAACAAAAACAAACACCAACAAAGATATGGATTAGAAACATGGTGAGTGTAGCATCAAATCCTAAATAAAAATATGAGCATGAAATCATGGTGAAGAACACACCTTAAGGGTGGTTGCCCTTAAACCCCTATGCAAAGAGGGTGTGGGAGATGAATGATATGAATGTATGAAGATGCAAATACTAAAAGAAGATATGTGCAAGTGTTGCACTGTTGGAAAGACTCAACGCGGTTGAGTTAGAGTGAATGGGAGATGAACATTCATGCATGAACTAATGCAATAAAAGAATAGAATTAAAAGATAAGGGGGGGCCTGTGATGCTCCTTCTTCTTCTTGGCTTTGATACTCGATCGGGAGGAAGCTTTGATGGATGAAGCTTGAGCATATGAGCTCTTCCTTCAGCCACACAACAGCGCCCTGCGTGAAGAAAGAAAAAGGAAAACAAACAAAAAACAGAAAACAAAAGAGAAGAATAACAACGGAGGGAGAAGCATCCGGAGTCCAACCGATCAACAGAGCTCAGAAGCTCTATTAATAAGATAGAAAAGGAGATAAGGAGGGAAGAGTCCAAAGGAGGAAGAGATAAGAACGGGCAAGAGCCCAAATAGGGGAGGATTAAGCTGGGTAAGAGCCCAAACGAAGCAGGAGTCTCTCTGGGAAAGGCTGTGTTCGTTCGGAGCACAAAAGTGAAGCACGACCTGGTTCAGGGCGTCAATTGTTGAATTGACGACCTGCCCAGAGGGCGTTTCTTAAAAACACGCCCTGCACAAGGGCGTTTCTTTCAAAATCAATTTTAGAAATAAAAACTCCAATAGTAAAACACGCCTCAACCAAAGCCACGTTTAAAAAACACGCCCCTGGGAAGGGCGTTAATTTCAAGTCTTTAAAGTGAGGGAAGTCGGTCAAACATGAAGAATTGACGCCCTCAGGCGTGGGCGTCCTTTCTCCAAGAAACGCCCTAGATCAGGTCGTGTTTTAAAAACACGCCCTTACCCAGGTCGTGAATTTCAAAATATTCAGATAAATGCCCAGAAAATCTAGAAAAATAGGAAAAGGGAGAAAATAAGAGAAAATCAAGAAAAATTGGGGAAAAATAGGAGAAATTCAATAAAAATGGGAAAAACCACTCAAACAAGCTAATTTGAGGGTCAAATGGGGCATTACTCGGTAATATGAAATATAATCAAAATAATGTCAATTTTAGCGTGTCTACAGCTGCCCCGCCTTGGCGTCTGCTTTGCAAGGGAGCGTAGCAAACTGAAAAGTAGATGCCAATGTGTGATGAGACACGCAATCAACATCACTTGTTGAGAATCAAGTCAAAAGCACGAGATGAAGCAAATCTCGGAAAATTCAATGAAATCAACAATGTTTGGATAAAAGGGGAGTTGTGCACGCGGTGCACGAAGGAGATAAAATAAATGATCAACTTCCAGCGCGATGGAAGTACCCCAGGTCACAAACCTGTAAGTTTCACCATTGGGGAGCGGTTACCAGCCAGTGGACGTGCTGCAGCCAAGGTGGATCAAAGGAAAGGATTGAAATAAGATGATAAAAATCCAAACAAGGAGCTTTCGAGAAAATCACCCAAAACAGCAACAAAACGAACTGAAGATTCAATCCGGCATGGAATATCTCATATCTGGAAAGATTAAGATCAACTTCAACCCTCAAAGTCAGCTCATCAGAATGATTTTTCAACAATTTTTTCAAATTCCTACATGAATGCATGCTGGGTTTAAAAGGAAAAATTAAATCAAATGAAAATATAAGATAATCAAGGATAATATTGCTAAGCTACCAAGACTGGGTCAAGAAATGGATTTCACGAGCTGATACTAAGCCGAATCCCGTTTATCCACGCACCAACTCATAAAAAGGAACCATCGTCCCCAGTCTCGGACGGTTCAACGGCCTATCCGTATGACTAAGATGCCTCTGGAATCGTCATCATTTTTGATGAAGGGGAACTCAAATTCCAGATTTACCAAAGCCACAATGTCCTTGATATAATCTAGTAGCATATGTAACATATAGTAAAATGCATACAGGAGATGGTGGTGCAATGAGCATGGGAACTGAGAACTGAGCTGCAAGCACCGTGGGGCTTGGATGATGATGCCCAGTCGGTGGGACCAAGAGCTTCTTATCCTGCGCTCAAAAATTCATCAGCCAAGATATAAAAGATAACAAGCAATGAATAAGGCATTTAAGCGTAGCATGAATTAAAGCATCAATAGCATGTTACAACATAGTAACCATTATGAGTTGAATCATGATATTACAAAGCATCATTATTTGTTATTTTATCATGAGGATGCCAACTTGGCTAATCAAGATTTGGAGTTGAATGATCAAGATCTGATAATGCCCATCGGCAGAATTGATCAAGAGAAATTAGTAGGAGTTGATTGAAAGATTTGGAGATGAATAATCAGAATGATAATCAAGAGATATAACCAAAATGATATAAGGAGGTGATAACCAAAAATGCTCAGGGTGGCATGTCATGAGAATATCGGGAGAATCAATAGATTGATAGCAATGAGTGGAGATAGGACTCATCCCGTGCTCTTGGTCCTTGCAAAGCTGTTCCTGCAAACATCATCAGAAAATACAATGCAATTTTTATGGAGTTTTTTTTGAAATATGCAAATTTTTATGTGGTTTTTGAAAATATACTCAATTTTTTATGAATTTTGGAAAAATATGCAAATTTTTATGGGTTTTGAAAAATATTTCAATTTTTATGAATTTTGGGAAAGATATTCAAATTTTTATAGATTTTGGACAAGAAATATTCAATTTTGTTTGATTTTGGTTAGACATTGCTAAAGGAGCATCAAAGGGTGTCTTAAACCACTGGCTAGGGGTCCTCGTTCCTTCCCCTTTTGCTAAAAACTGCCCAAAGCTGGGCGTGCATTGAAGGGTGGCGCCCTATAACCGACTGCCCTTGATCAACGGTACCCCTACCAAGGCCATACCTGAGAAATGTTCGGTCTTGGAGGGAGAAGAGAAGAATAATTGGAGATAAGCTTTATGCAGGATGGGAGATGTCGGGACTTGAATTCTTTCCAAGGTGTTCCCCCTCAAAGAGGTAGTCTATTACGCCGAGGCTTTATGCCTTTGATTTTTAGACCCTTGACATGCATACGACCATGATTTTCTCTGCGGGGACTTTGCCACTCTTGTCATGTCATAATTCACAATCTTGCTTTTATCGAAATTCTGACTTGATTTTCATAATAGCCCTTTTGGCGAGATGTATATCATGAAATTCATATTTAGTTTGGGTCAAGACTGCCCCTATTTGAGACCCCTCTCGTAATGGGGATTACCAAGGTTGGTCATCTCATCCGTCAACCTCTTTCCCCTGCACGTGGCTGAGTAAAGAAGAGAAAAGACTTTCAGATATACTCATGGCATGGCCAAGGTAGCAACGATGTTTAACCAAAGGAGCCGGCTATGGACGCCGTGAAGTGTGTGAGGTGCCCAACTGAGGGTTGATCTTAACAAGCAGGGAGAGAATGTTGAATTCCCAGCGCGAGGTTCTTATTAACCAAGGTGCTGCATAAGCAAGCCTAAAGACTCTTTTTAACAATGATTTAATTTAACAAAAGCCTAAGATAAAGATATAAAACACCACTCTTAATCTTGTTAGGAAGCACTTCATTTTAAAAATCATGCGTGAAGTAATGAGGTAATGATATCATATAAATGCATACTTACGTCAATATATTACCTTGCAACCTTTGTTAAAGCAGCTGCCACGAGAGGTTGATCATCGTGGGATAGTCCTCTTAGGCAGATAAAGGATTGGAAGCAAAGGATTGTAAGTGGCTTAACAAGAAGGAGTGGTGCCAAGACCAGACTCAGATGAATAAGGAAAAAAAGGAAAAGAGGCGAGGGCTAGAACTCCCTCACTAAGGCGCGGAGACCCTGATCACATGGAACAGTCTACAGAAGGAGAGGAGAATTAGAAGGAGGAATGAGGACTAAAGCCTCGAAAGCAATGGGAGAATGGGCAGATGCCCAAGGCAGTGGATGTGGAAGAAGTTGGGTCGGACCTAGAATCAGGAGGAATTAGAAGAAGAAATTGGTAGATGGAAAGAGGCGGATCTGGAGGGTCCGGAGGCAGAGGAGAATCGTGAGAGGAGAAATCATCCGGAGGCTCCGGAGGGATGAAAAAAGAAGGGACGCGATGCCCTGAGATGAAATAGGGAAAAAGATGATGGAAAAGGAAGAAAAAAATGAAGGATGTGATGTTCAGGAAGATTAGAAAGATGAATCGGAAGAAAGATGGAGGGTACGGAGGTTCCGGAGGAAGCAAATGCTGAGGGACGCGATGCCCAGGGAGGAGAGAAAAATCCGGAGGTTCCGGAGGAATGAAATCAGGAAGGAGAAGGTGGAAAGGGGCGTCGTGCCCGAGGGAAAAGTCCAGAGGTTCCAGATGAAGCAAATAAAAAAGGTGGAGAGGGGCGTCGTGCCCAAAGGGAAAGTTCGGAGGTTCCGGAGGAAGTAAATCAGGAAGGAGAAGATTGAAAGGGGCGTCGTGCCCGAGGGAAAAGTCCGGAGGTTCCGGAGGAAGAAAATGCCGAGGGACGCGATGCCCTGGGAAGAAGGGAGAGAAATCTGGGAGATGAAAAGGTTGGAAAGGGGTGCGATGCCCGAGTAATGAAGATGAATATGAATAAGATGGGAAATGCGGAGGATCCGACGGTGCCGGAAGACGGAGAAGATACGGGTTCGGAAACCCGGGAAAGAAGAAGTGCAATTGCATGCAATATGATGGATGCGATGAATGCAGTGAATAGAATGAATGCATGAAGGAAGATGAAAAATAAGAAGAATACGAAGGGTGAGAGGGCGAGGTCCTCCTCTTTCCCCTGGAAGTGGCCCATGAAGAAAACGCGATCGACAAGAATATGGATGGGGTGGATAAAGGAGTGGAAGGCCCCTTAGTGCCAAAATAACTGCCCCTTCACGGCAGTGAGAGAGTATAGCCAACTGGCTTAATGGACAAAGCATAACCCCATGATGAAGCTTCAATGGTAAATAACAACTCCCTTGGAAGGTGAAAAGTAATAGCGGGAGGGAGTTGGAAAGTTAGGCTTGGAAGCATCATGTTGCCGAGGAGTTCAAGATTTGGAAATTGGAACAAAGAGTGCCCTGCCCGGCCCTTACGCAGCATCAATGCTTGGCGTGGTGGCGACTTGGCCTCTTCAATCATGCTTGGCACAATGATCCGGATTGGCATCCGGCAAATAAATTCTTGGGTCTTGAACATCACGGCCATGGCCAAATCTGTCTTGCCCGGCTCTTGATCATCTTCGGCACATATACTTGCAGAAGCACCCACATTCCGAGTAGTAGAAGGAGGTGAAGCGGAGGCGGAAGGCTTTGTGAGTGGTGGAGGTATAATGGAAAGTGTTGGCGTAAGTGGAGGCGGAGGTTCAAACACATCGAGTTTCTCCCTTTGCTTGCAAGCGGTCGGGGTTAGCTCGAGTGCAAAAAGTGGTGGATCTTGCTCAGGATTAACCATAGGTAAGGGTGAAGGGTTAAATGGTGGGGTAGGTAAAGTGGGCTTTAGGGATGGTGGTAATGGGATAACGGGAGGTTGAATTAGGGACAGTTCAATGGTAGGCTCGGTGGAGGCCGATGGTGTGGAGGTTGATGGCTTAATAGGTGGAGATTTAATTAGTGGAGGGTTAATGGGTGAAGGTTTGGTGCGTAGGAAATGCCGGACGGGGCGAGCGGTGTTAGGAGTGGGAGTGGGAATGGGAAGAGACTCAATAGGCGCCGGCGCGGGCGATTGGAATATCGACCCATCGTCGTAACACCAACTAGTCTCATAAATAGGGGTTGAATTAGGAGTGGTTTCCTCCTGAGCAGGGGGTTCATCGAATGAAAATGGGGAAAGCGGAAAGTTAAGGAAACTCGGAAGGGGTGCCTGCGGAGCTTCATCATATACTGCCTTGGATTCTTCAAACGCCGACTCTTGTTCACTTGAAATGCCGATGCCATAATCATCCCTCCTATCTTTCCATTCTCTCTCCATCTTTGTAATCTCGTCCAGAGCGGCATGGAGAGGATTGACCGGAGTAGGAGGAGCCGTGACCCTTCTTAATTGTTCCTCCATCAAAGTAATCTTATCAAGCAGAGATTGTTGGAGGGGTGTGACTTGAACAACCGAGGGCTGGCAGGGCCTTGAAGGAGGAGGGGCCGCATAAAAAGGCCGTGGAGGGGAGTTGACGGGATGACCCATAAAAGAACCCGGACGGGCCGCATTGCAAGGAGTAAATGGGCCTCGGGGCCGTGATGGAGGAGGAATAGAAGGAGGCGGGTGTCGGACCACCCGAGGAGGAGTGTGAATAGAAGGAGATGGGTAATGGGCTACCCGATTAGGAACATGAGTGGAAGAGGGAAGTGGGTGATGGGCCACCCGTGGAGGGTCGTGAATAGAAGAGGGAGGTGGGTGATGGGCCACCCGATTAGGATTGGAAGGGGGAGATGAAGGAGATGCACCCTCAACAGCGGCCTTAAGGGCTTGGATCTGTTGAGGGGTGAGATGATCTAATGCATGCAAAATCTGGGAGACCTTCTCATCATTGGGACGAGGCGGTCCCGTAGGAGTAGTGGCTTGAAATTGAGTAGGGGGACCATGAGGATGGACATTGCCCATGGGTCGGGCATGACCATAAGAATGAGGACGTGGTCCCTTGAAAGTATGGTGAGAATGATGAACATGTTGAATTTGAGGGGAATAAGATGTGCCAGGTTGATCACCCTCATGAACATTAATTGAATTGAACATGTTGTTTTGTCTATCAAAGTAAGCCATGCAAGCAATTTAATGTGCAAACAATTGGCAAAGAAACACACCCAAGTTGAAATGGTTACCTTGATTTTTATGTTTGAACCTTGGTGAATTAATGAATTTTAATAAGATTGATGTGATTCACACAAGGTGGGATCCTAGTTTCAATATGATTTAACTCCAATGCCAACTAGGAACACTCTCTCACCACGTTTAGGCCAACTAATTCGGGACTTCAAAGGGTACAACCTGCCCGGCGTCCGTGAAGGAATCCACGGGTGCGGGGACTTATGGAGGCTTGGAAAAGGGATTTCCGGTCCAAAGAGACGGAATGCTCAATGGAGGGTCGTCCCGATTCCAAGAGGGTGTGTGGAATCCTAGTGAGGAGAGAGGAGGTCTCCCAAACCAGTGCAAATAGATGAATGAATGCAATACCAGGAGATATAAGCAAATCACAATGATAAACAGGAGCAATCAATATGATAATCACTGGAGCACGGCTCTGAAAAACACAGGAAGAAGACGACCGGGGGAAGGTCGCTACCAACAAAGAGACGCCCTGGGGCAGGGCGTGAAACACTGTGGAGGGCCCATGGGCGGCATAAAACGCGCCCTGATTCAAGGCGCTAAAACTCAAGAAACGCCCATGGGTGAGGCGCTAAACAATATAAAGGTGACCTGTGGTAGGGCGTTAACAGCCGAGATAAAAAAAATGCCCTCCAGAGGGGCGTGAATTCAGAAACCAGCAGGGCAAAGCAGCACAATATAATAATAACCCAGTAAAAAGACGCCCTGGCAGGGGGCGCTATAAATCAAATGGACGTCTCCGGCTGAGGGCGTCAACTCTCAGGGGATGCACAGCCAAATCAAGACACGCCCCTGGGTGAGGTGCTATGCAATAAAAAGGCGCCCTCTGGTAGGGCGTTAATTCACAGAGCACCAGGGACACCAGGACGCGCTGGAAAACGCCCTGCCAGAAGGCGCTAAACAAGAAGAAAACGCCCTTTGGTAAGGGCGTGAAATTAAAAAGCGCCTCCGACAGAGGCGTTAATTCCCAGAAACACCCCACGGCCAGAAATATTAACAGGAACACTCACAACCCCAAGGCAATCAATATAAACAATAACATGCTCATCAATTTTTTATTTTTAAAAGGATAAGTGGAATCTCTAAAAAAAAAGAATCTAATCAAACTAGCCAAACACTAGTGGGGAATTGCAAAGCACAATAGAGTGTGCCCGTGGGACACAAGGGAAAGGGTACCGAGGGTACCAAGGGGAAAGGGCACGCGAGGGTGCCAAAGGGGAAAGGGGTAATCAAAAAAAAGAACAATAGGGGTCCCACCGTGATCGCCAATTTGTAGATTCTAATTTTTAAAAGATCTACTTAACAAATAAAAATAAAGGTAAAGGAACAATAGGCAAGCATGGAAATAGCACGAGGTGCCAAGGTGGAATAACGTGATCGCCAGAGACACGAAGGCCTCAAATGATAATAATGAAAATCATGGAGGGATCGCGAAAAATACCTTTAAAAGCGCGGGGATTGTGAGTGCTCCTTTCTCTTCTAAATCGGCCGGCCGATGAAGAGAGTTCTTCAATTAATTACCATTGCAAACAAAAACAAACACCAACAAAGATATGGATTAGAAACATGGTGAGTGTAGCATCAAATCCTAAATAAAAATATGAGCATGAAATCATGGTGAAGAACACACCTTAAGGGTGGTTGCCCTTAAACCCCTATGCAAAGAGGGTGTGGGAGATGAATGATATGAATGTATGAAGATGCAAATACTAAAAGAAGATATGTGCAAGTGTTGCACTGTTGGAAAGACTCAACGCGGTTGAGTTAGAGTGAATGGCAGATGAACATTCATGCATGAACTAATGCAATAAAAGAATAGAATTACAAGATAAGGGGGGGCCTGTGATGCTCCTTCTTCTTCTTGGCTTTGATACTCGATCGGGAGGAAGCTTTGATGGATGAAGCTTGAGCATATGAGCTCCTCCTTCAGCCACACAACAGCGCCCTGCGTGAAGAAAGAAAAAGGAAAACAAACAAAAAATAGAAAACAAAAGAGAAGAATAACAACGGAGGGAGAAGCATCCGGAGTCCAACCGATCAACAAAGCTCAGAAGCTCTATTAATAAGATAGAAAAGGAGATAAGGAGGGAAGAGTCCAAAGGAGGAAGAGATAAGAACAGGCAAGAGCCCAAATAGGGGAGGATTAAGCTGGGCAAGAGCCCAAACGAAGCAGGAGTCTCTCTGGGAAAGACTGCGTTCGTTCGGAGCACAAAAGTGAAGCACGACGTGGTTCAGGGCGTCAATTGTTGAATTGACGACCTGCCCAGAGGGCGTTTCTTAAAAACACGCCCTGCACAAGGGCGTTTCTTTCAAAACCAATTTTAGAAATAAAAACTCCAATAGTAAAACACGCCTCAACCAAGGCCACGTTTAAAAAACACGCCCCTGGGAAGGGCGTTAATTTCAAGTCTTTAAAGTGAGGGAAGTCGGTCAAACATGAAGAATTGACGCCCTCAGGCGTGGGCGTCCTTTCTCCAAGAAACGCCCTAGATCAGGTCGTGTTTTAAAAACACGCCCTTACCCAGGTCGTGAATTTCAAAATATTCAGATAAATGCCCAGAAAATCTAAAAAAATAGGAAAAATTCAATAAAAATGGGAAAAATGGGATAAAAATAGGAAAAATTCAATAAAAATGGGAAAAATAGGAGAAATTCAATAAAAATAGAAAAAACCACTCAAACAAGCTAATTTGAGGGTCAAATGGGACATTGCTCGGCAATATGAAATATACTCAAAATAATGTCAATTTTAGCGTGTCTACACTGGGTAATTCAGATGGAAACACGTCTGGGACCTCATTTACAATAGGGATGTCTGCTAAGATAATCTCCTTGGATTCGGCAACAATGACAGAAGCAAGAAAAGCTTCACATCCTTGCGAGATATGTTTGCAAGCGTGAAAAGAAGATATGATAGTAGGATGCTTCTTGTACTTAATGCCAAGGAAGGAAAATCAATCTTAAAACTAATTAACTATCTTATCCCGGGCTCTACCCAATTCTCACATGGGTAGGAAAATTTCTTCCTTAGTTCATAGGTAGGGGTCCTTAAACCTTAGACTTTTCCTATGACATGACTCTTCTTCCTAAGTCCTGAGACTTAGGCTCTGATACCAACTTAACTATCACGCCCCGAGCCTTTATTACAGCAGAAGACTAACTCGGGGAGCGCAGATAGCCGTCATGGTAAGCCTCATGCAAGCAAGAATGATCAGAGCGCAAGACAATCACACACATAAATGCAATTGCACAATATTTACTCAAACTCCAACTTTATTTCATAATAATCAAGTATTCAAATACAACCACTAATTCAACTTATTCCAATCTATCAGACTCAAGAAATAGAAAAATTACATAGACTCAATCTAAACAATATAGACCTTCCTAAGTCTTCACGCTCATCTTGACAATACTTTCATTCGCTCTCGGACCCGCTACTTGTATAACCTTAATCCGAATTCAAATCACTTCCATCTCCTGAAAAGATTAGAAATATGTAATGAGCACACTTGCCCAATAGGTATCTTCGCATCAACATGAAGATACTATTAAAGTAATAAACAATTTAGGTTTCTTGATCAATATGATAAGTTCTAGATCATCAATAGTCCATCTAGAAACCTTGGAATATCAACCCTTGGTCCACCTTGGGTTAAAATACTCAAGTAGTGTGACGGTCGTGTACTGGGCTGTTACATGATGTGACGCTCCAGTATTGGGCCGTTACATTAGTCTGAATCCAGAACCAAGAAATCGGACTCAGTTGAATGTGACGGTCGTATATTGGGCCGTTACTTGTGCCTGACGGTCCAACATAGAGCCGTTACATTACTGATAACCAAAAACTTCGATAGTGTAATCTAATCAATGGGCTTTAATGGTACAACCAACTCGGCGTCCTAGTGGGAATCCTAGGCTCGCGGAGAATTACGGAGGCCTTGAAACGAGATTTCCTAGTCCATTGGAAGGAATATCCAATAGAGAGGTCCTCATGTCCAAGAATAATGTTCCTATAGTGCAAAGTGTAACTAATGGACATATACCTGAATATACGCCATGTACTTAGAGAAATGACTCTATAGATAAAAAAGAATGTGTAATAATGTGAAACCAAGATAAAACTCCGTCAATACAACATTGGAAAATCATGATTTAGAATATAAAACTATAGTGTTTTAGCCAATGAAATTATCATAACTTAAAATAGCCTAAGACACATTAACCATGCACTTTGATTATGAATCAGTAACTAAACTTGAAGTCATGATAACAGGTCCAACTTAGCTATCTAAGCTTATTTATAAGTAAACTTAACTGGTTATTATTCTACCTTGGGCTGGCAGAACACTGGGGTCTGACGGTCTAGGATAGGCGCGTTACAGTGCTTATGAAGGTTTATCGAGGGGCCGTTACAGTGGTGTAATGCTCCTGCTAGGGTGCGTTACAGACAATAGAACAATAAAACACAATAGGGTGTGACGGTCTATCGTAAGGCCGTTACATTCATGTGACGGTCTTACGTTGGTGCGTCAGAGAATCTGCTGGCAGTAAACTAAGTAAAGGTTTATGAAAATATAACATGCCTGGAAATCAAAATACTACCACTGTCCTAGTCATGATAACGAAGTATAGGCCAACTATATGCATGGGTTTAGTGAATAGACAAGATAATATCTTTAAATTTCCATTTAGGGCTAAGAGATGCATGAATGTATAGAACTATTAGATCATAAAATTCTTAGTCTAGAACGCATGAAATCAAGCACAACCAGAGGGCTTTTATTCCTAACAAGTTGTTTTTACCAATCATGAGATAACCTACCTCTTCTAAAATCTTTAAACTTCGAATTTGATGCTAGGTGCTACCCTTAGTCCCTTGTACTTCTTGTGATAAATCAACAACTTCAATCTGCTCTATTTCCTCAGCCTCTTGACCTAAGGATGTAAAATTTTGAGGGTAAGAAGATGAAACTATTGGGAACAAAAAGTTCTAAAGGATTGAACTCTAATTACCTCGTTTAGACGTCCTAATCTCTGGATCTTCAGGGAACTTGCGTTCAGATTCCTAGGTTACTAAGGTTGAATCAGCAACTTTGGAAACTTCTATCTCCTTGGTTGCTTGATCTCCTAGTATGAAATTTGGAGAGCTATTAGTCTAATGTATTATAAACAAAAAGTCGTAAAGAACTTACCTAAAAGTATGACTCCTTACCTTGATTCTTCACGAGCCAAAAGTAAGGGTCGCTCAGTTCAGAACTAGGTCCTATTTATAGGGTTTTGAAGATTAGATCGATTCTAGAGTCCTTAATTTGCTAGAACCTAATCCCTAAGAGTCCTTAGTAATGTTATAAACTCTCCCAAGTTGATCTCTTGTAGATAAGATCCCAAACTTCTAATCTTTTTGCTCGTTCTTCCTTTCACGGAACTAACATAGTGTAACGCATCCAGCCTGGTGCGTTACAGGTTTGTGGCGGTCGCCTGATAGACTGTTACATTCAACGTGTATAGAGTTTCAATTTCATAAAACTCTTTTATTCATTTATCCACATAATTATCTTATATAAATAGTATTTATCCTAAAAATACATGAATAAGCTAATTACCCTTCTAGAATATGGGCCAAACTTGATGGGCTTGGTCCATTAACCTTTTGGATTATCTTTAAATAGGCTAGGTTAATTATTTAACCTAATTGGGCCTTATAATGACTTATTTATCCAATATTTTATTTATTAATTTATTTAGGCTTTTATATATTAGAAAAAATAATTAAATATTCCTAAAATAATTTATAAAAATTCTGGGGTCTTACATACATCTTGGTCGATCCGAGATGAATGGTGTACCTTGATCTGTGAGCTTCATCTAGAATTTTATTCTTCAATTCCGGACAATCCGGTACCCAAGTCTTTTCTCGGAACAACAATCTTCCATCTGATGCTAGCTTGAAATCGGGTTGTTCTCCTAGCTTGCCTTTTATTTCTACCAGTACCGGGTCATTGTATTGAAGTCCTTGGATTTCAGAGAGTAGATCCAGTTGTATCCTCATGTGTGATAGGGTGATACATCCTTTCTCCTTGTCCATGCTTATATCTAGCTTAGAGAATTATTCTAGTAACTTCCATTCTTGGATCATACAGTTGGTCAATAACGCTCTCGACTTTCCACTAAGCGCATCAGCTACGGAATTACCCTTTCCAAGATGGTATTGTATAGTGAAGTCGAAGTCATTGAGATACTCTAGCCAACGCCTTTGTCTCATGTTTAATTCCTTATGAAAAAATAGATACTTAAGACTCTTGTGATCGGAGTACATAGTGAACTGTTATCTGTAGAGATAGTGTCTCCAGATCTTTAAAGCAAAAACTACCACGGCCAACTCTAAGGCATGCATTGGGTAGTTCTCCTCATGCTTCTTTAATTGTCGGGAAGAGTAAGCAATGACTCTCCCTTGTTACATTAACACACATCTAAGACCAATACCAGACGCATCGGTATATACCTCGAATTTCTCTCTTTCAGTTGGTAATGTGAAGACTGGGGCAGTTGTTAGATGATCTTTCAAGGCTTGAAAGCCCTTCTCGCATTCTTCATCCCACTTATAAGGAATTTCCTTGCGGGTCAGCCTCGTAAGAGGAACAACGATCATGGAGAAGTCCTTGATGAATCGCCTGTAATAGCCAGCTAGACCTAAGAAGCTTCGGATCTCTGTTGCATTGGTTGGCCTTTCCAAATTCTTCACGGCCTCGACTTTCGACGGGTCAACAGAAATCCTATCCTTCGATATCACATGCCCTAGGAAGAACACTTCCTCGAGCCAGAAGTGGCACTTGCTAAGTTTGGCGTAAAGTTGATTATTCTTCAATATTTGTAATGGCATCCTTAAGTGTTCTTCATGATCTTCTTCGGTCTTCGAATAAATGAATATGTCATCAATGAAAACCACTACAAATTGATCCAGATGATGCTTGAATATGCTATTCATCAACTACATAAAGGCTGCAGGGGCATTCGTTAGTCCAAAAGGTATAACAACAAATTTGTAGTGCCCATACCTACTCCGGAATGCGGTCTTATGAATGTCCTCATCCTTGATCCTCAGTTGGTGGTATCCTAACCTGAGATCATTCTTTGAGAAATATTTGGATATAGATATTTGATCAAATAATTCATCGATCCTTGGCAGTGGATATTTGTTCTTAATAGTAAGGTGGTTCAACTGTCGATAGTCGATGCAGAGCCTCATCGATCCATCCTTCTTCTTTACAAATAACACGAGCGCTCCCCACGGGGAAGTGCTCAGTCTGATGAATCCTTTCTTCAAGAGCTCCATCAATTGCTCTTTTAATTCCTTGAGCTCGGTAGGGGAGATCTTGTAAGATGCCATAGATACTGGGCCAGCACCAGGGACAAGGTCGATGGTGAAGGCCGCTTCTCTTTGTGGGGGTAATCTGGGAAAATCTTCCTGGAATACATCGGGAAACTCACGAACCACTCAGATGTCTTCTATCTTAGACTCCTTCACTTCCGTGGCGGTCACAAATGCTATGAAAGTCATACATCCTTTCCTTAAGAGCTTACTAGATCGGAGGGTCGAAATAAGGGGTGACTTGTTTCGACTCCGAGGACTAGTGTAGACAATTTTCGGAAACTCTTTAAAAGTTACCTTGCCGTTTCGGCAATCTATAACTGTCTTGTGTGTGGATAGCCAATTGGCTTCTAGTATGACATCATAATCCTTCATGTCTAGGCATATTAAATCGACAGGTAGATTTTTCCCTTTTACCATAACTTCACAATTCAGATAATGGTGTAAAATCTCGGATTCGTTTCCGAGAGTAGTTGAAATAACTAGATCTATCCACTTTGGTTCCATAGGTAATGGATCAGCAAACTTCTTGGCAACAAAAGAATGTGACACGCCAGTATCAAACAAGACACGAGCAGACTTGGAACAAATCTTTAATGTACCTTCCACCAGTCTGCCTTCATCTTGCTCCACTTCTTGAAGAGCTTGGAGACGTGCTTGCTTCTTCACCGGGCACTTCTTGTCTCCGGCTTGATCATTAAGCAAGGGGCAGTCGGGAATCCGATGATCACGGCTCCAGCAACGGAGACAAGCTCCCAATCTCCTTCAGCATTCTTCGGGTTTATGGCCGGCCTTGTCACAATGTTTGCACACCTCTTTGGAAGGTGTGGTAGTGATAGAGAAGGGCTTGTTATTCTTATTGAATTTCTTCTACTGGGAGGAATCTCCTCCGTTGCTTGACCTCTTCTTATTGAAGGCATGTTTAAAAATGTCGGAGCTTGTGACATGCTCCTTCTTATCCTTTCCACGGATTCGGTCGGATAGCTCTGTGGCATCTTATAACAGCTGGGCTCGCCTTATCATTTCCGGATAGACTTGAATGTCCATCGGCGCCAATTGAGTGATATATTGGGGTCGAAGCCCAATAAGAAATCTTCTCGCCTTCATTTTCTCGGTACACACCAAGTGGGGTGCATACCTTGACAGACGGGAAAATTGGACCTCGTACTCGGCCACAGATAGAGCCCATTGTTTAAGCATGGCAAACTCCGCAGCCTTCTTCTCTTGTATCCGGTCCAAGAAATAGTTGCTATTGAAATGTTCAACGAACTCACCCCACATTATATGTTCATGGGGTAATGAAGCTTCTAACGACTCCCACCAGAATCGGGCATCCCGCTCTAGTTGAAAAGTCGCTAGCAAGACCTTTTCTTCATCCGTGCATTGCATGACATGGAATATACATTCAATTTCCCTACTCTAGTGCTCGACGTCATCGGGGTCGGTTGAACCAATGAACTTTGGTGGGTTTATGTTGCGAAAACTCTGGTGGAGATCTCCTGCTCCACGATTGGCTCCGCCCAACGCCACTTGTTGTAGCGCCTGGGTAAGACCCTAGACAGTACGTTGCATATCACGCTATTGGGAACGTTCCGCGGCCATGATTCTACAAGGTTTTAAATAACTATATTAATATATGATTAACCAAGAGTCTAAGTCCCTAAATTAACTTAACCCATGGTTTTACCCAATCTCACCGGGTAAAGGTATAAACTTATCCTTGGACTTGGTTTCCTAGGAATTGAATATCCTAGGCTCTAATACCACAAAAACTGTCACGTCCCGAGCGCGGAAGGAACCTGGTACGCGTGATGAGTTTATGTCATTCATGTCAATCAGAGCATAAGGAATTCAACCTTGTAGATAGAGATGCACAAATTGCGAGATAACCAAATCCAATTTATTCATGATAACCATTAGGGAAAAATCATTACATAATCTCCTCTTTAGAAAAGATACTATAGGACAATCGTGACTCAATAAAAAAAATTACAATGATAGACTCAAGAAATAGGAAAAAGACACGGCTAGATAGATGCTTCTATGATTGGATGGCTCTATGCTCTTTTACTCGTTCCTGTTCCCATTCGATTGATTCTCGTCATCGAAATTACATGAAAAATATGGGATAACACTAGGTGAGCGAACGCTCAGTAGGAATTATATCTCAAGTACAAGCCTGCTTTAAGTAATTACATGTTACATGAATGAGAGTCTAGCTATGCATGTACGCATGATAACGACAAGAGAGAGTGTATCAAGAGTTAATGAACTAGCATGATTTGAAGATAATCATGTAGAATGTATCAAGATGGTCAAGCATGTAAATATAACAAGTCATATCACGTGAATTGACTATCATAATATCAAGCAAGTAAATACCCATTCCGGGTCACGCAAGTCATGTCATGTCAAGTCAAGTACAAGTTTGTGGAATGTCAATAATCAATCAAGTCAAGCACTTCGGTGCAATGTCACACCGTGATCAATATAGCTCACATGGGCACAAGTACTTTCGGGTGCTCCTCCCAGGATCAGATCGGGCCCTATATGCACAAGCGTTGAGTCATGTATATTTAGACATCCACTATAGTCATAGCCAATATAGAGTTCTAGGAATAAACCATTGTAGGATAATAAGATAGATTTCTCGAACGATGGAGTTCAAGGGCAGAACTGTGAACAAGTAGGACTCAACGTTAAACCACACAAAAACCAAGACATGTCATGAATCTGGGTAATTGGCGCCCACTCAGCTGCCATCAATTACAGAAATAGCGCCCACTTGCATGGTCGCCCATTCTTGTAAACAGTACAGGCTCGATGAAATAGTGTCCAGGCTCAGGTCGCTATATCAGGGAAATAACGCCACTGGACTGGTCGCCAATTCCTTCTGGCGCCCAAGTTAGTGTCGCCAATTTCTGACAGAACACACTTCTCACAAGAGGCCAGAAACAGTGCTCTATGAGGGATAAAACATCACGTTTCTTCGGAGTGACGTGACAAGACACGGTGTCATGGGTTTTTAGGGTACAACCTGCTCGGCTGTCTTGAGGGAATCCAAGGCTAGCGTAGACTTACGGAGGTCTCTATGATGAAATCGCCAGTCCTAACGAAGGAATATCCCACGGAGGGTTCAAACATCACCGAGAGTTAGTGTGTAATCGATAGAATCAAAACAGGGACTCCATCTACGGATGTGAGATGAGAGTGCCAAATAAACCCGCGATATGGGTTAAGAAACGCGATAAAATTGAGAGAGAGAAGAATTGGCGCCTTATTAGAGGTCGCTATATCAGAAAATAGCGGTTCTCTGGAGGGTCGCTCAATCTTAATTATAATAGAGTTTTCCAAGAAACCAATAAGAACTAATGACACTGCATACAGGCGTTAATTCTAAAATTTTCTAGAATTTTAATATTTATAATTGTAAATAGCGACTATGTATGATGGCGTTCATTCTTTAAATGACGTCATGATTTAGTTTGCTCATTCATGAATTTCAATATAAATTCTAGTTACTGGATTTTACAAAACAACGCCACCGTATAGGGGCGTTCTTCCTTAATTAGAGACTGGGTTATTATCACCCATTCTTTGTCTGATGCTATGCAACGGGTAGGTACGCTATTAGACACATAACACTATTCATAAAACTGGAGTTCACATAATCAGAAAAGTAAAGACATGAATGGATAGAGAAAAAATATATAGGTTCCAGAAACATATTCATGCAATAATTTTAATGTCAGGTTTTATAGATATTAATTTTTAAGCATGTGCTATTTATTGAATGCTTAAAAGAAATAACAGATTGACAATGGGTCATTCATTAAATGATGCCTTGACTACTGTCACTATTTCAAAAGAATTGACGACAGCTCGCGCGGGCGTTCATTCAGTAGGCGCCCTTGACCTGGCCGCTATTTACTTAAAGTTAGTAAACCTTCGTAAAACTAAAACAGAAACCATGGAATAAACGCTAAATGACCTATATGCATGAATTTACTTGATTATCATGTTGGGCTTCGTATCTTGAGAACACCTACCTTTTGGGTTGACGAGGAACAACGAACGTGAGAGAATTATATGAACTGCAGCTATAGCAGCTACGACAGGAAGGTGAAGCTTGCTCCTTCAACAACAACCGTGGTAGCAGAGGAAATCCCACGCCGTCCACAGCAACTAAAGGAAGAAGCAGTAGCACACGATCGAATGGTAGCAACGGCAACTGTAGCAAGCAGTAGATGAACGTAGAAGAGAGAGCTTCCCCCCTTCTTTCACAATCGAGAAGAAAAGAAAAGAAAAAGCAGTGGTCTCTTTACCGCAGAGGCAACAACATCAGCAGGAAAACCACTACAGCAGTGGCAGTACTGCAACCCCCCCTTCGAATAGAATAGACAAAGGAAGAAGGAAAACCCTTCATGTCCTCACATTCCCTCAGCAGGAAGATGAAGACGTTGACCGGAACCCAGAGGCAGTAGCCTTTGTATGTCCAGGAGGGGGTCATATATATAGAGTTTGAGAAATCCTACATGGGTTTAAACCTAATGGGATTCAAAGTTCCCTCGTAAGAATCCTAGAAGCATTAGACTTTCCATGCAATCCCCACCTATCCATATCTACAGCCATCCTCTCCTGTGCTCGAAGGGAACCCTAACCTATGCAAACCTTCGATCATATGAGGAGAAGAAATACTTGAGTTTGTGAAAAAGACCGTAAGGTTTAAGATATTTGCACATCTATACTTAGCCCTATTGTAAAGGCCCATTACGTACAATCCCGTGAGCATATATATTAAGCCCTCTTTGATGTAATGCCTAAGCCCCAAGGCCCATATCTTTAAAGGTTTAAGGCCTTTATGTGTATATGGGTTAAGGCTCAATGGTTGAGGGTTTATTATGTTTATTCTATTTAAGAAATCTTTACTCCTTATAATTTTTTTCTGGGTTGTTACAAATTTAATAGGATATTATGCCACGGAGTAATTTCGGCAGCATAACGGTACCTTTATTAAATTCATAGTTCATTAATAACTTATGGAATAAAGTTTTGGGGATCAGAAATTCAGAGGGCCATCCGACACAAGATGTGATCAACCCTTGGGTCCAACCTCGGGTTGGACAGAAGTCTTACATAACATGGTTTCCAGGGATCCGCGATCAAGAGAAAGAGGTTATGTCACAACCGCGACCAGGCGTGCAGTCGACTCAAGGATGGAAAGGGTCGACTCAGCCAGAAGTCGGTGGCTGAAACAAGAACGTGGTCATTGGCCAGCCGCTATCTGTAGGTAGCGGTCGCTTGCTGGCCGCGATCAGGACAGTTCACAGAAAATGCAGAAAACATGAAGTGCACTCTAACTCTTTGGGTTTTTAGGGTACAACTAGCTCGGCGTCCTAGTGGGAATACCAGGCTCGCGGAGACTTACGGAGGCTTTGAAACATGATAACCTAGTATGGCAGAAGGAATATCCGGTGGAGAGGCGCTCAAGTTCAAGAAAGTGTTCCTATCATGTGCATGTGACTAATTGCTTACGTACAAGAGTACGAGCTATGTACAAGTAACGCAGAAAGTGATAAGATGAGAAGGGATGCGTAGAAGCACAAATCTCCGTGTAATCAATTGAAAGTTCCTTTATGTAAAAACTATATAAGGTTTTGGCATGAAATTAACATATAGTTTAAATAAGCTTTTGAAACATGCTAGCACTCAATATGAAATCATGACATGATCATGAAATTCAAATGAACGAAATATGGCATAAACACTATCATATAATACATGGAATGAATAGGGTTTGATCTTGTTACTGGAACCAGATCGTGGTTTATCGAAGATCGCTATAAGGAAGTTGCGGTCTCTGCATGACCACTGTCTCTTTGTCTGCAGACAGAAATCACGTCCAGCCTTGCACATCCCTATTGAATGGTCAATGAACAAGAAAACTATATAAAGCAGAAAGAGACAGCATGATGGCATGTAACTAATGCATGAGAAGGCATGAATAAATCAAAAGTTCTTATCCTTTTTATTAATGTTGTAGGGACGGCATTCAGGAAAAACCTAGTTACGCAGTCATGATGAAACAAGAAATACGTCATGTATAGTGCATGAAAACAGGAGGGAACAGAGGGCTTTTGTTCCTAACATATTGTTTGAGCCCTCCACGAGACAACCTACCTTTGGGGTTGCTCCAAATCTACGAATTTCTTGCCGAAAGAAGGCTCCTGTTCCTGCGCGTCCTGCGTAGAACTAGCAACTTCCGAGTGTTCTATCTCGTTGACCTCTTGATCTCCTGACACAAAAATTGGAGATGAGTTAGAAGATACTAAGGGGAATAATAAACCCTAAAGGATGAATCGGAAAAGACGACACCTTATCTTCCATCATCGTGATCCAAAATTAGGGTTCCCGTAGGATGAATCTGGGTCATATTTATTGGGAAGGACATAGGGTTAGAGTTTTAGGTCGAATTAGGAGTCCTATGGGGTGTCAAATCGATCCCCTAAGAGTCCTGGGTAAGTTTCCATCGATCCATGGCAATTAGGTGGATAAAAAATCAATCTTTCCGTGGTTTATCTCTTTCCGTTTACGGAAGTAGGTAGCGGTTGGGTCACAACCGTTATCTTCAACTAGAGGTCGCGCGACTGATCGCGACCTGTACCTCTCTCCAAAATTTATGTTTAATTCAAACTCCCTTCTAATTATCTCCTAGTTTTCTCTATTTATCCATGTTAATTAGGGAATTAACCCCTATTACGTCTCTAGGGTTTGGGCTTGGGCCAAAAGGCTAAATTTTTGGGTTTAAGGCCCATTTTAAGTGGGCTTAACTGTCACGTCCCGAGACCGGAAGATAGCCGGGTGCGCGACGCGTCTATATCGATCACGTCATTCATGTAAAGACAGAGTGCGCATAGTACTCGGTAATTTTATCGCTAACTTAAATTTGAACATAATACCATAGTCCAAGATGACAATTATCTACTTAACCAAATGACAATATCCCAGAATCATTCGTAAGGCTACAAGTTTAATAAGTTCCGTCTAACTAGATCATAACTGACCCAATTAAATTATACAAGCCTTTAATAATAACTGGAAATACAATGTAGGACCTAGGAATAAAAGGACACGTCTAACTGACGGTACACCAAATCTAGCACTCATCACTTAGTATCGGTCCCATCCGGGTGGTGGTCGCGATCCAGGTTTTCTGAAAAATATTAGAATGAACTAGATGAGCGAATCGCTTAGTAGGATTTAATCTCAAGCTCTAACAATCTTTAAGTTAATTACAAGTTCATGCGGTATAATGATGCATGTTGGATCGAGCAAGAATATCAAGAATTGTACCAAAAGAGTATCACATGAACATCAATAAGATGTATCAATAAGGAACTAGCAAGTAATCACTAAGTAATTGCACAAGTCTTTCCAAGAAATCAATATTCAAGCAAGTCTTTGCAAGAAAGTAATAGTCAATATTCCAGCAAGTCTTCCCAAGAAGATAATAATCAATATTCAAGCAAGTGATCTCAAGCTTGTATAATAACAAGTAGTGTAATGGAATTAGCTATTTCATTCATTTCATTCAAGCAAGTAATTTGCCCCTTTTCGGGCCAAACCATTCATTTCAAGCAAGTCAAGCATGTCACAAGAGAGTGAGTGGGAATGTCTCAAGTCAAGTCAAGCAAGTAAGTACTTCGGTGTAATGCAAACACCGTGGTCAATAAACTCCCATGGGCACAAGTACCTTTAGGTGCTCCTCCCTGGACCAGACCGGGCCCTATATGCACCACATTATTTCATGTATATCTTTAGACATCCACTTTCATTTTTATAGCCAATATGGAATTTCAAGAAAAGTATACATTGTAGGAACATCAGGTAGATCCTTCAGGAATAGAGTTCAAGGACATATCACATGTAAATGATGAATTATGACTAAGCTACTTAGAATGCATGACACATAGGCAAGTCTGGTGGAACTTGGCTCCCTTATCTGAGGGGTTTAAACCTTTGAAGTCCGAATCTGTGGATAAGACATTAGTTTCAAAATCAGGGCTTTAGGAAGATGGCATGGCCTTCAAGGGGTTTAAGGGTTATGGAGAAGGCCATAGTTCATACGGTGAGGGCTGGACAGAAGTCCAGAAAATGTCATACTGCAGGGAAATGGCGCCCCTGGGGCTGCCATCTCTTGTGAATAGGGCGCCCTCATAGAGGGGTGCCATTCACAGTTCAATTTTTTTTTAAAAAAGGTTTTCTCGATCTTCTGCAATGGGTTCTAGAAACTGGGTCTTTTCACAATGCCTTTCAGAACTGGGTTTCCAGGAGTCTTTAGTAATGGCTTTCAGGTTTTCATTAACTATTTCCAGGTTACAGAATGGGGTTTACAGAGTTTCTCAATACTGGTCTTTTCCAGGTTCTACATAAATGTCATTGGATTGAGTTTCTGGGGTTTCAGTTCCGGGAGAGAGATGGCATCCATAACAGTGCCCTTACAGGTATGTTAAAATGGAGTCTTCTCAGAGGGTCTCTATTTCAGTAAATAGAGTCTCCCTAGAGGATCTCTATTTCAATGCTGAAATAGAGTCTTTCCGGAGGGTCTTTATTTTAGTAAATAGAGACTTTTCGGAGGGTCTCTATTTCAGAAGGTTAACAATAACTGTGTATGTAACAGGATAACAAGGTTACACATTTTGTAAATAGGTTTAACAAGTTACGGGATTATCAAGCTATAGAATTAACAAGCTTAACGACGACTATGTGATTAACAAGGTTTGACATGACATGTAATTACCAGGCTTATGTGATTAACAAGTTTAACAGGCTACAAGCTTGACAAGGTAAGTAGTTAACAGGTTAACAGGTAACATGTTTAACAGGTTGAATAGGCTAATCAGTAGGGTTTAACAGGTAACAGGTTAAACAGGCTAGATAACCAATAGGATCAGGGGGTTTTTAACCCTGTTGGAAATGGTGCCCTGGGCAGGGGCACCCTAATGGGAAATGGCACCCTGGCCAGGGGCGCCCCATTGAATGGCGCCCTGGTCAGGGGCGCCCTTCCCCTGGGTGCCCCATTAGACTCAAAACACTATTCATTAGGCAAATTTTCATGACATCCGGAAATGAAGACATGGTTAAATAGAGAAAAATCTCAGGATTTCAAAGTCATGCTCATGCAGGAGTTTCATGATTTGGTTCAATAGATATAATTTTCTGAACATGGTGGCTACTAATCACGTAACCTTACTATTCATGATTTATAACATGTTCACATAATCAAAAAGTAGACACATAGATAGACATGGAAAAATAGCAAGATTGCAAGATCATGCTCAGGTAACGATTTCTGAGTTTAATTTCATTGATTTTAATTTTTAAACATGGATCAATTTACAAGAAATTGGGACAGATTATGAGTAATGACTATACAATCAACATGTACATGGGGTACTTGACGAAGGTAAGATCATAGATCTACTCACGCAAGAGTTAGTGTTTCAGATAGGCGTAGCCTAACCTTCCCACTAAGCCTTTTGATATACCCCTGACTCAGGTGACCAGATTGTGGGTATGAAAGGTTTAACTAGCATGCATGTTAAGCTATATTAACTACTAGTTAAGCCAGATCTTGATAACACTTACCTTTTTGACGTGAATACGTAGAAGGGATAATAAGAAAACTAATCTTCTCTGCAACGATCCAACAGCAGGAAGAAGCACGTAGGATGGAGATCTCCCTTCACGTACGTTCCTATAAAGACCTTCTTTTGCAGGCAGAGACGAACTAGATGTGGCAATCATCTTCTAACTTTAGAAGGTTGGGTATAATTATAGGGAAAGAAAAATATAAGGGTCCATTGCCAGTGAAAAAGAAGCAATTAATGCTTCAATCGATTGTCGGATAAGAGGGTACGTTGCCAACACAAAGAGGCTGTTCATGTTTACTTCTGGAAGGATGAGATAATGACATTTGGTTTGGCAGGTTGCTAGCAAGAAAAATGGTGACTTCTCATGTAGTCTCTGTTTAAGGAAATAACGCCTATGCAGGTGGGTGTTACATCCTTTGGGCCTTACACATATATATTTATTTTGCCCAAAAATAAATGGCGCCAAGTATGGGGGCGCCCTATTGGGAATAGCACCCAGGTCAGGGGCGCTATTTTTCTGACTACTGTTCCTATTTCGAGCCATGTCGTGTGTGTTTCATGTTCAGTGCCATGTTGGGTATTAAAATGTATTATTCTATAGGTGTGTTTCCTGTTCCGTGCAATGCTGGGTATTAAAAGGTGTTATTGTATATGTATAGGTATGTGATTGGTTGGTAAAGGGAGATATATGTATACTGTGGGCTTTCATACCGTGGGTTGTGGCCCTGTGACTTGAGAAATTGATGCCCATTTATAAAGGCCCTATTTTAAGGAATAGTCTTTTAGAATAGGAAGGTGTATGGAGTCCTAGTATAGGGGCGTCCTTTCATCTTGTGATTGGAATAGGAGACCCCATTACGTGATGATGGATTTAATTGTATATTTATATAGTGGCCCTCATTGGGTATTCTAACTTTTATTTAACCCTCTTATAGAGTTATCTTCTTGTAGAGTTATCTAAAGTTTTTATTTACTTGGGGGAAAAGTCTATATATTATTATTATTATTATTATTATTATTATTATTTTCTATCATTTTTATACGGGGTGCTACATTAACCATTTAGTTAATAGGTGGGATTATTTATTAAAGGCTCCATCCTAATTAATTCATTAATTAGCCCATTTAGCCCTATAAGCCAACTAAATACTTAATCAACTCATTATAATTTCCAATAATTCTAGAAAAATTACCAGGGGTGCTACAAAATGGTAAGCAGTAATAACCACAATAACAACACTAATGGCAACAACAACAAAAATAAAATAACAATGGCAGTCGGGACAACAAAGACGATAAACAGAGGAACCACGAAGTCTCTATGCTACCCTAATTCTCACAGTCGTAACAACCCATCTTCTCTAACGGACCCTCTAACAAGGCCACACAGCCAACCCGTAAGCTCCACTCTCGAGAGGATGTTTAAACACCAGTAAACCTCAATCTCGAGACAGCAGCAGTGAGAGAACCATGCCCCACACACAGGGTGACACTAGCCCGTCTGTCGGAAGGGCCACGACAACATTGTCGGTAACTCATCCTTCACTGACATAGGGTTCGCTACATAAGTATTCACAACAAGGCCAGATGCGTCCACTGACATCTTATACTACGCCAAGGTCTTATATATGTGCACACTACTGTGGACACCTAAAATTTGCCATTAAGAGCGTCGAGCCGCTCCGAGCCAAACATGGGCAACGGAGAAAGAAAAGAAGAAGTACGTCGACACACGCATACGGACGCACGCGAGAACAAAAAGAAAATGAAGAAACAACAACAAAAAAGGGAAGAAGAAAACAAGGGTGGGAGTGAGTCGGCGTAATCCCATGAATCGGCCAAGGCCCTCCATCGCATTGAATCCGCCAAGGCTCTCCTACCCATGTGAACTGGTGCCAGAAGGGAAAAAGAGAAGAAGAAATGGGAAAAGAAAAAAGAGAAACGGGTGAACCGGCCGAAACCCACACCCCCTGAGTCGGAGGCCTCACGCGGACTTGATCCGGCAACAACACCACACCCATTGAATCGATGCGGCCTCCTTCTTGAACCGGTGGGCCCCAACCACCCAAGTGATCCGACGGCAAGCCCAGCACCTCATCCGGCGGCAGAAGAGAAAAAAATTGAGAAACATTACTTCTTTGACACTATTCACTCCGTGTGCGCCGGATAAACAAATAAGAAATGAAAAAAATGAAGCAAACTGGCCCCGGCAAGGCATTCAATGCCAGTCCGATGGTTAACGGGAGAACCCTGCTTAAAGAAGATCATCTCCCCCATTAACCAATAGGTAAAGCAGGGTTCTCCCCTGCAAACCGTCCATACAGCTTGCCCGTCGGCTCAGACACCCCAAAGCGGTAAGCCATCGAAGACCGCTACGGAGCTACGAATGGTGCGGACGCATCGACGTCGCCATCGGCCAATCCCAGGAGGACACTCCTGCTACCTCTTGCCCCCTACATGCAGGCTCTCAATAGCTTCGAGCAGGAGAGGGAGAAGAGGGAAGAAGAATAAAAAGGAGGGGTGGGGAGTTCAAGGCTCTCTAGGTTCATCCTTATAAAAGGGATGCAAGACCGACAGAGGAAGGAGGCTGGCTTTCTGAAGAAAAAGAAGAGAGAAAAAGAAGGTTGGCTTCTCTGTCTCTGGAGGGGTTCAAAAAAAAAAAAAGAGCTCGCTTGCACCTGTGTGTACAGAGTGAAGAAAAGGGAGAAGAAGAGAGAAAATAGGTGAGGTTGGGGGGAGAGGAGCCAATGCTGCGCCCCCCCCCGCTGTTGTATTTCTTGAGCTTTCTGCTCTATTTTCTTTCTTTACTACACTGTATGCCTCTCCTGTACCCTTTGCTCTTATAGTGAATAAAAGCTTCGGTTGTAATAGATGTTGTGGCCTTCACTATGTCCCTTGTTCTTTTTAGCTCAAGCAACTCTTCTCGTTTATGTAGACGTATACTACCATTTTTTATAGATACGTAATATGCCTTCCGTGGAGACGATTGCTTGCCCTCTCACTCACACCTATGAGTTGTGGGGTCTCCGTCATCTCTCTCAAATTCGTTAGAATTCATATCTCTCCTTCATACGTCAGGGTGCTATTATTCCTTTTTTTTACGGTGATCACTCCGGGCCCCCCAGGAGCCTGCTCCCTCATAGCATGGCTCCTAGGGTACCCCATTTGAGAAGTGAAGAGTGGCAGCCCTACGTCGGGCAACACAATGAATCTATGTCCCAAATTTCAGATGTCATTGCCCATGGGTCACCGGAGCCCCTTGTAGGCCAGTCCTCGGGGTTTCCATACCCAATTCGGGCCATGGGGTAGCTGTCCTCAACTTGCCCGATGATTTTTGAGGCTATCTCAGATCCCTCCGTGGGCTAGCCTCTGTTCTTACACCTCACACATCTCGGGTTCGGGGGAGATGCTGACGGATTAGCACTAGAAACTTTAACTAATCGCTAAACTTGTCAAAAAATGTGAATAGAATGGGACAATAGTAAAATACGAGAATAAAAAAAATGGCAAAACGAAGAACAAATGTAAGGAAGATAAAAGTGTTATCAGACTTGGAACCCAGTTGCACATATGCATTTGCATGAGCATTTCCACTTAACCCTCATGGACCAAAAATAGAGACTCAGTGCATTTTGAGCATCCCTTTCCCCACGCACATTGAGGCATGGCACCGTCCTGTGCATAACTCTGTGCAAAATCAAATCTTTGCAAGCCTCATGCATACATCCAACTGTGCATACCATATCTCTCTCTCTACATTAAGCCACATGCGGTATAAGTACATAATGAATCTGTTGTGCCCCTTAGGCACAAGCATGTGCTATGTTGCTTTGATGATAGCAATGCTATTTGGTTTTGATGATAGCAAGACAGTGAGTGCATTTGATATTGTATTTTGATGATAGCAATGCTATTGTGTTTTGATGATTGCAATAAACAAAGTGCATTTCTGTGCATTCTTATCCTTGAGCATTCTGCATATGATAGCAACATGAATGATGATGTTTAGCATTGATGGCATTTGTTCTTTATATATCTGAATTGCATTTTGTCAGATATCATGTCTCTGCATGTATCTGCATAGTCTGAATAGCAGTAAGTGCTAGTCTCTACATTGGAAGTGTGCATCATTTGCATTCAAGCCTTGAAGTCTGTACATCATATTCATTCATGCTTTGATTAATGAAGTCTGTACATCAGTCTTCACATTCTAAGTCTGTACAGTCCAATGTCTATACATCGCCTTAAGCGTTTCAAGTCTATACATCCACAGTGGATCTTCAAGTCTGTACATCCACAGTGGAAATTCGAAGTCTGTACACTGCTTCAGCCTCAACAAGTCTGTACATCACCTTAAGCGTTTCAAGTCTATTCATTGGCTCAAGCTTCCAAGTCTATACACTAGCTTTGATGCCAAGTCTATACGTCGACTGGAAATCTTCAGCTAAGTGTATCCTTTGCTTCATAACATTAAGTCTCTACATTGCATTCTCATTCAGCGAAGTCTCTACATTGCTAAAGTAACTCAAGTCTATACATCATCCATTTCATGCATTGTCTTAGGCTAAGTCTGTACAACCTACGTCTCATGCAGCGTCAACGCTGTGAGTGTGTACATAGCATTCTCAAGTCTGCAGCGTCATCTCTATAAGTCTATACAGTGGTTCAGCAAGTGTGTACATCGCATTCACATTTCACAAAGTCTATACATTATGCATGTTTAAGTTGCAGTCTATACAGAGTCTGCATCCTTCGAAGTCTGTACACTGGCCTCAGCTATTCAAGTCTATTCACTGGACTGTTTGGTCAAGTCTATACACCCTTCAGTTGAAATCCCAAGTCTGTACATCGAACTGTGTTAAGTAAAGTCTATACATCAGATTGTGCAGTGTCTTAGCCATCGTCTCACTTTCTTCAAGTCTACATAATGGTCGGTGGTAAGTCTATACATTGGTAGAGTCTGTACATCAGACGTGCATGCTCGCCTGTCCCTCCGATGCTCTCCTGGGACCGAGTATGCCCTCCAGTGACTGCTAATGCTTCCCTAACTTTGAGGATGCTCCCCTGGAGTAGCGATTGCTCCCCAGAGACAGCATGTGCTCAGAATGGTCTCCTGACGTTGGTGATGCTGTCCAGAGGCCATAGATGCTCCCCTGAGACTTCATATGCCCCCGTGCGAGAATGCACTTTACATTACAAGTCTATACAACATGATCGTCTTTACAAGTCTATATAGAGCTCTTCACTTAATCTGATATTCCGATACTCTGTCTGACAGGTGCTCTGCTCGTGGAGGCTAATGAAGGGCACGTGATCGGAGGCTGGAAGGCCTGACCAGATGATGACACGTGGATGAAGCTGCCTCGGATCTGGCGAATTCCTTGGGCGGGAAAACGTGGAAGCCACGCGCCCAGGGGCTGCTGCTGCTGCTACTATATATATGAGCCTTCTTCTACAGAAGAAGACTGATCGAATTGGCGAGAGGTGAAGTCCATATAGAGAGCCACGATCCAGACAGAGAAGAAGAAAAGGAAAAGAAGAAGACAAAGAGAGTGAGAAAGAGAAAGAAAGAGAGATTGAGTGAGAGATCGAGATAGCAGAGTGTGAAGAGAAGAAGAGGAAGAAGAACAGAGAAGAAGAGAAAGAAAAAGAGAGTGATAGATCGAGAGCAGAAAGAAGAACAAAAGAAAAGAGCAGAGTGTAAAGAGAAGAGAGAAAAGAGAGATAGAGAGCTGTCGAGAGAAGAAGAAGAGAAAGAAGTAGAGGAGAGATAGTGAGATCGAGAGAGATCTGCATTCATTAGACTATGGATCAAATCCAGGCCAGCCAGCTCTTAAGAGCCACATTTGTGCTTTCATTATTTACAGCTTTCAGTTGCTGTTGCTACTTGTTTTCATTTTCCATTTTATCCTTTCTTCAAGCTGTTAGTCAGTGTTTGCAGAGGTGCTGCCTCTGGACGGGTAAGCTGTAATCCCCAGCGATTGCAGTGGTGGATTCCACTAGACAGCAAGCTGTGTTGCTCAGCGGGGCGAGGAGGATTCCTCGGACGGCAAGCTGTGTTGCCCAGCGGTTGTATGGCAAGCTGTGATGCCCAGTTGTTCAAGCTGTGAGTCAGTAGGAAGCCACACTCGGGTTGAGTGTGGGGTGGATGTAGGTCTGCTGGACCGAACCACCTAAAAACCCCTTGTGCAGTGGTTTGATGTTTCTATCTGTTTGCTTCCGCTAGATGATTGCATAGGGGCGCTCCATGTGTTTGATCATAGGTTCAATAGATCAATGTCTAATTTGTCTTGTTAGTATTCCAGTTATCAAGTGAGCGAAATCTTAGTTTGATTGCACACTAAGTGTTTGTTTTTTTCTGCCATCGCTTATTAGACTTCAAGTTTGTCTAGTTAAGCAAATTGTGCCCATTATATGCTTAAGTGTAATATTGAGATTCCATACTTTTCTGCTTAGTTGCTTATAAGAGAATTCAATTAGATCTTCAGATTGTCTAAATCTATCTTGTGAGCATAAGTTTTTTATTTGGGCGAATTTTTTAAAAGGGCTATATTCATTCACCCCCCCCTCTGAATACCTGCACCGAACCCAACACTTGGTATCAGAGCGGGTCTCTGATCTAATAGATCTAACAATCTGCAGAGGATCATGCTAGTGTTTGGTGCATTTCAGAGTGTGCTTTCTGTGCTCGTTGTTTAGTTTCACTGAGTTAGTGCTTTGCCTTGCTTATCTGGTTGTGGTGTTTTATTGTCGATTGTTTTGTGCTTTGAATCTGTTTGTTATCTGCTTTGATGGCTAATCCTCCGATATTCAGAGGTGATGACCTTGGCCCATGGCTGGAAAAGTTGCATCAGTATGTAAGCACAACCGATCCTGAATTGTGGAAGGTAATAACTCACGGTCCATATAAACTGTCGAAGGATAAATCCAAATGGACCAAGAAGGATAAGCTGAAAGACTCTGTCAATAATAGAGCTGTAATTTTATTAAAAGAATCAATTGACAGATCTCTAATCGAATGCATTTCTTCCTGCAGGTCTGCCAAAGACATTTTGGAAAAACTAAAGCTAATCAGGAATCACAGCAAATGCTTGATGGCTGATCGTAGAAGTGATGATGAGGAAACCTCATCTCAGGTAAGCTCCGAATCAGATGGATACACTTTTGATGAATTGATAGTAATGTATGAAGATCTGTTCAAAGTATCCAAGAAATTAAAATCTGAAAATAGAAGGTTGAAAAAGAGATGTGAACAGATTAACTCTAATGTTTCCTGTGAAAACTGTCAAAGACTAAAAACATCTCATGATATGTGCTTAGCTGATCTGAATGTGAGTAAGGAACAAATCTCTTTATTGGAAAATAAAAAATAGGAACTCACAGACAAGATTTCTGAACTAGAAAATAAGTTGAACTCATTAGGAAATGATCAAATCTTAACTAATGAACTAGTTCAGAATGAACAAACTAGAAAGGAGAATGAAGAACTGAAGCTGCTTAATTCTGCCATGTCTGAGAGACTCTTAATGCTTGAAAAAGGGAAGAACTCAGTTGAAAATGAATGTGAGAGAGTGAGCACATTGATAGAAGAGATTGATAGCTACAAAGCCATTAATGTCTTACTTAATGAAAAGATCACATATTCTGAAATGCTCATTTCTTCTCTTAAAAATGAAATCACTAAACTAAAAAATTCTCTGTCTGAGTCTCTTAAGAATAAAGAAAATCTGAAGGATGATTTTAAGAAGAAAGTCTTTGATGGAGGTAGTAAGCAGGAAGAGAGAAAAAGACTGTATACAACATTTGTGCGTAGCTCTGAGTTAGCTAGCACTTCAGCTTCCTCTTCAAACATGCCTTCTAATCAGAGAGAAAAGCAAAAAATGGAAAAACAAAATAAAATTCAGAAAAAGAAAACAAGTCAGATTAAGAACTTGAATGCTGAAAAATTTCAAGCCAACAAAGCTATTGTCAAGAATGTAAAATGCTTTTACTATGGTAAGTTTGGTCATGAACTTGCTGATTGTTTTGTCATGAGAAATGATGATTTGAAATCTAATAGAATTCATGCTAGGAATTCTAAAATGAAGAAACATTCTCATGATCAAAAGAGAAGAATAAAATGTTTTCACTGTCACAAAGAAGGTCATATCATGCATGAATGCAGATTAATGAAACATGGTGACCTTTCTTTTAAGACAATGCATGATAGAAAATTTCTTGTCAAAAATCATGCATCTCATAAAAAGGAGACTCAATGCTTTCATTGTGGCAAATTGGGCCATATTGCTGTAAACTGTTGGCATGCCCAAGTAAGTCATGTTAATAACAAAGCTTTTAAACTCTCTGCAAAACGACATGTGAACTTCTCATGTTTTAATTGTGGTAAATCAGGTCACAAATCTGCTGAATGCTGGATAAAGAAGAACAAGAAACAAAATGTTCATGTAAACAACAGAACAATTCATGCTCATTATCATAGGTCTCATGCTACTGTTGATATGCATCATAGGACCAGAAAATCTGCTGTTTCATGTAGATATTGTGGTAAACTTGGTCACTCTATGGACAATTATTTTCTGATGAAATTTGATGACCATGTTGCTAAGAAACTGTTTAGAACACCTGATAGGGGTAGTGCAGGACCCAAGACTGCTTGGGTCTCTACAGGATCAAATTGACTGACATGCTGCAGGTGTGCCTTGGAAGCTGATGAATAAAGGGGTTTATGATCCAAGGCACTCAACAGAAAACCACAGGATTCTATATTTCAGGTCAGTTCTGAACTTTGCTTTAAATTCATTAAGTGAAATTGTTGAACTGTCTGCTTGATTTATGATGATCTCTTCATGTCTAGCTGATCAGTCTGCATTCCAGACTCAGCTATTGAATTCAATTCTGAATATCTGATGTTCTTCTCTTGCTATATGTTGAACTGAATTTGAATGCTTCTTTAGTGTATTCAGTTGATGCACTATATAGACTTTGTGTCAATGCATGTGTTATGTGTTAATGCATTGCATGCTTGCTGTTAAATGCATAACTTGCTGATTGTGAATGGTTCATTTAGTGTACACAGTGAATGCATGTGTCTTATGTCTGCATACTTCATTTGTATGACTGTCAATGATGCTGTTCAATGCATGTAGGACTGTCTTATGTTGCATTGTCTTGCATAACCCTGGTAAATCAAATGGTATGTTACTAAAAGGCAGGGAAATCTGTCCGGAGGTTTCTACCATGTGTGAGATGGTCTTTGAGACCAGATTCTCTGCCTAGTACCATGGGTCCAGTCTTCATGTAGAACAGTGCATTGCATTATGGTGTCAGGGGGGAGCTGTGAGTTAGTTCAATTCTTGAATCCTATTTACTCCTCATTGTCCCCACTCAATTGATTCATATCTTTTGACATCAGATGCTATTGGACCATAATGCTTATTGCTATCTTTTCCCCATCAGTTTCACTGAATAACAGCAACTGTTTCTGGTTTAGTATATTGAGTTGTGATTATTGCAATTGTTCACTTATAAGAATCACTCTTAAAAATTGAAAGGAACTAAAGGTTTAACCTTTATAAATTGAAGAGTTAAGTGTCTGCCTTCAGAATTTGAGATAAAAGAAAAATTTTATAGCTTTTAATCTTTATCTCATAGCTAAAATAGAAAAAGGTTTTTTGTAATGCCTAAATGTGTTGAACTGGAAATGTCTAGAACAGGTGAATAAGAGTGTGTAATGTTTTTTAAACAATCACTCTAAAAGAATTAAGGGCAGCAGTAAATAAGATCATAAATGTAAATAACTGAACATTGTGACAGAGCAATGGTTCATTGCACTGAGAAATTGTGAACTCCTCCAAAGAAGCAGGAAAATTCACATGTCATGAAGTGCTTTAGGCTATCTCTGTTCACAGGGTCAAATCTATAGGGGGAGTCCTCACCAAGTAACTGAGGGTACTGGCCTCTAATCAAGGTGTATCCTTAATGTCAAAAGTGAAGACTATTCCTTGTAGGTCTTGATCTGAAGTAGATCTAGTAGTTTATGCCTAGTAATTGGGGGTACCTGCCTCTTATCAAGGTGTACACCTAATGTCAACAGCATAAATGCCACTGATCTATTTACTTAGTTCAGGTTCTGAAAAATTCAAAAGTGAAAATCAAAATGTTGTAACCCTTTGAAATCAAAAGTCATTGAGTGAAAATTATTTTTCTCAATACATATTCAAGTTGCCTTTCCTGAAATTCCATGTTTAATCACAAAAGGGTATTATTTCTGACTTATCTATTAATACCATGTGGCTTAGATTCATTGCTATAAATGGAATCTACAACTCTTTTTTAGGGGTCAGGTGTCTTACTCTAGATTTATCACTGTTAAACCTGAATTTTTGTCAAAATTGTATGTTGCTGATTCTTATACTTTAACTACTGTTTATAATCAGGCTTATTTTCTGAACCAATGATTCAGCTGTTGTCAAGTGACCCTCCTACCTTCTCTACCTTTGTTTATCTGTTCATATTCCTTCTCAAAGGGGGAGCATTTATTTAGGGGGAGAAATAATTCAGGGGGAGTCATACCTTCAGGGGGAGTTTATTGCTCGAGAAGTCACTTGCATGCATACTGCCATGTTGCACAGATGTTTTTTTTATTGTTCTTCCCTTTTCGATTATGTCAAAGGGGGAGAAACTTTTGTGTGTGACTCACTGTCACTGTTTGTTGCCATCATCAAAAAGGGGGAGAATGTTGTGCCCCTTAGGCACAAGCATGTGCTATGTTGCTTTGATGATAGCAATGATATTTGGTTTTGATGATAGCAAGACAGTGAGTGCATTTGATATTGTATTTTGATGATAGCAATGCTATTGTGTTTTGATGATTGCAATAAACAAAGTGCATTTCTGTGCATTCTTATCCTTGAGCATTCTGCATAAGATAGCAACATGAATGATGATGTTTAGCATTGATGGCATTTGTTCTTTATATATCTGAATTGCATTTTGTCAGATATCATGTCTCTGCATGTATCTGCATAGTCTGAATGTCTCTGCATGTATCTGCATAGTCTGAATAGCAGTAAGTGCTAGTCTCTACATTGGAAGTGTGCATCATTTGCATTCAAGCCTTGAAGTCTGTACATCATATTCATTCATGCTTTGATTAATGAAGTCTGTACATCAGTCTTCACATTCTAAGTCTGTACAGTCCAATGTCTATACATCACCTTAAGCGTTTCAAGTCTATACATCCACAGTGGATCTTCAAGTCTGTACATCCACAGTGGAACTTCGAAGTCTGTACACTGCTTGAGCCTCAACAAGTCTGTACATCGCCTTAAGCGTTTCAACTCTATTCATTGGCTCAAGCTTCCAAGTCTATACACTGGCTTTGATGCCAAGTCTATACGTCGACTGGCAATCTTCAGCTAAGTGTATCCTTTGCTTCATAACGTGAAGTCTCTGCATTGCATTCTCATTCAGCGAAGTCTCTACATTGCTAAAGTAACTCAAGTCTATACATCATCCATTTCATGCATTGTCTTAGGCTAAGTCTGTACAGCCTACGTCTCATGCAGCGTCAACGCTATGAGTGTGTACACAGCATTCTCAAGTGTGCAGCGTCATCTCTATAAGTCTATACAGTGGTTCAGCAAGTGTGTACATCGCATTCACGTTTCACAAAGTCTATACCTTATGCATGTTTGAGTTGCAATCTATACAGAGTCTGCATCCTTCGAAGTCTGTACACTGGCCTCAGCTATTCAAGTCTATTCACTGGACTGTTTGGTCAAGTCTATACACCCTTCAGTTGAAATCCCAAGTCTGTACATCAGACTGTGTTAAGTAAAGTCTATACATCAGATTGTGCAGTGTCTTAGCCATCGTCTCACTTTCTTCAAGTCTACACAATGGTCGGTGGTAAGTCTATACATTGGTAGAGTCTGTACATCAGACGTGCATGCTCGCCTGTCCCTCCGGATGCTCTCCTGGGACCGAGTATGCCCTCCAGTGACTGTTAATGCTTCCCTAACTTTGAGGATGCTCCCCTGGAGCAGCGATTGCTCCCCAGAGACAGCATGTGCTCCACATGCTCTCCTGACGCTGGTGATGCTGTCCAGAGGCCATAGATGCTCCCTTGAGACTTCATATGCTCCCGTGCGAGAACGCACTTTACATTACAAGTCTATACATCATGATCGTCTTTACAAGTCTATACAGAGCTCTTCACTTAATCTGATATTCCGATACTCTGTCTGACAGGTGCTCTTCTCGTGGAGGCTAATGAAGGGCACGTGATCGGAGGCTGGAAGGCCTGACCAGATGATGACACGTGGATGAAGCTGCCTCGGATCTGGCGAATTCCTTGGGCGGGAATACGTGGAAGCCACGCGCCCAGGGGCTGCTGCTGCTGCTACTATATATATGAGCCTTCTTCCACAGAAGAAGACTGATCGAATTGGCGAGAGGTGAAGTCCATACAGAGAGCCACGATCCAGATAGAGAAGAAGAAAAGGAAAAGAAGAAGACAAAGAGAGTGAGAAAGAGAAAGAAAGAGAGATTGAGTGAGAGATCGAGATAGCAGAGTGTGAAGAGAAGAAGAGGAAGAAGAACAGAGAAGAAGAGAAAGAAAAAGAGAGTGATAGATCTAGAGCAGAAAGAAGAACAAAAGAAAAGAGCAGAGTGTAAAGAGAAGAGAGAAAAGAGAGATAGAGAGCTATCGAGAGAAGAAGAAGAGAAAGAAGTAGAGGAGAGATAGTGAGATCGAGAGAGATCTGCATTCACTGGACCGTGGATCAAATCCAGGCCAGCCAGCTCTTAGGAGCCACATTTGTGCTTTCATTATTTATAGCTTTCAGTTACTGTTGCTACTTGTTTTCATTTTCCATTTTATCCTTTCTTCAAGCTGTTAGTCAGTGTTTGCAGAGGTGCTGCCTCTGGACGGGTAAGATGTAATCCCCAGCTGTTGCAGTGGTGGATTCCACTGGACAGCAAGCTGTGTTGCTCAGCGGGGCGAGGAGGATTCCTCGGACGGCAAGCTGTGTTGCCCATCGGTTGTATGGCAAGCTGTGATGCCCAGCTGTTCAAGCTGTGAGTCAGCAGGAAGCCACACTCGGGTTGAGTGTGGGGTGGATGTAGGTCTGCTGGACCGAACCACCTAAAAATCCCTTGTGCAGTGGTTTGATGTTTCTATCTATTTGCTTCCGCTAGATGATTGCATATGGGCGCTCCATGTGTTTGATCATAGGTTCAGTAAATGAATGTCTAATTTGTCTTGTTAGTATTCCAGTTATCAAGTGCGTGAAATCTTAGTTTGATTGCACACTAAGTGTTTGTTTATTTCAGCCATCGCTTATTAGACTTCAAGTTTGTCTACTTAAGCGAACCGTGCCCATTATATGCTTAAGTGTAATATTGAGATTCCATACTTTTCTGCTTAGTTGCTTATAAGAGAATTCAATTAGATCTTCAGATTGTCTAAATCTGTCTTGTGAGCATAAGTTTTTTATTTGGGCGAATTTTTTAAAAGGGCTATATTCATTCACCCCCCCTCTGAATACCTACACCGAACCCAACAGAATCTCCTTACGTAGCACAGGTAGAAGTCATGCATTGACATATGCTATCCTGTCATAGCAGAAATTGGTCCCTTTGCTAGCCTCCCTCTCCCTTCTCTGCCATATGCATACACATTTACATGCGTAGTCATGCAAAAGGGGAAGAAGGGAACAATAAAAAGGAAAAGGGGGGGGGGGGGGGACTAATCGAACAAGCATAATAAAAGAAAAGGAACCATGAACATATTCTATCATGGCCAAACATGTAGCTTGAAAGCCCAAAAATATGTCAAAAGAATTGAAAAGAAGGAGGTTCTGCACCCAAGTCGACCTACCCACCGGGTCAGTCGACCAAAAATGCATTTTCGGTCGATCGACCAGTGACTGGGTCGACGCACCGCATGGCTGCATCGACCTAGCCGGCAGGCACTTCTGTCCCTGGGAGGATCGGTCCACCAATCTCATGAGTTCGGTCGACCGAACACCCCTTTCCAAAAAAAAAGGAAAGAGAAAAGAAGAAGAAAAAAGGAGAAGAAAAAAAATGAAATGGGGAGGTGATCCGACGGCCTGTCGCGCCGGATCACCCCTCCTCTCTTCCCGTTTCTCTCCTCTCGCCGACACACTCTCTCATCTCCCTCTCTCCTCTCGCCAATTCATCCTCTTATATATATATATATTAAATAAATAGAAATGGGGAGTGATCCGGCGGCAGTCACGGGCCGGATTACCACCCTCCCCCTCCCTTTGTTTCAAGACAAAAAAAAGGAAAATAAAACAAAGAAGAGAGAAGATATAAAATGAGAGAAAACAAACCAAAAAAAAACAAAAGCATAACAATAACAAAATAAAACAAAACAACATCTAAAGTGATAAATAATAAACCAAAAGAAATATCAAACAAAAAAATAATAATAAGTGAATAAAAATGCACCCATGTATCTAAATAAAAGTCAAATAACCAAATAACAAAAAATGAAATAATGTACGCTCCGGAGCCCAGTTTCCCCAGACCCGATGTGAAGGGAATATGAATGACGCCCCGGTATATCGGGCATGGATCTCGGGGATGACCCCGATATTGCCCAGGGCCAATAGCTCACTGAAACTGACTCATTTCCACTGGGATCTAATCCCGCTCTCTTATCAAACTTGCCGTACATTCAGTAGATATTAGCACGAGTTTTATTTCCATCTTCATCACGGTTTCAAAATAGATTCCCGTCCGAACATGAAATGGTCAATAAGCAACCAGCATGATTCAAATGCTTACACCCTAACGCGGGGCATTCTAACGCTGTTCGAGATTTTTATTATCTCATTTCATCAATGTTAATTTCAGGCCATAGGGCCCCTTTTCCTGGCGATCAATCAAGGGTTTTCTCCCCTCCGGGAGATGTAATTAATGCTGTGACCTTTATGGCACGGTGAATTTTACTCCCGACACGATATCCACTATCGTCTGATCGGTCAAACGGCACGCACCAGTGGCTTCTTCAGAGCCTGAATAAATTGTCACTGTGACTAGCACACCCACGCACTAAATAAATGAATAAATAAACAAACCAACAAATAGATAAAAGAAATCTCAAAAGTGCATCCACAAGTCTGGCACGCCCGGTGAGACTAAAACTTCCCTTCATCTCCTCACCAGGATTAGGGGCCCAATGGCCTCTTCTTAAAATTCTAACTGTCTAATTTAATCTTGCAGATTGCATTTTGACGACTGCGATGGCGGTAACATTTGGACCCCTTGTCGTCGCGAGCCATGCCGAGGATGGTTATTTGGCGGTGCCGACTAAGTTTGGTGATTTTCCTCCTGTCGTGGGCTTCCCCAACTTCCTAGGGGTCGCCTTCATGGAGCTCTTGGCCACCCAAGAGATGAAGCCAGAAGCCTCCAACGTCACAGAGGTAGCAAGGACAATGAAGGTGGTGGGCTGCCACATCTACCACACCGACTCCCGCGCCTCAAGTAGCAAGAGGCGCACACCGACCGCCAGGAGGGTGGCCAAAAAGAACGCATGTACATTGCAAAGCCGACTATCTACCTCAGGCAAGTCCATGATCATCTGAGGGGTCCGAGTATTTCTAAATGGCAGGCATGCCAGAATTGCACCCAACAGGGTGGTTTCAATAGTGCCGGTGCGTAATTCCTTCCAAGCACTGGCCCAAATCAAAACAGACCGCTTCGAGTCAAAGGCAAAGGGAGGGTTGGCCCCGAAGCCAACCAGATTCAAGCAAATTTGGGTGCCCAAGCAGGCACAGGCCCCGGCTTCAAATCCACTAAGGCTTGCCATGGCTGACAATCCCGCAAGAAGAAGAGAAGAACAAGAAGAAAAGATCGACGCGCCGATCCAGCCACGTCTTGAACCAGCATCCCAGAGCTATGTTCTACGGGCATACATCTACCTATATGATGAGAACTATGGCGGGGCAACCGAAAAAGGCCGCCACACCTACAAGTATCCGTCACAAGTCGAAGTGCCATGATATGTGATACGCCCTGCTAAAGGGCAAAATTATATTACTCAAGCCATCTGGGGGCACTTTCACGTCATTTCTCTATGGAGGTGGCGACCCTTAGAAGCTATGAGCGTTGTGAAAAAAGGCCGGGAGCAACGAGCCGACCTGCAAGAAATAAAAGATGCCGGCTCGGGCTGCTACGAGCCACTCCTCTATGAGCAAGCTGTGCCGAGGATTTCGATGTTCACAAGACTAACCTTCCCTTGCCAGCTAACCAAGAAGGTGATTCAAAGAAGCAAGTCGCTCCAAGTCTTTACATGTAACATGGTTGGAGTGGCTGGCCACTATGTGACTCTGCATGAAGATCACGATGAGATGACCAGGCTCACTAAAGGGCTGGATCCTACTACTAGAAGAGGGGAGGTAACAGCTGAGACAGCACAATCCCGCTTTGAAGAAACTGGCGTGGATCTGATCACGATGACTACAAATGTGATCACCGCCGAGGATGACGGTGAAGGACCAACGCATTCTCCAGATGTTCCACCGACAACAATAGGCCAAAGTCCTAGCTCCTCAATGCTCGATCCGGCTGTGATGATGATGCTCCTGAATTATCAACAAGAAGTTGAAATGTTAAAAAGGAAACTCAATGAGCTGAGCATGAATCCTACAGCCTCGAAACAAGTCGAGGTCCCTCCTGAAACCTCACAGTGTGGTGCTGATGAAGTTGAAGCTTCCCTCCAATGATGGCCTCTCAATTGGCACCAGATTACACTGGGGGCATGACCCCTATACCGCAGCTTGCTACTCAGCATCGGGGGATTGCCGGTACACCTCAAGCAACGGTGCCGATGACGCCGCAGATGTAGCAAGCTCACTTCTGCCCACGCCCAGTCGACCCGACGATGATAAATAAAATAATGATAGAACAAATGATCGAGAGGAAGTTGGCCGATCGAGGCGGTGATGACTACGCTTCATTTGATGTATACAAGGTGCCGTACCCGGCCTACCATGCTGTCAAAAGGCTACCTCCTGGCGTCAACAAGCTGTCGAAGTTTGATAAATTCGACGGGCAAGGATCGCCCAAAGAACACATAGCCTACTGTTGTGAAAGGGAAGAACATATCTAGAAGGGGGGATGAATAGATCTTCCCCTCTAATAGATCAATTTAAAAAATAATGTCAAGTATATGATCTAACTCTTCACAGTTCAAGAGGCAATCAACCAATAGACGATTAAGTGCAAATGATAAACACTTGATGTGCAGGATGAAGAAGACAGAACTAGGAAACTTTGGACACTGTATGCATTTCAATTTACGGCAAGCTGAAGAAGATTTCTCAATGTAACCGAACCACGGTTCAGAAAACAAACTCAGATTGGTACGAGGCATAGGTTTGATTAAATGACCTCCTCACACAAAGTATAGGCTTCCAGATAGGCTAGACCTCTCGTTCCAGCTGCACTTTTTGATATACCAAACGAGTTGTATGAGAATAGAGATAGGAGATATGGATATCAAACCACAATTTGCACAAAAGTTTGTAAGGTGGTTCGATTGCTACCTAGCAATCTACATCCACCCCTCACCTAATCAGGGTGAGGATCCCTTGCACAAGAACAAGAACACAGATCCAATCTGCTACAAAAGCTGATCACACAGCTTGAACCCAAAGGAACACTCCCCTCCCTTACTCTAAAATCTCAGAGTGAACCCGTGTATAACAATTCTACTGTGCGCACCACCGATCTTACACCCAGTAGGATCAGTAACACTTCCTAGAGCAGCAAACAAGGAGGACTATCCTCACGCTCTATTTGACCAGAGCAAAACGTGATCAGCACCCAGCTGATCACCACCCTGATTCATGTTTCAAACACGATCAGTAACAATGAAATTTCAGAAGTGATGGGAATGAAACAAAATAAGAACCAGAAGAAATAAAAATAAAAATAGACACAGACTCGAAATGTAGCTCTAAAACAATTCAAGAGCCTTTTCTAAAAAACACGAAGGAACTTCTCCTCTCTTGACTAGCTACACTCAGATCTTCTCTCTTCTTCTTTCTCTCTCTCTCTTTTGATTTTGAAGTGGCTCTCTGTTTCTCTGATGGCTCATCTCTCTTTGAAGGCAGCAGCTTTGATATTTTTTGTGTCCTCTGCTCTTGGAAGACGAAGGACGAGATCTATATATAGAGTAGGATATGAGTAATTTCCAAAAAGGCTAATCTCCCAAACTGATATTCCATAGGTCCTCATCAGAGTGATAGAATATTCCATTCTCAGCCCTTTCTAGAAGCGTGCTACGCATCTTTGGATCATGTGCCACTAACCGAATTCAAATCCATGTGACCTACTCACGTGTATTTGAAGATCTTCATAGACCATAAGGACTACGTCGACCTCATGGCTATCCTGTGTCAACGCCATCTTCATTGCTGCTGAGAATCTTGTTCCAGTCTTCAAGGTGGTGTCGACTCCATAGGGATGTGGAGTCGGCATAGCATTTGATGATGATTGTGTTTTGACTGAGGCACCTTCACTGAGTCGACTCCAAAGTGCGTTTGTGTCGACTCCATTACCTGAATACTTTTGATGCTTGGCTTAACGGGCTCAGTTCCTTCCGTCGACTAAATTATTTACTACGCCGACTCTGTTATCCGATATGTCTTGTATTTATCTTGAAAAGCAACCATTGAGTCGGCTCCACTTGAGCTTGGCGTCTACTCCATGTGCACGCCCGAGGTTTGACAGAACTCCTATAAATAGGAGTCGAGTCTGTGTGTCGACTCTTACTTGGTTTTGAATGAAGTTATGCTGAATTAGAACTGTTGACTTCTAACTTGCCAAGTCGACTTGTGGAGGTCTAAAGTTGACTTGTCTTCTTCTAAATTCCATTTGAAAATAGACTTTATGAGATGTTTGAATTTGGCTTGATCTTCTGAGAATCAGTTTCTGAATTTCTTCTTCTTCTTCTGACCTGCATGAACCAATCTGTCAATCTATAATTTATCATGTAACCACTTAGACAATTTGAAACACACACTTTAATGTATTCCACGTATATGGCCAAGGCATATAGGGATTCAAAACATATGATACAGACTGACTGACTAATGACTTATTATTTTATTGACATCATCAAAACACATAGAATGTAACATTCTCCCCCTTTTTGATGATGGCCAACAATATGACTCATTAAACTGAAGATATGAGAATTGAATCAAGAAATTGAGTCTCTCTTGAGTAGATAGTTGGGCAGCAAAATGAGGGTTCTCTCCAACATTCAGAGTCATTGGTGATAGATTTGAAATCAACAAAATGACTTATACGTTCACATCCTTTTCTCTGCCCCATTTTTTCTCTCCCCCAACTTTTAATGACTCACATCCATTCCTCTCCCCCTTTGACATCATTAATAGATAAGCTCTAGGGAGTAATTGAGTGCAGAAATACAATTTAGCTGGAAGATGGAAGCATGTTCTGAGTTGCAGAAATAGTAAGTTCACAAAAATAAGAAAGTGACTGAGTGCATGAGCCTTCCTTTAAAGAGTTATGTTTGGTAACCAGATTCAGCTGAGTGGTTGTGGACACCCAAAAATTCATGAGAAAGAACTCCGGGTCTTGTCGAGCCGAACAAGCCTTATATCTCATCCGATCCGGACGACAACATACCTGGCGGTTCGAGACCTGATAAGGAAGCCTCCCGGGTTGAAGAAATATCCCTGTTCCCCCGAAACAGGGTGCCAAAGGCAATATCAGTGCAAAACACGAGTGACCCGATCAGGGCATGCGGGATGCCGGAATGGTCCGTGGGAGGCCGAAGAGTTGCCCATTGGGGGTGAAAATGCTTTGAGGGGATGTCCACTCAACGAAGACACTCCCCATAGGCAGGGAGTAGGCCTGAGGGCACGATTCATAGTGCCAAGGACTAGATCAGGACAAAACCCAAGTGATCTGACATGGGTTCGGCACGCGTTAGAAATCACTCAGAATTACAAGCCGAAGCCCGAGAGCTTCAGAATAAACACTCCGGAAGCGGTGCAATAAAACTAAGGCAACGTTGGACATCAAACACTCACCTGAGCCAGGTCAAAGTCGAAGAAGCCATTAAGCCGACGTCATCCCCCTTGAAACGGCGTGGTCATGTCAAAAGAGCCACTTAAATCGGCATGGTCTTGAACCGGCGCGGCCAGAGCCTCCTTGGCCATTAAAATGGCATGGCCCCTACTGCCATGAAAATAGCGCGCCATCTGCCCCTATTTCCATGAAAATGGCACGCCCCTCTTCCATCTTGAAATGGCGAGCTTCCCTTCAACTCCCTAAACTGGCGCGGCACTGCCTCCCTGAAACAGCGCGACAACCCTTCCCTTGGCCTTTAAATCGGCGCTATCCAAACCGGCGTGAGAAGCCCCCAGTCCGCTGAAACGGCACCGTGGGGGACGTCCCGTGATCGCGTCGGAGCTCTGTTTTCCCGCGAATAGACGGGCAATGAGGAACCTCTGCCTGAAAGGGGTGAGCCCCTTCGTCGACAACCGGACAAACCAGTCGCAGACCCGCCTGTCCACTTCAAGCTCTGAAAGGTGGAAAGCTTCGAGCGCCGCAATAGAACGTTGGTGTCCCCCCGTCGTCATCTGCCAATCCCAGGAGGACACAGGGTCTACCCCCTGCTTTCCCTATATGAGACCCCTCATGAGGCGTCGAACAATGTAAAGAGAGAGGGAGAGGTGGAGCTTCAAGCCTACACTATCTCCACTCCTATAAAAGGAGGGATGCTCCGTGGAATAACTGGCTCTCTAGGGGGCTCTCCAGCTGAAGCTCTCTGTCCCAATGGTGAAGAGAAAGGTCTTGTAAAAATAAGGAAGAGCGAGAGGGTGAGTAGGAAGAAGGAGGTGAGAGCAAGGGATAGAGGAGCCAGCGCTCCGCCGTTTCTCCTCTTGTTCTATTGTTTTTTTGCTGTTCACGCTGTCCCTTTTTTCTTTTGCTTCGACAATGTGATGTACATGCTCCATGTACTCTTTTGCTCCTGGGAGCGAATAAAAAGAAATCTTTAAGGGTAGCATGGGCCGTGGCCCCTATTCTGCTTCTCCTCTTTTTGTACTCTTCATTTCTTACAGAGAATGAAAGAGGTTTTTTTTTTAAGAAACGAAAGAGCCTTCATCTTGTTCTCCTTCCCCCGTCCTGAGCATTCTGCCTCCCACCTAGTGATCTAGAAGGTGTTGTGTTTGCCTTACCAGCATCCTTTTTTTATCTTTTGATCACTCTAGGCCCCTGAGAAGCCTACTTCTCCATAGTATGGCGTTCGGAGGACCCGTCCAGAGGGTGAACAACGATGGCCTTATGCTCGGCTACATTGTCAGTTTAAGATCCATAAGCTCATAAATTGCGGTCCGTGGGCCACTGGAACCCCTTGAAGGCTATACCTCGGGCTTCCACACCCACCTTGGATCACCGGGTGACTATTCATAGCTCACCGGAGAATTTGGAGGTCATATCAGAATATTCCGTAGGCAGCTCTCTAGTTTTCACCTCGAACGCCCCGAACGCGGGGGAGGTGTTGCCGAATTTTGCTAGGACTCGAACTAATTAAAAGATGAAATATACAAGTGAGGCATGATGGTGGTATTATGTGAAATGACAAAACAAAAAAAATTACAGAATGAAGAACTAATGAAGGGTGTTAATGACATTAAGCATCCACGCCGTTGCCCGTAACAAGCCCCCTGCGATCTACTATGCCAGACAAAAAAAAGGGGGAAGAAAGAACAAAACAACAATAGGAGAAAGCTTGCCTGGAACAATCCCTGCCCTGTAAAATTCCGGCTACTGCGGACTTCGGTCGAACCCAGTGAGTCTAAACCGGCGCGCTCACAGCCTTCCCACGCCGTTTTGCCACCCTTCTCACGCCGTTTTGTCTCCTATTGTAGCCACGCCGTTCTACTATTTTCCAAAAAAGGGGGGGGGGTGGGGAAGCTCTAGAGTGGGGATGAATCGGCGCGCCCCTTGGCGTGCCGGATTATCACCCCCCTCTCTCTCTACCTCTCTCTCGCGCCGTTTTAAAACCCATCACCCCCGCGCCATCTTAAGCCCTCCCATGCACTCACACGTACATGTTCCATCTCCCCTTTTTCATTCCCATTAACGTATTTTGGTTAAAAAAATGAAGAAAATGAGTCAAAACAATGAAGATAATGTAACGACACAAATAAAGGGATAAATAATAACAGACTACTGTCAGAGCAAAAAAATTGAATCTATATGTGCATAAAGCCAAAATAATGAAAATACTGACACAATCAAACCAAGAAAAGGAAGAGAAAAAAGAAATGAATGATGAAATAAATAAACCAAGGGAATAAAAATGACAATACGATGATGAAAACGGTGTCGTGAATGCATGATAATAATAATAACCAAATAAAGATTTTAATCAAGATTACAATAATGGGCATTCCGGAAGCTCGCTCCTCTAAGATCCGGTGCGAAAGGGGCATCAACGACGCCCCGCTAAGTCAGATTTGGACCTTAGGAACCATCCCAGTATAGCCATGATCAGGCATTGCTTCGGGCCGATAGTTCATCAAACTTGACCCGTCTCTACCGGGATCCAATCTGGCATTCTTATTAAACTTGACATATACACGGTAGACACCTGCGTGATTTTATCGACGTCTTTTATGCTACAAATGCGGACTTCCGTCCGAACATGGAATGGTCGATGAGTGACCGACATACTTTGAACGTTTATGCCCCAACGCGGGGTATGTCTAAATGCAATTCGAGATTCTATCGTCTCATTTCATTAATATTAACTTTAGGCCATAAGGCCCCTTTTCCTGACAACTAATCAAGGGTTTTCTCCACTTTGAGGGGATGTAATTAACGTCGTGACCTTTACGGTGTGGCGGGTTTTTATCCTGACACGACACACACAATCGTCAGATTAGTCAGATCGAGCGCATCCCGGGTCCCAGATCACTCTAGTCTCGGAACCTGAATAAATCGTCACCTAGGTGACTGGCACGCCCACGTAGTTAATAGACCAAATAAATGAATTAAATAAATGAACAAGCAAATAAAAAGAGCATTCCAAAAGTGCGTCCACAGTGGTATATGACTAATAATCCAGAAAAGCATAAGGAGAAAAGTATCTAAATATTTTCTGCTTACAAAATAATGGAGGAAGAATACTTTGCCATATGTATGCCTTGAGAATCTATTTATTAGCTCTACTGATTAATTTCCAGAGACTCCTCTAGGATAATCTACAATTAGTATTGAGGACAAACATCCTACACAATCCATTTTGAATTTATCTTTTGAGGCTCAATATCATTATTTTGTTGCTTTAAATAAATTTTCTGTGTAGAATCTTTTTCTCATTTGAGCAATTTGGTTGAATCCACACCTTTTGACGTGAAGAGACAGTTTTTAGATGCAGGAATCCCCAGTTAGTCAGTGTGGTAACCTTTTTACCTCTTAACAGGAACAGAGTTAACAATGGAAGTGTCTTTTTACGTGAGGCACAACACGTCTGAGGTGAAGTGACCCAGTTACTCAACACACCATGTCATTGCTCTGTCATGATTTTATGGACTTGCCTTTTTAATCAGAGTTTGTTTGACACTTTATGACTCAACTCACTTCACTTCGAGGTGAAGGATGTTTGGTTTCTCAGTAAACCAAAACCATTACTCTGAAAACTTTTCCCCTTTTTAGAATTCATTTGATTTTGAATGTTTGAAGACAATACTGAATATGACGATTTTCAACTAGAGTTGCCTCCTTACTTTTAAACTTTAAGCTTTGAAGAAGATTTCAATACATAATATTTTAGAATTGTTCTTAACCCATTAAGTTTGTATAGAGAGATTCTTCAGAAAGCTTTTGTCTTAGTCTTCACAAGGTTATGAGCCTTAAACCACTTTGCCAAGAATATGGTTAATAAACTTAAAATCATTAAAGAAGGTTCTGAATTCAGAAAGTCAAAGATTTGTAAAGATACTATTTGAGACTCAAAATAGAGCTGAAAAGCATATTCAGAACTGACAAAAAGCTGACATGGTGTACCTCCCCCAATCAAATGGATTTTATGGACTTAAAAAAATTTGAACAGACCTAAAAGATGTATCCCCCCCTGACTGCATGAATTAACTACCCTTTGTACCTGGCGGAGAACTTAGGTCTGAAGACCACCTCATGCTTAGTGAGAGCTTCCAGACAAGCCTAACCTGCCCTTCTTCAATCACCATTTGATATACCACAGGGTGGTTGTTCATATGCAGTAAAAAAAAGGAAAGCTCAAAAGGCAATGACAGATAGTGGAGCTGGCTCCCCCTCACTTATTGCATTGACAGACCTAGATAGATAAACTAACTGAAATCAAGAGAAGTTTCAAAACAAATATTCAAGATGGTTTGAAGAGGCCCAACTCTCTTCTCAAGGTAGAGAATTTTTCATGATCCAAGGGCTTGGTGAAAATGTATGCAACCTGATATGCTATGCCTACATGAATTAGTTCAAAATTTTTCTTAGAAACTTCATCTCTTATGAAGTGGTGTCTAATTTCAATGTGTTTGGTTCGTGAGTGCTAGATTGGATTTTTTGAAAGATTTATTGCACTGGTGTTATCATAGTAAATAGATGTGCACCCAAGATCTACATTGTAGTCTTGGAGTTGATGTTTTATCCAAATGACTTGTGTACTACAACTCCCCGCAGCGACGTATTCAACCTCTGAAGTTGAGAGGGCAACAAGATGTTATTTCTTGGAAGCCCAAGAAACTAAACACCCACCTAAGTACTGACAGTAACCACTAGTGCTCTTCCTATCTAGCTTGCAACCAACATAATCTCCATCAGTGTATGAAATTAAATCTAAATTGCATGATGTAGGATACCATAATCCTAAGTTGTAGCACCCCGAAAATTTATGTGCATTTTTCAGGAATTAAATAGAATTAATTAAGCTTAAAATAAGCTAACTATTGATTTAATGGGATATTTAACATTTATTAAAGGCCTAATTACTTGTAGACCATTAAGACCATTTAAAATGGGCCCATAGACCAAATTCTAAGACTTTTAGGCCCAAGCCCAGCCCTAGAGACGTATTAGGTTAATTTCTCTATTTTAACTAGATAAATAAGGATAATTAAGAGAGGAATTAGACTCAAATTCAAATTTCCAGTGCCCTGACAAGACGCGGTCGGTCGCGTGACGGCAACCTGATAGTAGTGGTCCAGGGACGACCGCTATTTGGTTTCGTAAACGGCAGGTGATAAACCCTAGGAAATCTGGATTTTTATCCTCCCGCATTGCCATAGATGTCACGCCCTGAACCGATAGCAGTGGAACATGTCGTTTGCTCGGAACGTGGCAGTTAAACAATCGTGAACGATCAAGAGCAATGGCATGAGACCGAATAATTTGGAGAAGTAATAAAAATCTTATTTCAATATAAGTCTCTTACAAGAACATGTTTTCCAACTTAAAGACTCCATCACAATGGAAAGGAAGGAAACGACATACTAACAGACTTGACAAGATAACTTAATAAGAGACGATAAGCTAACTTAGCTAGACAATACTATGTAGACTCAAGAAAGATAAAAGACTCGAGTTCACTAGTTTCCGAAGCTCGCTTGCACACTTGTCCCGCCCGTGTGAGTCTCGTCGTCGGACTTACCTGAAAAGTAGGGAAACACTGAGTGAGCGAACGCTCAGTAGGAATTATATCTCAGGAACTAGCAATGGGTTTAAGTAATTACAATTTATCACATGTAAATGTAATATGGCTATGCATGTAGAAATAACTAAACAATAGAATAACATGTCGTGTAAAACATCCAAGTGAGTCTTAAACAAGAAATATTCATGAGAGACTTTATAGATTATTGGCTATTTCATGCAAGTACTTTGCCCGTGTCGGGCCATGCTAGTAAAGTCACGCAAGTCGAGTCACGCACGCAAGAAAGAGAGAGTGTGGAATGTCAAAGATCAAAAGAGAAAGTACTTCGGTGCAATGCTAGACACCGTGATCATTACAACTCCCATGGGCACTAGTACTTTTGGGTGCTCCTCCCAAGACCAGATCGGGCCCTTATATGCACAGCATTAAAGATAGATCTAGACATCCACTTTATAGTATAGCCAATATGGAATTTCAAGAAAAAGCTTGTGGATATTCAAGATAGAGTAGAGTTCAAAATTGAACTTGATGTATAAGGACGATAATAACGATATAAACACGAGTATCGATAAAACTGGGTGGAGTTGGTTCCCTAATTGGGTACCATGACAATTAAGTGTCCATATATAGATGGTCATGTCATTTGACATAGAATTGAGGTCCACAAGAACATCATAATAATGGCATGATTTACACATCCCATTAAGAATATTCTCATGATTTCCACATAGCATATCATGAGGGCCGGTATACCATGTTTCTATAGAGTGACATGGCAAAATAGTGTAAAGGGTTTTTATGGTACAACCCGCTCGGTCGGCCTTGAGGGAATCCAAGGCTACGAGGAGACTTACGGAGGTCTCTATGATAAAGTTACCGGTCCAAAGGAACAGAATGTCCGATGGAGGGTTCATCTATCACCGAGAATTGAGGGGTAATCGGTACAACATCGTGGAACATGGGACTATATTCACGGGATGGAATATAGTGCCGATATATATATATATATATATACATATATGAAACCCTCGGTTCACAGAAAACAGTATAATAACACAGGAAATTAGCGACTTAAGACAAGTCACTACTTAATAAATTCACGACCTTTTGTGGGTCGTTTCTTTACTATTTGACGACTTCTGGAACAATCGTCCCATCTTTAATTTCTATTATTGCTGAAATTTACCCAATTCTGTATTTTTGATAAAATGCGCCTTAGCCAGGGGCATTATTTCACCAAGAAACAACTTGCACTGTGTCGTTAATTACTTTTTTCCAGAATTTAATTACTTCCAGTAATTTCAGGGAATTAACGACTTATTCTAAGTCTTTAATTTAAAATAGCATCCTTGTGCGGGGCGTCACGTTCATAAAAGATGACCTACTGGGGGTCGTTAATTCATTCTTTTCCAGGATTAACATGAATAGTGGTAATTTCTAGGATAATAAATTTTCAAGAAATAAGGTACATGGTCAGGACAAGGAAAATATCAGGATTCGATATATATGATCATGCATTACATCAAATTCATGGTTTCATAGATATTAAATTTTAAACATGGGTGTTTATTAATTATGTGGAATTGACGACTCTTCTGTCAGTCGTCAGAACTTGAATTAGCGCCCTAGAGAGGGTCGCCTCTTTCCAAAATTTCACAGAAAACTTTTAAAACGTAGTAACACTATATGCATGAATTAACAGATGATATTATCATACATTTTATGCTAGTTTGGGCTACAGTTCTTGAGAAAACCTACCTGATGATGATCTGGGTGAAGGAACGTGAAGGAGGTGAAGAGAAAACGATACTCTGTTCTAAACAGAGTCTTCTGGGAAAACGATGTTGATGAAGAACCCACGTTCTTCAGCTAGACAGGAACACTTTCACGAGGCAGGCCACCTACAGGGAAAGAAGAGGACGAAGCATTAATATTCTTCATGCTTCCCTGACTGAAGATAAAAAGGAAGAAGAACATACCTGTTCTTCACACACAAGATAGCAGCAGGCCTTCCTTTGAAAAAATAGCTATTAGGGTTCGATTGGAAGGGGTATTTATAGGGTTCCAAGAATCCTTTAGGGTTGGAATTTGATTAGAACTCTAGTTTCCGTGATAGAGTCCTTACCATAATCAATCGAACACGTAGTAATCCAGAAACTTACCCTGGATAATCTCCTGGGTCGAACGGAACATAAATGGAATTAACACCTTGGGTTAGGGCGTTAATTCTAATTGACGCCTTACATGGTGTCGTTTCTTTTGCAATTCGCGACCAGGAATGGGGCGTTAATTATTCTTTCCTTTTATTCACTTTAGGTGTTTTGAGATTTGATGCCCTTTGGTACAGGCGTCTCTTTTGAAACTAACGCCTTAGGTAAAGGCGTTAATTATTTAAGTCACGCCTTGATAAGAGGCGTTATTTACATTTTGACTTATTCTTAATGTAAAATGGGTGGAAATTATATATATATATATATATTATACAACTTGATCATTTTATTTTGAATATTTTTATTCTTGATTATTAATCGGGGGTCTATACATTCCTGAAGTCTATACATCCTACTACACAAGTCTATACATTATCAAAGTCTTTGCATTCTTGAAGTTTTTACATTCTACAAGCCTAAATTCCTAAGTCTGTACACTCCAGAGCATCTCATTACCCCAAGTCTATACAATGCAAAGTCTATACGATGCAAAATCTACACATCATAAGTCTATACGTCCAATGTCTGTGCATTCCCCATTGCATGAGACATTAATACATTCTCATGTCTACACGTATATATATATATATATATATATATATCCTCCCTTTATAATGTAATAAATATGGAATATTAATTTTGCTAAATTAGTAAAAGTATAAATTGACCTTTTCTTCAAGATTTAAAAATTTATAATTCAATTGTTGTGCATTAGAGGCTTTATTCCCCATAATTTCTTTAACTTTTATTTGTCCTTGTCCTAGGTATCAGAGGCAGGTTTCGATCCTAGGTAAGATATTTGCTTTCATTCTTTTGTTTACCTTTATTAACTATGTATAGGAATATGTAAAAAATATAAACTATCTTTTTCATAATTAATTGGTTTCTTATTTAGCCTAAAGTAATATCACTTGGATATTTATTTGAACAAACATTATATACTTATTTGTAAGAATATGTATTTGTCAATATATTTATTCTTATTCTAAAATTACTGGGCGTTACACCCTCCCCCACTTAAAAGAATTTGGTCCTCAAATTCACATCATCTTCCATTCCCAACAGAGACTAGCTATAACTTATTATGAGCTTATACAGAAGAAATCTTAAGTACGGAAAAGAGCTAGTTTAGGATTTCGGGTGAGGGATACCTTCCACAACTTCTTTCCTGACAAGTTCGGCCACAGCTTGAGTTTCTCTTAGAAGCCTTTGAATCAAAATAGGACATTATGCTATCTTATGGTCTAAGCTTCCACAACGCAAACATGCTCCCGAACTCCACCAACACTTCTTCGATTTATGACCATATCTACCACAAGATTTACACTTACCTTGCGAGTGATCTGTCGAAGTTCCCTTCTTATTACACTTCTTACATTTCTGGCATTTCTCACACCTTTATGAAATATCACCCTCGTTTATCCTTTTCTTGGTAGTGATGAACTTTCCCGAGTCATGGGTTTTCCCTTCAACTGTTTCTTTTTCTTCCACCGTTTTCTCTAGCTCTTGGACTCTCCTGACAAGGTCCGCATAAGCTTGGACATCTACTAAGATCATCTCATGAATAAAGCTTGGCTTAGATGCTTCCATTTTATCTAGGTTCCTGCAAGGATAAGTGGGGAGATAATTTATCGATTCAAGAATTAATGTTAAAGAAATGTAAATATCTTATCTTTCTTTTATAACTTTAACCCCAAGTTCTGCCCATCTCTCACAGAATTCCTATAGGATGACCGACAAGGATACTTAACCTATCTCTTTGACATAATGATCTATGTATTTGAAAGCCGAAGCTCTGATACGACTGACAATGATACTTGACCTATTATTGGAACCTAATAACTAGAGGATATGAAAGCCGAAGCTCTGATACGACTGACAAGGATACTTGACCTATTATTGGAACCTAATAACTAGAGGATATGAAAGCCGAAGCTCTGATACCACCTCTGTCACGTCCCGAACCGATAGCAGTGGAATGTGTCGTTTGCTCGGAACGTGGCAGTTAAACAGTCGTGAACGATCAAGAGCAATGGCATGAGACCGAATAATTTGGAGAAGTAATAAAAATCTTATTTCAATATAAGTCTCTTACAAGAACTTTTTTTCCAACTTAAAGACTCCATCACAATGGAAAGGAAGGAAACGACATACTAACAGACTTAGACAAGATAACTAAATAAGAGACGATAAGCTAACTTAGCTAGACAATACTATCTAGACTCAAGAAAGATAAAAGACTCGGGTTCACTAGTTTTCGAAGCTCGCTTGCACACTTGTCCCGCCCGTGTGAGTCTCGTCGTCGGACTTACCTGAAAAGTAGGGAAACACTGAGTGAGCGAACGCTCAGTAGGAATTATATCTCAGGAACTAGCAATGGGTTTAAGTAATTACAATTTATCACATGTAAATGTAATATGGCTATGTATGTAGAAATAACTAAACAATAGAATAACACGTCGTGTAAAACATCCAAGTGAGTCTTAAACAAGAAATATTCATGAGAGACTTTATAGATTATTGGCTATTTCACGCAAGTACTTTGCCCGTGTTGGGCCATGCTAGTAAAGTCACGTAAGTCGAGTCACGCACGCAAGAAAGAGAGAGTGTGGAATGTCAAAGATCAAAAGAGAAAGTACTTCGGTGCAATGTTAGACACCGTGATCATTACAACTCCCATGGGCACTAGTACTTTTGAGTGCTCCTCCTAGGACCAGATCGGGCCCTTATATGCACATCATTAAAGATAGATCTAGACATCCACTTTATAGTATAGTCAATATAGAATTTCAAGAAAAAGCTTGTGGATATTCAAGATAGAGTAGAGTTCAAAATTGAACTTGATGTATAAGGACGATAATAACGATATAAACACGAGTATCGATAAAACTGGGTGGAGTTGGTTCCCTAATTGGGTACCATGACAATTAAGTGTCCATATATAGATGGTCATGTCATTTGACATAGAATTGAGGTCCACAAGAACATCATAATAATGGCATGATTTTCACATCCCATTAAGAATATTCTCATGATATCCACATAGCATATCATGAGGGCCGGTATACCATGTTTCTATAGAGTGACATGGTAAAATAGTGTAAAGGGTTTTTATGGGACAACCCGCTCGGTCGGCCTTGAGGGAATCCAAGGCTACGAGGAGACTTACGGAGGTCTCTATGATAAAGTTACCGGTCCAAAGGAACGGAATGTCCGATGGAGGGTTCATCTATCACCGAGAATTGAGGGGTAATCGGTAAAACATCGTGGAACATGGGACTATATTCACGGGATGGAATATAGTGCCGATATATATATATATATATATATATATATATATATATATATATATATATATATATATATATACACATATATGAAACCCTCGATTCACTGAAAACAGTATAATAACACAGGAAATTAGCGACTTAAGACAAGTCACTACTTAATAAATTCTTGACCTTTTGTGGGTCGTTTGTTTACTATTTGACGACTTCTGGAACAGTCGTCCCATCTTTAATTTCTATTATTGCTGAAATTTACCCAATTCTATATTTTTGATAAAACGTGCCTTAGCCAGGGGCGTTATTTCACCAAGAAACGATTTGCACTGTGTCGTTAATTACTTTTTTCCAGAATTTAATTACTTCCAGTAATTTCAGGGAATTAACGACTTATTCTAAGTCTTTAATTTAAAATAGCGTCCTTGTGCGGGGCGTCACATTCATAAAAGACAACCTACTGGGGGTCGTTAATTCATTCTTTTCCAGGATTAACATGAATAGTGGTAATTTCCAGGATAATAATTTTTTAGGAAACAAGGTACATGGTCAGGATAAGGAAAATATCAGGATTCGATATATATGATCATGCATTACATCAAATTCATGATTTCATAGATATTAAATTTTAAACATGGGTATTTATTAATTATGTGGAATTGACGACTCTTCTGTCAGTCGTCAGAACTTGAATTAGCGCCCTAGAAAGGGTCGCCTCTTTCCAAAATTTCACAGAAAACTTTTAAAATGCCGTAACACTATATGCATGAATTAATAGATGATATTATCATACATTTTATGCTAGTTTGGGCTACAGTTCTTGAGAAAACCTACATGATGATGATCTGGGTGAAGGAACGTGAAGGATGTGAAGAGAAAACGATACTCTGTTCTAAACAGAGTCTTCTGGGAAAATGATGTTGATGAAGAACCCACGTTCTTCAGCTAGACAGGAACACCTTCACGAGGCAGGCCACCTACAGGGAAAGAAGAGGAAGAAGCATTAATATTCTTCATGCTTCCCTGACTGAAGATAAAAAGGAAGAAGAACATACCTGTTCTTCACACACGAGACAGCAGCAGGCCTTCCTTCGACAAGATAGCTATTAGGGTTCGATTGGAAGGGGTATTTATAGGGTTCCATGAATCCTTTAGGGTTGGAATTTGATTAGAACTCTAGTTTCCGTGATAGAGTCCTTACCATAATCAATCGAACACGTAGTAATCCAGTAACTTACCATGGATAATCTCCTGGGTCGAACGGAACATAAATGGAATTAACGCCTTGGGTTAGGGCGTTAATTCTAATTGACGCCTTACATGGTGTCGTTTCTTTTGCAATTCGCGATCAGGAATGGGGCGTTAATTATTCTTTCCTTTTATTCACTTTAGGTTTAGGTGTTTTGAGATTTGACGCCCTTTGGTACAGGCGTCTCTTTTGAAACTAACGCCTTAGGTAAAGGCGTTAATTATTTAAGTCACGCCTTGATAAGAGGCGTTATTTACATTTTGACTTATTCTTAATGTAAAGTGGGTGGAATATATATATATATATATATTATACAACTTGATCATTTTATTTTGAATATTTTTATTCTTGATTATTAATCAGGGGTCTATACATTCCTGAAGTCTATACATCCTACTACACAAGTCTATACATTATCAAAGTCTTTGCATTCTTGAAGTTTTTACATTCTACAAGCCTAAATTCCTAAGTCTGTACACTCCAGAGCATCTCATTACCCCAAGTCTATAGAATGCAAAGTCTATACGATGCAAAATCTACACATCATAAGTCTATACGTCCAATGTCTGTGCATTCCCCATTGCATGAAATAAATATTCTCATGTCTACACGTATATATATATATATCCTCCCTTTATAATGTAATAAATATGGAATATTAATTTTGCTAAATTAGTAAAAGTATAAATTGACCTTTTCTTCAAGATTTAAAGATTCTTAATTCAATTGTTGTGCATTAGTGACTTTATTCCCCATAATTTCTTTAACTTTTATTTGTCCTTGTCCTAGGTATCAGAGGCAGGTTTCGATCCTAGGTAAGATATTTACTTTCATTCTTTTGTTTACCTTTATTAACTATGTATAGGAATATGTAAAAAATATAAACTATCTTTTTCATAATTAATTGGGTTCTTATTTAGCCTAAAGTAATATCACTTGGATATTTATTTGAACAAACATTATATACTTATTTGTTAGAATATGTATTTGTCAATATATTTATTCTTATTCTAAAATTATCGGGCGTTACAATAGATCGATGTGATCTTGCATGAAAACCTATCTAGGACTATTAAGGATCTATTCTAACCCCAATAAGTACTCCTAAATTGATATAATCCCTCAACCCTAGGCCAAACTCTATAAATAGGCCCATAAATTCTTTTCAGGTTCGTCCTTTAGGGTTATTTTTTTCCTTTAATATCTTTTAACTTCGTTCTAAATCTCGTGCTATGAGAACAAGCCATCGAGAAGTTAGAAGGTCTGGAAGTCACCGTTTCTATGCAGGACGCGCAGGAATTAGCACCCACTTCCGGCGAGAAATTCTCTGATTAGGAGCAACCCGAGAGGTAGGTTATCTCATGTATGGGTTAAAAAACTTGTTAGGAGTAAAAGCCCTCTCCTATCTCTTGATTTCAGGCACTATGCATGAAAATTTTAACGTTTTTGCATGACTGCACATATAGGTTTTTACTGCATGTTATTTCCTGCAACCTTAATCAAAAGATAAGAATTTTGCTTTAATTCATGTCTTTTCCAAGCACTTACTTCATTCTAAACCTACTATCATGTGTTATTTTCCTGTTCTCTATGGTTTTCATGCATTTATTACCTTGGAATAGGCTCTGCACGCTAGACTTAGGTTCTGTCTGTTGCAGACAGAAGGCGGTCTTGCAGAGACCGCGACTTAAAAGTAGCGGTCTTCGATCGACCGCTATCTGATTTCTATAACCATGTTAATCTGTAACGACCCAAGATCCGGATACCGAGAAGGACCCGATACCATTCGAATCTTGATCCACCACGCACGAGCCGGAGGGCTCGGAAGGGCTAAAGGATGTGCATGAGCGGAGTACACAGAAATAAGAAATAAAGTAGGAATAACAATAATATAACAATTAAATAAACTAACTACAAAGTCCAGTCCAAAGAGTACAGTCTACAGAAATAAAATGTACCTAATGCCGAGTGAATACTCGGTCTGGAGAGCTGGCAACTACGAACCTCCGCGCTGCACCTCCGAACCTCGAGGAGCGACCGCCACACCTGAAAAGCAGGGGGTGAGCCTCGTCTCACTGGCTCAGTAGGGGTCCCATAGAACCCCAACCATAAACAATGATGGTAATGGAAAGCAGCAACAACATCCAGAACAACAAACACGGTGGCCGGTAAAACCTCAACTCTACAGCTACTCCTACTGTACCAGGAAACACACCCCGATCTCAAAGTCGGGGGACCACCGGACTAACGAGAAAACCTTGGATACGCTGCCAGGAAAAACACCACGTCAACGCTATCGCGGAGGCCTATCCTCGTTGACTAAGGCCTGGCCCCAGACCACACGGTCTGGGGACACGGTCACGACCTCGTTGTCATAAACCCAGAGCTGTCTAGAGAAAACCCTCGATAACGCTATCGAAAACTGTAAGGATTCGAATAGCCTGGTTCGGGCAATGTAATAGATAATAAAATTTAAATCACGAACCCGGCTCTTTTGGAATCCAAGATCTTTTCTCTAATCAATGCAATAAAATTCATCCAACCCTAACAACGGGTTGTAGATCATTACGTAGTGCGGAACGACGCTGTCCGCAGTGCCCGATGTCGACTTCCTTGAATGCAGAGCCGCATAGGTGTACGCCTCTAGAGTTGATCCACACGGATCCTCGTTCAGTGATGGTATCCACCCGTTCTTCCTCCCACACATGGACCGTGGATCCTCCAAACCGCTCTTGTTTCCCTCCTTTAACCCCTCTCCCTTGAGAGGAAGAGAGAGAGATCAACTAGGGAGAGAGAGAGCAAGAGGGAGGGGAGGAGAGGAGAGAAGAAAGGGGGTGGTTTTCTCCCTTGGGAGTGCTTGGCGAAAGAAGAGAAAACCTACGTAACACACCTTTATATAAGGGTTCAACACTTTCTAAAAGAACCCTTAACCTCATATATTGTGTATATGTCCATGCATTATTGTATATGCATATATGAAGCCTTTCTCATCATTCGTTTCCCAAAAGACTTTTAGGGATTTTAACATATACATCTATACAATAATACTCTATCACCCGAGAACCTATTGTGTGTGATCCTCTAGGCCCATAGTCACTCTAGTTTAAGGCCCATTAACTTCTAATTCCAAATTATAAGTAAATTAAACTCATTATTCACTTCTACTAGATCCGAATGATAGTTTACTTTATTCCAAACCTTTGATCATGTTGGGTCAAACAAATCCGTGCTATCCTAGAGGACACCGGGTTCAAACCACCCTGTCTGGTACCTGTAAGTCTACAGTTGCCGCATCGCTATAATCCCTCGCTCTTTCTATGAGTCTGGTTCGATCGAGGGTATAGTAACCGTCAAACCCCCATGATCGTGCCATTTGACCACGACCTCCTGATAGTGTGTGACGTCCATTCTAAAAAAACTCACACGACCCTGGCCAGGGAATTAGTGGAGCGTTTGTGTCATGACCCATTAACTGTCTGATATATACCCGACAGTGAGCGATCCCCTCTTGACCATTGATGATCTTCACACGTATCCTGAAATGGTTAATGACTTGGCAATTTATGACTTATGGTTAAAGTCACTTAGCCAAGTATCAAATCATTCCATTACTCGTGTAAGATCCGATCAATGTCTCAGGTCAAAGGGCCAACGATGCTATTGAGATAATTGGATCTTCAGTTGACATTAGGTATAATCAACCATCTGAAGATCCAATAGCGGATCAGTACAGTGTACATCCTCCCATAACGTACACCTACACATATGTAGTGGTGCCCCGTACTAGTGACCATGAGACTGTTCACCCATACATCATGTGTACTGGTTTAATAGGTAATCAAAGTCTCCGAGTGATTAGCCTCCAGCTAGGAACAGTTTTAAGGCACATGTAAAGTTAGTCTCATAATTGAGATTCCATCTCGAATTGACTTTACAACCACATATCTTAGGGACATTGTAGTGTAATATATAATTATAAATGTACGCTCAAATACCACTTTATTAATGATGAACAAGATTGTCCAACTATTGGGCCTACCCGACCCAAAATTACCTTGTACCACACCCAATACTAACAATCTCCCACTTGGACTACAGCCAATTACCCACAACTTTGAAGCCCATCTTATCCCGATGGCGCTCAAATACAATCTGTGTCTAAGGCTTAGTCAGTGGATCCGCTATGTTGTCTTCTAATGGTACACGCTCTACCGCTACATCTCCATGATCAACAATCTCCCGAATAAGGTGGAAGCTCCTTAGAATGTGCTTCGACCTTTGGTGAGACCTCGGCTCCTTCGCCTGGGCGATTGCCCCATAATTATCACAAATTTATGGGATGGGAGCTGATATCTGGTGAACTATGCCGAGTTCCAAGATAAATTTCTTCATGCAGACAGCTTCCTTAGCAGCTTCAGCTACAGCAATTTATTCTGCCTCCGTCGTCGAGTCTGTTGTCGTATCTTGCATGGAGCTTCTCCAACTAACTGCCTCTCCATTCAACATGAATACAGATCCAGATATGGACTTGCAGTCCTAGATCTGACTGGAAACTAGAGTCTGTGTAAGCTCTAAGTTGTAGGTCCTCTCTTCCATAAAGCAGAAAAAGATCTTTAGTCCTTCGTAAGTACTTAAGGATGCCCTTTACTACCTTCCAGTGCTCCTCGCCTGGATTTGCCTGATATCTACTGATAATGCTCAAAGTATTGACAACATCAGGCCGTGTACATAGCATTACATTCATGATTGACCCTATGGCCGAAACATAGGGTACCTTATTCATGTGTGCCACCACCTCAACTGTCTTAGGGCTCATCCCCTTAGATAGGCAAATTCCGTGTCTCATGGGAATAAGACCTCTCTTGGAATTTTCCATCCTAAACCTTTTGAGGATACTGTCTGTGTACATGGATTGGGATAATCCTAACATCCTATTAGATCTATCTCGGTAGATCCTTATGCCCAGCATATAGGATGCTTCTCCCAAATCCTTCATGGAGAAGGTCTTGGACAACCAAGACTTAGTTGATGTCAACATCCCTACATCATTCTCAATGAGTAAGATGTCATCAACATAAAAGACCATAAAGGTCACAGAGCTCCCACTGGCCTTCTTGTAAACACATGGTTCATCTTCATTCCGAATGAAGTTGAAAGATTTGACAATCTCATCAAATCTCAAGTTCCAGCTCCGAGATGCTTGCTTCAATCCATAAATGGACCTCTGAAGTTTGCATACCTTATTAGGATGAAGCTTGGAGGTGAATCCTTTAGGTTGTACCATGTACACCTCTTCTGACAGATTTCCATTAAGAAAAGTCATCTTCATATCCATTTATCAAATCTCATAATCTACGTATGCAACAGTGGCAAGGAGGATTCTAATTGATTTAACCATAGCCACTGGCAAAAATGTCTCGTCATAGTCAATGCCTTGTCTTTGACGATACCCCTTCGCCACTAATCTGGCTTTGTTCGTGTCAATGTATCCATCTGCACCGATCTTCCTTTTGAATATTCACTTGCAGTCGATAGGGACTTTCCCTTCGGGTACATCAACCAAGTTCCAAACTTTGTTGGTGTACATGAACTGGACCTCGGAATCCATTGCCTCTTGCCATTTCTCGGAGTCTGCACTACGGATCACCTCCTGGTAGGATTGAGGATCTTCATCCTCATTGATGCATACCTTAGAGGACCTCTCTGAGACATGTCCAACATATCTCTCAGGTTCTCTTGGTAGTCTACCAGATCTCCGTAGTGTCTATGTTTCATCTTGAGTAGGATTAGCCAATTCAGTCTCATCTAATGAGATAGCGTCTCCAGGTTGTGGTTCTTGGACCTCGTCCAATTCTATATGGCTCTGTTGGCCCAGAGAGATGGCGGACAAGAAAGGGGGTTGAATTGTCCCCTTGCCGAGATGGCGGATTTTAAAAACTTTCTTAACTAATTACAACGGAAGTAAAACTTACAACGTTGATTAACTAAAAGTCAGGTGAGATTATAATGTTGTCTCAAACATTCTGATCCCACACAGACAGTTAATGCAACTAATCATAGAAATTAAGCTCAACACAGATAACGGAGGTAGCAGTGTGTGACAGTGTAGTGAATTAAAAACCTATATAATGGACCTGTGAATGAATATAGAGGAAATGACAATCACACAAGACCCAGGGATTTTAAGGTGATTCGGGACCACGACGGGCTCCCTACGTCCACCCCTCACCCAACCGGGTGAGGCTTCACTCCACGCTATGAAACGTAGCAACACAGGGACGAACCCCAACCACACACGATGCTTCCGTAGCAATATCCACACGGGGACAAGCCCCAACACGCTGCCACTGCAGCACACACACACACACACACACACACACACACACGTCGGGGAACACACCCCAGACACTAAACCACACGGAGTCACAGCTCCGTCCACACACACAATAATATTCTGAGTTTAACAACCACAAAGGATATGCAATGACCACAAAGGATAATGATCTATGATCAAATAAAGTGAATAGAAATGTATGACTAAAGAATCTCCCTCAAGTCTTCAATACGATCCATAGATAGGATGAATGTTGCACTGGAGACTTTCGTTCACGAAGTGGAAGCCGGTCGAAACCCTGGGAGGCGCCCTAGTAGAGTGTATGGCAGTGCCGTTCAAGCAAGTTCAGATCTGCAGAAAGTTTCTTGCAATGGTGTCTTCCTTGTCTTCCTCTTCCTTCAAGGTATGCATCACCTCCTCCGTGTTCTTCTCACCTGGAAGGATAGACAGAAATAATAACCCCAAACTTTAAACCAATCTCAAACAAGAATATGGAAATGAATGATTTAGATATCCCCTAAATCTTTACACAACCCGGAGATAAAATAGAAGAGTGGTTTAGAATGATAAGAGCATAAGAGAAGAAATCAGCCGCCTTTTAGAGATGCGCCCAAGCAAGCAACGATGAAGAGAGCAGCGGTGGCTCGCCTCCGGCTTCGAGCTTGGGGTCCTTGGCGGCGTGGATCTCCTTCTCAGCAGAGCAAGCACCTTCTCCTCCTCGTTCTTCTTCACCAGCAGCAAATATGGAACTATTAGCACACATAGATATTTTTCACGATGGAGATCGTGACCTCTATATACAAGAGAGAAAGAAATAATGAAAGATCACAATACCCATGTTAAAACCCTTCAAATCAACATCCAATAGATGTATGGAAACCTTAAGGCTATTAGGGTAAAAAGCCAAGACAATCGGATCTTGATATGGGTATTTCGAAACCAATCCGGAAATCACGTTCCGGATGAACCAGAGAAAGTGTCGACTCATGGAGTCGACACTTTTCTCACTGCGTTCAGTCCCACTATATAAAAATAGGACCTGGGTGAAAGTGTCGACTCATTGGGTCGACACTTTTCACCAGAGGTTCTATTTTCATTGAAAACAGACCTCCGGCCTGTAACTGTCAACTCTAGGAGTCGACACTTGCAGCCAGAAGTGTCCAGCTAGCAGGCTGGCCAGAAAGTGTCAACTTTGACTTCTAGAGTCGACACTTTCTTTCTGGACAAGTGAAACAACGTATCAGATAGAACATCTTGAAAGAAGTGTCGACTCAGTGAGTCGACACTTTTTCTGACAGAACAGAAGACTTAGATAAAACTCAATTGAAACCCCAAACACATTATGGACTAATAAAACACCATTAAATCCCATTCATAAACAATAGAATGACATGCATGAGGGGTCTTTAAAACACAAATCAAACCATATTTAACAAGGAATTTTAGCAACCAAAATAAGCATGATGCAACATGAGCCTTTTACAAAACTATGAGTTAAACCCACAAATCATGTGAATGCATCACATTCATTTAAGCCTCATGAAGATTCAGCAATTCTTACCATAACTTCTAAGATGTGGAAACTTAAACGAACCTAGACTTTTTGGAAGTTCAGTAACATGAACACATTAAGTCACTCCATATGAAGAACCTAACTTCAAGGCTCTTCATCTCATAAGACTAACTCTTTTGAAATCTGCAATAACAGAGGCTCAATTTCATTAGTCTCACATCAAATTAAACTCTCGCAATCCACTGAGACCATAGAGATTGAAATAGATTCAATCCATGAAATATTAACATTGATCCGCTAGATTGAGTTACATTTAAACATGCGTGCTTATGAACCACAATATCATGATAGGGTCAGTGAAAGCTATTCATGTAAGTGTTCAAACACTGGCTCTCCAAGGGAAATGAATCATGCGCACAGTTAAGGCTTAACAATCCAAGTCAGCAGCTATATGAGAAGATAGCAGACATTTAAGCCATTCTTAAGTGCTTGTTTAGTTCAAAGCTTCCAAGTTTAGTCAATTCAGTCCAAAGTAGGAAAACCCAGTTTTACTTATAGTTCATACAAACCTTGACCACAATGAGATTACACATGCAATCCAAATCAAGGCTGAGATCACATATATCATGGACAGCAAGATTCAGATATAAAGAATTCAAACTCGGCTCACTGAAAACCGCCCATGAGACCAATTAACTTGTATGTCATTCACATATGAAGTAGACTAAGAAGACTCAAAAACATCCAATCCAATAACGCACATGTGAATGAGTAAAACCTCAGGTAGTGGCACAATCAATTTGACATGTATGTCCATGACCTAAACCTATCTAAACAGTCCAAGACAAAGAATAAGGCTCAAGGAGCCAGGGGTCGACCCATGGGGTCGACCCTTGCTAACCTGAATAGAGAAACTGCTTCTACGAAGCATGCCAAACCTGCTTCCACGAAGCATGCCAAACCTGCAAATCAAAGATGTCAACAGTAAGCTCCATAACACAAAATGATCAATGAGTATTTTTCACAATTCTCACACACACAATATATTGTTATCATCAAAACCATTATCAAAGACAAAGAGGGGGAGCACACAGAACCTAACAATCTCCCCGTTTTTGATGATGACAATATATTGTGGCCACCAAAACTCTCTCCCCCTTTGACATTATCAAAAAGTGGGGGACGAGGTGAACATACGTGAAATGGTTAACCCGAATGAGACAGAATAGACAGTGCACGAACCCAGTAATTAACCTCCCATGAAGGGAAGGTGTATAAACCAAGAACCAAGCAAGAGAGTGACACTCCATGTGCATTTAGCAAGATGATGGAATTATTTCCACATGTGAAGATTTTGAACTATAAGCAGAGAGTGTGATTGAACTATGCACATGTGTCTGATCTAACTAACCTATATGCAAAATGTCAAACCTAGCTATGCACGAAATCTATTGTGCTAAAAAGTACATTATTCTTCCCCATTTGACAAGTACCAAAAATCAACCGACAATGGATTATTTAACATGTTATTTACATGTATAACCTATAGATGCAAACTATGGAATGAAGTATGATATGAATAAGACGGATCAAGCATTCAAGCATTCAAGCACGTATAACAAGATATAGACTCATGCAAGTCCCTTCGGGACGGGTGTAAGGATACTGCAATTGATTGTTGAGAATGATGTGCATGTGCAATTACTATGAAGGTCGTGCTTACATAAATAAGGTACCACATTAACCATGAAAGATGACTGATTCATAAAGGACATTCACAAAATCAAACCCAAAGTGCGTATGTGAAGATTGAGCAATGAAGTTCAAATCAATATGGAAAATCAGATTTTCTAAAGAACACTAAAAACAACTTCTCATCCATACACTTTCATACACAATGCTTGAATATTGGTAGCTACGTATGACCCTAATTTTTAATTACTAAAAATGGTGTGACTAACCTTTTGACACGAGTCATGCCCTTTGTTTCAGGGGCAATTTTCTGTTACTCAGTTTCGTCACTTTTTATGATGTGGATGAGACATTGTTTCGACGCGAGTTGTAGCCTTTGTCTCAGGGGCACTTCTCGGCTACTCGATGGCAAATCATACTTATTTTCATGTGGATTAGCTTCTCCATTCGACGTGAGTTTCCTCTTTTATTTTAGGGGGGATTCCCAGCTACTCGGATCCACATTCCACTAATACAACTTTTGATGGGGTGAACATCTCTTTCCTCACGAGACATGTGATTTCCATGTACAGAATCAATAGTCCTCAAAAGTGTAGAGTAGAAAATATTAATCCTTATTAAATTGAATCATTATCTTAAAAAGGTGCATATTGTGTGGGTGGTTGTATTGAATGTAAAAGATGAATTAGTCTTATCATAGTAATGTCTCCCCCTAAATGTATGCACGGTTATAAAAAATCTCCCCCTTAATATATGCCATGTAGCAAACATGTCTAAATCAGTGCAATTTCATTTAGCAAGGGATGAGTCATAGAGGGAGTCAAAAAGGTGGGTGATATCTTATATACATGCAATCAACCAGGGATTTTTCAATGACATCAAGCAAATTGATTATCGGTACTTGGCGGAGAATGTAGATCCGAAGACCACCATCACGCGTGAGGAAAACTTCCAGTTGGACATAATCCAACCTTCCGCTATCAGCATTTGATATACCTGATAATCATGACATTCATGCACACAAGTATGTCAAGTATATGCACGTGTATGCACGTAAATTGAAAGAAGATTGAAAGATTATTCCCTTTTACACAAATGCAAGGATATGCATGATATGAGCATAAAACTAAGTATTCAACATGTGTATGCAGAAGTGAACTATATATGCGCATGTGAATTGTTATTTGCAACTAGTGATCAAAAGTATGAATGACTTTATGCACAGTGTAAAGCATTCAAAATCAAATTTTTATTTGCGAAGCGATAGAGAAGGTGTGTATGAAAAATTACGCATGTGCACTGTTAAGCATTCAAAGACTAAATTTATTCAAATGATGTGAAAAGAGAAACATTCAAGACAGGTACTCATCAAACTCAAAAGATCTCAGCATTTCAAAAGATACCAAGGTCAGTGAAATATTTTCCTCCAAATATAATTTTTACCTTTTCAGATTTTTCAAGGAGAACCTAAGTGAAACAAACTTCAAAACAAACCATTTGGTTTCTCGCCTTGAGAGTTCTTTATTTATCGACATCTTCCTTATCCTCAAGGCGCCCCTGGAAAATAAATTCTCATTTTGGTGATTTGGGTACCCAAGCCATCTTGGGTCCCGAGGGGATAGTTCTTACATGAACAAAAGTTTTCTCTTTATTTCTCCTCTTATACCATTCATCATCGGCCCTCATCATGGTACAATCATTCATGGAATGTCCATTCAGGCCACAGTAAAAACAATGAGAAGAATTTCTTTTCTTGAACCGATTATCATCATTTTTCATTAGAAAGCAGTTGTCCATCATGTGACCTACTTCTCCGCAGTAATGACATGAAAAATTATTCTTGACAGACCACTCATCATCATTTTTCTTCAAGGGACAGTTTTCCATTACATGCCCATTTAAACCATAATAAAAGCAGTGAACGTTGATTTTCTTCATTATGTGTTTCTCATGATTTGTGGAACCATCAATCATGTTCACTCTAGACTTAGATGCTTCATCATCATCAAGTTTCATTAAGAAGCAATCGTACATGTCATGACCATAGTTCCCACAGTAAAAACAAGAAACATTTCTTTATTTTCTTGATGCATGAGAATATTTAACAAATGAATGTTTTTCATGCAAATAAGAATGAACAACAACATTTTTCTCTTTTGAATTTTCATTATCATACAAGCACATGGTCTGATTGAAATTCTTGATCTCATCTTCGAATGATGAGATATGCAAGTTAGATTCAGTAATTTCTTTTTCACACAGTGCAAGCTTCTCATTTAACAAAGAATTGATAGTTTTAAAGCTTGCTATTTCTTGTTCCAAAACATGAAGGTTTTTAGAATTGTCAACAAGGACATGTTTTCCTTTTTCAAACGTGTGAATTTTCTCTACCAGTATATTGTTTTGTTTCTTTAATTCCTCAATTTCTTGAGCAAGTTTTTCATTCTGTATAAGCTCATCAATCAAAAATTGATCACTCTTGGAATATCTCAAATTTCCTCTTGCATTCTTTTCAATGTTTTCAAGTTTTGAAGTTTTAGACAATAAAGATTCATTTTCCTTTTTCAAACAAGTAATGGTTTCTTTATGGCTATCTATCTCATGCACATGCGACTTAACTAATTTCTCAAATTCAGTGCATTTTCCACATGGAGAATTATCTACACAAGCATTCTCATTTTCAAGGCACTTAGCACATGGAGAGTTAACATGTGAAACATCATCAAGCTTCTTTTTCATTTTTCTATTTTCAGATTTTAAAGCTTTATATCTATCAACTAACTCATCGTAAGCATCCATCAATTCATCATAACTCAAATCATTTTCCTCATCAGAGTCAGAGTTAGAGTTTACCTTCGAACTCTCCTCGCTTTGACGCTCAATTTTATTGTTTGCAACTAAGCAGTCACCGTCGTTACAACTTTCTTTTTGGGCTTCACTCAGCTCGTCCCAAATTTCTTTGGCTGTCCTACAAGACAAAACAAATGGAAATTGATTAGTGTCCAAGGTAGCCTTAAGAGCATTCAAAATAAACAAATTATCTGAATTCATTTTCTTATGTTCATCAGTCCGCCTTAATTCATTTTTGGGTAAGACATGTGGACCTCGAGAGATTAATTTCATGAGTTTGGGATCAAATCCAGTAATCCAAACACAAAATATTCCTAGCCATGAAGCATAATCAAAACCATTGAAAATAGGAATAGAATTCGAGCTAGCCATCATGAAAACGATCTTTACTCCTAGACCGTGAGGTCCGCTAAAAAAATCAGAGACTGGGCTCTGATACCAATTGTTGGCCCAGAGAGATGGCGGACAAGAAGGGGGGTTGAATTGTCCCCTCGTCGAGATGGCGGATTTTAAAAACTTTCTTAACTAATTACAACGGAAGTAAAACTTACAACGTTGATTAACTAAAAGTCAGGTGAGATTACAATGTTATCTCAAACTTTTCGATCTCACACGGATAGTTAATGCAACTAATCACAGAAATTAAGCTCAACACAGATAACGGAGGTAGCAGTGTGTGACAGTGTAGTGAATTGAAACATGTATAATGGACCTGTGAATGAAGATAGAGGAAATGACAATCACACAAGACACAACGATTTTAAGGTGGTTCGGGACCACGACGGGCGCCCTATGTCCACCCCTCACCCAACCGGGTGAGGCTTCACTCCATGCTACGAAACGTAGCAACACGGGGACGAACCCCAACCTCACACGCTGCTTCCGCATCAATATCCACACGGGGACAAGCCCCAACACGCTGCCACTACAGCATACACACACACACACACACGTCGGGGAACACACCCCGGACAGTACTGAACCACATGGAGTCACAGCTCCGTCCACACACACAATAATATTCTGAGTTTAACAACCACAAAGGATATGCAATGACCACAAAGGATAATGATCTATGATCAAATAAAGTGAATAGAAATGTATGACTATAGAATCTCCCTCAAGTCTTCAATACGATCCATAGATAGGATGGATGGTTACACTGGAGACTTTCGTTCACGAAGTGGAAGCCGGCTGAAATCATGGGAGGCGCCCTGGTAGAGTGTATGGCAGTGCCGTTCAAGCAGGTTTAGATCTGCAGAAAGTTTCTTGCAATGGCGTCTTCCTTGTCTTCCTTATCCTTCAAGGTATGCAGCACCTCCTCCTTGTTCTTCTTCACCTGGAAGGATAGATAGAAATAATAACCCCAAACTTTAAACCAATCTCAAACAAGAATATGGAAATGAATGATTTAGATATCCCCTAAATATTTACACAACCCGGAGATAAAATAGAAGAGTGCTTTAGAACGATAAGAGCATAAGAGAAGAAATCAACCCCCTTTTAGAGATGTGCCCAAGCAAGCAACGATGGAGAGAGCAGCGGCGGCTCGCCTCCGGCTTCGAGCTTGGGGTCCTGAGACGCGTGCCTTGGCGGCGTGGATCTCCTTCTCAGCAGAGCAAGCCCCTTCTCCTCCTCGTTCTTCTTCACCTGCAGCAGATAAGAAACTATTAGCGCAAGGGGATATTTTTCACGATGGAGATCGTGACCTCTATATACAAGAGGGAAAACAATAATGGAAGACCACAATACACATGTTAAAACCCTTCAAATCAACACCCAATAGATGTATCGAAACCCTAAGGCTATTGGGGTAAAAAGCCAAGACAATCGGATCATGATATGGGTATTTCGAAACCAATCCAGAAATCACGTTTCGGACGAACCATAGAAAGTGTCGACTCATGGAGTCGACACTTTTCTCACTGCATTCAATCCCGTTATATAAAAATAGGACCTGGTTGAAAGTGTCGACTCATTGGCTTGACACTTTTCACCAGAGGTTCTATTTTCTTGGAAAACAGACCTCCGGCCTGTAAGTGTCGACTCTAGGAGTCGACACTTGCAGCCAAAAGTGTCCAGCCAGCAGGCTGGCCAGAAAGTGTCGACTTTGACTTCTAGAGTCGACACTTTCTGTCTGGACAAGTGAAACAACGTATCAGACTGAACATCCTGAAAGAAGTGTCGATTCAGTGAGTCGACACTTTTTCTGACAGATCAGAAAACTTAGATAAAACTCAATTGAAACCCCAAACACATTATAGACTAATAAAACACCATTAAATCCCATTCATAAATAATAGAATGACATACATGAGGGGTCTTTAAAACACAAATCAAACCATATTTAACAAGGAATTTTAGCAACCAAAATAAGCATGATGCAACATGAGCTTTTTACAAAACTATGAGTTAAACCCACAAATCATGTGAATGCATCACATTCATTTAAGCCTCATGAAGATTCAGCAATTCTTACCATAACTTCTAAGATGTGGAAACTTAAACGAACCTAGACTTTTTGGAAGTTCAGTAACATGAACACATTAAGTCACTCCATATGAAGAACCTAACTTCAAGGCTCTTCATCTCATAAGACTAACTCTTTTGAAATCTGCAATAACAGAGGCTCAATTTCATTAGTCTCACATCAAATTAAACTCTCGCAATCCACTGAGACCATAGAGATTGAAATAGATTCAATCCATGAAATATTAACATTGATCCGCTAGATTGAGTTACATTTAAACATGCGTGCTTATGAACCACAATATCATGATAGGGTCAGTGAAAGCTATTCATGTAAGTGTTCAAACACTGGCTCTCCAAGGGAAATGAATCATGCGCACAGTTAAGGCTTAACAATCCAAGTCAGCAGCTATATGAGAAGATAGCAGACATTTAAGCCATTCTTAAGTGCTTGTTTAGTTCAAAGCTTCCAAGTTTAGTCAATTCAGTCCAAAGTAGGAAAACCCAGTTTTACTTATAGTTCATACAAACCTTGACCACAATGAGATTACACATGCAATCCAAATCAAGGCTGAGATCACATATATCATGGACAGCAAGATTCAGATATAAAGAATTCAAACTCGGCTCACTGAAAACCGCCCATGAGACCAATTAACTTGTATGTCATTCACATATGAAGTAGACTAAGAAGACTCAAAAACATCCAATCCAATAACGCACATGTGAATGAGTAAAACCTCAGGTAGTGGCACAATCAATTTGACATGTATGTCCATGACCTAAACCTATCTAAACAGTCCAAGACAAAGAATAAGGCTCAAGGAGCCAGGGGTCGACCCATGGGGTCGACCCTTGCTAACCTGAATAGAGAAACTGCTTCCACGAAGCATGCCAAACCTGCTTCCACGAAGCATGCCAAACCTACAAATCAAAGATGTCAACAGTAAGCTCCATAACACAAAATGATCAATGAGTATTTTTTACAATTCTCACACACACAATATATTGTTATCATCAAAACCATTATCAAAGATAAAGAGGGAGAGCACACAGAACCTAATAATCTCCCCCTTTTTGATGATGACAATATATTATGGCCACCAAAACTCTCTCCCCCTTTGACATTATCAAAAAGTCGGGGACGAGGTGAACAGACGTGAAATGGTTAAACCGAATGAGACAGTATAGACAGTGCACGAACCCAGTAATTAACCTCCCATGAAGGGAAGGTGTATAAACCAAGAACCAAGCAAGAGAGTGACACTGTATGTTCATTTAGCAAGATGATGGAATTATTTCCACATGTGAAGATTTTAAACTATAAGCAGAGAGTGTGATTGAACTATGCACATGTGTCTGATCTAACTAACCTATATGCAAAATGTCAAACCTAGCTATGCACAGAATCTATTGTGCTAAAAAGCACGTTATTCTTCCCCATTTGACAAGTACCAAAAACCAACCGACAATGGATTATTTAACATGTTATTTACATGTATAACCTATAGATGCAAACTATGGAATGAAGTATGATATGAATAAGACGGATCAAGCATTCAAACATTCAAGCACGCATAACAAGATATAGACTCATGCAAGTCCCTTCGGGACGGGTGTAAGGATACTGCAATTGATTGTTGAGCATGATGTGCATGTGTAATTACTAAGAAGGTCGTGCGTACATAAATAAGGTACCACATTAACCATGAAAGATGACTTATTCATAAAGGACATTCACAAAATCAAACCTAAAGTGCGTATGTGATGATTGAGCAATGAAGTTCAAATCAATATGGAAAATCAAATTTTCTAAAGAACACTAAAAATAACTTCTCATCCATACACTTTCATACACAATGCTTGAATATTGGTAGCTACGTATGACCCCAATTTTTAATTACTAAAAATGGTGTGACTAACCTTTTGACATGAGTCATGCCCTTTGTTTCAGGGGCAATTTCCGGTTACTCAGTTTCGTCGCTTTTTATGATGTGGATGAGACATTGTTTCGACGCGAGTTGTACCCTTTGTCTCAGGGGCACTTCTCGACTACTCACTGGCAAATCATACTTATTTTCATGTGGATTAGCTTATCCTTTCGACGTGAGTTTCCTCTTTTATTTTAGGGGGGATTCCTGGCTACTCGGATCCACATTCCACTAATACAACTTTTGATGGGGTGAACAACTCTTTCCTCACGAGACATGTGATTTCCATGTACATAATCAATAGTCCTCAAAAGTGTAGAGTAGAAAATATTAATCCTTATTAAATTGAATCATTATCTTAAAAAGGTGCATATTGTGTGGGTGGTTGTATTGAATGTAAAAGATGAATTAGTCTTATCATAGTAATGTCTCCCCCTAAATGTATGCATAGTTATAAAAAATCTCCCCCTTAATATATGCCATGTAGCAAACATGTCTAAATCAGTGCAATTTCATTTAGCAAGGGATGAGTCATAGAGGGAGTCAAAAAGGTGGGTGATATCTTATATACATGCAATCAACCAGGGATTTTTCAATGACATCAAGCAAATTGATTATCAGTACTTGGCGGAGAATGTAGATCCGAAGACCACCATCACGCGTGAGGAAAACTTCCAGTTGGACATAATCCAACCTTCCGCTATCAGCATTTGATATACCTGATAATCATGACATTCATGCACACAAGTATGTCAAGTATATGCACGTGTATGCACGTAAATTGAGAGAAGATTGAAAGATTATTCCCTTTTACACAAATGCAAGGATATGCATGATATGAGCATAAAACTAAGTATGCAACATGTGTATGCAGAAGTGAACTATATATGCGCATGTGAATTGTTATTTGCAACAAGTGATCAAAAGTATGAATGACTTTATGCACAGTGTAAAGCATTCAAAATCAAATTTTTATTTGCGAAGCGATAGAGAAGGTGTGTATGAAAAATTACGCATGTGCACTGTTAAGCATTCAATGACTAAATTTATTCAAATGATGTGAAAAGAGAAACATTCAAGACAGGTACTTATCAAACTCAAAAGATCTCAGCATTTCAAAAGATACCAAGGTCAGTGAAATATTTTCCTCCAAATATAACTTTTACCTTTTCAGATTTTTCAAGGAGAACCTAAGTGAAACAAACTTCAAAACAAACTATTTTGTTTCTCGCCTTGAGAGTTCTTTATTTATCGACATCTTCCTTATCCTCAAGGCGCCCCTGCAAAATAAATTCTCATTTTGGTGATTTGAGTACCCAAGCCATCTTGGGTCCCGAGGGGATAGTTCTTACATGAACAAAAGTTTTCTCTTTCTTTCTCCTCTTATACCATTCATCATCGGCTCTCATCATGGTACAATCATTCATGGAATGTCCATTCAGGCCACAGTAAAAACAATGAGAAGAATTTCTTTTCTTGAACCGATTATCATCATTTTTCATTAGAAAGCAGTTGTCCATCATGTGACCTACTTCTCCGCAGTAATGACATGAAAAATTATTCTTGACAGACCACTCATCATCATTTTTCTTCAAGGGACAGTTTTCCATTACATGCCCATTTAAACCATAATAAAAGCAGTGAACGTTGATTTTCTTCATTATGTGTTTCTCATGATTTGTGGAACCATCAATCATGTTCACTCTAGACTTAGATGCTTCATCATCATCAAGTTTCATTAAGAAGCAATCGTACATGTCATGACCATAGTTCCCACAGTAAAAACAAGAAACATTTCTTTATTTTCTTGATGCATGAGAATATTTAACAAATGAATGTTTTTCATGCAAATAAGAATGAACAACAACATTTTTCTCTTTTGAATTTTCATTATCATACAAGCACATGGTCTGATTGAAATTCTTGATCTCATCTTCGAATGATGAGATATGCAAGTTAGATTCAGTAATTTCTTTTTCACACAGTGCAAGCTTCTCATTTAACAAAGAATTGATAGTTTTAAAGCTTGCTATTTCTTGTTCCAAAACATGAAGGTTTTTAGAATTGTCAACAAGGACATGTTTTCCTTTTTCAAACGTGTGAATTTTCTCTACCAGTATATTGTTTTGTTTCTTTAATTCCTCAATTTCTTGAGCAAGTTTTTCATTCTGTATAAGCTCATCAATCAAAAATTGATCACTCTTGGAATATCTCAAATTTCCTCTTGCATTCTTTTCAATGTTTTCAAGTTTTGAAATTTTAGACAATAAAGATTCATTTTCCTTTTTCAAACAAGTAATGGTTTCTTAATGGCTATCTATCTCATGCACATGCGACTTAACCAATTTCTCAAATTCAGTGCATTTTCCACATGGAGAATTATCTACACAAGCATTCTCAGTTTCAAGGCACTTAGCACATGGAGAGTTAACATGTGAAACTTCATCAAGCTTCTTTTTCATTTTTCTATTTTCAGATTTTAAAGCTTTATATCTATCAACTAACTCATCGTAAGCATCCATCAATTCATCATAACTCAAATCATTTTCCTCATCAGAGTCGGAGTTAGAGTTTACCTTCGAACTCTCCTCACTTTGACGCTCAATTTTATTGTTTGCAACTAAGCAGTCACCGTCGTTACAACTTTCTTTTTGGGCTTCACTCAGCCCGTCCCAAATTTTTTTGGCTATCCTACAAGACAAAACAAATGGAAATTGATTAGTGTCGAAGGTAGCCTTAAGAGCATTCAAAATAAAAAAATTATCTGAATTCATTTTCTTATGTTCATCAGTCCACCTTAATTCATTTTTGGGTAAGACATGTGGACCTCGAGAGATTAATTTCATGAGTTTCGGATCAAAGCCAGTAATCCAAACACAAAATTTTCCTAGCCATGAAGCATAATCAAAACCATTGAAAACATGAATAGAATTCAAGCTAGCCATCATGAAAACGATCTTTACTCCGAGACCGTGAGGTCCGCTAAAAAAATCAGAGACTGGGCTCTGATACCAATTGTTGGCCCAGAGATATGGCAGACAAGAAGGGGGGTTGAATTGTCCCCTTGTCGAGATGGCGGATTTTAAAAACTTTCTTAACTAATTACAACGGAAGTAAAACTTACAGCGTTGATTAACTAAAAGTCAGGTGAGATTACAATGTTCTCTCAAACTTTTTGATCTCACACGGATAGTTAATGCAACTAATCACAGAAATTAAGCTCAACACAGATAACGGAGGTAGTAGTGTGTGACAGTGTAGTGAATTGAAACATGTATAATGGACCTGTGAATGAAGATAGAGGAAATGACAATCACACAAGACACAAAGATTTTAAGGTGGTTCGGGACCACGATGGGCGCCCTATGTCCACCCCTCACCCAGCCGGGTGAGGCTTCACTCCACGCTATGAAACGCAGCAACACGGGGATGAACCCCAACCACACACGCTACTTCCGCATCAATATCCACACGGGGACAAGCCACAACACGTTGCCACTACAGCGCACACACACACACACACACACACACACACACACACACACACACACACACACACACACACACACACACACACACACACACACACACACACACACACACACACACACACATCGGGGAACACACCCCGGATAGTACTGAACCACATGGAGTCACAGCTCCGTCCACACACACAATAATATTCTGAGTTTAACAACCACAAAGGATATGCAATGACCACAAAGGATAATGATCTGTGATCAAATAAAGTGAATAGAAATGTATGACTATAGAATCTCCCTCAAGTCTTCAATACGATCCATAGATAGGATGGATGGTTGCACTGGAGACTTTCGTTCACGAAGTGGAAGCCGGCTGAAACCGTGGGAGGCACCTTGGTAGAGTGTGTGGCAGTGCCGTTCAAGCAGGTTTAGATCTGCAGAAAGTTTCTTGCAATGGCATCTTCCTTGTCTTCCTTATCCTTCAAGGTATGCAGCACCTCCTCCTTGTTCTTCTTCACCTGGAAGGATAGATAGAAATAATAACCCCAAACTTTAAACCAATCTCAAACAAGAATATGGAAATGAATGATTTAGATATCCCTAAATCTTTACACAACTCGGAGATAAAATAGAAGAGTGCTTTAGAACGATAAGAGCATAAGAGAAGAAATCAACCCCCTTTTAGAGATGCGCCCAAGCAAGCAACGATGGAGAGAGCAGCGGCGGCTCGCCTCCGGCTTCGAGCTTGGGGTCCTGAGACGCGTTCCTTGGCGGCGTGGATCTCCTTCTCAGCAGAGCAAGCACCTTCTCCTCCTCGTTCTTCTTCACCTGCAGCAGATAGGGAACTATTAGCGCAAGGGGATATTTTTCACGATGGAGATCGTGACCTCTATATACAAGAGGGAAAACAATAATGAAAGACCAAAATACACATGTTAAAACCCTTCAAATCAACACCCAATAGATGTATGGAAACCCTAAGGCTATTGGGGTAAAAAGCCAAGACAATCGGATCATGATATGGGTATTTCGAAACCAATCCGGAAATCACGTTTCAGACGAACCAGAGAAAGTGTCGACTCATGGAGTCGACACTTTTCTCACTGCGTTCTGTCCCGTTATATTAAAACAGGACCTGAGTGAAAGTGTCGACTGATTGGGTTGACACTTTTCACCAGAGGTTCTGTTTTCTTTGAAAACAGACCTCCGGCCTGTATGTGTCGACTCTAGGAGTCGACACTTGCAGCCAAAAGTGTCCAGCCAGCAGGCTGGCCAGAAAGTGTCGACTTCTAGAGTCGACACTTTCTATCTGGACAAGTGAAACAACGTATCAGACTGAACATCATGAAAGAAGTGTCGACTCAGTGAGTCGACACTTTTTCTGACAGATCAGAAAACTTAGATAAAACTCAATTGAAACCCCAAACACATTATAGACTAATAAAACACCATTAAATCCCATTCATAAATAATAGAATGACATGCATGAGGGGTCTTTAAAACACAAATCAAACCATATTTAACAAGGAATTTTAGCAACCAAAATAAGCATGATGCAACATGAGCTTTTTACGAAACTATGAGTTAAACCCACAAATCATGCAAATGCATCACATTCATTTAAGCCTCATGAAGATTCAGTAATTCTTACGATAACTTCCAAGATGTGGAAACTTAAACGAACCTAGACTTTTTGGAAGTTCAGTAACATGAACACATTAAGTCACTTCATATGAAGAACCTAACTTCAAGGCTCTTCATCTCATAAGACTAACTCTTTTGAAATCTGCAATAACAGAGGCTCAATTTCATCAGTCTCACATCAAATTAAACTCTCGCAATCCACTGAGACCATAGAGATTGAAATAGATTCAATCCATGAAATATTAACATTGATCCACTAGATTGAGTTACATTTAAACATGCATGCTTATGAACAACAATATCATGATAGGGTTAGTGAAAGCTATTCATGTAAGTGTTCAAACTATGGCTCTCCAAGGGAAATGAATCATGCGCACAGTTAAGGCTTAACAATCCAAGTCAGCAGCTATATGAGAAGATAGCAGACATTTTAGCCATTCTTAAGTGCTTGTTTAGTTCAAAGCTTCCAAGTTCAGTCAATTTATTCCAAAGTAAGAAAACCCAGTTTTACTTATATTTCATACAAACCTTGACCACAATGAGATTACACATGCAATCCAAATCAAGGCTAAGCTCACATATATCATGGACATCAAGATTCGTATATAAAGAATTTAAACTCAGCTCACTGAAAACCATCCATGAGACCAATTAACTTGTATGGCATTCACATATGAAGTAGACTAAGTAGACTCAAAAACATCCAATCCAATAACGCACATGTGAACCAGTAAAACCTCAGGTAGTGGCACAATCAATTTGACATGTATGTCCATGACCTAAACCCATCTAAACAGTCCAAGACAAAGAACAAGGCTCAAGGAGCCAGGAGTCGACCCATGGGGTTGACCCTTGCCTGAAAAGAGAGACTGCTTCCACGAAGCATGCCAAACCTGCTTCCACGAAGCATGCCAAACCTGCAAATCAAAGATGTCAACAGTAAGCTCCATAACACAAAATGATCAATGAGTATTTTCCACAATACTCACACACACAATATATTGTTATCATCAAAACCATTATCAAAGACAAAGAGGGGGAGCGTACAGAACCTAACAGGCTCCCACTATTTTTCTGGAGTAGATATTCTCTTTCTAGAAATATAGCTCTCTTAGTCACTAAGACCCTTTGCTTAGAGGGGAGATAGAAATAATATCCAAAGGTCTCCCTTGGATATCCCACAAACCTACACTTCTCGATTCTAGACTCAAGCTTATCACAATCATTCCTCTTTACATGGGCAGGACACCCCCAAATTTTAATGTGATTAAAATTTAGTTTCCTACCCTTTCCTACCTCATATAGTATGGAAGGAACAAATTTACTTGAGATCCTTTTCAGTAAATCGACTGCAGTCTCTAAGGCATAGCCCCAGAGAGACAAGGGTAGTCTTGACATGGAAATCATGGATCGGATCATGTCTAACAAGGTCATGTTTCTCCTCTCGGATACACCATTGTGCTGTGGTGTATACGGTGGAGTCCACTGCGAAACAATTCCATTGTTCTTAAGATAAGAAGTGAATTCATGGCTAAGGTATTCTTCTCCTCGATCTGATCGAAGAGCCTTAATACTCTTCCCAGTTTGTCTCTCTACTTCATTCTTGTATTCCTTAAACTTCTCAAGGCTTACAATTTATGTCTCATTAAATACACAGCCATATCTCGAGAAGCCATCAATAAAAGAGATGAAATAGAGGTGACCCCCTTTTGCTTCTATGGACATGGGTCCACACACATCCGAGTGTATGAGCTCAAGAAGGTCAGCAGCCCTCTCACCATGTCCACTAAAGGGAGCCTTTGTCATCTTCCCCGTGAGACAAGACTCACATGTATCAAATGGCTTGTATTCGAATGAGTTCAAATACCCATTTGAGTGTAGGTGAGAGACTCTCTTTTCACCTACATGACTAAGCCTGCAATGCCAGAGGTATGCAGGATTAACTTCATTGGCATTGAAAACTTGCATAACATTAGAGCATGTATCTAATACATAAAGACCATTGACTAATGAACCATTGGCTATCAATAAACCATTATTCATAATAGTGCACCCAGTGCTATTAAAAGTCAATGTATGTCCAACATCATTCAAAGTAGAGATTGAAATAATGTTCTTTATGATATTAGGAACATAATAATAGTCATTCAGCTCTAGAATGACTCCTGAAGATAAACTGAGGGGTGCAGTCCCAATAGCTTTGGTAGCAACTAGAGTTTCATTGCCCATCCTCAGCTCAATCTCTTTTTTGCCCAACCGCCTCCTATTTGCTAGCACCTACAAAGAGTTGCAGATATGAGATACACATCCAGTATCCAATACCCATGATGTGGATTTCATATATGACAAATTAAGGTCTATGATAAAAATTCCTTCATTCAGAATTGCCTTGTAATTCCTTTTCCAATGCCCAGTTTGTCTGCATCGAAAACACTTGTCTTCCTTTTCAATCTTCTTGCCCTTTCCTTTATCACCTTTGGTGACATCCTTACCCTTGGCCTTCTTCTTTCCCTTCCCTTTGTTGGATATCTGGGTGACCTTCCTTTTCTTATTGGCCCGACCAACAACCATTATAGAAGATGCTTTATCTTTCTGCATAGTCCCTTCAGCACTTTTCAACATGTTGAGCAGCTTAGGGAGAGTTACTTCAATTCTATTCATGTTGAAGTTTATGATGAAAGGAGAAAAGGAGTCAGGCAATGACTGGAGAATAAGATCAATGCATAGTTCAAGATCCAACTTGAACCCTAGTGCATTGAGTCTCTCAATCCACTCCATCATTTTAAGTACATGAGCCTGTACTGAAGCACCCTCTAACATCCGGGTCCTGAAAAGTTTCTTGGAGATATCAAACCTCTCATTCCTTACCTACTCCCCGAAGAGCTGGCGTAGGTTAAGAAGTATGGTTCTACAATCAGTCTTTTCAAATTACCTCTGCAGCTCAGGAGCCATAGAGGCCAGCATATAGCACTGGGCAAGGGAAGAATCTTCTGAACATTTGGCATAAGTCATTAAATCACCCTCATCGGCATTAGGAGCTGGCTTAGAATGAACTATGTTCAACACATAGGCTATTTTTTCGTCGGTAAGGACTATGCGTAAATTACACAGCCAATCCGAGAAGTTTGGTCCGGTCAGTCTGTTGGCATCCAAGATGCCACAGAGGGGGTTGGACGACGACATCGTAATCTGGATAATAAATAAAAGACAATTTAGCATATGTTTAAATTCTAACTTAGATGTGATTTTCTATCTTAGTTAGTCTCACTATTTTTCGATCGAACTATATAACCCTCAGTATATAGAACGAGAGATCAACGGGATCATCCTAGTGGGTCGGAATCCCAACGAGACTGAAGTATGACCTTGTGGAAAGCACAACAAGCCATACACCATCTCAAGGGCAGTCAGCAAGCACTTGCATCCAATGCAATATCTGATTTTCGGCCCCCGAGAAGTCATCCCCTTGTGGAAAGCACAACAAAGGATACCCTCGGTTAGATCTTACCACCATTACTACATAGCAAACAGTTCTTGACCCGACCCTTGTGGAAAGCACAACAAGGTCAAGTTCAATTCCTCACCCCATTGAGGCCTAGCCTTGTAGTTGAATCCTGCCCCCAAACCCACGGACCTTGTAGAAAGTACAACAAATCCATGAGATGAAGACATTCATTCATCCCATAATGGTTGAGGGCCACGACGACTCCTAGAGCCACGCTTACCAGATCTAAAGTTAAATTGCGAGGGAATTTAATTTTATATTGGTCTCACCCTAGGTGGTAGTATAAATATATCCAATATATTTACTATACCTAGTAGTTTGCATAAAGTAAATGCATCTAATGCAAAAATTAAATCGCAAGTGATCATGGACCCTATGCATAATGCTACTAAGACATTCGGCTCTCTTCCGAAGCAATGGGATCATCCTTGTTGGGTTCGCTCCACACCTTCAAACTCCAATATCGCATAAATTACAACTTTTACACAGCATGCAGGCTGGCAAAATTTAAATTACATGCCAATTAAATTCTAGAATCTCACAGGGCGAGTACAACCAGTGTAGGGAGACAGAAGTACATAGGAATTACACCAGAGAGAGAAGGGAGGCTCGCAGGCCCCAAACAATAACATCAGCTATGTCCATGATCACTTGCCAACCTATACATGCAGATCAATCAAGGGTTATTTTTCAAAAATAATCATTATATTTGGATTGAAAGATGGGATGTGCAAACAAAAACAAAAAAACATGTTGGGTTTATTTAATTTTAAAATCCAAGTTGGATTAACTAAAATTAAAACACAAAAGTAAGCCAATTCAAGGCAGCATGAAGCAAGGCACACATAGAACCATCAATAATATCAGCGACATGCTTATTTAAATCTAATTCAAATAATTTATATAATTCAGATAATTATTTAAATTTAATTATCTAACTAGCAAATTTAAAATAAATTTAAACAAACTAATTACTTAAATTTAAATTAATTATCCAATAATTTTATTTGAATGTAAATTTAAATAATGTGATTATCCTTAATTATCATGTTTAAAAATTCAAATTTTGAATTTAATAATTATCTAATAATTAAAAATTCAAATATGTTAATTTTCTATAATAATCATTAAAAAAATTAAATTTTTAATTTAACAATTACCTAATAATTAAAAATTCAAAATATTAAATTTGTCATGATTATCTTCAATTATTACACTTTTATCTCAAATTAAGTGATAATTATCCTAACTAATTAAATTCAAAAGTTAAATAAAATTCAAGATTTGAATTTTCCATTATGAAAGGAATTAGCATTTTAGATAAAAAAATTAGATTAATTTAATGCGCCCATATATATATATATATATATATATATATATATATATATATATATATATATATATATATATTAATGCAACCATTAAATTAAGTGGAAGCAAACAAAAAAGTTAAAAAATACAAAAAATCGGCGGGTCAATGGGCGTGCGTGCGCCTGCGCGTGGGCTCCCGCCATACGTTGCCGCCCGCATGGCGGGCGCGCGCCACTTGCTCCCCCTCCTGGCGGCTGCCACCTGCGGCGCCCGCCTGTGTGGCCGGCCTACGACCCGCCACGTGGAGCGGCTCGGCGGGCGCACAGGGAGCCTTGAGCCCTGTGCGCCTGCAGGTTTTTTTTTTTACCGGGAACCCCTCCTTTTTCACGAACAACGATGCCCAGCATCTTGAAATATAATTTTCTTTTTCCTCGAACAAGAATGCCCATCATCCTATAATCCAATTTTAATAATTGAAGATCATGAAAAAAAACCCTGAATATGATTCTATGTAGAAAAATTACATCGATCAGAGCGCAACCTGGCCCTGATACCACTGTAAGGATTCGAACAGCCTAGTTCGGGCAACACAGCGGATAATAAAATTTAAATCACGAACCCAGGCTCTTTGGAATCCAAGATCTTTGCTCTAATCGATGCAATAAAACTCATCCAACCCTAACAACGGGTTGTAGGTCATTACCTAGCGCAGAACGACGCCGTCCGCAGTGCCCGATGCCGATTTCCTTGAATGCAAAACCGCATAGGTGTACGGCCTCTAGAGTTGATCCACATGGATCCTCGTGCAGTGACGGTATCCACCCATTCTTCCTCCCGCACACGGATCGCGGATCCTCTGAACCGCTCCTGTTTCCCTCCTTTAACCCCTCTCCCTTGAGAGGAAGAGAGAGAGATCAACTAGGGAGAGAGAGAGCAAGAGGGAGGGGAGGAGAGGAGAGAAGAAAGGGGGGTGGTTTTCTCCCTTGGGAGTGCTTGGCTAAAGAAGAGAAAACCTACGTAACACACCTTTATATAAGGGTTCGGCACTTTCTAAAAGAACCCCTAACCTCATATATTCTGTATATGTCCATGCATTATTGTATATGCATATATGAAGCCTTTCTCATCATTCGTTTCCCAAAAGAATTTTAGGGATTTTAACATATACATATGTACAATAATACTCCGTCACCCGAGAACCTATTGTGTGTGATCCTCTACGCCCATAGTCACTCTAGTTTAAGGCACATTAACTTCTAATTCAAAATTAGAAGTAAATTAAACTCATTATTCGCTTCTACTAGAGCCGAATGATAGTTTAATTCATTCTAAACCTTTGATCACGTTGGGTCAAGCAAATCCGCGTGATCCTAGAGGACGCCGGGTTCAAACCACTGTGTCTGGTACCTGTAAGTCTACAGTTGCCGCATCGCTATAATCCCTCGCTCTTTCTATGAGTCTAGTTCGATCGAGGGTACGGTAACTGTCAAACCCTCATGATCGTGCCAAGTGTATGACGTCCATTCTAAACGAACTCAGATGACCCTTGCCGGGGAATTAGTGGAACGTCTGTGTCATGACCTATTAACTGTCTGATATATACCCGATAGTGAGCGATCCCCTCTTGACCATTGATGATCTTCACATGTATCCTGAAATGGTTAATGACTTGGTAATTCATGACTTATAGTTAAAGTCACTTAGCCAAGTATCAAACCATTCCATTCCTCGTGTAAGATCCGATCAATGTCTCATGTCAAAGGACCAACGATGCTACTGAGACAATTGGATCTTCAGTTGACATTAGGTATGATCAACCGTCTGAAGATCCAATAGCGGATTGGTCCAGTGTACATCCTCCCAGAACGTACACCTACACATATGTAGTGGTGCCCCGCACTAGTGATCATGAGATTGTTCACCCATACATCATGTGTACTGGTTTAATAGGTAATCAAAGTCCCCGAGTGATTACCCTCCAACCAGGAACAGTTTTAAGGCACATGTAAAGTCAGTCTCATAATCGAGATTTCATCTCGAATTGACTTTACAACCACATATCTTAGGGACATTGTAGTGTAATATATAATTATAAATTTACGCTCAAATATCACTTTATTAATGATGAACAAGATTGTACAACTATCGGGCCTACCCGACCCGAAATTGGCCTGTAGCACACCTAATATTAACAGAAACCCTAGACCTCGGTGTCGGGAAACACCCAGAAACAACACGTAAAACTACGAAGGAACCCGCCTCGCGTGACAGGAGTACTGCCTACTAGAAGAAAGACCGGATGTGTCCACTGACATTTGAGTCTACACCTCAGGTGTCTCCCTCGCCCTAGGCAAAAACTGAGACACCATACTAGTAACCACAAAACAAGGGTCTAGTCGGGGTCGTGCTCGTCAGCACGCGTCCAAAGTCCCCAACCATGTGTGCTGCACACACTGATTAACCGCACGTGTCACGCCCTCTAGCTGGTTTTCCTCCTGGCCCGGACTCGAGCCCCTACAGGGGAGGCCCTACGGCAACCAGCCTAGAAATTGTCTCTCTCTCGGGAGTCGCTCTGCACCTACTCCCTGGTGGGTATGCACACGCGTGCAAAGGCAAGCTACAACTAGTGGGGGCTCACTGAGTAGCAAACGACTCTCGGAAAAACCCTAAGGAATACAGACAGGCTACGCACGAGCCCTGTCATAAATTAGCTCGAAAAATAGGTGGCACGATGCCACCGAACTTTGGGCAATCTACTAAACCTATTAAACCCAACGGCCCACGAGCCATAAGACTCGGGTCAAGGCCGTTGCATAGGACAGCCCTAGGCCGTCAATCTGGTCTACCCCTAGGTCAGAAGCCTCGGTAAAATAATCCTCAAGGTGGCCCACGACCACCGAGCTTTATCCCTTCCAAAAGTAAACTAAGAAACCCTCCAGCCCCAGGCTGGGTAATTGGACTCGCAGTCCATAGGCCATACACATGGCCCACACGGAAACCGCTTTCCGTAGAAGCTCACGATGTGCGGGAATAGCCCTCTGCACTCATGCCGATATACGATGACTCGATCAAGCGTAACACAGAAACCTGGAACACGAATGGGTCACCCAGACCCCTAAAACCCAGGGGCATGCTAATCAAGGTAAAATGGTACGTACAGACAACCAAAAACATGGTCACGGTACCCACGGGGTGTCCGGGACAACCACGGGGCCATAGGTCGGTCATTGGGTCTCAACCGGACCGACCTGGAGCCAAAACAGGCGAAACTGGCGGAGTTCAGTCGACCTACCCAATTGGGTTGGTCGACCTTTGCACCCTGCGCTGGTCGGTCGACCGGCCCAACCAGGCGGCGTTGACGCAGTGCAGGCTGTGTCGACTACCCCTGCTATGGTCGGTCGACCGGCACGCATGGCTCGGTCGACCGAAATCCACAGCGCGCCCTCGTTCACGGCGGCCCGTTCGATCGATCGACCACAATCGGTCAGTCGACCGAATATGGCTGGAACCCCGTCTGAACCCACTCCCGGGGCTCGGTTTCCATGCCCACTCGATCCCAATCGAGGGGGAAAACAATGGGGATCATTCCTTGGGTCCCAAAACCCAAAAATAGGAGAAAGAATGTGAGAAAACGTTGATCGATTTGACAAAACCGTCATACACCCTAAAACATGATTTTAACGCCCGACGAGAATAAACCCACACTCGGATCACCACGGGCAACAAAATCCACGGGAAATGAACTACAGGGGTTAAGGAACCATCCCCCTACCTCCACCGAAGATTCCACGCACCGTGGATGCCGCTCCGTCGCAAAACGCCTCACGAACGAACGACGAACACCGCCCCGAGCTCGCGAACGACGAACACCGTGCCACCGTCCCTCGATCCACACCCCATCCTCGCCGATCCTCACCCCCGCCTCACTCAGTCGTCCCCCAGAGAAGAGAGGGAGAGAAAGAGAGAATGTGAGAGAGGGGAGCGAGAGAAATGAGAGTGGGGGAGAGAGAGAAAGGGGTGGGGGGTTTAAATAGAAAACCCACGCGGAAATTTCACGATCTAGAAAATATAAAAATGGTGAAAAATACTCCCCACGATCCTCAGAAAATGCATAACGTGCCTGTAATATCCCGGAGCCCGACAACACATCGGTTCACCCTGTACAGAGTTCCGAAGGTTTGTCAGACACAAACCCGCGTAAAGCCCAAAACACGTTCTGGGACTCACAATGACGCTCTGAACTCACTGATCCTGATTTGGAAAAATGAAATTTTTTTTTGGGGTGTTACATAAACCATGTTGAATCACTATTACATATGATAGTAATCATGTTATAAGTTTATGTTATTTCGTTATATTTATGGTTTCTGTCATATCATGATTCATGTTGGCATGCTTTAAAATCTATTTGCATATATGTAGTTTCATGCCAAAACTCTATAGTTTTGTATCTACGGATTTTTCTTGCAAGTTCCTACACATCGAATTGTGTTTTGGCACGTTCCCTTCTCACCTTATTTCTATTTTAATACTTCACATATAGCCTGTACTACGGTACGACGCTAGTAGATTACTTACACTTGATAGGAAAACCTCTTGAACTTGAGAGCCTCTCCGTCGGATATTACTTTTGCCGGACTAGGTGATCTTGTTTCAGGGCCTCCGTAAGTCTCCGTGAGCCTGGTATTCCTACTAGGATGCTGAGCTGGTCGTACTTTAAAAGTCAAAAAGTCTAGAAAGTACTTCGTGAACCTTGCGTTTTCTGTGGACTGACCTGAACGCGGCCATCAGGTGACCACTACCTCCTGATAGCGGTCCTGGCACGACCACGTTCTACCAGTTTATTCATTACGTCGACCTATTCCTTGTTCTGCGTCGACTCCACCTGATAGCGGTCTTGACTCGACCGCTACCTCGAGAAAACGGTCCCTCGGAGACCGCGTTTTGTCATGTTGCCGTCCAACCTGTGGTTTGAACCAAGGGTTGATTATACTTTATTCTCAGGTGATATTCCGATTATATGGAGTCCAACACCTTATTAAAGAAGCTATTAATGAACTATGGAACAATGGAAATGTACCGTTATGCAACCGAAATTCCTCTGTAGCATAATGTCCAATTAATTCATCCTTGATCTCATGATTTCATTTTTGGTACGTTCTTACCTTGGTTTTATTGCCATGAAACTATTGTTGAACTTGATATTATTGGCCTACATTTATATTTCTCATGAAAGTAGCTTGACTTATAGCTTGAAGCTGCAAGGGCAGGTACGAACGGTGTCCAAGGGCTCTACGCTATCCCCCTCAGCAGATGGCTGGAAACATGCTATTAACCATGGGGTATGATGCTTACTGGCGTCGCATTGCGCCAGGAGTACTTTTTTTTATAAACGGATGAAATCCACGAGGTAATCTTATGAAATTACATTTGCTTGTTACATGACTTTCTAGTGCATAGCCTTCTAAGGTTATGAAAAGTACATTCTTGTTACATGCTAGTACATTCTCGTTATGAAAGGCCACATTATAATCTTGCTTGATCATGCTCTCATATTGTCTCATATCCCTACACTTGTCTTGTTACTCGTTGTTACTTTGGTTTTGTTCATATAATTTATCATATTTTCTTTATCTTACCTTCTAGAGGTAAAATGTTAATTGCTTTAACATTGCCATCATGTTGATACGAAGATACCTACTAGGCGAGTGCGCTCATTCCCTACTTTTTCAATCTTTTTCAGGAAATTCTAGCGGGTCGGATTCGGACTACTCAAGTGATGGGTCAGAGAGCGATTAAACTTCGAGAGAAGACTTAGAGAGTCTTGAGTCCACTTATGTTAGTTAAAGTCATGTCTATGTAATTTTTCTTTTATTGAGTCTAGTGAGTTGCTATGTCGAAAGTCATGTGTTATTGTAAACGTTTGATTATTATGCAATAAAGTGGCAACTTTGAGTATATATTTGTGTTCACTCTTTTATGTGTGGCTGTTATAGCGCTCTGATTGTCTTGCTAGCTTGAGGCTTTATTTGCCGGTTGTTCACGTTCCCGACTTAATTCCACTGCATATCTCGGGGCGTGACTGTTAAGTTGGTATCAGAGCCTCGGCTTAAGTCCTAGGAAAATGTCAAGTCATAGGTTAATTCCAAGGTTTAAGGGCCCATACCTATGAATTAGAAAGTAATTTTCTTGAACCAAAGTGAGATTGGGTAGAGCCCGAGATGAGATAGTTTAATTAGAGATTAACCCTTAGGTTAATCTCTATAACTCCAAAGAAAAATAACTAGTTGTTTATTTTCTCAGGCACCTTACATTCCAAATGGCCGCTAATCGTGCAAATTAGGAAGCCAACAAACCGTCTAGGGTCTCACCCAAGCCCTGCAAACGGTAGCAAAGGCAGGCGCGCGAGATGGCACCGGAGATCTTCATCAGAATTTCTGGAGTATGAACCCTCCACAGTTCTCGGGTTCATCCAACCATGATGTGGCCAAGAACTGGATTGATGAGATGGATCGTATATTTAATGTTATGCAATACGCAGACCAGGAGAAGGTCCTTCTTGCCACCTTTCAACTTAATAAAGATGCGGGCACATGGTGGAAGGCCACCTCGGCCCATCTTCATAATGCATAGATTACTTGGGAGGAGTTTCTTAAACTCTTTCGAGAGAAGTATTTCTCGGAGCATGTCCGGGAAAGGAATGCTGTGGAATTTGCCTCTCTTAGGCAAGGTATGATGTCCATAGTGGAATATGAACTTCGATTCTCAAGGCTAGCACCGTATGCTCTGCATCTTTTCAGAACGAAGCTCCTCAAAGCCAATCACTTTATGGACAACTTGAGGCCAATTTTTGTTAAACAACTTGGCCCTCAGAATATCCAGACCTATACAGAGATGATCCATCGAGCTCATTTATGTGAACGAACCTTGGAAAAGGTCGAGAAGTACAAGGGCAAAGGTGAAGAATCTAGCCGCAAGGACAGGAGAGAAATGAAAGAAGAGAAATTTAGCATCACGGTGTCCTACAAATCCTGCGACGGCAAGAAGAGGTCCCATAACGGGAATGGCAACAGCAACAATAAGAACAAGAAAGTTAAAGAGGTGGAGAAGCAAGTCATGACGGCTTGCACGTTTTGTGAAAAGTTTGATCATTCGGCCAAGGAATATTGAAAGCGCCTCGGTGCTTGTCTCTGATGTGGCAGCGGGGAGCATCGCATGCCGGATTGCCCACTTATGAAAGATCAATCTTCTAAAAATGATGATGGATGCCGGCGGCAGGCTCGTCTAAATGCCATAATGTACGACGAAGCCCCAAAGGACGATGGTCTGATGGAAGGTACTATCCAAATTTATTCACATCCTACTTTTGTATTATTTGATACTGGTGCTTCTCATTCTTTTATCTCTACCACTTTTGCTAAAACTTTGCCAGTTTTACCGGTTCCTTTACCTTCGTACCTAGCTATTACTACACCTTTAGGTTCTGGAATTGAACTCAAAACCCACTACCCTAATAGTGAGATAATTATAGAAGGCCATAATCTCCCTGTAAATCTTGTATGCCTTGACATGGACTGTTATGATGCCATTTTAGGTGTAGATTGGCTATGTGACCACTATGCCAACATTAATTGTCACAATAGGCTAATTTCTTTCCATAAACTGGATCTTCCAAAGTTCTCTTTCCTTGGTATCAAATATAGGAAGCATCCTATCCTTATTTCTTCTCTTCACACCTGCAAACTCATTTTGCAAGGTAGTAAAGCTTTTCTTGCTTCTGTAATAATTACCGAGTCCATGGAAATTGTCCTTGAAGAAATCCCTATTGTAAGAGAATTCCCTGATGTCTTCCCTTCTGAATTACCCGATTTACCACGTGCAAGGGAAGTGAACTTTACCATTAAACTTATCCCTATAGCAGCACCTGTTTCAAAAGCTCCTTACAGGAAGTCCCCATGAAACTTAAGGAGTTGAAGAAGCAACTTCAAGAGTTGTTGGAGAAAGGCTTTATTAAACCCAACACATCCCCTTAGGGTGCGCCGATCCTATTTTTCAGGAAGAAGGATGGATCTCTCAGATTATGTATCGATTACCGACAGCTGAATCAACTCACAATCAAGAACAATACCCACTGTCACGTATTGAAGAACCGTTCGATCAAATTTATGGTGTGGAATATTTCTCAAAAATAGACCTCAGGTCTAGTTACCATCAGCTGCAGATTAAAGATGAAGATATTTCCAAGACTGCTTTCCGTAGCAGATATGGGCACTATGAATTCGTGGTTATGCCTTTTGGGTTAACCAATGCTCCTGCAGCATTTATGCAACTTATGAACAATGTCTTCAGGCCCTATTGTTGACACCCATTTTAAGCCTATAAGTCAAGTTATTTTTCTTATTCACCTCCGTGATGCCCTGAATTAACCCTTGTTTTGGAGCATTCTTTGAGCCTATCTCGAGCCCATTTCTTGACCAATTTTTAAGTCCATTGAGCTTTGGAAGCTTTTATCTTTAATTCCCCAACTTTCGGGTCCGTTTCGGGTCAATTTGGAGCTCAAACGGGCGACCGAGACGAAGCCGCGCAAAAGCCCACCAACCTCCTAGTAGCGGTCAAGGGTCAAGGCATGACCGCATGCTACCTTCCCTATTTTAAATAATAAAAAAAAATTAAAATCCTCTGGTAGCGGTCTAGGGCAGATCGCTACCAGATAGTAGCGGTCAAGACCGCTACCTACCTTTTTGAGCCCGTTTTTGCCCGTTTCAACTCTGTCCCCTAGCGCTCATTCCCTAGATTGTTTGGTGTCCCCTTGCCATCCTCCCATGACCGTTTAGTTTTGTGGCGGTCCTGCGATAGACCGTTTGCTCAACAGAGACTCCAGAACCTCCTGAACTCGATTTCTTCGCCCGAAGACTCCTTGGAGATCTTGTTTGATCCATTTTCTCCAAGAATATCCTTCCATATCGATTCTAATCCACCTTGGGGATATATTCCCACTATTATCCATGGAGTAATTCATCTAAATCCTTTATTTTTAGTGTTTATCCCCAGATTTAAACCCTAGGGTTTCTGCACTCCTATAACTAGAACCCAGTTCGCAGGTCGTGAAGGGGGAGCTCTTTCTCGGTTCGAGGCGAAGCCATCCTGCATCGTCTACCTTCTCCTTCGACTCTGGCCTGAAGAGGGAAGTATTAGCTTTCAATTCCACGCTGAAGGGCTTCCAATCTCTTCTTATTCTCTTAGTTATTCTTCCTCCAATTTTATAAATCATCATAAATTCCTATTTTTTGCTACATCTGCATTTTCTCCATTTTGCATAGCATATTCCCGTAGTTGTGTTGCATGATTTTTCTCTCTATTTGTTCTATTCTCATCACAACACACACACCTATCTTTTGCACCCTTTTACGGGGGTTAAAAAACTCCCCCAGTGCCTTCTCCCTCAATTTCTACCCCTCTTTTATCACTTCGGGATTGATACTACACTCATATTTTGTAATGGGTTTTTCTCTTGTGTTTGGCTTTGTTTTGTAGGAGAGCAATGATTGAACATGAGGCCCTCTTCCTCTAGCTGGCTGTAAGGAGAGGAGGTTTGAACCCACAAGTTCCCCGCACAGCGTTTGTCAAGTGCGATCAAGTCTTCATCTTTCCAAGGTACACGGCGCCGTTGCATCCTTTTCCCACATCCTTTGGCGTTGTTAACCCTTGGTGGTGATCACGGTCAGTACTTCTATATCTTCATCGCCCCTTTGTTCATGTTCATACTTCATGCATATATGTTTACTTTCATGCTATTTCATGCTTATTATGTTATTTGCATAGTTTGGGAGCGGGGTAAATAAACCATCCACAACTCTATTTTTTTGGCGATCACAGTAGGACACCTAGTGCCATCACGTTATTAATGCTCTCTTGTAAGTTGGGTGTGTGCATGTGCATGTTTAGATACTGTTTTGTCCATTTTCCTACTGTTCTGGGCATTTTTGGCTCTGTCCGAGGGTTGCGGTCCTCTCCGAGGCCGCCAAACACTTCTAGCGGCCATCACAGGATCGCCAGGCCTCTCTGCTGGCTTGGCGGTCTTCCAGGATGGTGATAAAAATGGTCATCCAGGAGACCTCTACCTGCTCTCTGGCAGGTCTACACGCAGGCTCACAGGGGCTTCTTTCTTGGACGATTTAGTTGACCTCCCAAGGTCGGATCTCTCCGTTCTTAGGCCCATTTTGTAGCCCTTTGTATTGTCTTTCAGTACATATATCATTTGCATCATTTGGGTCATGTTTACATAATTTAATTGTGTCTTCATTTTTGAGTTTTCTGCATAAAGTCTACAGGCAGGCCTAGGGACAGACTCACAGGTACATCTTTGAATGATGATTTGATTAGGTTCCCGAGGTCTGATTGCTTGCTTCTTGATTCCATCTTGTTCCCCTTTCTATTATCTTCATTTCCATATTTTATTTGCATTATTTGGGTCACGTTTGCATAATTAAATTGTGTCTCCATTTTCGGGTTTTATTCTTAAAATCTGCATGCAGGTCTAGGGGTAGACTCACATGTATGCTTTGCATTGATGATTTAATTACCTTCCGGGTTCTGTTTGTGCTTGTTTCTGGTCCTATCTTGTTGTCCTTCGTATTATCTTCGTTCTTATATATTGTTTGCATCCATATCTTTGTGTTTGCATAGTTTAATCTTGCCATCATTTTTCAGTTTTATGCTAGATTTCTGCATGCACACCAGTGCGCATAGGGTCTTGCATTGCATATCATAGTTGCATTCCTACCTTGGTAAGTGATCCTCTCGCCTCCATATTCCTTGGAGTCGACTAGGTGATCTTATCCGGGACCTCCGTAAGTCCCCGTGAGCCGTGAATTCCCACAAGGATGTCGAGCCGGTTGTACCTTTCCACCCCTTAGGCTTGCATTTGCATACGTGTGAGGGAATTATTCTTAATTCAAAACATTAAATGGTCCATTGAAACTCCAAAATAACTTAACGATCATATCAACTTGTTTGACTTTGGTGAAACCCCCTTGCATATTGTTGTTGTGTGTTCATATTGTTTTGCATTCTTTGCATAATCCCCCACATTTCGTGTGTTGCATTTCCCTCATCATCTAGTTTGTCTCATCTGTTTGCATAGTCCTCCCCTTGTGTTATCTAGGTCTGCACGTCCGTCTATCTCAGAGTCCAGTAGCGGTCCTTACTGGGCCATTTTTGTCCATTATCAGTCTCCCCAGGACCGCCTCTTCCCCTGTGGGCCCTGTCCTCTTCCTTGGCCCTCTCCTCATCGAGCCCTCACTTCCCCGATTGTATTCCCCCTGATATTCCTGTAGAAAGTCTCCATTTGCCTTCATGGAGCGTTGTCATCCCATGTATCCTTTTCCTTCCCAGTCTTATTGCTATTCCTATGTGGAATCTTCTTCCCATGCGGGCCCATCTTCCCGTGGTCCCTCTGACCCGTCTGAGGAACAACTAATCTCATGGCCCATCTCTCATGCCTTGTTCACCAAATGGACCCAACCCAGGCCCAAAAATTGATTGCAAACCATCTTAACGGGCCTTCTCTTCTTAATGGGCCTCATTCCTCTCCTAATGGGCCCCCTTCTCCTTCTTATGCCGCTGGCCCAGTGTCCAATCTTCAAACTCATCCTAATGGGTCTTCCCCTTCTTACGCCGCGGGCCCAACTTCCAATGCCCAATTTCATCTTAATGGGCCTCATTCTTCTCTTAATGACCCTTCTTCTCTTAATAGGCTTGTCTCCCTTAATGGGCCTCCTCCTTTTGCCCATGTTGCTACTGGTCCAATCGGCCCATATGCCCATGTCCAATCCAGGCCCATGCACCCTTCCACTCCTGGAATGGGCCCTTCTTTTTCTCAGCCCGGATCTTTTTATTCGGCCCATTATCATCCTGGTCCATATTCACAAACTCTTGCTCAAGCTAGTCCACATTACCCTCGATCTCTCCCTACCCAGGAGATGGTTGCTCAAACCCAACGCCAGCTTGATGAACTCCAATGCCGAGTCGATCCTAAATCCTCCTTAAGTATTCCATTCGCATTTCAAAATCTTCGGCTTCCACCTCCTTTCCAAATTCTGACATATCGCCGTTATGGTGGAGTCGGGGACCCCTATGTGCACTTGATGGAGTTCGTTTATGAGTCGACCCAGTTTTGACACGACCAACGTTTTATGACATATTTATTTGGTCTGTCTTTGGAAGGCCCAACTCAGGATTGGTTCTTCTCATTACTGCAAGAGCAAGTTGTGAATTTTCAAGCTATCCAAAAGAGATTCATTCAGCAGTTTCAAGACTAGGTTGGGCCCAAATATTCTATGGTGGATCTGGCCCACGAGAAGATGAAGCCCGACAAGGATTTCTCAGCCTTTGCCGACCGCTGGCGTCGCCTAGCCGCGCAAGTCCCGGGGCACATTTCGGAGGGAGAGCCGATCAAGATGTTAATTCCCAATGCAACACCCAAGTATCACTTCGTCTTAGCCCTTAATGATATAACTTCCTGGCAACAACTCTATGGCCGAGACCGCTTCGTCCACCAACAACTCCAAAGTTCCCTTGACCCTGAGTTTTCCCCACTTTCTACGCCCACTTACACCTCACACTCCACGAGCCAACCCTACGCACCCTCCACAAGTCAGCCTTCCGCTACGTATCCCTCCACGAGTCCCTACGCTTCCCCGCATCAGCCCTCTACAAGTTAGCCTTCCACTATATATCCCTCCACGAGTCCCTACGCTTCCCCGCATCAACCTTCCATGAGTCAACCTTTCGCTCCTACATACTCGCATGTGCCCACACGCCAACCTTCCCCGAATCCATACACTTCCACATACCAACCCTCCGCCACATATATACCTTTCACGAGTCAGCCTTCCACCTCCATGTGCCCGTATGTGTCTCCGCCTCCGATCAAGGAAACACCACACCCCGAGCAAGTGGATGCCGTCCATTATATTCCTGCTCCTGCGCCATTGCCTAGTCCCTCCACTAGCCATGCGCCTTTGCCCACGCAACCTCCACTTCCGTCTCTACAACCTTCCACTCGGCATCCACCTTGCCCGAAGCAGGCTCCTCGTCCTCCGTTGCCGGAGTGTTTTACAGATGTTTTCCCGGCTTTGATGGCCACTCATGCATTGCAGCTTCCGCAGGTTATGCCTTGCCGACCTACGGTCGAGAATATGCTTCAATTATGTGATTTTCATCGCCAGCATGGGCATTTGGTTGCGGATTGCCTCGAGTTCCAGGAGGTTATTTATGACCAATAAGATAAGAAGAGGGTAGATTGGCCCGCGATTCACAAGATTGTCTCACATCTTCGCAGCAAGCAGCAGCAACAGAAAGTGCCGCCCAAGTAGCTGTCTCCATCTCTACAAGACCAGGGGCACCCCTATGGTTCTTTATCTAGCGATGCACCCGCTCCATCGCCTGCTCCATTATCTACCCCATCACCTATTCCATCACCTACCCCATTACCTTCACCATCTCCTACCCGGTCTTCATTGCCTTCACCTACCCAAGAACTTGCTCAGGCTAGTGCCTCCCCTTCCTCCATTCCTTCGGCTATCACCGCTTCCACTACCAACGCCTCCCGATGTGTCGTGTTGAAACGCCGACGGTGGGTGCCACAGCCTTCCTCTTCACCCTCCCTACCACCAGTGCCTCCATCACCATCTCCACCACCCTCACCATCACCTAAACCTCCATCATCTATGCCATCACCTTTGCCTGAGCCTCAGCAAGCTTCGCTCGCCTTCACCTTTACCCCCACCCCCACCTACACCTCCACCTTCACCTTTACCCGAGCCCATCATTGCCGCATTGCCTTTACCACCACTCGATATCACCATTCTTGTTGAAGCCTCCACGCCTCCCAAACCTTCACCTCCGCCATCCAAGCTTTCTCCATCCATTTCCACCCCTCGGAGCGGGTGTGCGCTTCCTTTGGTGCCTCTCGGGTTTGATCCCCAGGAAGACAATGAGCCAAGTCAAGACGATTCTGTGCCGATTACACATTTCAAGATTCAAGACTTTATCAGTCAGATGCCAATCCATGTTCTGATCCCTAGCTATTTCGGGGATGATGTGCCTCCACTTTCAAAAATGACAGTTGCCAATTCTCTCGCATTGGTGCCAGTCTCTTCTCGAGTGAAATCGGTGGCAATCTCTTTACTCACCGGAGAGTTCACCGTTGATGCTATTATTTCTCCTCGCTCCATTACAGTTTAGTTCATTGGCCAAGAAGGGTTCTCTACCCGGATTGTGCTCACTCATACGGCCGCCAAGCAGATTATGCCCTCTATGTTCAAGGGGCAATTGGCAGTATCCTCTGTATTTTTGAAGGACATTCTGCACTTTTTATGCAATCTTCCTCGGTTTATCATCAAGCCGGCCATGTCAACGCCGCGCATTACTCTCCCACAGTTTCATCATGCTCTTCTATCAAGGGAGTTGTGCTTCAAGGCTGATTACCGAGTAGAGTTTCCGGATCTCCACATCTTGGTGCCAAGTGATAAGACTCCCTGGTGTCATGATATTCAGTATTTTGAGGAGTTATCTGTCCAAGAACGTCCACCTATTGTTGGCACCGGGTGACTAGGGGCAACCGCCCCAACGAAGCTGCATCTTCATAATCGGGCCAGGCCGTCTGCCAGATGGGCTCGTTATTTGAGAAGACATTGTAAGCCAAGAAGCCCGAAGGTCCAAGTCCGCGCCAGGCAGGTCCGTTACAAGCAAGTTTATTCCAAGAAGCGGAGGTTACGCAAGTTCAAGGGCCGCACGTTGTGCACTCGAGGGGTCACTTCTCCATCTTCTTCTTCCTTTCATTCATCATTTCTTCTACTCAGTTCCCACCCTTGGGGGGTGTATTTTCCCTCTTCCAATTCTACTTCTATCATTTTCTCCTCTCTTCCCCGGTCCACAAATTGCCATTCCTCTTCTTCCCATCCATCCGGATCCACCGGATTTTTCCTCCTATTTCAATTCTAGGCCTCGGCCTATGTCATCCTTCCATCCCGATTTTGGGACATCACCTGATTCTTCTTCCTCGGGACTCCCGGATGTTGCCTCTGATCCTTCTCTGACCCAGTCGGATGTCCATGATTCTTCTTCTATGACCCTGTCGGATGATCATTACCCTTATTCTCCGACCTTGTCGGATGTCCTCAACTCTTCTTCTCTGACCACGTCGGATGATCTATCCTTTTCTTCTTCATCTTTGCCACAATCTACTCATCATCTCTCTATTCCCTCTGTTTCACCCTTTCGGGGTCATTGCCCTTTTTCTTACTATTTTCGAGGCTTTAGTCCGCCTTGATCTCAGTTGATCTCTGTTTATTCTATATCTGGTTCCTTGTTATCAGAGTCTTTGTACCTTAGCGAGGGAGTTCTAGCCCTCGTCTCTCTTCCTTTTATCCCACTTCATCCAGTTTAGTGTCTGCCGCTCCTCCGTGTCGAGGAACGTTGAAATCTTGCTATCCTGTCCCTTTTATCCTGTCAAGCAAGGAATACGAAGCTCGTGCCGCTCAAAGCTTGATGATCAAGATTGCTTCAGGATGCTATTCCCACGCTATGGATTTGCAAGATATCTTTATTTTGTGCCAGAATATGCTATTATTGTTATTACTATTTTTATTTCATGCGCATGGTTATGATGTTGGTTCTTCAACGTGGTTGAGTGGCTTTAGAAACTTTGCTTAGTTAAAAAGAGTTCGCTTCTGTAGCATTCTTAGGCTGATAATAGCTCCGCACTAGGAGTCTAGTTTCTTTCCCCGATTGTTGAGGGTGACCTTTTATATGGGTTTTCACACACTTCACGGCAAGCTATAGCCGATTCCTTTGAGGCACACCGTTGCTACTTTGGCCATACTTTGGGTATGCACGAAGGTCCTTTTCTTTTCTCTGCTCGGCCAAGTGCAGAGGTAAGAGATTGATGGATGAAATGACCAACCTAGGCGCTCCCTAATACGAGAGAGGTCTTAAATAGGGGCAGTCTTGACCCTCAAAAATAAGCGTTCATACTATATCTAGCCAATAAGGGCTCATAAATTCAAGGAATCAATATGCAAAATTATGAATCAGAGGCATGGCAAGAGTGGTAGTACAGTTCCCCACAGGACGTCATTAGCCCGGTTGCATGCGTGCCTGATAAATATGGGTCTCAAAATCAAAGTCACAAACCCCCGGCGCAACAGACTGTATCTTTAAGGGGTAGTGCCCTAGGGGGAATTCGAATCTTGATGTCTCTCATTTTGCATAAATCTTATCTCCAATTTTTCTTTTGCTTCTCCCTCTTAGGCTGGGTTGAATCCCTAGTATGGCCTTAGTAGGGACACCATTTTTTAGAGGCAGTTAGTTGTAGCGAGCCACCCTCAAATGCACGCCATGCTCAAGAGAAGTCTTTAATGAGAGGGGGAGGGATGACGATCCCTACCCAATCATTTAAGCCCGTCTTTGGGTGTTGCAGGTTGCTATGTCAAACATTCCAGAAAAATCAAATATTGTCAAAAATTCCAAAAAAATTAAATATTGCTAAAAAATCTAAAAAAATCAAATATTGCTAAAAAATCCAAGAAAATTAGATATTTTCAAAAATCCAAAAAAATCAAAAAATTGTCAAAAATGCAAAAATATTTGTCTTTTATTCCTTTCTATCTATTTGTTATGAGAATGGATATGATTCGTTTGTTAAGTGTGCAGGTTGCAGACTCAAGCTTTTCCTTGTTCTATATTTTGCTCTATCTGTCTCCTGTTCATATTTTTCTGATTTGTTCTCCTTCTTCAATCTTATCTCTCGACCTATTCTGGAGCTCATGTCTTTCTCAACTCTTATTTGGCTCAGCTTTTACTTATTTCAATTTCATCATATCTCCATGAGAGGGCTTTGCCTCACGATTATGAACCTGGCGGTTCTGTTTCATCTGATCTTGGGCTTTGATTGAAGAGCATATTTCTTGTGTCCTTTGTCCTGTCGTGTCCTTGTCACACGTGTCTATGTCCCTTCGTGTCTGTCATGTTTTTGTCACGCTATGTTTTCATCCCACTGTGTCTCCATGCCATGTGTTATTGTTGTCGTCCCATACATATGTTGTCCGTGTCTTTTATTTCCCGTGGTTGTTGTCCCACATGTCTTTGTCCCACCATGTCTTTGTCCCACCGCGTGTGCTGTCCCACCGTGTCATACGCACACTCATTGTTTTATCCTTGTGATGTTTCACTTATGTTGTTATGATTGTTTTCATTTATGTTTGTGTTGTTATTGTTCATTCACCTTTGCTATGTTATCTTTCGTTCACCTTTGTTATGTTCATGCATGCTCATTTTGTTATTTGTGTCATAAATCAAAAAAAATCCAAAAGAAAAAAATGTCGTTTCGCTTGGTAGGTAAGTCAGGTATGGCTCTCTATCCTTGCTCTTTGTTGCATTACTATATGTTATCTACATTATTATAGCCTCTTAAGGACAGGCTGGTTGTCCATGTATTTTGGGATCTGATGTTCCCCTTTAACAAAAATGATGATAATCTAGGAGCATACAGTTAATCGTTGGATAAGCCGTTAGTTTGAGTGGGGTGGGGGACGATCGACTCTGTCTCACACGCTGTGGTTAATTGTGCAAGAAGACTCTTGACCCCATCTTGCTCAGTCTAGCAATATTATTTTTGAGTACTTTCTACTTTATCTTTCTTCGCAATGGTTAATTGTGCTTCAGTTCTCTTGGATAAGAGATTCTCATTCTACTCTGAATTCGAACGATTTCTCTGATCTTTTCACTTGGTCTGGTTGGCCAGCGTGATTCCTGTCTGGATTTTTATCTCAGTTTTATTCTCCTTTTCTATCTTTTCAGCTGTGTTCCTTTCGATCCCCTCATTGTCCATGGATTGTGTCCCCTAATGAGGTTGGTCGTGTTTCTTTTCCTTCCTTAGTTAGTTTAGTTCTCCAGACATATCTCATCCGCGTCATCCACTCCTTGTGGTTGGTTCAACGTTTTCAGGAGAATTCCTGTCGCTTGTTGGTTGTGACGGGTGTCTTTTACCTGATACCTGCTTATCAGTTCTCTTCGCTTCATCTCTACTTCATCTCCATTTCACATCACTGTCGCTTTCGCTCCATCTCCTTTGCATTTCGCCTCCACGTCGCTTTCGCTTGTTCCCTTGCAAAGCAGACATCAAGGATAGGCATCTGTTGACACCCGTTTTAAGTCTATAAGTCGAGTTATTTCTCTTATTCACCTCCTTGATGTCCTGAATTAACCCTTATTTTGGAGCATTCTTTGAGCCTATCTCGAGCCCATTTCTTGACCATTTTTCAAGCCCATTGAGCTTTAGAAGCTTTTATCTTCAATTCCCCAACTTTCGGGTCCGTTTCGGGTCAATTCAGAGCTTAAACGGGCGACCGGGACGAAGCCACGCAAAAGCCCACCAACCTCCTAGTAGCGGTCATCCCTTGACTGATACCTGGTGGTAGCGGTTAAGGCATGACCGCTAACTTCCCTATTTTAAATAAAAAAAATTAAAATCATCTGGTAGCGGTCTAGGGCAGACCGCTACCTACCTTTTTGAGCCTGTTTTTGCCCGTTTCAGCTCTGTCCCCTGGTGGTCATTCCCTAGACCGTTTGGTGTCCCCTTGCAGTCCTCCCATGACCATTTTTTTCCCTGGCGGTCCTGCGATAGACCGTTTTCTCAATAGAGAGTCTAGAACCTCCTGAACTCCGATTTCTTCGCCCGAGGACTCCTTGGAGACCTTGTTTGATCCATTTTCTCCGAGAATATCCTTCTAGATTGATTCTAATCCACCTTGGGGATATATTCCCACTATTATCCATGGAGTAATTCATCTAAATATTCTATTTTGAGTGTTTATCCTCGGATTTAAACCCGAGGGTTTCTGCACTCCTATAAATAGAACCCAATTCGCAGGTCGCGAAAGGGGGGCTCTTTCTCGGTTCGGGGCGAAGCCATGCTGCGTCGTCTACCTTCTCCTTCGACCCTGGCCTGATGAGGGAAGTATTAGCTTTCAATTCCATGTTCAAGGGCTTCCTATCTCTCCTTATTCTCTTAGTTATTCTTCCTCCAATTTTACAAATCATCACAAATTCCTATTTTTTGCTACATCTGCATTTTTCTCCATTTTGCATAGCATATTCCCGTAGTTGTATTGTGTGATTTTTCTCTATATTTGTTTTATTATCCTCACAACACATACACCTATCTTTTGCACCCTTTTACAAGGGTTAAAAATCTCCCCCCGGTGCATTCTCCCTCAATTTCTACCCCTCTTTTATTACTTCGGGATTGATACTACACTCATAGTTTCTAATGGGTTTTTCTCTTGTGTTTGGCTTTGTTTTGTAGGAGAGCAATGATTGAACGTGAGGCCCTCTTCCTTTAGCCGGCTGGAAGGAGAGGAGGTCTGATCCCACAAGTTTCCCGCTCCCCATTTGTCAAGCACGATCAAGACTTCATCTTTCCAAGGTACACGGTGCCGTTGCATCCTTTTCCCACATCCTTTGGCTTTGTTAACCCTTGGTGGCAATCACAGTCAATACTTCTATATCTTCATCGCCCCTTTGTTCATGTTCATACTTCATGAATATATGTTTAGTTTCATGCTAATTCATGCTTATTATGTTATTTGTAGTTTGGGGGTGGGGTAGATAAACCATCCACACCTATCTTGACCGGTTTGTGGTCGTCTTCATAGATGATATTCTCATTTACTCCAAGACCCGAGAAGGGCATGAAGAGCACTTAAGAATAGCTTTACAAATATTAAGAGAGCATCAACTCTATGCGAAGCTCAACAAATGTGAGTTCTGGCTAAAGGAAGTCTCATTTCTTGGCCACATTATTTCAAAGGAAGGTATCGTTGTGGATCATTCTAAGGTTGAAGCTATCAGGAATTGGAGCCGACCGACTACTATATCTGAAATCAAGAGTTTTCTTGGGTTGGCTGGCTATTACCGGAGGTTCATACAAGATTTCTCTAAGATCACCGTACCTCTGACCAGGCTTACAAGAAAAGAAAATCGTTTATATGGTCAAAGGACTGTGAAGAGAGTTTCTTGACTCTCAAGGAACATATTACCACGGCACCTGTATTAGCACTGCCTTTTAAAGGTGATGGTTTTGAAGTCTCAACCAACGCATCAGGCATTGGCCTTGGTTGTGTCTTAATGCTGCATGGTAGAGTTATTTGCTGCTTCGCGGCAATTGAAGTGGCACGGGGAGAATTATCCAGTGCATGATCTGGAGCTAGCTGTTGTTATCTTCACCTTGAAGATATGGAGATATTACCTTTATGGGGAGAAATTTATTGTATTTTTGGACCACAAAAGCCTGAAATATCTCTTCTCCCAAAAGGAGCTAAACACGAGGCAAAGACGATGGCAGGAGTACCTGAAGGACTTCGACTTTTGTATTCTATACCATCTTGGTAAAGCAAATGCTGTAGCTGATGCACTCAGTAGGAAACCACTGGCAACATTATCAAGTCTCAGGAAGGGTATGACCAACCTTATAGAAGATTTTGCAAAGCTAAAGCTAGATATTGACACGGAGAACGAGAGATGTATTATCGCCAACATCAGGTCACAACCTACATTAATTGAAGATCTAGTCAAACTTCAAGAGAATGACCCTATACTGGTGGAGATCAAAGCTAATATTGATCAACGACCAGATTTCTCTGTCACGACTGATGAAAGATTTCTATTCCAAGGTTGGATCTATGTACCAGATCATGAGGAGACGAAGAAGCTAATTATGGAAGTAGCCCACAAGATGAGGTATGCTATTCACCATGGTGCTACCAAGATGTACCAAGACTTGAAAAGAAATTTCTGGTGGTGCAAACATGAAGAGAGAAGTGGCGGACTTTGTATCTCGCTACCTTACTTAAGACGGAACACTTAAAGCCCTCTAGAAAAGTACACCCCTCAGAAATTCCCGAGTGAAAATGAGAGAGTATAAGGATGGATTTTATCATGGGTTTGCCGAGGACAAGAGGTGGACATGATGGTATTTGGGTGATCATAGATCAATTGACAAAATCTACACATTTTCTACCTATTAAAAGTCGATGGTCTGTAGATATTCTAGCAGCCTTATATATGAAGAAGATTGTTAAACTACATGGAGTCCCTGTCACTATTATATATGATAGAGACTCTCATTTCACATCATAATTTTGGAAGGGTCTACAACACTCATTAGGGACCCGGTTGAATTTCAGCACTACTTTTCATCCACAAACGGATAGTCAAACTAAAAGAACAAATTAGGTGATTGAAGATATGCTTAGAGCTTGTGCTATTGATTTTGGTGGAAGTTGGCACGACCACTTGCCTCTAGTTGAGTTTGCATACAACAATAGTTTTCAAGCTAGTATACAAATGACACCGTTCGAGGCATTATATGGAAGGAGTTGTCGTTCACCAGTCTGCTAGAATAAAGTTGGGGAAAAAGAACTTCTAGGCCCGGAACATATTAGAGATACAACTGAGAAGATTAAATTGATCAGGGAAAGATTCCAGGTGGCTCAATCAAGGCAAACGACATATGTGGATACAAGAAGAAGAGACCTAGAATTTCAAGTGGGAGACCACGTGTTTCTCAAGGTTTCTCCAGGTCGTGGAATTAGAAGATTCGGCATCAAGGGCAAGCTTACTCCGAGATTTATTGGCCCTTTTAAAATTCTTGAAAGGGTTAGCGAGGTTGCTTATCGGATATCTTTACTGCCACAATTATCTAGAGTTCATGATGTGTTCCATGTCTCGATGCTTAAAAGGTACGTTCATGACCCATTTCATGTCATCAGTCATGATGATCTTGTAATACATAAGGACCTAACATACGAGCAAAGGCCACTCAAAATACTGGATCGAGAAGTGTGTCAGCTTGGAAATAGAACCATTCCCATGGTAAACATTCGGTGGAATAAAAGTCTAGACTAAGAAGCATCATGGGAGATGGAGGAAGCTATGCACAAGAGATTTTCAGAGCTATTTGATTGTAAGTAAAATGCACTCTCCACATATCCCATACAATGAATTTGGGGACCAAATTCTTCTTAAGTGGGGAAGGGTGTAGCAGCCCGAAAATTTATGTGAATTTTTTAGGAATTAAATAGAATTAAATAAGCTTAAAATAAGCTAACTATTGATTTAATGGGTTATTTGAAATTTATTAAAAGCCCAATTACTTGTAGACCATTAAGACCATTTAAAATGGGCCCATAGACCAAATTCTAAGACTTTTAGGCCCAAGTCCAACCCTAGAGACGTATTAGGTAAATTTCCCTATTTTAACTAGATACATTAGGATAAGTAAGAGAGGAATTAGACTCAAATTCAAATTTCTAGCACCCTGGCAAGACGGGGTCAGTCACGCAACCGCAACCTAATAGTAGCGGTCCAGGGACTACCGCTATTTGGTTCCGTAAATGGCAAGTGAGAAACCCTAGGAAATCTAGATTTTTATCCTCCCAAATTGCCAGAGATCGATGTGATCTGGCATGGGAACCTATCTAGGACTCTTAAGGATTGATTCTAACCCCAATAAGGACTACTAAATCCATCTAATCCCTCAACCCTAGGCCAAACTCTATAAATAGGCCCAGATTCATCGTGTGCGAACCCTAATTTTGGATCGCGTGGTTCGAAGGTAAGGCATCGTCTTTTCACGTTCATCCTTTCGGGTTATTTGTTCCCTTTAATATCTTCTAACTTCCCTCTAAATCTTGTGCTAGGAGAACAAGCCGTCAAGAAGTTAGAAGGTCTGGAAGTCACCGTTTTTACGTAGGACACGCAGGAACTAGCACACTCTTCCGGCGAGAAATTCTCTGATTAGGAGTGTTGGCCCCGTTAGGAATGCAATCAAGAGGGGGGTGAATTGATTGCGCCCAATTTTTTAAAAATTAAAACTAGGATGCTGAGATAAATAACAACTGTGACAACTAACCTCATAAGTATTCAAAGATTTCAAAATAAAATGATCACGAACTCTAATCGGAAGGCTAAGTGAATTAGTTGAATGACAAACACCAAGCTCTCCCGACTCACCAACGTAGATAGATGACCCACTCGAACTGAGAAATAAAGAGCGGACACCCTTTTTGAACCCTCAGCTCACCGCTTCACACTCGTAAAAGATACGGATAGAATAAAATAGCACACTCACAAGAAGCATACCACAATGCAAAGATTTTTAGGTGGTTCGGACGCACCTGAGTGCCATCCTACGTCCACCCCTCTCAACTCGAGAGGATTCCACTAACAACCACCACACGACGGCAGTGAAAACACCACACACGGGCTCAACAGCCTCACACACACGCGTGTCCTCGCATGACGACGAGTGAACACGCCGACAGAGACGACGCTCCAAAATCATCTATGAGGAAAGGATTATATGGAAATATAAAGCCCAGTCCAAGGATAATAAGCTAAGCACAAATAATAATAATGTGTTAAAAGCAAGATGTTCCCCCTTTGATCTTCATTACAACTTGGAGATAGATGGAAGGTTGCACTAGAATGAATGAACCACGGAGAGGAAGCAGCTGGTTGTTGAAGGGATGAGCGCCCAAGCTGGAAGATGATGGAGAGCAGCAACAGCCACCACTAGATCTGAGCATGGGGTCATGGGATGCAACTTCTACAGCTTCGTCTTCCTCCTCCAGATGGATGTGCGAAACACTCTCCTCCTCCTACAAGGATAGAATGAGATCAGCTCAAAAGATATATCACCCATAGATGCATTTTGCAGCATACTTATACCCATGATAAAACAATGCAAATAGACGTTAAAGCCCATGGGAAAACCACTTAGAACCACACCCATTCAGGGGTAGAAACCCTGGGGGTAATTGTAGCAACCCTGATAAATTATTAATAACAATAAAGATTTTAAAATAAATCAAATAAACAGATAAATAAAATAATATAAAATAATGCCTCTGACAAAGGCGCTATTCAAATTAGAAACGCCTCTAGATAAGGCGTTATCCAAGAAGTGACGCCCTCACTACACGGCGTCAAATTCCAACGTTAAAAAAGGGAAAGGCCAAGAAACGCCCCAATCTTGGGCGTGTTTTAAAGAAAAGAACGCCCTTACACAAGGCGCTTATTAAGAAACGACCTGAAGCAGGTCGTCAATTCAAGAATCGACGACCTGACCAAAGTCGTTAATTCATTCGAGTTCCGTTCGACACGGGAGCTTATCCAGGGTAAGTGATAAGCATTAGAAAGAGTTCAAACATGGTAATAACTCTATCATGGAAGTATTACTTCCACACAATCACTAACCCTAATAGGATTTCCAAAATCCTATAAATAAGCCTGTGCGATCCAACCCTAAACCTATTTGATCAATCGCCTGCTACGGTAAGTTAAAGAACAGTGAGTTTTTCTGATAATCCTCTTCCATGATGCATGAAGAATATTGATTATTCTTCTTCTCCTATTAACAGGTTAAGAGGCTCTGACGTTTGAGGAACAAGAGTTCTTCGTCCGTGTGTAAGTACCCCTTCCTCTACCTACAGTCCATGGATTTCAAGAAAACTAATATCTTCAATCTATCCTCTGTAGGTTTCATCCATCGTCCTGCCTTTTTGCTGCTGCTATTAAGTCGTGAGATTACTGTTAGAAGCTTCAGGGTAATCTTAGCAAAATTGTTCATGAGTCTTCTTCCAGATCATCAATTAAGGTAGGTTTTCTCAAGTTATGGTAGCCCAAACAAAATTAATGCAAGATATACATATATATAAGCATGACATGCATATGGTTTATTATAGTTTTAATACGTTTCTGCAATATTTTGAAAGAGACGCCCCTGTCAAGGGCGCTAATTTACAAGACACGACCCTGCCAAGGTCGTCAATTTCATATTTGACGCCCTGTACACAGGCGTTAATTTCATGTAAATGTTAATCAGCTGTCTTAAGAACTGATTATCCTCACATGTAATTAAATTGTTCATGTTTAAAAATCCATAAATATGAAATATTGAATGCATGACTCTCCCTGTGAAATTCTTCCTGTCACGACTATATAAGTACCATCCTGTATATTGATTATTGTAAAACTTCTGGCTGTTCGTGTCAATTACTGTAATTTCTTGAATTCACGACTTGGACAAGGTCGTTTCCCATATGTTAACGCCCCATTACAGGGCGTGAATTGAAAAGTAACGCCCCTTCATAGGGAGCGTTCCTGTTAAAATCTCGAATAATATATTCTGTAAAAATAAGAATTTAATGATTAACGCCCCTGCCAAGGGCGCGTTTTTGATAATTCCTAAAAATTAATTATATTCTGTCAAATATGTAAATAATAAGACGCCTTCTGGTGTAGTCGTCAAATCTTGAAGAAACGACCCTGACCAGGGCGCGTTTTAGATAAATTAATGAAATATTGAAATTCTGAAAAAAAAATGGAAACATGTGTAAACGCCCTTCTGTTAGGCGTTAATTACTTGATAAACGACTCTGCTTAAGTCGTTATTTTACTGTAAAACTGATATTCCACTGTTTCTGCTAACCGATGGTTTCATATGTTATATAATATATATATCGGCACTATTCTCCACTCCGTGAGTATAGTCCCACGTTTCATGTTGTTTTATCGGTCACACTCAACTCTCATTGATATACAAGCTCTCCATTAGACATTCCGTTCCTTTCGACTAGCGAGTTAGTCATAGAGACCTCCGTAAGACTCCTCGTAGCCTTGGATTCCCTCAAGGCCGACTGAGCTGGTTGTACCCTAAAAACCCATTACACCATTGATGCCATGTCACTCTAAAGAAACATGGTATACCGGCCCTTATGATTATACAATGAGTATATCATGAGAAATTCTTAATGGGATGATGATATCATGCCATATCATGTCATTCTTGTAACCCTCAATTCTATGATAAGAATGAGGGTATCTTACCTTCGATATACTGTTCATGTGAACCTCAATTCTATATAAAGAATGTCCATATTGATTTGTCATGGTACCCAAGTTAAGGGAATCATAATTCTACCTAGTTTTATCGATATCGTGATTATACCGTTATTATCGCCATTCTATGTCCCTTGTCATATTTTGGACTCTATTCTATCAAAGTTGTCATACGTGTCTACAAGCTTGATTATTGAAATTCTATGTTGGCTATAAACAAGAGTGGACGTCAAAACACATGATAAATGCCTGCGCATATAGGGCCCGATCTGGTCCTGGGAGGAGCACCCGAAAGTACTTGTGCCCATGGGAGTTAAAATGATAAGGTATCTGGCATTATACTGAGTACTTGACTTGCTTGATTGGACATTCCACACACATCTTGTACTTGAAATCGTACTTGACTTGACATGAAATGCGTGGCCCGAAAAAGGGTAATTTACTTGCTTGATACATGATAGTCAAAGTTCTTGACATGACTTGTTGAACGTACTTGCTTGAATATCTTGAATAAACTTGTTATCTTGTTGAAAGTTCATGATTAAGTTCATCTTATTTCTTTGATATTACATTCTCTCTATCTTATCGTTTTATGCGAGCATGCATAGCTTTATTACATTCATGAAAGATATAATTACTTAAACCCCTTACTAGTACTTGAGATATAATTTTCTACTGAGCGTTCGCTCATTCCGTTTGTCCCTTTTTACTTTTCAGGTAAGTCTGACGACGATGGAAGTCAATCGGATGGGAATGGTCAAGAGTGAAAGTGATAGAGCTGCTCAAGTGTCATCTAGTCTTTTCTATAGTTTCTTGAGTCAACTATGTATTCTTTTCCTTTTCATTAAACAGAGTATTGGATTTGTAATAGTCTATCCATTATGAAATAAAGGATTGGGTTATCTTGCTATTTTGCGCATCTCTGTCTTTGTGTCGAATACACGACCACTCTGATTGGCATGATTGATATAAACTCGTCGCGCATCTCCGGGTATCTTCCACGCTCGGGGCGTGACAGTTTTTGTGGTATCAGAGCCTAGGGTATTCAATTCCTAGGAAAAAAAACCCAAGTCCAAGGATAAGTTTGAACCTTTAAACCAGTGAGATTGGGTAGAACCAAGGGTTAAATTTAACATAGTGTACGAGTCTTTAAATACGATAACGTACTGATATAGTTATTGTAATTGTAGGATAATGGCTGCCGAACGTGCTCAATGGCGTAACATGCAGCGTACCCTCCAAGGGATGACTCAAGTGCTACAACAGGTAGCACAAGGTGGTGCTCCACGAGCTGGAAGCTTACACCAAGCATTTAAGAACATGAATCCCCCAAAGTTTATGGGATCGACCGATCCGGACGATGCCGAGCATTGGGTTCGGGAAACCGAACGCATATTCCGTGTCATGCAATGCACGGATCAGGACAAAGTTCTATTAGCTACATTCCAGTTAGAGAAAGATGCTAGATGCTGGTGGGAGTCTATTGAAGCAACCATCGACCCTACTCAAGTGACATGGGAAGAATTTGTGGAATACTTCAATGCTAAATATTTCTCGGACCGAGTCCAAGAAAAGAAGGCTGCAGAATTCGCTGCATTAAAGCAACGATCCTTATCATTAGCTGATTATGAAGCTCAGTTCTCCAGGTTGTCTAGATATGCTAAGCATCTTATTAGCACGGAGAAGATGAAAGCCCATAGATATCTTAATGGGCTTAGGCCTCACTATATTACTCAACTGGCGCCTATAGATATCCAAGTTTATTCTGAAATAGTGCGATGAGCTCAATTACTTGAAGATGCCACGGAACTATCTGATAGGATCCGTGGAAAAGACAAGAAGGAGCAAGTCACAGGTTCGGGTTCTTTTAAACCCAACTTTAAGAAAAGGCCTAGTAATGGAGGTTCATCCTCTCAAGATTCCAAGTTCAAGAAATCCAAGCCTTTCTCTATCACAACTACCCCTTCTAATACAGTATGCAAGCATTGTGATAAGCCTGGTCACAAGACAGAAGAATGCTGGAGGAAATTAGGAGCTTGTCTCCGTTGTGGGAGTCACGAACATCGGATTCCCCATTGTCCATTAATGAATGACCAAGCTAGTGACGGTAAACGCCCGGTGACGAAGAATGCTCGTCTTCATGCAATCCAGGAGACCGAACCTGAAGAAGAAGGCGGATTAGTGGAAGGTACATTGAAAATTTGTTCCAAAAGTGCTTATGTCTTATTTGATACGGGTGCATCACATTCCTTTATTTCTAAGAAGTTTGTCGACCCGTTACCGTTAGAACCAGAATGGATAAAAATAGTTCTAACTACTCCTCTTGGAAGTGAAAATGATATTACTCATCACTACCAAAACTGTGAGGTAATGGTTCAAGGTAGGAATTTACCTATAGATCTTATATGCCTCGATCTAAAGGAGTATGATGTTATACTGGGAGCGGACTGGTTATCCAAATACCAGGCAACGGTTGATTGCCGCAATAGCCAAATTACTTTCAAAGATTTTCCAGAGTTAGTCTTTACTCGCCCCAAGAGTCGGAGCAAATCCCCTCTTATTTCGGCTCTTCGAGCAAGCAAGCTCGTCAGGAAAGGATGTGTATCCTTCCTTGCTTTTGTCACCATTAAAGAAACAAAGGATACTAAGATAGAAGACATTCAGGTAGTGCAAGAATTTCCAGACGTATTTCCGGAAGATTTGCCGGGATTACCCCCTCAAAGAGAAGTGGCCTTCACCATTGACTTAGTCCCTGGTGCTGGTCCAATTTCAAAGGCACCCTATAGAATGTCCCCTGCGGAACTCAAAGGGTTGAAGGAGCAGTTGATGGAACTAATTCAAAAAGGGTTTATTAGACCAAGTACTTCCCCGTGGGGAGCACCAGTCTTATTTGTGAATAAGAAGGACGGATCCATGAGATTGTGCATCGACTATCGACAGTTGAATCATCTCACTATCAAGAACAAGTACCCACTGCCGAGAATCGATGAGTTATTTGATCAGATTTCAGGATCCAAATATTTTTCCAAGATTGATCTCAGGTCGGGATATCATCAGTTAAGAATCAAGGATGATGACATTCATAAGACTGCATTCAGAAGCAGGTATGGCCATTACGAATTTGTTGTTATGCCTTTTGGACTAACAAATACCCCTGCTGCCTTTATGCAGTTAATGAATAGCATATTCAAGCCTTATCTAGATCAATTTATGGTGGTTTTCATTGATGATATATTGATATATTCCAAAGCTAAGGAAGAACATGAGGAGCATTTAAGGATCGCATTGCAAGTATTGAGGGAAAATCAATTATATGCAAAGCTCAGCAAGTGTGAATTCTAGCTTGAAGAAGTGGCTTTTCTAGGACATGTGATTTCAAAAGATGGATTATCAGTAGATCCGTCAAAGGTTGAAGCTGTAAGAAATTGGGAAAAACCTACCAATGCTAGCGAGATCAGAAGTTTCTTAGGCCTTGCAGGCTATTATCAGCGATTCATCAAATACTTCTCCAAGATCACCGTGCCCCTTACAAGATTAACCCACAAGGAGATCCGATATGAATGGAGTGAGGAATGTGAAAGAAGTTTCCAAACTCTCAAGGATCATCTCACTACAGCTCCGGTGTTAGCTCTACCAATAGAAGGAGAGAAATTCGAGGTCTACACAGATGCTTCTGGCATTGGCCTCGGATGTGTCCTAATGCAACAAGGAAAGGTCATAGCATACTCTTCACGTCAACTGAAGAAGCATGAGGAGAATTATCCCGTCCATGACTTAGAACTGGCCGCAGTGGTATTTGCCTTAAAGATATGGAGACACTATCTCTATGGAGTACAGTTCACTGTATACTCCGATCACAAGAGTCTCAAATATCTATTCTCACAAAAGGAGCTAAACATGATACAAAGACGCTGGCTAGAATATCTCAAGGACTTCGACTTCAATATATAATACCATCCCGGAAAGGGTAATTATGTTGCTGATGCCCTTAGTCGAAAGCCGAGAGCAATGATAGCTAATTGTATGATACAAGAATGGAGGTTGCTAGAACAATTCTCCGAGCTCAATATAAGCTTGGACAAGGAAGCCAAATTTGTCACATTATCTCATGTAAGCATACAGTCAGATTTATTATCTGAGATACAAGCACTTCAGGATGATGATCCTATATTAGTGGAACTCAAAGGCAGATTAGAAGGACAATCTGATTTTCAACTAACTTCTGATGGAAGATTATTGTTCAAAGACAGAACTTGTATACCAGATTGTCCAAAATTAAAGAAGAAGATCTTAGATGAAGCTCATAGGTCAAGGTATACGATTCATCCTGGATCTACCAAAATGTACCAAGATGTAAAAAGAAATTTTTGGTGGCCCAACATGAAAAGAGAAATAGCGGACTACGTATCACGCTGTCTCACATGCCAACAGGTCAAGGCGGAACACCAAAAGCCTGCTGGAAAACTACATCCTCTAGATATTCCTAAGTGGAAGTGGGAGGACATTGGTATGGATTTCATCATGGGTTTATCCAAATCAAAAGGAGGACACGATGGAATCTGGGTTATCATTGACCGATTAACTAAATCGGCGCATTTCTTGCCAATAAAAAGCCGATGGTCAATAGATGTGCTAGCTGCACTATACATCAAAGAAATAGTCAGGTTGCATGGAATTCCTGTCTCAATCGTGTCTGATAGAGATCCCCGTTTCACTTCTCATTTTTGGAAGGGATTACAACATGCGTTGGGAACAAGGCTTAACTTTAGTACTGCTTTTCACCCACAAACGGATGGTCAGACCGAGAGAGCTAATCAGGTTGTTGAAGATATGCTTAGAGCATGCATTATTGACTTTGGTGGAAGCTGGCATGAACATTTGCCACTAGTGGAATTTGCATATAATAATAGCTACCAAGCTAGTATCCAAATGGCACCTTTCGAAGCTATATATGGAAGGAGTTGCCGATCACCTTTATGCTGGAACGAAGTTGGGGAAAAACAACTGTTAGGTCCAGACATGGTAAGGGATACAACTGAGAAGATACAAGTAATCAGAGAAAGATTGCAAGTTGCTCAGACCAGGCAAAAGGCTTATGCAGATACAAGAAGGAGAGATCTTGAATTCTAAATCGGAGATCATGTATTTCTCAAGATATCACCTGGACGTGGCATACGAAGATTTGGTGTTAAGGGCAAGCTTACGCCAAGATTCATCGGACCATTTGAGGTACTCGAAAGAGTTGGCGAGGTTGCTTATCGCATCGCGTTGCCTCCTCAATTGTCCGAGGTGCATAATGTGTTTCACATATCTATGTTGAAGAAGTATGTACACGACCCATCTCATATTATTGAACATGGAGATCTGGTGATCCAGAAAGATCTCACCTATGAACAGAAGCCTATGAAGATCTTAGATCGAGAAATACGAGCACTAAGGAATAAGGTTATTCCCATGCTTAAGGTGCAATGGAATAAGAATTCTAAACACGAAGCAACATGGGAGACCGAGGAATCTATGAAGAAACGATTTCCCGAGTTATTCTAAGAGGTATATGATCTACACTCTCCACGTATGTACATATTATGCCATTGAATTTGGGGACCAAATTCTTTTAAGTGGGGGAGGGTGTAGCAACCCTGATAAAATATTAATAACAATAAAGATTTTAAAATAAATCAAATAAATAGATAAATAAAACAATATAAAATAACGCCTCTGACAAAGGCGCTATTCAAATTAGAAACGCCTCTAGATAAGGCGTTATCCAAGAAGTGACGCCCTCACTACACGGCGTCAAATTCCAACGTCAAAAAAGGGAAAGGCCAAGAAACGCCCCAATCTTGGGTGTGTTTTAAAGAAAAGAACGCCCTTACACAAGGCGCTTATTAAGAAACGACCTGAAGCAGGTCGTCAATTCAAGAATCGACGACCTGACCAAAGTCATTAATTCATTCGAGTTCCGTTCGACACGGGAGCTTATCCAGGGTAAGTGATAAGCATTATAAAGAGTTCAAACATGGTAATAACTCTATCATGGAAGTATTACTTCCACACAATCGCTAACCCTAATAGGATTTCCAAAATCCTATAAATAAGCCTGTTCGATCCAACCCTAAACCTATTTGATCAATCGCCTGCTACGGTAAGTTGAAGAACAGTGAGTTTTTCTGATAATCCTCTTCCATGATGCATGAAGAATATTGATTATTCTTCTTCTCCTATTAACAGGTTAAGAGGCTCTGACGTTTGAGGAACAAGAGTTCTTCGTCCGTGTGTAAGTACCCATTCCTCTACCTATAGTCCATGGATTTCAAGAAAACTAATATCTTCAATCTATCCTCTGTAGGTTTCATCCATCGTCCTGCCTTTTTGCTGCTGCTATTAAGTCGTGAGATTACTGTTAGAAGCTTCAGGGTAATCTTAGCAAAATTCTTCACGAGTCTTCTTCCAGATCATCAATTAAGGTAGGTTTTCTCAAGTTATGGTAGCCCAAACAAAATTAATGCAAGATATACATATATATAAGCATGACATGCATATGGTTTATTATAGTTTTAATATGTTTCTGCAATATTTTGAAAGAGACGCCCCTGTCAAGGGCGCTAATTTACAAGACACGACCCTGCCAAGGTCGTCAATTTCATATTTGACGCCCTGTACACAGGCGTTAATTTCATGTAAATGTTAATCAGCTGTCTTAAGAACTGATTATCCTCACATGTAATTAAATTGTTCATGTTTAAAAATCCATAAATATGAAATATTGAATGCATGACTCTCCCTGTGAAATTCTTCCTGTCACGACTATATAAGTACCATCCTGTACATTGATTATTGTAAAACTTCTGGCTGTTCGTGTCAATTACTGCAATTTCTTGAATTCACGACTTGGACAAGGTCGTTTCCCATATGTTAACGCCCCATTACAGGGCGTGAATTGAAAAGTAACGCCCCTTCATAGGGCGCGTTCCTGTTAAAATCCCGAACAATATATTCTGTAAAAATAAGAATTTAATGATTAACGCCCCTGCCAAGGGCGCGTTTTTGATAATTCCTGAAAATTAATTATATTCTGTCAAATATGTAAATAATAAGACGCCTTCTGGTGTAGTCGTCAAATCTTGAAGAAACGACCCTGACCAGGGCGCGTTTTAGATAAATTAATGAAATATTGAAATTCTGAAAAAAATGGAAACAGGTGTAAACGCCCTTCTGTTAGGCGTTAATTACTTGATAAACGACTCTGCTTAAGTCGTTATTTTACTGTAAAACTGATTTTCCACTGTTTCTGCTAACCGATGGTTTCATATGTTATATAATATATATATCGGCACTATTCTCCACTCCGTGAGTATAGTCCCACGTTTCATGTTGTTTTATCGGTCACACTCAACTCTCATTGACATACAAGCTCTCCATTGGACATTCCGTTCCTTTGGACTAGCGAGTTAGTCATAGAGACCTCCGTAAGACTCCTCGTAGCCTTGGATTCCCTCAAGGCTGACTGAGCTGGTTGTATCCTAAAAACCCATTACACCATTGATGCCATGTCACTCTAAAGAAACATGGTATACCGGCCCTTATGATTATACAAAGAGTATATCATGAGAAATTCTTAATGGGATGATGATATCATGCCATATCATGTCATTCTTGTAAACCTCAATTCTATGATAAGAATGAGGGTATCTTACCTTCGATATACTGTTCATGTGGACATCAATTCTATATAAAGAATGTCCATATTGATTTGTCATGGTACCCAAGTTAAGGGAATCATAATTCTACCTAGTTTTGTCGATATCGTGATTATACCGTTATTATCGCCATTCTATGTCCCTTGTCATATTTTGGACTCTATTCTATCAAAGTTGTCATACGTGTCTACAAGCTTGATTATTAAAATTCTATGTTGGCTATAAACAAGAGTGGATGTCAAAACACATGATAAATGCCTGCGCATATAGGGCCCGATCTGGTCCTGGGAGGAGCACCCGAAAGTACTTGTGCCCATGGGAGTTAAAATGATAAGGTATCTGGCATTATACCGAGTACTTGACTTGCTTGATTGGACATTCCACACACATCTTATACTTGAAATCGTACTTGACTTGACATGAAATGCGTGGCCCGAAAAAGGGTAATTTACTTGCTTGATACATGATAGCCAAAGTTCTTGACATGACTTGTTGAACGTACTTGCTTGAATATCTTGAATAAACTTGTTATCTTGTTGAAAGTTCATGATTAAGTTCATCTTATTTCTTTGATATTACATTCTCTCTATCTTGTCGTTTTATGTGAGCATGCATAGCTTTATTGCATTCATGAAAGATATAATTACTTAAACCCCTTGCTAGTACTTGAGATATAATTTCCTACTGAGCGTTCGCTCATTCCGTTTGTCCCTTTTTACTTTTCAGGTAAGTCCGACGATGATGGAAGTCAATCGGATGGGAATGGTCAAGAGTGAAAGTGATAGAGCTGCTCAAGTGTCATCTAGTCTTTTCTATAGTTTCTTGAGTCAACTATGTATTCTTTTCCTTTTTATTAAACAGAGTATTGGATTTGTAATAGTCTATCCATTATGAAATAAAGGATTGGGTTATCTTGCTATTTTGCGCATCTCTGTCTTTGTGTCGAATACACGACCACTCTGATTGACATGATTGATATAAACTCGTCGCGCATCTCCGGGTATCTTCCACGCTCGGGGTGTGACAGTAATGGAGTAAAAGGGCAAGCCAATCGGATCTCAGAATGGGCATTTCGTAATCAACCCGGAAAACACGATCCGGATCCGACTGGGCAAATGTCGACTCTTGGAGTCGACACATTATTCAGCCAATATTGTTCCGGTTGAATAAATCAACGCACAGGCTGAAGTATCTGTGCATATGAACCCATGGTCGATGCATATGTACAGACAGGGTCGGTGCATGTTTGTAAAACAATAGAGACCAGGTCGGTGCACATTCAAGGGCATGTCAGTGCATGTTTTGTAAAACAACAAAGACCAGGTCGGTGCACATTCAAGGGCAGGTCGGTGCATATAGTGAATAATCTATAGATAAGGTCGGTGCACATTCAAGGGTAGGTCGGTGCATGTTTGTAAAACAACAAAGACCAGGTCGGTACACATTCAAGGGCAGGTCGGTGCATATAGTGGAGAATCTATAGATAAGGTCGATTCACAAATAGGGAAGGTGCACAAATAGGAAAGGTCGGTGCACATATGCGGAATGACAAATATAGGTCGGTGCACACAATGTAGAACCTATAAATAAGGTCGGTGCACTTTTATGAAACATAAGGATAGGTCGGTGCACACAAAGGCAAGGTCGATGCATACAATGTAAAACCTATAAATAAGGTCGGTGCAAGTTTGTAAAGAGGCAAACCCGGTCGGTGCACATTTATAAAACACCATGATAGATTCATGCATGCAGAAGCCATTCTTACACACTTGACTAACTCATCATCCTGCAGTGGAATTATGAAAAATTGCATTCACAAGTACAGGTGATACACATATTTCCAATCCATGTTCTTCACATATCAAAATTGATTCAGCATGGAAAACTCAATACTAATACAGGTCAGCCAAATTCAATCCAACTCAATATGAGTATGCCATTTATCATATGCATAAATCCTTCTATGAAAAATTGGAAACCTTATTCATGAGACCTTTCATAATGACTCGCTTCATCAAACATATATTCAATGCAAATCATACCAAATAGAACAAAGTGTCTTCGTTAAAACACGCCGGGGCACAACAATCTCTGCCTTTTTGACGAAGATAAAACTCTTTGAATATCACAAATATTTGCATGAAAGAGACGATTCAAGTATCACCCATTCGAGCATTGCAACAACCAAAAACCATTTTCAACCAAAGCAATATCATGCAACCAAAAACTATTTATTACTCCCCCTTTTTGTCAGAGTCAAATAGGGGATTATGTAAAAGATGGATAAAGTGGAAAGAAGATCTTATGTCTTAAATATACAGTCAACTCAATTTCATGCATGTGAAGTGGAATGATGATCATGCAAGCACACAGACATCCATAATAAGGTATAGAATCAAGCATGTCCATTCAGGATGGGTTAAAAAATATGCAATCGATTTTGAGCATGATGTGCATGAACAAAATTAAGAAGGTGGTGTGTATAAATAGGATGGTACTGTGTATTACTCATGAAATATGACGAATTCAAAAGGTACATTCACACAATCACTCCCTAAGCATATATGTGAAGATTGAGCAATGAAATCTAAGTAATATGGATTTTCAGATTTTTGAAGAAACACAAATAAGAACTTTTCCTCCCTACACTTTCAGACATAGTGCTCGACTTTTGGTAGCTTTGCACAGCCTCCCCATTTTTTTGATTTATTTTAACAAGATGACTAACTTATTGACACGAGTTATACCCTTTGTTTCAGGGGCATTTCTTGGTTACTCAATTTCGTCACTTATTTTGATGTGGATTAGTTACTTTTCGATGCGAGTTTCCTCCTTTATTTCAGGGGAGATTCCCGACTACTCGGTGCAAAATCACACTTATTCAAATACGTGGCGGGGCTGATAGCTTTTTCCTCATGAGACACGTGACTTCAATGTAGGAGATCAAGAGCCCTCAAAAGTGTTGAGTGGAATAGGTGAAATCCTTATTAAACAGATTCACTTAACTCAAAAGTGCGATTAGTGTGAGAGATTGTACAGAATGTAAGAGTTGAATTAGTCTAATCATTGTGATGTCTCCCCCTAAGTGTATGCACAGTTATAAAAAGAACCTCCCCCTTAATAGGAGCCATGTATCAAGCATGTCTTGATCGAAGCATTTTTATTTAGCAAGGGTAAAGGTCATAGGAGGTATCAAGAAGAAGGGTGATATTTATATACATTCAAACATTCATTGAGATAGCATGTTCAAGCAGGTTGATTACCGGTATGTGGCGGAGTACATTGGTCCGAAGACCACCATCACGCATGAGGAAAGCTTTCAGCTGGACATAATCCAACCTTCGGCAATCGACATTTGATATACCGAAAATCATGACATTCACGCACACATGTATGAAGAATATTCATTTATGTACATGCGGATGCAAGAGATGAAAAGATCAATTGTTATTCAAAGTGATATGCACAAAAAGAAAAGATTGAAATGTAAACGCCATGAAAAATCTCCTTATGTGCAAAAAGTAAAGCAGTATGCACAATTCCTTTATGAAAATTTTGAAAGTGTATATACAAGGCAATTCAGAAAGATTTAACTATCTAATCTGCACACTCCTAATTCTCTCCTAAGAAAGCAAAACTGATCAGAATTGAAAGGTTTTGTGAAAATATCTGCAAGTTGATGCTGTGTATCTATAAAAATTAACTCAAAATCACATTTATTGATATGATCTCTAATGAAGTGATGTCTAACCTCAATGTGCTTTGTGCGAGAGTGTTGGATAGGATTTTTGGACAGATTTATTACAGAAGTGTTATCACACATAATGGGAGTGTTTTTCAAGCAAAAATCAAAATCTAGCAATTGATGTTGGATCTAGAGTACTTGAGCCGCACAACTACTTGTAGCCACATATTCGGTTTTAGCAGTTGATAAAGACACACAGTGTTGTTTCTTTGAGGCCCATGAGACCATGCAGCCCCCTAGAAACTGATAGTGACCGCTAGTGCTCTTACGATCAATTTTACATCCAGCGTAGTCAGAAATAGTATAAGCAATTAAATCAAATGAAGCATTCTTAGGATACCACAAACCAAGATCAATTGTTCCGTTCAAATACCTGATTATTCTTTTCACGGCCGAAAAATGAGATTCCCTGGGACAAGATTGATGTCTTGCACAGAGACACACTAAAATGTATGTCAGGCCTACTAGCAGTAAGATATAATAGTGAACCAATCATAACCCTAAAAATTTTTTGATCCACGATGTTCCCTTTCTCATCTTCCAATTTGAGTGAGGTGGACATGGGTGTAGCAAACGGCTTGGCATTTTCCAGTTGAAACTTCTTCAGAATTTCTTGTGTGTAATTCTTCTGGTTGATAAAGATACCATCGTCCAGTTGCTTTATTTGAAGCCCCAAGAAGAAGTTTAACTCGCCCATCAAGCTCATCTCGAACTCTACCTGCATGAGTTGAGCAAAATCATCATTCATTTTAAGATTTGTGGCTCCAAAGATTATATCGTCTACATAAACTTGCACAAGTAGAGCATGCTCATCACAAGTCTTAGTAAACAATGTTTGGTCTATATTACCTCTTTTGAAGCCATTGTCTATTAAAAAGGAACTTAAACGATCATACCATGCCCGGGGAGCTTGTTTTAACCCATACAGTGCCTTGTCCAATTTGTAGACGTGGTCCGGAAATTTTTCATTCTCGAAGCCCGGCGGTTACTCCACGTATACTTCTTCCTTGATAACTCCGTTGAGGAAGGCACTCGTCACGTCCATTTGGAAAAGCTTGATGTTCCTGTGACAAGCATAAGCAAGAAGTATTCTTACTGCTTCTAATCTAGCCACAGGAGCGAAAGATTCATCAAAATCTATACCAAATTCTTGAGAGTAGCCCTTAGCTACCAGTCTTGCCGTATTCCTCACAACCATCCCATCTTCACTAAGTTTGTTTCGGAAAACCCACTTAGTTCTGATTATGGGATGATTATCAGGCCGGGGCACGAGGAACCACACCCGATTCCCTTGGAATTGGTGTAGTTCTTCTTGCATGGCGAGAACCCAAGAATTGTCATTAAGTGCATCCTCTAAAGATTTAGGTTCAATACTGGAAAGTAAGGCTAAATTGTCATGAATTTTAACTTCCTTGTATGAGGCTCGCGTCCGTACTCCATCATCCACACCGCCGATTACATTCTCTAACGGATGGTCCTTATGTGTAGTCCATTGGTGTGGAAGAGTCGGATGTACTTGCTCCTTTTGTTGCTCTTGCTGCTTTTCCTTTGCTTGACCTTCTGTCTCACCTTGTTTGCTCGATTCTCCTTTCTCATCTTCACTCTCACCTGTAACCAGAAAATGATCATCATCATTTGGCTTTCTCAAGGTGAATTCATCAACTACAACATGCGGACTCTCCTCGACAACGAGAGTTCTAGTATTGTAAACACGGTAAGCTCTAGATGTTAAAGAGTACCCGAGGAAAATTTCTTTATCACTCTTTTCATCAAATTTCTCCAAATTGTCTTTACCATTATTCAAGATGAAACAAATTGATCCAAATGGCTTAAAATGAGATATGTTGGGTTTCTTACCTTTATACAGCTCGTAAGGAGTTTTCTTAAGGATAGGTCTTACCATTGCTCGATTGGTGATGTAGTAGGCAATGTTAACTGCTTCTGCCCATAAGTATCGTGGAAGACCGTTCTCCTCCAGCATGGTACGTGCCATCTCCACGAGCGTTCTATTCTTCCTCTTGACCACTTCATTTTGTTGCGGGGTCCTAGGTGCTGAAAATTGATGTTCATACCCCTGCTTCTTGCAAAATTCATCAAATTCAGAATTTTCAAATTCTCTCCCGTGGTCACTTTGGATTTTCTGAATTGTATATCCTTTTCATTTTGAACTTTCACACAGAAATCAACAAATTCTTTAATTGCATCACTTTTGTTAGCTAAGAACAAAACCCATGCATATCTTGAGAAATCATCGACGATCACAAAGCCATAAAGTTTCCCTCCAAGACTGTGTCCTGATGGGACCAAACAAATCCAAGTGTAATAACTGAAGGGGTTTTTCAGTGGAAACACTATTTTTACATTTGAAAGAAGTTGTGGTTTGTTTTCCTTTATTGCATGCTTCACAGATTTTTGAAGATTCAAAATTTAAGCAAGGAAGACCTCTAACTAAACTATGTCTAGACAATTTCCTGATGACATTAAAACTGGCATGCCCAAGACGGCGATGCCACAACCAAGCATCATCATTTTTGTTAGCAACCAAACACAAAATTTCAGAAGCACTTTCATCGAAATCAACATGATAGGTGTTATTACTTCTCACTCTTATGAACTTAATTTCATGAGTTTTTGCATCAACAATAGAACAGTGAGAAGATTCAAAAATGACCTTGTGACCTTTGTCACAAAGTTGACTAATGCTAAGCAAATTATGGTTTAGACCTTTAACAAGTAAAACATCTTTGATGCAATGGTTGAGGTCCTTACCAATTCTCCCAATGCCAACTATCTTACCTTTGTCCTGTCCACCAAAAATTATCATTCCTCCATCTTTCTCTGCTAGGTCTGCAAAAAGTTGTTTATTGCTAGTCATGTGCCTGGAACATCTATTATCCAGGTACCATTTATTTTCCATTACTTTCATACAGACCTGCAAAAATAAACATCAAATCTCATTTTGATTTAGGTACCCAAGCAAGCTTGGGTCCCTTGGTGTTAGCATTCATCTCAGTATGATTGTACTTTCTCAAAAACAAGTCATCATCATACTTCATCAACTGGCATATATACATGTCATGACCTATTCTTCCACAATTAAAACAAGTGGTTCTTTTCCTACCAAAATTGTTTCTTTTATTTACATTTCTAGAAGTAGAGGGGTATTGAGTATAAATAGCTTGTGAATTGGTGTGTATGTGTGAATACTCTCCATGATCTTGTGAATTCTTTACCTTGAGTTGAAATTGATTTTTGTTGCCATGGACAGAACTTGAATTTTTCTCTATTTGTTTTTCTTTTCCCTTCAACATCTTTTCCTGAGCATTTTTTACTTCATTCAATTCTGTGACAAGTAGTTCATTTTTGCTTTCCAATTCTTCCTTGTCTTTCTCACATTCATTTACTTTAACATTCAATATATCCAACTCATTTTTCAACTTGTCATGCTTCTCTTGGATTTCTTCTTTGAGCTTACATGCATTTTGTTTCTCCACATCCAAACACGCAATTTCATCTTCAAACATGACCAATTTTGATTCTAGAGACTCATTGACAGTTTTGAATTTTTGAACTTGCAATTCAAACAAACCGCATCTATTGTAGGAGTCAGTTGAATGAACAATTTCATGAATGTTCTTTCTCAAGTTTTTATTTTCATTTCTAATCTTTTTGTACTTTTCATACAACTCCTCATAAGCAAGTTCCCATTGATCATTAGTAATGAGTTCAGGATCAGAATTTACCTGCACCTCATCTTCCTGAGCCATAAGGTAGAAGTTCTTCACAATTTCTTAGATGTCTTCTTCTTCTTCTAACGAAGGCTCATCCTCGTCCTCATCACTCCAAGTGGCCTTCATGGCCCTTGGCTTTCTTCCCCTTTTTCTTCAATTCGGGACATTCACCTCTCATATGCCCCATCTTCTTACACTCATAGCACATGATCTCAGCCGCTTTGGATGGATCATTCTTCTGCTTGAGCTGCCTCTTCCATTTTCTGAACTTCCCTCCAAATTTTCTTCTTTCCCGAAGAAACTGTCTCACCTTTCTTTTTTTTGGTAAGTGAGCAGATAAATTAAAAAAGGTGAATACGTACAAAGCTTAGCATTCTGAGGATAGAATGCTAACAGGGGCTATACATGACCACACAAGTCGTGGACTATGCACTAATGATGCTAGTATGAGCATGACCACACAAGTCGTGGACTGTGCCAACAGTGAACCTTCAATACAACTAATACAAAATCTGCCAGAAACTGAGATATCCACTTGATATGGTCGGTCAAATGAATTATATGCTATTAGAGACTGAAACCTGTTAGCATCACTGAGGTAATGGTTAGAGGCATCAGAGAAAAGATTAATGCTAAAGTAATCATCAGTGATATTGATATTAGTAAAGACTAAGAATTCTTTTATTACTAGAATTTTGGCCATAGTCTAATCTTATAATAATGAGAGCAGCTAAAGAAATCAGATTAGAATATAATGAGAAATCTTTGTAAAATTCCTTGCACTCTCCTTTTTGATGTGCCTCTGAGATTCTTTGACTATATGCAGCTTCTAATGTCTCCAAGGATGCTGATAAGTAACTGGGTCTTAGAGCAATTCTTGTTTTCAAAAATCCTTTTGCATCTCTCCTTCCTTAGTTTGTAAATTGTAATATGAATGGCAGTTTATGCAAGAAGTCTGAGTGAATCTTTGTGTGGGAAAGAGATAGACAAATATCTCAGCTCGTCATGCAAAGTATCACCTCTACCTCGTGTGAAGTCAAATCGTATGAGAATTTCTTTCCAGATTTCCTTAGCATACATGCACTAGAAAAATATGTGATCAGATGTTTCGCCATTTTTCCTGCATAAAATACAGATGTTGGCTGTTTGGAGGCCTCTTTTCATCATCACATCCATTGTTGGCAATTTTTTTTGGGAAGCTTCCCAAGTACAAAATGCTGCTCTTTTACAAATTGCTCCTTCCCACACCCATTCATAATGTTGATATGGTTGATTTTTCTTCCTCACCTCATTCTAGATGTTTCTTTGGCTAAAACGCCCATTGTTGTGATTCCACAAGATTTTGTCCTCTTGATCTTTGTGAATTTGAATACCCTGGATAATAGGCCAAAGAGTATGCATATCAAAAGAAGTAACAGTAGGTAAATTCCAGTTACCTTCATGAATAAAGCTTCGGACTGTTGCATTTTGACTCATCCCCAAGTCTTGGCGAATTTTATCTCTATACATGGAAAAAATACTCTTACCATATATCCAAGGGTCATGCCATAGACTGATCTTCACCCCATTACCAATTTGGTATGAGATATGTTTTATTAACCATTCTCTTTGTTTAAGAATCTCTTTCCATCTTGCTGAGTAATGCCCTCTGATTGGAATTTGCCAAATGTTTTTACTGTTTAGATATTTGGCATTCACCCACTGCACCCAAAGCGTATCTTCATTTTGAATGATGTCCCACAGTTGTCTGGTTAGACTTGCTGTATTCCATTCCTGGATGTTTCTTATAGCCAGACCACCCTCTTCCTTAGGCTTACATATATTCTTCCATGAAATCAGGTTTGCATATCCTGAGGTTGAAGTTCCTTTCCAGAAAAAGTTACATAACAATCTATCAACATCCTGCATAAGCTCTTTGGGAAGTGCAAAGGCAGCTGAACAATAGATAGAATAAGATGATAAAACTGATCTGATCAGCTCCAATCTCCCTGCTTTAGACAAGAGGTGGTTTTTCCATGCTCCAATTTTCTTTTTGATTTTTTCAACTAAAGGCTGGAAGTTGTTTTTGTGTATTCCAGTAGAAATGAGTGGTAAACCAAAGTAGGGAACTAGCAGGGACCCCTTCTCAATGCCAAAGATACCTATGAATCTGTCCTTATTCTGAATACTCTCACCAAGGTAGATTCTACTTTTTTTTTGTTGACTTTCAGACCAGAAATCTCTCCAAAATGATGAAAGATCTTAGCAACCTGATTAGCTGACTGAATATCATTTTTGATGAATATCATCAAGTCATCAGCAAATAATGTATGGGATACAGAAGTAGAGTTGATCTCAGGGACTTGAATTATGCCATTTTGAACTGCTTCATTCATAAGACTAGAAAAGCCTTCCATGACAATGCTGAAAAGGTATGGAGATAAGGGGTCACCTTGTCGGATACCATTAGAAGCTTTAAAATAGCCAATTAGAGAACCATTGAAAAGAATGGAGAAGTATGGCAAATCAATGCATCCTCTTATCCATGTATTCCAATGCCGGAAGAATCCCATCTTGGTCATCATATAGTAAAGGAATTCTCTTCTCACTGAATCAAATGCCTTCTTCAAATCAGCCTTTATGCATATAATCTTCCCTTTGGAGGGAGAGTGGATATCCTTGACAAGATCATTGGCTAGGAGAATGTTATGAATACTGCTTTTTCCTTTGATGAAAGCTCCTTGGTTTGAGCTTATGATGGAGGCCATTACTTTCTGTAATCGGATTGCTAAGATCTTTGCTATGATCTTGTATGTGAAATTACAAAGAGATATAGGCATGTATTCATCTAGCCTAGCAGCATCCGAAGTTTTAGGAATTAATGCAACAAATGTGGAGTTCATTTCTCTTACCATAGAAGCTGAGGCTAGAAAGCTTTTCACTACCATGCAAATTAGAGGGCCAACAATTTGCCATGTCTTTTGAAAAAAAATTGCTGGAAAACCATCTGGACTGGGGCTTTTGTTTGCAGGAGAGCTGAACACCACCTCCTTAATCTGATCCTCCGAGAAAGGGGCATTTACATAGTTAATGTCCTCATCAGACAAGGATTTAATTATGATTATGTTTGGATCAATTGAAGCGAGCTGTGGTTGATTCAGAAGATTCTTGAAGAAGCGAATTGTGTGTTCTTGGACCTCTGCAATGTCCTCAATATCCTCTCCATGTTCATTTTGACATTTTTGAATAGCATTGTAGCTTTTTCTCACCCTCAGAGCTGCATAGAAATATTTGGTATTTGAGTCGCCTAACGAAAGCCAATGTTGTTTAGCTTGCTGTTTTGCAAATAATTCCTCCATATCTCTCTTTTCTATATAAGCTCTTCTACACTCCTTTTCCTTTTGGACCAACACATCATCCAGTGGGTCCTCCTGCAGTGCACATTGTACATGGGCTAGTTCCTCTCTGACCTTATTCACATTATGAGTGATATTCCCAAATGATTCCTTGTTCCACTGCTTAAGTGCATGCCTCACAGCTTTGAGTTTTTGACAGAGTACAAAGGAAGGAGTTCCCCTAATATCAGTCGAATTCGATGCTTCCCTAACTATGTTGAGGAAATCAGGATGCATAGTCCACATGTTAAGAAAGGTAAATGGTTTCTTTCCATGTTGAATATGAACATTACAATAAACATGCATCCGCCAGTGATTAGAGAAGATCGGAGGGGCAAATTGCATATAACTAGATGGGTAACATTGCATCAATTTGTCATTTACCAGAGTCCTATCAAGAGTTGCAGCAATTCTACTTTGACTATAATTCATATTACTCCAGGAATAAGAATGTCCCATGGATTTAATGTCTTGGAGGCCCGCAGCATGAAGAGCATCATTGAAGGAGTCAAGCAGAATCTGTGGAACAATTCTTCCTCCAAGTTTCTCATGGTGATAACGGATAGAGTTAAAGTCACCTGTCATAAGCCAAGGATCATTTGTCGCCATAAATGTTATAATCTGTCGCCATAAATGTTGCCTTAAGGACGGACAGTTAGAACCATACACCGCAGTCAAATGAAAAGAAGTGTTGTCCCTTTTGTTGGTGCATCTAGGATGGATGAATTGCTCATCTTCCAAAAATTTGCAAACCACAACCATAGTGTCATCCCACAGTATCCATATTCTACCTGACTTATGCTGCAAATCATTATTAGTAAAACTAGCACTTGGCCAAATTCTATTTTTAAAAGAACTAGCATTGGTTGATTTTATCTTAATCTCAACTAATATGACAATATCAAATAGATTATTCTTTAGCAACTCAACTAAATCATTGCACTTAGAGTGCTTATTTATACCTCTAACATTCCAAGCTAAAATTTTCATGATAAATAAATGAATTATTTTTGAGGGGTGGCTTAGAATTTCTTTTCCCACTTTTTTTGGCAACGCGGCATTTATCAACTTCATCCACCCCATTGAGGTTTTGGAATTTGGAATTACCTACCTCCACCCGAGCATTATCACCCCCATCTGCAATGTTCACGTGTAGTGCCCCAGAATTTATATAAATAATTTTTAGATTATAAATGGAATTTTTTGGAATTTATTAGGAATTTATAAGGGCTAAATATATTAATAAATGGATTATTGAACTAATAAATGGGTTATAAGGCCCAATGGTGTTAAATAATTAGCCTAGCCTATTCAATTAAGACTCAAAAGGTTTAAGGACCAAGCCCATTAAGTTTAGCCCATATTCTAGAGGGTTATTTAGCCTATTCACGAATTTTAAGGATAAATACTATTTTTATAGAAAATTATATAGATAAAATGAATAAAAGAGTTTTATTAAATTGAAACTATGCAGACGTTGGACGTAACGGTCTATCGGGCGACCGCTACAGTGGTGTAACACACCTAGACACGACCGTTACACCCTGCTGATTCCGTAAGTTGAAGAACTTACGAAAAGATTGGATCTTTGGGATCCTATCTGCAAGAGACCTAATTAGGAGAACATGTAAGGTTACTAGGGACTCTTAGGGATCAGGTTTTGGCCAACTATGGACTCTAGAATCGATCTAATCCTCAAACCCTAGTTAAATCCCTATAAATAGAACCCAATTCTGAACTGAGCGACCCTTACTTTTGGCTCGTGAAGAATCAAGGTAAGGAGATAGAATTTCGGGTAAGTTCTTTGGAACTTTTTGTTTATAATACTAAGGTATAACAACTCTCAAAATTTCATGTTAGGAGATCAAGTAACCAAGGAGATAAGGGCTTCTAAAGTCGCTGATTCTGTCATAGCAACCCAAGATTAAGAGTAAAGGACCACTGAAGATCAAGGAATTAGGACGCCCAACCGAGGTAATTAGAGTTCAGTGTTTTAGAACTTTTTGTTTCCATTAGATTAATCTTCTTACCCTCCAAATTTCACCGCTTTAGGTCAAGATATTGGAGAGTTAGGGCAACGTGAAGTTGCTGAAAAACTATAGGAAGAAGAGAACTAGGGCGTGTCTTGAAGACCCAAATTGGAAGTATAAAGCCCAGGGAAAAGGTAGGTCATCTCATGAACAGAAAAAAGATCTCGTTAGGGATAAAAGCCCTCTGATTTGACTTGATTTCATGTATTATAGATTGTGAATTTCATGTTTTAGTAAATTCATGCATACATGCATACCTTTAGCCTAACCAAAGATAAAAGATATCATCTTGTTTATTCACTGCGACCTATGCATATACCTGGCCTTTACTTCATTTATCATGGCTAGACTAGCTAGTGATTATGATTCTTCTTGCATGGACATAGTTCCTTATCTTTACTGTTAGCAGAAGCTCTGACGGATGAGGCTAGGACCGTCACATGATTGTAACGGCCCTACGATAAGTCGTCACACTCTCTGTTGTATTTAAATTGATCTGTTGTCTCTGAGGCACCATAGCAGGAGCGTTACCATACTGTAACGGCCCCTTGACAAACCGTCACATGGACTATAACGCACCTATGCTAGACCGTTAGAACACTATTTTCTGTCAACTCGAGACGGAATGGAAATTAGTCAAGTCTACTTATAAATAAGCCTAGTTATCTAAGTTTTGACCTGATATCATGACTTTGAGTTTATTTATTGATTCATGATAGGAATTGCATTATTACAAGCATTTGAAGTTATTTTGAGTTATGTTAATTTCATTGGCTAAACTTTATAGTTCATATTTAATTTATGATTTCAAATGATGAATTGACGGAGTTTTATAATGGTTTCACATCGTTTCCCAATCTTTTCTATCTATAGAGTCATTTTCTTTAAGTGCATGGCATATATTCCGATATATGGCCATTAGTTCACACTTTGCACAATAGGAACATTATCTTGAATATGAGGACCTCTATATTGGATATTCCCTCCAATGGACTAAGAAATCTTGTTTCAAGGCCTCCGTAATTCTCCGTGAGCCTGGGATTCCCACTAGGACACCGAGTTGGTTGTACCATGAAAGCCCAATTGTTAGAAAGCACTATCAAAGTTTCTGGTTCTAGATATGTAACGGATCCATATTAGACCGTCATACTCATATAACGGCCTAATATATGACCGTCACATTTACTGAGTCTGTTTTATTTATTTCTAGATTCAGCAATTCTAACGGATCAATGATAGACCGTCACGATCATGTAACGGCCCATTGATTGACTGTCACAGTTCTTGAGTGTTTTAACCTGAGGTTTGACCCAAGGGTTGATATTCCAAAGTTCCTAGATAGACTATTGATAGTCTTGGACTTGTCATATTGTTCAAGATACTTAATTTAATTTATGGAAAATAAGGAATGTACCGTTATGCTGCTGAATTATTTCCATAAGCATAACCTTATTTTAAGTCATTCTTCACTCACATTTCTTAATTGAAGTGTTCATTCATTGAACTATTGTAATCATGAGCTTATTGAACTTATTACATTCTTGGTCATACTTTATTGTTACATGCGTGGAAATAGCATGATTTATACTTGAAGATGCGATCGAGTACTGATTGTGTTCAAGGGCTCTATGTTAGTCCCCTTGGCTGATTGCCGGAAACATACTATTATAAACCATGAGGTATGATGCTACTGGCGTCGCATTGCGCTGGGAGTACTTTCTTTATAAATAAGTTAAAATCTGCGGCATCATGAAAATACTTGTACATGACTATTGCTTGATTTTTCACAGAAATTCACGTAGTACTTGCTCATAAGCAAAAGATGCTGGAGTGATGATTATGTGGCTTGCTAGTACATTCTTGAGATGTTCTTGCTCATGAAAGGCCATATCATGTTCTTGTGACATTCGTGCTAATTCATACTTGCTCATCCTATTATCTTTGTTACTTTGGTTATTCGCATGATTGATCGCATTCGCATGATTGTACCTAAATTCTTTAGAGCTAAAATGCTAATTACTTAAACATTGCCAATCATGTTGATGCTAAGATACCTACTGGGCAAGTGTGCTCATTACCTATTTCCAATCTTTTTCAGGAGATGGAAGTGATACGAATTCGGATTCGAGTTATACAAGTAGCGGGTCTGAGAGCAAATGAAAGTCATATCAAATTGAGAGTGAAGACTTAGGAAGTCTATAATGTTTAGATTGAGTTTATGTAATTTCTTGTTTCTTGAGTCCAGTGGAATGGAAAAAAGATGAAAATGTTATTGTACTGGAATACTTGATTATTAATGAAATAAAGTTGGAGTTTGAGTAATTATTGTGCGATTGCATTCTTATGTGTGATTGTCTTGCGCTCTGATCGTTCTTGTGATGTGACACCACCTTGGGGTGATAGTCATAAGACCAATGCTTCCTCGGACCTAAGTATGCAAGCACAACCACAAGGCTAAGAAGCCTACGTAAGCGGACCTTCGTATGGCGCACACACTCAACCCGGGGGTAACTCGGGGATGCCGAGTCGAGGAAGTGGGACAAGACCCTTGCTGGTAGAGGGCCAGCAACATCCAAGGTAAACCTCCCCTTGGGGAACGGATATCCAACTCAATGAGCCGGCAATGGCCAAAGGGCGCGGGTCACTCACTCACACCCACGGTGGTCGCACAAAGACAGTGGAGCCTTAGGATCGGGCGCTCTCTCCCTAACCGACGGCGCAATTGGAGAATATTAAATGAAAAAGCATAAATGAGAGCAAGGGACGAGTTCTCACCTAGCCGGTTTGAAGAAACCGACTCCGGTCGGAGACGGGGGCGAGCGGGGAGGCGAGGGGAGCACCCGCATGCCGCGTCGATGAAGCTTCAAACCTACGAGTGTAATTATTACATGAACTACCCCCATGCAAGGGGGGGAATCTTGGGGTGGGGATTATGTGGTTACAACCAAAACTGCCTTCACGCAGGGAGGGGCCTTCAGCCGGCCAAGCGGGGAGGGGAGAAACGGGGGAAAGAACGCCGAATGAAGACGGAGATCAGCTCTGCCTGCTCTCTGCGAGTGCTGACAGACAGTCGAAGAAGTAGTTGCTGTGACTGCTTCTGAATTTTTCTGATGACGGGACAAGCGGGGAATTCTTCGTAACTGGAGCGGGATGATGCCTGAATTTTCTTGATTTATGTGGTCGTCGGGTCTGGTCGGGGAAGAGGGTTGAATAGGGAAGCAGGTTGTTCTTGACTGTCGCAGAACCTCAGCAGCTAAATGATAAGGGTACCACTGGCGCTTCAGAACTCCAATTTAAGCATGGCTGGTACCGATGGATTCGTTGTCGAGTCTTCTTCGAAACGCAAGCACGGGGACGCCAAATGATATTAGAGTAGACCGGTAGAACTTGAACAAGGAGGGGAGGTCGGAGTAGACTGACAAGAAACAGAACCAAGCACCTGGAGGAAGAAATTGATAACTCTTGATTCCGGTTGTCAATCGGAGTTCCACTTCTTGATCCTGGAAGTCGACAGGTCTAGAAAGAAGTTTGTAGAAGAACTCTCGCCCAGATTCATGCTAGAATTACCGTGGAAGAGCTTCCACTCAGGTTCTAGTCCTCTGCCTGAGAAGTCTTGCGCAGTCGTAGTAGATCGCCTCCTCCGAACAGCTCCGACCTTGGAAGCCGGCGGGACCACCACCGTTGGAAAGCTGACTCGAAGACAATTCCAGCAATATAAGACTTACCACCTGGTTCAATGAGTAGACGATGGGACAGCCTCTACAACCAACAGCTTCTTTGCTGCCTCCAAATAGTGAACTGCAGGTTGATGATGATGGGGGAAATGGGGTGAATAGGTGTGGGAGTGACCCCTAGTTGTGAGGGGGCCTGGGAGGGGGTGTTCTAAGGTGTAGGAGAGGGAGAATGGGGTCTGGAATGGGGTGTTTGCAGTTGGTGAGAGAGGAGCTATAAATTTGGGCTTGGAGGGAGAAGGGGGAAGGTGAGGGGGGCACAAGTGGGTGGAGGGAATGTGAGTTTGAATTTCCTTTAATGTGGGGTGATCAATGGTGGTCTTGGGGATGGGAAGAAGTGCCTTGGGAAGGTGGATGGCTGCTTGGAGAAGGGGATGGGTAGTTGGGGGTTGGAGGGTGGGGTGTGGATTGGTGGAGGGTCTCTTGGGACTAGGGGGAAGTAATGATGGCTTGTGGGAAGTTGTAGAGGATTTAATGGAGGAAGGTGGGAGGGTGGAGGTGGTTGGGAGGGGAGGAGAGAGAGAAGGGGGCGCCCTCCTCTTGGAGGGAGAGAGAGAGAGAGGAGAAGGGGGGGTAGGTGGGATTCACTCCCTAGGGCTTCTCACCCAAATAATGGATTCACTCCACTAAGAAAATTTGAACTCTCAAATGGCAATTCTTCATTCCTTGATTGATTCTTTCAAATGGGGGGAAATGGGGTCATATATATAGGCAACCCACATTTTACAAAAAAGCCCTTGACACTTGACGCATTGACAAATAACCAACAAGGTAGGGGCGCCCATGGGCCAAGTCCACTGGGTTGGGCCCAATAGCTAGTCTAAATTAGCCTAAAGAGACTCAAACTTAGGGAAATAAACCAAAGACCTAGATACATGACTCTAATAAAAGGGAAATTATAACGATATGACTCAATAAAAATAAATAAATACAACATAGGACTCATAATAAATGGCTAGACCATGACGTACGCCTCCGGGGTGACGAGAAGGGCCGAGAGTGCCAGGACGGATGGTGATGACCCCATCATACTCCCGGGGTGCGGAGAACTCGACTCCGTCGAGTAAGAGTCATTCCCTCTTTGGAAAGGTGCAGAACGGGTACCGCTCACATGTCTTCCGAAAGAAGCCGATTCTTCCACCTAGCGAGGTAGTGCCCGTACACCTTGCTCCGAGTGATGATTTCCTGTTCATCCAATATTCTCTCAAGTTGCTTACGTCGGGCTTCTCTGGGCTGATGGTGCTCTCATGGGGAGGGGTGGGTGCTCTCTCAAGGGAGGAAGGGGGCTTGAAATCCTCACTTGGTGCCACCGTGGGTCCCTTGTGTGGCACAAGGCCTTCCACATTAAGACTGAATTTAACTCCGTATCCCTCGAGGAGGCCTAACTTATGAGTAGTGGGGCTAGTGCACCTCAAAACCTGGAAGGGGCTGATCCCACAAAACCTCAATCTTGAGTTGTCTCTATGTAAGAGCCTCTGATTCCTCACCATCCCGGAATCACCCATTTGGATTTCTTGGTGGCGCCAGTGAGTCGGTCGGTCTTTTGTAAATTTCATGACTCTTGTTGATGTGCTTGCAAGGTTATCATGCAATTTTGTGAATGCTGTCCTTTTAGTGCTTATGGGTGGACCTGGACAACCATAGATGGACCTATCATGCCATGATGGCATATGGACCTTGATGAACCTTGGTGGGCCGGGGCAACCAAATGTGGCCCTATCATGCATGGACTTTCTAACAAAGGTTGGAGGGTCGGGGCATCCGTAGGTGATCCGGTCATCTATGGGGGAGACAAATGCCGGGGGACCCAAACATCCAAGAATGCTCCTATCATGCTTAAGACTCATGATGAGTGAAGGTGGACCATTACATCCGAATTTGAATCACTCATGCTTTCTACTTGACATGTAGGTGATATGAATGAATGGACCCAACATAATGTTCATGTCAATTGGTGTAGTAAGCCTAGACACATGCATGCTTTTTCTAAAGGTGACTTTCATGTGTATAGGTGTGGGACAACCTTTGAACTCCCATTGGAAAGGATCGAATAGATCTAAGAAGGTGGTCATCATGGGGTGGGGCACAACCTTATTACCTAGGGGTATGTGGCCCAAGGTCATGGCTCCCAAGGTGTAACCCGGGTCTAGGATGGGGTGAATTAGGTCAAACGTGGTGGGTTGGGATAGGGAATGGTGGGTGGTGGATAAGGTGGTTGGGTTCCATGGGTTCTTTGACCCCCATTGGAAGGGATCAAAGGGATCATAAAAAGGGTTATCGAGGGGGAGGGGCCCTATGTCCTCAAAATCCTCAAATAGTGGTGGGTCATCCTCCTCTAATGAGACAATGGGGCCAAAGTTCTTGGTGGGTGGGTCGGCCATGAAGGGAGGGTTTGGCTTTCTACCCGAGATAAGAAGTTCTAAATTGAGGAGAAGGCTGGGCTCATCGGGTGTAAGGAGGAATAGAAGGAGGTCGCTAGTGTAGCAACCAATGGTGCAAATCGAGGTGATAGACCCGATGCATAGGTGTAGGAGGCCAAAGCTCCTAGGTTGTTCGGCCATAGGGGTCAACATGCTAGTGAACTCAATTTGCCATGCTAAGCCCCTAAGAAAATCCTCTAAGGTCTCCACTTGATAGGATGCTTGGATTGTGGTGTGATAGGAGAAGAAGGGCACTATGGGAAAATTTTATTCTATGGGTGGGCAAACATGGGCCGAGATCTCTCTAATTAGGCTCTCCCTTAGCCAACTAACAAGGGGTTCTCCTAAGATGAGCTTGGCACCAACTAGAGAGGGTGGTGTAGGGTGAAGATTATCATGTGGGGTTTCTTCTTCAACTTGGACATGGATTTCCTCCAAGGTAGGGAGTGGGTTTGGAGTGTTCACCACTATTGGATCGGGTATGAGTTCTTCTACTAATGAGGTGAGATGGTCTTTTGGGGTGATGAGGGTTGGTGTGTGGTGCTCCCGGGGTAGAGGGTAAAGGGAAATTTGATTTGGAATAGGGAGGGGAAGTAGTGGAGGTTTAGGACATGGGAGTTTTGGGGGAGGGAGTGGGAGATGAGTTGGTTGGGGTGGCTTGAGTTGGTCGGTCTTGTTAGTGTTGGTGTGCTACAGGCCAATTTCGGGTCGGGTAGGCCCAATAGTTGTACGATCTTGTTCATTAATAAAGTGGTGTTTGAGCGTAAATATGCGATTGTGTTACTTTACGTTGTCCCTAGGATATGTGGTTGTAAAGTCAGCTCGAGATTGGATCTCGAACATGAGACTTACTTTACATGAACACATACCTTAAATTGTTCCTGGTTGGAGGGTAATCACTCGGAGACTTTGATTACCTATTAAACCAGTACACATGATGTGTCAGTGACCAGTCTCATGGTCATTGGTGCGGGGCACCAACACATATGTGTAGGTGTATGTCCTTGGAGGATGTGCACTGAACTGATCGGCTATTGGATCTTCAGATGGTTGATTATACCTAATGTCAACTGAAGATCCAATGGTGACAGTAGCATCGTTGGTCCTTTGACCTGAGACATTGATCAGATCTCACACGAGGATTGGAATGGTTTAATTATTTAGCTAAGTGACTTTAACCATAAGTCATGAGTTGCCGAGTCATTAACTACTCCAGGATACGTGTGAAGATCATCAATGGTCAAGAAGGGATCGCTCACTGTCGGGTATATATCAGACAGTTAATGGGTCATGACATTGACGCTCCGTTAAATCCCTGGCCAGGGTCGTGTGAGTTCGTTTAGAACGGACGTCATACACTTTAAGGAGGTCATAGTCAAATGGCACGATCATGGGGTTTGACAGATACCGTACCCTCGATCGTACCAGACTCATAGAAGGAGCGAGGGATTATATCGATGTGATAACTGTGGACTTACAGGTACCAGACATGCTGGTTTAAACCCGGCGTCTTCTAGGATCACGCGGATTTGCTTGACCCAACGTGATCGAAGGTTCGGAATGAATTAAACTATTATTCGACTCTTTTAGAAGCGAATAATACGTTTAATTTACTTCTAATTAGGAATTAGAAGTTAATTGGCCTTAAACTAGAGTGACTGTGGGCCTAGAGGATCACACACAATGGATTCTTGGGTGACGGATAATTATTATACAAATGTATGTATTATTTCCTTTTAATTCCTTTTGGAAAGGAGTGTAAACGGAGTTTAATACATATGTATAATATGAGATAGGACATATATACAGTTTTGGTCTTTTAGAACGCTTTTCTAATAAACCTAAACTCTATATATAGCTACCTACGTGAAGCTCATTCGAGCCTTCACTTCTTCCAACCTCTTAAGCTTAAGCAAGCACATAAGCTTAAGAGGATGATTAGCCTCCCCCTTGTTGTGCCCCTGTGTGGTTTTGATGATGACTGACACACCATGAGTCACACTGAGGTGTGCTAATTAATATAGATGACTGATTGACTGCTTGAATATCTGATTGCTTTATCTGATTGTTTGCTTGAATAGTTAATTCATGAATATGGCTAGATTGGGTTAACGTAGTGGCTAATTATTTGTTCATGCATTACTCTATTTGTCAAGTGTATACATCAGTCAGCATTGCACTTTGTTCACGAAGTCTAAACACTGCTGGATGTTCATGTCTGCACATTGGTGCTTTTCCCTACGTTCTGGCTAAGTCTTTACAGCCTCATTCTTACCTTCGTTCAAAGCCAAAGTCTACACAACGCCCTTCATTGAAAGTCTACATTCGCTGCAGAGCTCACTGTCAAGTCTGTACATTGGGTTCACATCTTCAAGTCTGTACATTGGGTTTACATCTTCAAGTCTGTACAGCCGTTTGCATTGGATTTAAAGTCTATACATTGCACTGTTCCTTTCATCTTCGTGCTGTTCATGATCACTACACTTCGTGTTGTTTCCCCTCACTAACACGAAAAGATTTCGTGTCGTCTGAGCTTACAACACTTCGTGTTGATTTCCATGCTTGACAGGAAAACTTGTGTGAGGTATACTTCGTGTTGTTCTATCCTTGTCGTCCTTGTCTTCAAGTCATTTTTCTTGCGTCTTTGAGTCTTCATACGTTTCACTTCGTGTTGTTTTCATATTTTCCTATTTAGCTCTATCTTCGTGTTGTTTTTCTGACCCAGTGTACTTTTTGCTTTGAGACCACACCTCGTGTTGATTTCAACTCTTCGTCTTCGTGTTGGTTTCTGTTCTCGTCTTCGTGTCGTTGTCAGTCCGTGTCGTTTCACCTCGTGCCGTTCTTATCTGACCTCGTGTCATCTTCCTTGTTGTATTAGCCTTGTTACCTCGTGTTGTTTCCTTCTTACTTCATGCTGTTATCATATAAACCACGTGTTCTTCTCTTGTAGTATTTTAGCTTTTGTTCTCACTGACTTCGTGTCGTTCTCCTTGTTGTGTCTTCGTGTCATTTTTGTTCTATTGCGTACAGAACATTGCAGCACCTCGTGTTGCTTTCTGTGCCACCTCGTGTCATTCTTTGTGTAGTGTGTGTTTTTGTCACCACTATACTTCGTGTCATTTTTCTCTGTAGTGTTAAGCGTTATTAGTATGTATCACGTGTCGTTCTCTTCGTAGTGTTTGTTTTGTTACAGTGACACGTCGTGTCGTTGTTCGTTACTTCGTGCTGTTTTCATCATCTTCGTGTTGTTCTCTTTGTAGTGTTATCTCTGTAACCTTGTGTATCTCGTGTCGTTTTCAGTGCATCTAGAACTGCTACCACATACCTCGTGCAGCTTTAGTTATTGTGGCCCTAGGTTCTAATCGTGCTAATTCCTTGCAGGAGAAGAAGAAGAAGATGGTCTGAAGAACATTTCCGATGTCTGGGCAGCACGTGATCTGAGGCTGGAATGAAGCCTGCTGAGAGACTGCCACGTGGTCCTAATATTTAGGGCTGAAAGTGTGGAGGCCACAAGACGGAGCTGCCGCTGCTGCTCCTGCTATATATATATGAGCCTTCTTCCACAGAAAGAAGTGAGATCGAGGGGGGCGAAAGGTGGAGTCGATATAGAGAGCCACGATCCAGACAGAGAAGAAGAAAAGGAAAAGAAGAGGAGAAAGAGTGTGAGAAAGAGAAAGAGAGTGAGAAAGAGAAAGAAAGAGAGATCGAGATAGCAGAGTGTGAAGAGAAGAAGAGGAAGAAGAATAGAGAAGAAGAGAGAGCTAGAGTGATAGAAGCGTCAACTGAAGATCTGTTCTTGCTGGGCCGTGGATCAAATCAGGCCAGCCAGCTCCTGCGAGAGCCACATTTGATTTTATCGTTTCAGCTTTCTGTTGCTGGTTTCGTTTTTCTTTTGATCTTTTCACTTGCTGTATTTCCGATTCTCTATAGAGAGGTCGGGGTCCCTCCTGTTGGTTTAGGAGAAGGGAGATTGCTATCTCCAGTTGCAAGTAGCTGGGTGCTACTTGTGGGTTCCCTCCGGTTTGGAGGAAGGGAGATTTGATCTCCGGTTCTGGGCTTGTGGATTGCAAGTCCAGGGGTCCCTCCGGTTGGGAGGAAGAGAGGTCCTACACCTCTGGTTTGCAGGTGACTTAGTGTCACTTGTGTTTCCCTCTGGGTTTCAGAGGAAGAGAGACTTAGGTCTCTAGGTTTCCCTCCAGTTTGGAGGAAGGGAGGATTGATCCTCCGGTTCTAGTCTTGTGGGTTGCAAGACTAGGTGTTCCCTCCGGTCTGGAGGAAGAGAGACTTGCGTCTCTAGTTTGCTAGTGACTGGTGTCACTAGTGGTTCCCTCCGGTTGGGAGGAAGAGGGGAGGTTGTTCCCCTGGTCAAGCTGTTTGGCAGCATTTGTTGCAGACTGAGTCTACTGTGCTAGTGTGACTAGTGGAAGCCACACTCGGGTTGAGTGTGGGGTGGATGTAGGTCAGGAGGACCGAACCACCTAAAAACCCCTTGTGCATTGTGGTTTGGTTTATCTACTTTTGCTTCCGCTAGATGATTGCATAGGGGCGCTCTAAGCGTTTGGCTTCTGTTTGAGCAGAAGTGTTGATTAGTTTTCTTAGAATATTTTAATCTGTCAAGAGAGCGAAATTCCAGTTGAGCTTCAGATTGTCGAATCTGTCTTGTTATTATTCTAGTTTTTAATTGGGTGAAGGTTTTTTAAATGGGTTATATTCATTCACCCCCCCTCTGAATACTGCACCGAAACCAACAATTGGTATCAGAGCGGTTCTCTGATTGATCAGATCCAACGATCTGCAGAGGATCCTATTGTCCCTTGGTGCATTTCTGACTTTACTCTTTGCTGCATAAATCTACTTGCCAATCTAATCCATGGGTTCTCCACCGGTTTACAATGGTTCTAACTTTAATTCATGGGTTAGCAGTCTACACAATTATGTGGATTTGATGGATCCGGATCTGTGGAAGTTAATTTCACATGGTCCTCATAGACTGCCAAAGGAAGAGTCCAAATGGACTAAAAGTGATAGATTAAGAAATGGAGAGAATCAGAAAGTTTTGAGATTAATGAAAAAAGCTATTGACAAGGCTCTACATTCTTGTTTTTATGACTGCAGGTCTGCAAAGGACATTCTGGATCAGTTGAAACTAGTTCAGAGGATGAATGAGGACAGCTATCTGATGACTGAAAAGAGTGACCATAGCAGTGAACAAGATGAATTTGAAGATGCTGTGGAGGTAAACACTTTCGAGAATTTCACTTTAGATGACTGGGAAGATGCATATGCTAATCTGTTACACTCCCATGAAAAAATGAGTAAGAGGTATAGAAGACTGAAAAAGAAGCTGGAAAAACTAGGAGGTGAAAATCTTGAAACTCTGAAAACTGAAAATGAAATATTCAGAAGACAGATAACATAGTGTGATTCTATTAGTTCAGACTTAGATCATTTCAAATCTGAAAAACAATCTCTTATGAAACAAGTTGCTCTACACAAAAAGGAGCGTCAAGAGTTTGTGTGTGAAATTACTGAACTAAAGGAAAGGCTTAGCTTAGTTGATCAGGCTCACAACAATGATATTGTTCAAAATAAAAAATTGGTGAGAGAATTAGAATGTGTCAACTCTGAATTGGAAAAAATGAAATCTGCAAATGAAATACTCAATAATCAGCTCAAGGAATTTGAACTCAAATCAATAAATCTCGAAAAAGAAAATAGATTGATTTCTGAAAAACTAGAGGCTGATAGAGTAACAAATTCAGAGATTCAGAAAAATCTTGACAAATTTCAATCTGAAAAACAACAAGAAATGTTTTATGAATGTCAGTCTTCAACAGATAAATGGGTGTTTGATGATGAAATCCTAGAGCAGAACAACAAACTGAAAGAGGAAATCAATGAGTTGAAACACCTAAACACACAGCTGACAGATAGGCTAATGACAATTGAAAAAGGCAAGAGTGTAAGTGTGGATAGTTCTGATAGGTTGATGAATGCTGAACAAGAAATTGAGAGCCTAAAAACCATCAACCTAATGTTAAATGGAAATGTCAGTTGTAGTGAACAGAAAATAGCTGGATATGAGCTTACTATCACATCCCTTCAACAAGAAGTTGATGATCTTTACAAGTCCCTATCTGAAGCTGACAAGGAAATAGAATTAAAACAGGAAGTAGAAAAACTCAAAAGCCTGAATGATGCCTTGCATCAACAAGTAATTTCCTGTGAAACAGATTTGTCCACATATGAGGCTAAAATTGCTGATTTGAATTCTGAGATTAAAGATTTAAAAATTTCTCTATCAAAATTTGTCAAAGGTAAGGACAATCTGAATAAGCTTCTTGGAAAGAGTGATAACTTTGAGAGAAAGGGATTGGGCTATAGTCCGACAAATAAAAGGAGTAATGGGAATAAAACATCCACTATTTTTGTTAAAGCTTCCAATCAGAACACAACCTCTGCTCCTTCTGTCTTCCAATTCACTGCACAAAAATCTATTGTGAAACCCAAAACTGTGGAACAAACTCAAAAACTGAAAAAGAGTGAAATTTCACAGAAGAAGGATAAAGACACTCCTCTTGCAATAAGAAAGGCTACACACAATTCACATGATCTCACACACTCTCATATTAAAAAGGGGTCATGTTATTATTGTGGGAAAGGAGGTCACATAATGGAAGACTGCAGATTGATGTTAAAGGATGAGCATGCTAGTGGAACTTTACATTAAAAAAATCTCTCTGATAGAAACCATGCTACTAGGAAGCCTAATGCTTCATGCTATTATTGTGGGAAGCATGGTCATCTCATGAATGAATGTTTTATCATGAAAGAAGACAATAAACTACATGCCAGGTCTTCCATGCACTTTTATGATCCATGTGGATCTAAACACAACTCTAGTCAGCACATTGTGTGCTTCAATTGTAATAAGCCTGGGCACAAGGCTGCTGAGTGCTGGTTTAGATCTACTCGGGGTAAAAATAGTTTTCATAGAAGAAATTCTTTTGCATGCTCCCACTATGGGAAAAATGGGCATACAGTCAAGGACTGTTGGTATGTTCAAAAGAACTATGTTAAACCCCATTTTGTCAAATTCCCTGTAAAACCTTTTGTGAAAATTTCATGCTATAGCTGTGGGAAGCCAGGCCATAAATCTGCTGAATGTTGGATGGTTAAGAACAAGCATCAAACAGCTCATGCATATAACAGAAAATCTTATGAACATGTTTATAAACATCACCCTGCTGTTAACATGTATCATAAGAACCAAAAACCAGCCATTTTATGTAGATACTGTGGAAAAGTTAGACATTCTATGGATGACTGTTCACTGATGAAATTGGATGATAATCTTGCTATGAAAATGTTTAGAATACATGTTAGCGTTAACGCAGGACCCAAAGCTGCTTGGGTCCCTGCAGGATCAAGATGATCAAATAATCTGCAGGTGTGCCTTGGACTGAGGAACAAAGAGGGGTAAAGTAAACCAAGGCACCCAAGATGATAAAGCCCCATTCAGGTAAATTTTGAAAACTTTGTATTCTGAGTTGTGTGATCTGAATGCACTGCAGATCATGATAATTCTTTTGCGCATTGTCTAACTAAAACTAATTGGAAAAATCTGAAATGCTCATGAAAATGATTGAGTTTACTTCTAAATGCATTTGCACACAAATGCCATGATGAATGATATGCCAAACTCCTTGTATGTTGAATTGCACTATGATGCATGACCACTTTGGTATATCAAATGGTAAGCTACTACAGGGCAGAGGAAATCTGTCTGGAAGTTCTTACTTTGTGTGAGATGGTCTTTCAGACCAAGTTCTCCACCTAGTACCATGGGTCATATCTCCTCATAGGGCAGTCTGAATGAGCATAAACCTTGAAATCATGTTTCAATGCTTTGATTGCATATCAGAGAATGTCCGCATCTTCATGTGAATATTTTTGCTTCATGTCCGTGCATACATGTAGTTAATTGCATTGCATTTCATTACATTGAAAATGCCGAAAAGATACATTGAATGCATACATTTAGGGGGAGCATTATTCATACATCTGAATTCACTCAACTGTCTTGAGATTTACTGCATAGCATGTTAAATCAGTTGTTGCATAATCATTCATCATCTACATTGTCTGCATGACATATATGATGATTCAGCGTTTTTAGTTAGAGGGAATCATTGCATAGCATATCACTTCTTTGAAAAATAAAAAAAAAGGGAGGGAACTGTCACTGCATATAGATAGGGGGAGCATGCTTAATCCGTTCTTCTCCAGCTATATGATTCATCTTGTCATATCTGAAGTGTCAGTGATTCCATCATTTAAAGTGGTATCAAATGATTTCTTGACTACTTCTGAAGTTGTTCATAATCTGAATGCTTACCTTATTGGTATCTGTTTGTGTCTCCCAAATCTGCTGAATGAGAGCTTTTCCTCTATTCAAGTCAACTTTGAATCTCTTTGCTCAAGAGCAGCTCATTTGCTACAATTCCTTATGATGCTGTTTAGTGAATATTCTCACTTGAATTACTCTGCTGAGATATGAAGTAAACCTTCAGCCTGAATACTACTTCATAAAAGTTAAAATACCTTTAATGAGGAACCTTCCATTATACATGCTTAAGAACATTTGTTAACTGGAAGTGGTTTAAGTCTTATGTACTCTTGTTTGGTTACAAGTAACTTGAAAATATCTGCTTCAACCTCTTAATAAACTTGAACTGTCTGCTTCATGTTAATTCATGTAAGACTTTCTGAAATCTGAAAAGTTGATATCCATGTCTACGTTGACTGAGATATATAGTGTATGTGGTTGTTCCTAAACAACTAACTAGTTCTGAATCCTTTTTAAGAAAAAATATGGACAGAGCAATGACTGTGGCTACTGAGAAACCTGTCCAAAGGATTGTGTCATGAAGTACCATGGTTAACTCTGTTTAAAGAGATGATTGGAAATTATTGTGAAACTATGGCAGAGCAATGGCATAGTTGTATTGAGTAACTGGGGAGTCTGGCCTCTGATCAAGGTGTATCCTCACGCCAAAGATACTTTTAATGCTACCTATGTTCTCTAAAATGGGAGAAACAATACGGTTGTCACACTGAGTAACTGGGGATTCTGACCTCTGATCAAGGTGTCTCTCCACGTCAAAAGGTGCTGTTAAACTAAAATTGTTCATTAAAGAAAGATTTGAACAAGTGTAAATCAAATTCTGAACGAACAAGTAAAATTCAGGAGCATTCACTTGTGTCTCTTTTAAAGCTGTCATGGAAAGTAAACTAATTAAGATAGAAGTTGGTTAAACTAGAATCTTATATGAGCTTGTAGTTCCTTTTTTTTTTATTAAGTGTTGGTTCAGATATGAGTACAATTTCTTTTGAAAATTTCAGTTTACATCATTCTTAAACCATATCTGACAATCAAGGTTTCATAAGCTTTTATGATGGAGGAATCCAGAACTTAAGACTTTGAGTTTATGAAGTTGGTATCTTGCTGAAAAAGTTCATTATCTCAATTTTCACAAATCGTTGAATCTGCTCATCCTATTGCCCTTTATCACTGTGATTTGATTCAGACTGGTTGTCACATATGAGAGTTGTTGTCTCTGGATAACCAGAGTTCATCCTTGTAGATTTCTTTTGCATCAAGGATCATAGGGTGGAATTCTCTGGTCTGTTTGAGAGTCTACATGCATAAGGGGGCAATGTGCTAGATTGTCTGATCGTGTTATTTGTCTGCATTAGCTTTATATCTTCTGCCATGTCAAAGGGGGAGTATTGTTGCATATGCATGACTGCATAAGTTGTTTGACTAAGGGGGAGAATTGTTTTTAATTACTTCTGATATTGTGTTGCCATCTTCTGCTGAACTATCTTGAGTGTCTCATATGACATCTCTGGTTTATTCGTTTTGCTAAACTAAAAGGGGCAGCTTAGTCAAAAAGGGGGAGTTTTTAATTAACAATTGGTTTTAATTCACTCTTCAACTCATGTCTTTTTGCTGAAGGCAAAGGGGGAGAAGAATCTAATCTGAGTCAGTGTAACTCATAGTGTTACCATCATCAAAAAGGGGGAGATTGTTGTGCCCCTGTGTGGTTTTGATGATGACTGACACACCATGAGTCACACTGAGGTGTGCTAATTAATATAGATGACTGATTGACTGCTTGAATATCTGATTGCTTTATCTGATTGTTTGCTTGAATAGTTAATTCATGAATATGGCTAGATTGGGTTAACGTAGTGGCTAATTGTTTGTTCATGCAATACTCTATTTGTCAAGTGTATACATCAGTCAGCATTGCACTTTGTTCACGAAGTCTATACACTGCTGGATGTTCATGTCTGCACATTGGTGCTTTTCCCTACGTTCTGGCCAAGTCTTTACAGCCTCATTCTTACCTTCGTTCAAAGCCAAAGTCTACACAATGCCCTTCATTGAAAGTCTACATTCGCTGCAGAGCTCACTGTCAAGTCTGTACATTGGGTTCACATCTTCAAGTCTGTACATTGGGTTCACATCTTCAAGTCTGTACAACCGTTTGCATTGGATTTAAAGTCTATACATTGCACTGTTCCTTTCATCTTCGTGCTGTTCATGATCACTACACTTCGTGTTGTTTCCCCTCACTAACACGAAAAGATTTCGTGTCGTCTGAGCTTATAACACTTTGTGTTGATTTCCATGCTTGACAGGAAAACTTGTGTGAGGTATACTTCGTGTTGTTCTATCCTTGTCGTCCTTGTCTTCAAGTCATTTTTCTTGCGTCTTTGAGTCTTCTTACGTTTCACTTCGTGTTGTTTTCATATTTTCCTATTTAGTTCTGTCTTCGTGTTGTTTTTCTGACCTAGTGTACTTTTTGCTTTGAGACCACACCTCGTGTTGGTTTCAGCTCTTCGTCTTCGTGTTGGTTTCTGTTCCCGTCTTCGTGTCGTTGTCAGTCCGTGTCATTTCACCTCGTGCCGTTCTTATCTGACCTCGTGTCATCTTCCTTGTTGTATTAGCCTTGTTACCTCGTGTTGTTTCCTTCTTACTTCGTGCTGTTCTCATATAAACCACGTGTTCTTCTCTTGTAGTATTTTAGCTTTTGTTCTCACTGACTTCGTGTCGTTCTCCTTGTTGTGTCTTCGTGTCGTTTTTGTTCTATTGCGTACAGAACATTGCAGCACCTCGTGTTGCTTTCTGTGCCACCTCGTGTCATTCTCTATGTAGTGTGTGCTTTTGTCACCACTATACTTCGTGTCATTTTTCTCTGTAGTGTTAAGCATTATTAGTATGTATCATGTGTCGTTCTCTTCGTAGTGTTTGTTTTGTTACAGTGACACGTCGTGTCGTTGTTCGTTACTTCGTGCTGTTTTCATCGTCTTCGTGTTGTTCTCTTTGTAGTGTTATCTCTGTAACCTTGTGTATCTCGTGTCGTTTTCAGTGCATCTAGAACTGCTACCACATACCTCGTGCAGCTTTAGTTATTGTGGCCCTAGGTTCTAATCGTGCTAATTCCTTGCAGGAGAAGAAGAAGAAGATGGTCTGAAGAACATTTCCGATGTCTGGGCAGCACGTGATCCGAGGCTGGACTGAAGCCTGCTGAGAGACTGTCACGTGGTCCTAATATTTAGGGCTGAAAGTGTGGAGGCCACAAGACGGAGCTACCGCTGCTGCTGCTGCTCCTGCTATATATATATGAACCTTCTTCCACAGAAAGAAGTGAGATCGAGGGGGGTGAAAGGTGGAGTCGATATAGAGAGCCACGATCCAGACAGAGAAGAAGAAAAGGAAAAGAAGAGGAGAAAGAGTGTGAGAAAGAGAAAGAGAGTGAGAAAGAGAAAGAAAGAGAGATTGAGTAAGAGATCGTGATAGCAGAGTGTGAAGAGAAGAAGAGGAAGAAGAATAGAGAAGAAGAGAGAGCTAGAGTGATAGAAGCGTCAACTGAAGATCTGTTCTTGCTGGGCTGTGGATCAAATCCAGGCCAGCCAGCTCCTGCGAGAGCCACATTTGATTTTATCGTTTCAACTTTCTGTTGCTGGTTTCGTTTTTCTTTTGATCTTTTCACTTGCTGTATTTCCGATTCTCTGTAGAGAGGTCGGGGTCCCTCCTGTTGGTTCAGGAGAAGGGAGACTGCTATCTCCAGTTGCAAGTAGCTGGGTGCTACTTGTGGGTTCCCTCCGGTTTGGAGGAAGGGAGATTTGATCTCCGGTTCTGGGCTTGTGGATTGCAAGTCCAGGGGTCCCTCCGGTTGGGAGGAAGAGAGGTCCTACACCTCTGGTTTGCAGGTGACTTAGTGTCACTTGTGTTTCCCTCTGGGTTTCAGAGGAAGAGAGACTTAGGTCTCTAGGTTTCCCTCCGGTTTGGAGGAAGGGAGGATTGATCCTCCGGTTCTAGTCTTGTGGGTTGCAAGACTAGGTGTTCCCTCCGGTCTGGAGGAAGAGAGACTTGCGTCTCTGGTTTGCTAGTGACTGGTGTCACTAGTGGTTCCCTCCGGTTGGGAGGAAGAGGGGAGGTTGTTCCCCTAGTCAAGCTGTTTGGCAGCATTTGTTGCAGACTGAGTCTGCTGTGCTAGTGTGACTAGTGGAAGCCACACTCGGGTTGAGTATGGGGTGGATGTAGGTCAGGAGGACCGAACCACCTAAAAACCCCTTGTGCATTGTGGTTTGGTTTATCTGCTTTTGCTTCCGCTAGATGATTGCATAGGGCTAAGCGTTTGGCTTCTGTTTGAGCAGAAGTGTTGATTAGTTTTCTTACAATATTTTAATCTGTCAAGAGAGCGAAATTCCAGTTGAGCTTCAGATTGTCGAATCTGTCTTGTTATTATTCTAGTTTTTAATTGGGTGAAGGTTTTTTAAACGGGTTATATTCATTCACCCCCCCTCTGAATACTGCACCGAAACCAACACCCCTTTCTCCCTCTTGCTCTCTCTCTCTCCAGAAGGTGATAGAGCCGGGGAAGGTCGTGCCGGGGAGGTACCGTCGCTGCGCAAGGGTCCGTGTGGATCTGCTCTAGAGGCCGCACAGCTATGCGGCTCGGTTTCTCAGCATCGGGCTTAGCGGACAGCGTCGTTCCACGCAAGGTGAAACACGCAACCTGTAATTAGGGTATTAGAAACACCGATTAGAGCACAGATTAAGCTTTCCATAACACCGGGATCGGGCAAATGAAATTTTTGTTATCCGCTGCATCGCCCGTTGGTGCTGTGCGAAACCTTACAGGTCTTGGGGGGAGTCTCCCTTATAGGAGAAGATGGAGGGGTAGTGGTGGTCCTTATTGGGGAAACTGGGTCGATTAGGGGTTTCTTCCCCTTGGGATCGGCCGGGGTTTTGGTTGGGGTGTGGGGACTCTCAAGGGGTTAGGTGGGGGGGTGGATGCTTGGATTATTTGGGTCTTAAGGGATAAGATTTGGTGGTGAAGTGTAGTGGCGATAGTTGAGAGGGAATTTGTTGGGATTTGTGGGGGAGGAGGCCTAAATGCGGTCTCAAGCGGGCCGGGTGGGGATGGAGGAGTGATAGTGCTCCTCGGGCTAGGGGTGTTCGAGTAGGAGGGGTGGGAATATTTAGGGATGTAGATCTTCCTAAGTTCTACCTTCATATCATCCCATGAGGAAATGGGCTCTTGCCTCCTAACCCTTCTTAATCCCTCTATGTGTTCCCACTTACTCTTGGCTTGACCCCGAAACCGTCCCTTGGCCTTGCGGACTCTTGCGGGTCCATATACCCAGTCTTTTCAAAATATCTTTCCATGGTAGCCTCCCACCTAAGATAATCACTAGAATGTGATCCGTCAAAGGTAATGTCCTCATCTAGAATGAAGTTCAAGGTTGGTGGACCGATCGGACCCTTGTGGAGGGCCGAATTGTATGGACTTGACCAAAGAGAGGTAGCCATGCTAGTGGTTGATGCACCGGAGACGCTAAATGCCATGGCCCTAGGACAAGACTTAGTAGAGACAAGTCTAGAACCTGTCTCTGATACCAATTTGATGTGACACCACCTTGGGGTGATAGTTACAAGACCAATGCTTCCTCGGACCTAAGTATGCAAGCACAACCAGAAGGCTAAGAAGCCTACGTAAGCAGACATTCGTATGGCACACACACTCAACCCGGGGGTAACTCGGGGATGCCGAGTTGAGGAAGTGGGACAAGACCCTTGCTGGTAGAGGGCCAGCAACATCCAAGGTTAACCTCCCCTTGGGGAATGGATATCCAACTCAATGAGCCGGCAATGGCCAAAGGGCGCGGGTCACTCACTCACACCCACGGTGGTCGCACAAAGACGATGGAGCCTTAGGATCGGGCTCTCTCTCCCTAACCAATGGCGCAATTGGAGAATATTAAATGAACAAGCATAAATGAGAGCAAGGGACGAGTTCTCACCTAGCCGGTTTGAAGAAACTATCTCCGGTCGTAGACGGGGGCGAGCGGGAAGGCGAGGGGAGCACCCGCACGCCGCGTCGATGAAGCTTCAAACCTGCGAGTGTAATTATTACATGAACTACCCCCATGCAAGGGGGGGAATCTTGGGGTGGGGATTATGTGGTTACAACCAAAACTACCTCCACGCAGGGAGGGGCCTTCAGCCGGCCAAGCGGGGAGGGGAGAAACGAGGGAAAGAACGCCGAATGAAGATCGAGATCAGTTCTGCCTGCTCTCTGTGAGTGCTGACAGACAGTCGAAGAAGTGGTTGCTGTGACTGCTCCCGAATTTTTCTGATGACGGGACCAGCGGGGAATTCTTCGTAACTAGAGAGGAACGATGCCAGAATTTTCTTGATTTCTGTGGTCCCCAGTTCTGGTCGGGGCAGAGGGTTGAACAGGGAAGCAGGTTGCTGTTCTTGACTGTCGCAGAACCTCAGCTGCAAAATGATAAGGGTACCACTGGCGCTTCAGAACTCCAATTTGAGCATGGCTAGTACCAATGGATTCGCTCTCGAGTCCTCTTCGAAACGCAAGCAACGGGGATGCCATATGATGTCCGAGTGGACCGGTAGAACTCGATCAACAAGGGGAGGTCGGAGTAGACTGACAAGAAACAGAACCAAGCACATGGAGGAAGAAATTGATAACTCATGATTTCGACCGTCAATCCGAGTTCTGCTTCTTGATTCTGGAAGTCGACAGGTCTAGGAAGAAGTTTGTAGAAGAACTCTCGCCTAGATTCACACTAGAATTTCCGTGGAAGAGCTTCCATTCAGGTTCTGGTCTTCTGCCTGAGAAGTCTTGCGCAGTCGTAGTAGATCGCCTCCTCCGAACAGCTCCGACCTTGGAAGCCGGCGGGACCACCACCGTTGGAAAGACGACTCGAAGATGATTCCAGCAATATAATACTTGTCACCTGGTTCGATGAGGAGATGATGGGACAGCCTCTGCAACTAGAAGCTTCTTTGCTGCCTCCAAATAGTGAACTGCAGGTTGATGATGATGGGGGAAATGGGGTATATGGAAGGGGAAATGGGGTGAATAGGTGTGGGAGTGACCCCTAGCTGTGAGGGGGCCTGGGAGGGGGTGTTCTAAGATGTGGGAGAGGGAGAATGGGGTCTGGAATGGGGTGTTTGCAGTTGGTGAGAGAGGAGCTGCGAATTTGGGCTTGGAGGGAGAAGGGGGAAGGTGAGGGGGGCACAAGTGGGTGGAGGGAATGTGAGTTTGAATTTCCTTTAATGTGGGGTGATCAATGGTGGTCTTGGGGATGGGAAGAGGTGCCTTGGGAAGGTGGAGGGCTGCTTGGGGAAGGGGATGGGTAGTTGGGGGTCGGAGGGTGGGGTGTGGATTGGTGGAGGGTCTCTTGGGACTAGGGGGAAGTAATGATGGCTTGTGGGAAGTTGTAGAGGATTTAATGGAGGTAGGTGGGAGGGTGGAGGTGGTTGGGAGGGGAGGATAGAGAGAAGGGGGTGCCCTCCTCTTGGAGGGAGAGAGAGAGAGAGGAGAAGGGGGGGGTAGGTGGGATTCACTCCCTAGGGCTTCTCACTCAAATAATGGATTCACTCCACTAAGAAAATTTAAACTCCCAAATGGCAATACTTCATTCCTTGATTGATTCCTTCAAATGGGGGAAAATGGGGTCCTATATATAGGCAACCCACATTTTACAAAAAATCCTTTGACACTTGACACATTGACAAATAACCAACAAGGTAGGGGCGCCCATGGGCCAAGTCCACTGGGTTGGGCCCAATAGCTAGTCTAAATTAGCCTAAAGAGACTCAAACTTAGGGAAATAAACCAAAGACCTAGATACATGACTCTAATAAAAGGGAAATTACAACGATATGACTTAATAAAAATAAAAAAAATACAACATAGGACTCATAATAAATGGCTAGACCATGACGTACGCCTCCGAGGTGACGAGAAGGGCCGAGAGTGCCAGGACGGATGGTGATGACCCCATCATCTTGCTTGCAAGAGGCTTACCATGCCGGCTGTTTGCGTTCCTCGAGCGAGTCTTTCACTGTAATAAAGGCTCGGGGCATGACAGTTAAGTTGGTATCAAAGCCTAAGTCTCAGGACTTAGGAAGAAGAATCATGTCATAGGATAAGTCCAAGGCTTAAGGACCCCTACTTATGAACTAAGGAAGAAATTTCCCATACCCATGTGAGTACTGGGTAGAGCCTGGGATAAGATAGTTAATTAGCTTTATGATTAATTTTCTTCCAATTTCACAAGAAATAACAAGTTGTTATATTTCTCTCAGGTACCTTATTATTACCATGGCTCATCGCGTAGATTGAAATGGCATGCAACAAATGGTTGCCGGCCTTACTCAGGCATTACAAACCATGGCGCAAGCTGGCGCAGGGGCAAGAGCTGGGGATTTACATCATAATTTCTGAAGTTTAAACCCTCCTTGTTTCTATGGTTCTTCTAATCCGGACGAAGCAGAGAACTGGATTGACGAGATGGAGCATATATTTGACGTCATCCAATGCACCGATCAAGAGAACCGTCTTGCAACTTTCCAACTCAACAAGGATGCCCGTACATGGTGAAAGTCGGTTCCGGCACCTCCGGCTGATGCACCTCATACATGGGATGATTTTCTCACATTGTTCTGTGCTATGTACTTTTCTGAGCATGTGAAAGAAAGAAAGGCTGTGGAGTTCGCCTCTCTTCGATAAGGAATGATGATAGTGGCAGAATATGAATTATAATTCTCAAGGCTAGCACCTTATGCACCGCATCTAATCAGCACCGATCTATTGAAGGCAAATCGGTTTATGGACGGGTTATGACCTGGCTTTATTCAATAGCTCGGGACCCAAAACATCCGTACCTATGCGGAGATGGTTCAGCGGGCATATTTATGTGAAAGGACATTGAAGAAGGTCGAGAAATTGAAAGGAAAAGGAGAAGAGTCCAGCCGACGAACTGATCAGCGCTATAAGAAGGAAAAGTTCAGCATCACGGAACCTTACAAAAGCCGTGATAGTAAGAAAAGATCCAGGAGTGGGAACGGTGGAAGTTCCCAGAAGAACAATAAGATTAAGGAGGAGGAGCAAGTCACCACGGCTTGCACTTTTTGCGAAAAGTTCGGCCATTTGGCTGAAGAGTGTTGGAAGCGCCTCGGTGCTTGTCTATGCTGTGGAAGCAGGGAGCATCGCATGCCGGATTGCCCCCTTATGAAGGACCCGTCATCTGGTGGTGGACGCAGGAGGCAAGCTCACCTCAATGCCGTTTTAGAAGAAGAGGAAGTGCCCAGGGATGGTGGACTTATGGAAGGTACTCTTCAAATTTGTTCCCGTCCTGCATTTGTGCTATTTGATACTGGTGCCTCTCATTCTTTTATCTCCACTACTTTTGTAAAAACATTACCAATTGCATCAGTTCCTCTACCTTCAGATCTTGCTATTACCACACTCTTAGGATCTGTAACTAAGCTTACCGAATATTATCCTTATAGTGAAGTGCTAGTAGAAGGTCATAATCTCCCCGCAAACTTAGTATGCCTTAACATGAAAGGTTATGATGCCATTTTAGGGGTAGATTGGCTTGTAGATCATGATGCTTATATCAACTGTCGAAATAGGATTATATCCTTTCAAAAACCCGGTCTTCCAAGATTTTCTTTCCTCGGCATCAAGTACAAGAAACACCCCACTACCATATCTTCTCTTCACGCTTGCAAACTTATCTCGCAAGGATGTGAAGCTTTTCTTGCTTCTATCATTGTTACGAAATCCAAGGAAATCATCATAGCAGACATCCCTATTGTAAATGAGTTCCCAGATGTATTCCCATCCGAATTATCCAGTTTACCACCCGAGAGGGAAGTGAACTTCACTATTGAACTCATTCCAGGAGCATCACCTGTTTCTATAGCCCCTTACAGGATGTCCCCCACAGAACTCAAGGAACTAAAGAGGTAGTAGCAGGAACTACTAGACAAGAGTTTTATTAGAGCTAGCACATCCCCTTGGGGTGCGACAGTTCTTTTTGTCAAGAAGAAGGATGGCTCTCTCAGGCTATGCATCGACTACCGGCGATTGAATCAACTCACAATCAAAAACAAGTATCCGTTGCCGCGTATTGACGAGCTCTTCGATCAACTTTCGGGAGCAGAATATTTCTCCAAGAGTGACCTCAGATCAGGTTATCATCAGGTTAGAATTAAAGAAGAAGACATCTATAAATCAGCTTTTCGGAGTCGTTATGGCCACTATAAATTTGTGGTAATGCCGTTCGGGTTAACTAATGCCCCAGCACCATTTATGCAACTTATGAACAGTATTTTTCAACCATATCTAGACCAATTCATCGTCGTCTTCATCGATGACATCTTGATATATTCCAAGACAAAAGAGGAACATGAAGAACATCTGATGATAGCTTTACAAACACTTAGGGAACATAAACTTTATGCCAAGCTTAACAAATGTGAATTCTGGCTCAAGGAAGTTTCATCCGTAGGCCACATTATTTCCAAGGAAGGTATCACTGTGGATCCTTCGAAAGTGGAAGCTGTCAGAAATTGGAGCCGGCCAACGACTGTATCAGAAGTAAGAAGCTTTCTGGGTCTAGCTGGTTATTATAGGAGCTTCATTAGGGACTTCTCAAAAATTACAGTTCCTTTAACTAGACTCACAAGAAAAGAAAATCCTTTTGTCTGGTCAGAGGAATGTGAAAAGAGTTTTCAAACGCTTAAGAATCATCTTACTACAGCTCTTATTTTAGCACTACCAGTAGAAGGTGGTGGATTCGAAGTATATACGGATGCATCTGGCATTGGCCTTGGGTGCGTCCTCATGGAAGATGGAAAGGTAATCTGTTATTCCTCAAGATAATTAAAACGTCACGAGGAAAATTATCCTATGCATGATTTAAAACTAGCAGTTGTTATCTTTGCCTTGAAAATTTGGCGTCATTATCTCTATGGAGAAAAGTTGACGGTCTACTCAGACCACAAAAGTTTGAAATACTTATTTTCTCAAAAGGAGTTAAATATGAGGCAGAGGAGATGGTTAGAATATCTTAAAGACTTTGATTTTGCTATTCAATATCATCCTAGCAAGGCGAATGCTGTAGCATATGCACTCAGCAGGAAACCAATGGGAATACTATCAAGTCTTATGATTAGTATGACTAACCTTATTCCTCAATTTACTCAATTGAACTTAGATATTGACATGAAGGAAGAAGATTGTTTCATAGATAATATCCGAGCTCAACCTACATTGATAGAGGATCTGGCAAAGGTGCAAAATGATGATCCCGTACTACTAGAGATTAAATCCAGTATTGAACAAAGATCAGATTTCTTTGTTTCCAATGACGGAAGATTGCTATTCAAGGGCCGAGTGTGTGTACCAGATCATGAGGATACAAAGAAACCGATCCTAGAAGAAGCACATAAGTCTAAGTACACCATTCTTCCTGGTGGTACAAAAATGTATCAAGATCTTAAAAGAAACTTCTGGTGGCCCAATATGAAGAAGGAAATAGCCGATTTCGTGTCTCGCTGTCTCACTTGCCAACAAGTTAAGGTAGAGCATTTTAGACCCGCAGGTAAATTGTATCCCTTGAATATTTTCGAGTGGAAATGGGAGAGCATAGGGATGGATTTCATTATGGGTTTACCTAAGACCAGAGGAGGACACGATGGTATATGGGTAATCATAGATTGATTGACAAAGTCTGCACAGTTTCTTCCCATAAAAAGTCGATGGTCTGTGGATATTCTAGCAGCATTATACATAAAAGAAATTGTTAAATTACATGGTGTCCCTATCACTATTATATCTGATAGAGATCCTCGATTCACATCGTAGTTCTGGAAGGGTCTACAACATTCACTAGGGACTAGATTAAACTTTAGTACATCATTTCACCCACAAACTGATGGTCAGACTGAAAGAATAAATCAGGTGGTAGAAGATATGCTCAGGGCTTGTGCTATTGACTTTGGAGGAAGTTGGCATGATCACTTGTCTCTAGTAGAGTTTGCATACAACAACAGTTATCATAGTAAGATACAAATGGCACCTTTTGAAGCCTTATATGGAAAAAATTGTCGATCACCAATATGTTGGAACGAAATAGGGGAAAGGCAATTTCTAGGCCCCAACATTATCAGGGATTCTTCAGAGAAGATCAAGCTCATCCAAGAAACAATGAAGATGGCGCAAGATAGGCAGAAATCTTATGCTGACAATCGAAGACGTGACTTGGAGTTTCAGGTGGGAGATCATATATATCTGAAAGTTTCTCCAGGCCGTGGTATTCGATGATTTGGCATTAAAGGAAAGCTAACTCCAAGATTCATTGGCCCATTTGGAATTCTTGAAAGGGTCGGTGAGGTGGCTTATAGACTGGCTTTACCATGACGTATTTCACGTCTCTATGCTGAAAAAGTATGTATATGATCCTGGCCATGTTATCACTTATGATAATTTGGAGATTCAGAAGGACATGACGTACGAGCAAACACCAATAAAGATTTTGGAACGAGAAGTGCATCAACTAAGGAATAAAGTTATTCCTATGGTCAAGATACAATGGAAGAAAACATGGCTATATGAAGCAACATGGGAAACCGAAGAAGCTATGCGGAAAAGATTCCCAGAATTATTCAACTGTAAGTACACTCTCCACAATCCATGTATTGAATTTAGAGACCAAATTATTTTAAGTGGGGGAGGGTGTAGTGCCCCAGAATTGATATAAATAATTTTTGGATTATAAATAGAATTTTCAGGAATTTATTAGGAATTTATAAGGGCTAAATAGATTAATAAATGGATTATTGAACTAATAAATAGGTTATAAGGCCCAATGGTGTTAAATAATTAGCCTAGCCTATTCAATTAAGACTTAAAAGATTTAAGGACCAAGCCCATTCAGTTTAGCCCATATTCTAGAAAGTTATTTAGAATATTCACGAATTTTAAGGATAAATACTATTTTTATAGAAAGTTATATAGATAAAATGAATAAAAGAGTTTTATTAAATTGAAACTCTACACACGTTGGACGTAACGGTCTATCGGGCGACCGCTACAGTGGTGTAACACACCTAGACATGACCGTTACACCCTACTAATTCCGTAAGTTGAAGAACTTGCAAAAAGATTGGATCTTTGTGATCCTATCTGCAAGAGACCTAATTAGGAGAACATGTAAGCTTACTAGGGACTCTTAGGGATCAGGTTTTGGCCAACTAAGGACTCTATAATCGATCTAATCCACAAACCCTAGCTAAATCCCAATAAATAGAACCCAATTCTGAACTGAGCGACCCTTACTTTTGGCTTGTGAAGAATCAAGGTAAGGAGATAGAATTTCGGGTAAGTTCTTTGGAACTATTTGTTTATAATACTAAGGTCTAACAACTCTCAATATTTCATATTAGGAGATCAAGTAACCAAGGAGATAAGGGCTTCTAAACTCGTTGATTCTGTCATAGCAACCCAGGATTAAGAGTAAATGACCACTGAAGATCAAGGAATTAGGACGCCCAAACGAGGTAATTAGAGTTTGGTGTTTTAGAACTTTTTGTTTCCATTAGATTAATCTTCTTACCCTCCAAATTTCACCGCTTTAGGTCAAGATATTGGAGAGTTAGGGCAACGTGAAGTTGCTGAAAAACTACAGGAAGAAGAGAACTAGGGCGTGTCTTGAAGACCCAAATTGGAAGTATAAAGCCCAGGGAAAAGGTAGGTCATCTCATGAACAGCAAAAAGATCTCGTTAGGGATAAAAGCCCTCTGATTTGACTTGATTTCATGCATTATAGATTGTGAATTTCATGTTTTAGTAAATTCATGCATACATGCATACCTTTAGCCTAACCAAAGATAAAAGATATCATCTTGTTTATTCACTACGACCTATGCATATACTTGGACTTTACTTCGTTTATCATGGCTAGACTAGCTATTGATTATGATTCTTCTTGCATGGACATAGTTCCTTATCTTTACTGTCAGCAGAAGCTCTGACGGATGAGGGTAGGACCGTCACATGATTGTAACGGCCCTACGATAAGCCGTCACACTCTCTGTTGTATTTAAATTGATCTGTTGTCTCTGAGGCACCATAGCAGGAGCGTTACCATACTGTAACGGCCCCTCGACACACCATCACACGGACTGTAACGCACATATGCTAGACCGTTAGAACACTATTTTCTGTCAACTCGAGACGGAATGGAAATTAGTCAAGTCTACTTATAAATAAGCGTAGTTATCTATGTTTTGACCTGATATCATGACTTTGAGTTTATTTATTGATTCATGATAGGAATTCCATGATTACAAGCATTTGAAGTTATTTTGAGTTATGTTAATTTCATTGGCTAAATTTTATAGTTTATATTTTATTTATGATTTCAAATGATGTATTGACGGAGTTTTATTATGGTTTCACATCGTTTCCCAGTCTTTTCTATATATATAGTCATTTTCTTTAAGTGCATGACATATATTCCGATATATGGCCATTAGTTCACACTTTGCACTATAGGAACATTATCTTGAATATGAGGACCCCTCCATTAGATATTCCCTCCAATGGACTAGGAAATCTTGTTTCAAGTCCTCCGTAATTCTCCGCGAGCCTGGGATTCCCACTAGGACACCGAGTTGGTTGTACCATGAAAGCCCAATTGTTAGAAAGCACTATCGAAGTTTCTGGTTCTAGATATGTAATGGATCTATATTAGACTATCATACTCATATAACGGCCTAATATATGACCGTCACATTTACTGAGTCCGTTTTATTTATTTCTGGATTTAGCCATTCTAACGGATCAATGATAGACCGTCAGGATCATGTAACGGGCCATTGATTGACCGTCACAGTTCTTGAGTGTTTTAACCCGAGGTTTGACCCAAGGGTTGATATTCCAAAGTTCTTAGATAGACTATTGATAGTCTAGGACTTGTCATATTGTTCAAGATACTTAATTTAATTTATAGAAAATAAGGAATGTACCGTCATGCTGTTGAATTATTTCCATAAGCATAACCTAGTTTTAAGTCATTCTTGACTCGCATTTCTTAATTGAAGCGTTCATTCATTGAACTATTATTATAATGAGCTTATTGAACTTATTACATTCCTGGCCATACTTTATTGTTACATGCGTGGAAATAGCTTGATTTATATTTGAAGATGCGATCGAGCACTGATTGTTTTCAAGGGCTCTATCCTAGTCCCCTCGGCTGATTGCCGGAAACATACTATTATAAACCATGGGGTATGATACTACTGGCGTCGCATTACGCTGGGAGTACTTTCTTTATAAATAAGTGAAAATTCACGGCATCATGAAAATTCTTGTACATGACTATTGCTTGATATTCCACAGAATTTCACGAAGTACTTGCTCATAAGCAAAAGATGCTGGAGTGATGATTATGTGGCTTGCTAGTACATTCTCGAGACGTTCTTGCTCATGAAAGGCCATATCATGTTCTTGTGACATTCGTGCTAATTCATACTTGCTCATCCTATTATCTTTGTTACTTTGGTTATTCGCATGATTGATCGCATTCGCATGATTGTACCTAAATTCTTTAGAGCTAAAATGCTAATTACTTAAACATTGCCAATCATGTTGATGCGAAGATACCAACTGGGCAAGTGTGCTCATTACCTATTTCCAATCTTTTTCAGGAGATGGAAGTGATACGAATTCGGATTCGAGTTATACAAGTAGCGGGTCCGAGAGCGAATGAAAGTCATATAAAATTGAGAGTGAAGACTTAGGAAGTCTACAATGTTTAGATTCAGTTTATGTAATTTTTTGTTTCTTGAGTCTAGTGGAATGGAAAGATGATGAAAATGTTATTGTACTGGAGTACTTGATTATTAATGAAATAAAGTTGGAGTATGAGTAATTATTGTGCGATTGCATTCTTATGTGTGATTGCCTTGTGCTCTGATCATTCTTGCTTGCAAGAGGCTTACCATGCCAGCTGTTCGCGTTCCTCGAGCGAGTCTTTCGCTGTAATAAAGGCTCGAGGCGTGACATCACATGATGCTTCGGCCGGCCCTCCATACGGGCAATAGCACGAGCGGGCCCAATTCCATGATCGCTAGCATCAAATGCCCCAGGGGCCCCTTGAACAACAGCAACATAAGGCAAAGCGCCACCTTGGGCTCCAAGTGGCCCAGCCACGGCAGAAGGTGGCACGGTAGCTCCATCCACACATTTGTAAGGGGCAACATTGTAGGCAGGGGTGGCCACCAAGGCATCATTGAAGGCATTAAGGCCAGCAGCAGAACCACACGCGGGGACCGCCACCAAGGCTGAAGGCTTGGGGACGCAACCAGCAACAAGACCACAAACTAGAGGCGGGTCCGAGGGGCCAGTAGCTCCCAAAGGAATCTGGTCATGGGCCTGCGCATTCACATGCTGAAAAGCACTATATGCACATGCACCAACACCCAGCTGGGAGGGGCCAGCATTAGCACAAATGGGTGGTGGGTCACATCCATCTTCCTCTGAATTAAGAACCTCAAAGGAGTTGTGAATGTGCACGCCAGCTGAAGAGGGATTAGAACGTTCCTTGGGTTTGAAGACCTGAACCTGCTCATGTTTCTTCTGGAGGACCTGTTTGCATGCACCATCTGCGTGACCAAAGGAGCAACACAACAAGCAACTACTTGGTCGCCATTGATAGGTTACTTTTATCTTCTTGACGCTGCCATCAAGATCTTTGTAATGAACGAAATCAGGGAGGTCTTCTTTCGATGAGATCATGATGCATGCCCTCGCATAAGCTTGCCTCTTGCGCTCAGCCGTCTGCTTGTCCATATACAAAGGTTCGCCCAGGATGGAAGAGATCTTCACAATAAAATCACAAGTCCATAGGTGAAGCGGCAGTCCGTGGAAAGCCACCCACAAGGGAATACTCGTGAGGCTATCTAGTTCCATTGTCAGATCAGGACTCCATCTGCGAAGTATCATGGGGTGGCCTTTGATGGTCCAGAACCCCTCAAGAGCCCGACGTAACTCCTCTTCAGAGTCAAACTTGTAAACAAAAAAACCATTCTATAGAAGATGGAGTTCAAATGCATTTGTTCCCCACCGGGACTTAACGTATGCATGGAGAGGGCTATAAGATAAATGCAATCCTACCACATACCCTAACAATGCCATTGACCAAGTTGCTAGAAGATCCGCAGAATCAGACTTCTCATAAACTGCGACCTCAACTCCATTGTTCATTTCCGGAGGAACAAAGTGAAGACCAATCTCTTGCGGTCCAGATGGGGCCTTGAAAAGGGATTTCCATGCGACGGGTGTAGATGAGATTTGAATTGGGTGCCCACCGCTTGAACGTGATAATCCACGCCGTCGATCTCGAAAAGGATGGCAGGAGGATGAACGTCCACGCTGCTGCACCTTGTGAAAAAGCTGATCTTGGCCCCTTGTGTCTGCAACACAAGGCAAGGCATCTTGAACAAGGCCACCGTGGGTAGCTTGAGCTGCAGGCTCGCAGGCAGGGACCGCCACCAAACCAGCATGCAAAGCATCCATCCCTTGAACAGCAGCATCACATGGAAAAGGTTGTGGGGTTGCAGCTAACGGCCGGACATGAACAGCAGCACAAGACGCCAGATCTGCAGCACTGCACACAGCCAAGGCCCCAAGGGCCCTTCCACTAGCAACAACACGTGGCAAAGCTGCTTGAACATGGCCCCCACAGGCGCGAAGGGGTCCAGCCGCGGATGTAGGATGCATGGCGGCCAAGCTCGTAGCAGGGCCCTTAGGTGGAGAAGAGCAGTGGGGGGCCACCACCAACCCTTCAAGAGTAGCACCACAAGGCAAAGGCTTTATGCTTGCAGGAAGAGGCCGGCCGAATTGGACAGCAGCCTTCGGGCCTCCCACTTCCGCCACATGTGGATGAGTTGGCCGTGTCCATTTTTGCGGATTGAGAGGGCCTACCGCTTGTGCAGCACCAGTTGTTCCTAGGGATGGTGTAGACTCTAAGGAACCTGCAATATGCCCTTGCACATCGGCAGACCGTGGAAGGCTTGAGTGGTCACTTGCAGGTAAAGGAGGAGGGGAATCTTCAGCAGTAATGGCCCCAAGGGCCCCAGCCGTAGCAACAGCACAAGGCCTAAAAAAAATAAGAAGTGAATTCTAAGACACTGTCTCACCTTTCTTGTGATCATGGCAACTTCTTCGTCATCGGTGTTGTCTATCGAATCCTCTTGACTTGAGATAGTTTTGGGGTTTGCCTTTAATGCTATTGATTTCTTCTTCTTTGTATCCTCTTCCGTCCTCTTGATTTTTATCTCATAGGCCATTAGAGACCCTATGAGAGCATCCACAGTAAGTGTAGAAAGATCCTTCGAGTCCTCTATCACCATTGCCTTGGTGTGCCAGCTTGGTGACAAAGACCTCAGCACCTTTCTAACCAAATCAGTGTCCTTGAATTCTTTCCCGAGTGCATTTAACCCATTGGTTATCTCCATGAGACGTGCAAACATCTCGGAGATAGTCTCTTCTTCCTTCATGTGGAACATCTCATAATCTCGGATAAGCATGTTAGCCTTCATCTCCTTGACTTCTGAAGTACCTTCATAGATTAGCTTTAACTTATCCCACATTTCTTTCGCGCTGCTGCACATAGAAACAGGAGCATACTCATTCGGGTGAATAGCACACTAAATAATACTTAAGGCATTAAAATTCACAGTGGCCTTCTTAATAAGATCATCATTCCAACCTTCCTGATCAGGAGGTAAGGTGTATGGACCATTCTTTATAACAGTCCATATTTCATGGCTTTGTGCACGAAGAAAAATAGTCATCCTATTTTTCCAATAGGTGCAATTACTACCATCAAAGAAGGGTGGCCTATGAATAGAATGCCCTTCGGGCATGAACCCCTTCTTAGCCATTCATTCTTAATAGATATCTCTAAACTGCTAGGTTTCTGAATAAAACAGAGCCAAGGCTTTTATACCAATTGTTGGCCCGGTTAGGAATGCAATCAAGAGGGGGGTGAATTGATTGCACCCCCTTTATTAAAAATTAAAACTCGGATGCTGAGATAAATAACAACTGTGACAACTAACTCGATAAGTATTCAAAGATTTCAAAATAAAATGATCAAGAACTCTAATCGGAAGGCTAAGTGAATTAGTGGAATGACAAACACCAAGCTCTCCCGACTCACCAGCGTAGATAGATGACCCACTCAAACTGAGAAATAAAGAGTGGACACCCTTTTTGAACCCTCAGATCACCGCTTCACACTCGTAAAAGAGACGGATAGAATAAAACATCACACTCACAAGAAGCAAACCACAACGCAAAGATTTTTAGGTGGTTCGGACGCACCTGAGTGCCGTCCTACGTCCACTCCTCTCAACTCGAGAGGATTCCACTAACAACCACCACACGACGGCAGTGAAAACACCACACACGGGCTCAATGGCCCCACACACACGCGTGTCCTTGCACGATGATGAGTGAACATGCCGATGGAGACGACGCTCCGAAATCGTCTATGAAGAAAGGATTATATGGAAATACAAAGCCCAGTCCAAAGATAATAAGCTAAGCACAAATTATAATAATGTGTTAAAAGCAAGATGTTCCCCATTTGATCTTCATTACAACTTGGAGATAGATGGAAGGGTGCACTAGAATGAATGAACCACGGAGAGGAAGCAGCTGGTTGTTGAAGAGATGAGCGCCCAAGTTGGAAGACGATGGAGAGCAGCAACGGCCACCACCAGATCTGAGCTTGGGGTCATGGGATGCAGCTTCTACAGCTTTGTCTTCCTCCTCCAGATGGGTGTGCGAAACCCTCTCCTCCTCTTACAAGGATAGAACGAGATCAACTCAAAAAATATATCACCCATAGATGCATTTCGCAGCAAACTTATTATACCCATGAGAAAACAATGCAAATAGACATTAAAGCCCATGGGAAAACCTCTTAGAACTACACCCATTTAAGAGTAGAAACTCTAGGGGTAATGGAGTGAAAGGGCAAGCAAATCGGATCTTAGAATGGGCATTTCGTAATCAACCCGGAAAACATGATCTGGATCCGACTGGGCAAATGTCGAGTCTTGGAGTCGACACATTGTTCAGCCAGTACTATTCCTGTTGAATAAATCAACGCACAGGCTGAAGTGTCTGTGCATATGAACCCATGGTTGATGCATATGTACAGGCAGGGTCGATGCATGTTTGTAAAACAACAAAGACCAGGTCGGTGCACATTCAAGGGTAGGTCGGTGCATGTTTTGTAAAACAACAAAGACCAGGTCGGTGCACATTCAAGGGTAGGTCGGTGCATATAGTGAAGAATCTATAGATAAGGTCAGTGCACATTCAAGGGCAGGTCGGTGCATGTTTGTAAAACAACAAAGACTAGGTCGGTGCATATAGTGAAGAATCTATAGATAAGGTCGGTGCACAAATAGGCAAGGTGCACAAATAGGCAAGGTCGGTGCACATATATGGAATGACAAAGATAGGTCGGTGCACACAATGTAGAACCTATAAATAAGGTCGGTGCAATGTTATGAAACATAAGGATAGGTCGGTGCACACATAGGCAAGGTTGGTGCATACAATGTAAAACATATAAATAAGGTCGGTGCAAGTTTGTAAAGAGGCAAACTCAGTCGGTGCACATTTATAAAACACCATGATAGATTCATGCATGGAGAAGCCATTCTTACACACTTGACTAACTCATCATCCTACAGTGGAATTACGAAGAATTGCAGCCACAAGCACAGGTGATACACATATTTCCAATCCATGTTCTTCACATATCAAAATTGATTCAGCATGGAAAACTCAATACTAATATAGGTCAGCCAAATTCAGTCCAACTCAATATGAGTATGCCATTTATCATATGCATAAATCCTTCTGTGAAAAACTGGAAACCTCATTCATGAGACCTTTCATAATGACTCGCTTCATCAAACATATATTCAATGCAAATCATACCAAATAGAACAAAGTGTCTTCATCAAAACACGTCGGGGCACAACAAGGAGCAACCCCAGAGGTAGGTTATCTCATGTATGTCTTAAACAACTTGTTAGGAGTAAAAGTCCTCTCCTATCTCTTGAGTTCACACACTGTGGATGGAGAAATTAACGTTTTTGCATGACTGCGCATATAGGTTTTCATTACATGTTATTTCATGCAACCTTAATCAAAAGATTAGAATTTTGCTTTAATTCATGTCTTTTCCAAGCACCTACTTCATTCTAAACCTGCTTTCATGTGTTATCTTCCTGTTCTCTATGATTTTCATGCATTTATTGCCCTAGAATAGGCTCTGCACGCTGGACTTAGCTTCTGTCTGTTGCAGATAAAAGGCGGTCTTACAGAGACCGCGACTTAAAAGTAGCGGTCTTCGATCTACCGCTATCTGGTTTCTGTAACCAGGTTAAATCATGTTCAATACCTATTACATCTGATAGTAATATGTTATAAGTTTATGTTATTTTGTTATATTTATGGTTTCTGTCATATCATGATTCACGTTGGCATGCTTTAAAATCTATTTGCATATATGTAGTTTCATGCCAAAACTCTATAGTTTTGTATTTAAGGATTTTTCATGCAAGTTCCTACACATCAAATTGTGTTTTGGCACGTTCCCTTCTCACCTTATTTCTATTTTATTACTTCACATATAGCATGTACTCCGGTACGATGCCATTAGGTCACTTGCACTTGATAGGAAAACCTCTTGCACTTGAGAGCCTCTCCGTCAGATATTCCTTCTGTCGGGCTAGGTGATCTTGTTTCAAGGCCTTCGTAAGTCTCCGCAAGCCTGGGATTCCCAATAGGATGCTGAGATGGTTGTACCTTAAAAATCCAAAAGTCTAGAAAGCACGTCGTGAACATTGCATTTTCTGTGGATTGACCTGAATGCGACCATTAGGTGACCCCTACCTCATGATAGCGGTTCTGGCACGGCCGTGTTCTGCCAGTTTATTCATTGCGTCGACCTATTCCTTGTTCTACATCGACTCCGCCTGATAGAGGTCTTGACTCGACCGCTACCTCGAGAAAACGGTCCCTCAAAGACCGCATTCTGTCATCTTGCTGTCCAACCCGTTGTTTAACCCAAGGGTTGATTATACTTTGTTCTCAGGTGATCTTCTGATTATCTGGAGTCCAACACCTTATTAAAGAAGCTATTAATGAACTATAGAACTATGGAAATGTACCTTTATGTTGTCGGAATTCCTCCGTAGCAAAATGTCCAATTAGTTCATCCTTGATCTCATGATTTCATTTTTGGTACGTTCTTACCTTGGTTTTATTGCAATGAAATTATTGTTGAACTTGATATTATTGGCCAACATTTATATTTCTCGTGTAAGTAGCTTGATTTATAACTTGAAAATGCAAGGGCGGGCACAGACGGTGTCCAAGGGCTCCACGCTAGCCCCCTCGATAGATGGCCAGAAACATGCTATTAACCATGGGGTATGATGCTTATTGGCGTCGCATTGCGTCGGGAGTAATTTTTTTATAAACGGGTGAAATCCACGAGATAATCTTATGAAATTACATGCTTGCTTGTTACATGACTTTCTAGTGCATAACCTTTTATAGTTATGAAAAGTACATTCTTGTTACATGCTAGTACATTCTCGTTATAATAGGCCACATTATAATCTAGCTTGATCATGCTCTCATATTTTCTCATATCCCTACACTTGTCTTGTTACTCGTTGTTACTTTGGTTTTGTCCGTATGATTTATCGTAATTTCTTTGTATGATTTATCATATTTTCTTTATCTTACCTTCTAGAGGTAAAATGTTAATTACTTTAACATTGCCATCATTTTGATACGAAGATACCTACTGGGCGACTGCGCTCTGTTGGATCCCCTAGTTGATTTTTGCGATTAAGTTTTAATGATGACAAATCGTGTGTGCATGCTTGTGTGCATGTGTCTTTAAGAATGTTCATTGAAGAATCTTTGTTAATCAAAGTGCTTATACTGTGATTATCTTGCATTGCAGAAACTAATCCTTGGTGGACACTTGGTTCAAATAAATGCATGAATGAGTCAATCTTATTGTTCAGGATCCCGAACAGGTGGTACATGTCATGTTCATTTGACAAGAACTTTTGGTAAGGCTTAAGCTCTTAAAATCTTGCAATCTTCTTCAGCGGAGTCGACCCATCCTAGCATGGAGTCGACCCCACACTAGTGAGTGCTATGCAGTCCTTTCAGCAGAGTGGACCCAACCAAAGTATTGCGTCGACCCCATTGTTTCATGTACTTTCTACATGGGCTGTTAAAGTTTGAATGGTTTTCATGCATATTTTTCATGAGTTCTTAATGTTTTGAATGTATTCCATGCATATTCTTCATGGGGTATTAAAGGCCATGATGGTGAGAATTGGTTGAGATGTTCATATAAAACTTGGTGAGCTAGCAATATACTCATTTGGTATTCTCATGCATGTTCTTCATAGGGCTTTTGAGCTAGCTAAGTGTTATTAATTCCTCATGCACACCTTGGCAGAAATTAGTTGATGATATTCTCATATTGTATGGAATTTGGTTTCATGATCCTCATCAATATTGCATAAATATATAGCTATATGATCTTGATCTTTAGTTGAGAATAATTAAGTTTTCAAAGTGTTAACATGCACCTTGTTCATGGGTTTTCATGAATGCACTTCATGCATTTTTCACTTGGTGCTATTGAACTTGAATTCTTACAAATTTTCCTTGATTTATGCATTCTGCAGGAATTTCGGTCAACCATCAAGGGGTTTTCGGTTGTCCAAAATAGCCAGAACTGGCCAGAAAGAATTGGCTCACAGTTCGGTCGACCGGTAGGGATCCTTCGGTTGACCAAAACAGCCAGAACCGGCTAGATAGAATAGGGTCACTGATCGGTCGACCACCTCCAAATTTCGGTCGACCGACTGCAGCGCACGTGCCCGGGAGCTGAGTTCGAAACCCATCTAACCTAATCCATTTGGGTTCTTTAATTGACCCCTTTGCCCCTAGGGTTATCATACACATCTAGGAGGGGTTTTACAAGGGTTTAGGATGGGCTTTTGTGGTATTTCATATATCCTTTTGTGCCCATTTATATGAGTTACAATTTTGAGATCATTTGAGAACGGGAGAGAAGGTTTGGCCGCAGGTGGGAGAGGGAGAGTGTTCCTTGAAGTGCCTCATATGTTTCCTCTCTTGCAGGGACGTTCTGAAGTGAAGAGATCAAGGCTACATCCGTTCCATCAAGATTTCATGTGTCAAAGAAGCTGAATCTACAGCGACGAGTTCGTGTGGCTTCGTATCTATTGATGTTCGACCCCTCTCACCTTGAAAGCTTCAAAGAGGATTATCTCCAGGCCGTTCATATACCAAGGATACATTTCTATAACCTTCTTTAGTTTATATTGATGATTCTTCCTCAGTTTATTCTGAGTATGGGCAGGTATTGAATATTTTCTTATTTTCTGAACTCCGAATATTTCTGTGGTAAACTGTCTGTGCACGGTTCTGTGTGTGAAGAGTGCTGCGTTTGTAGCAGTGTGTGTGTATGTGTAGATCCGTGGTCGGATCGTGTGGGAGATGACGTTTCCGTGCATTTAGAGTGGGAACTCCATGCGCTTCAGTTTGAAGCAAGTGGATCCTCACCGATTCGGTGAGGGGTGGACGTAAGGAGCCCGTCGTGGTCCTGAACCACCTAAAAAATCTATATCGCTATGTGTGTTTGTGGTTTGCTTGATCATATTATTCATACTGATCGTGTGAGAGCGGAGAGTTCGAGACAACTGGTTCGTGTAGAGTTTAAATCTTAGTTCATTATATTTCGAGTTGACAGTTGTTTTTATTCTGCTGCGTAAATTTTAAGAACTGTCATTGCGTTTGGCGGGGACAATTCAACCCCCTTCTTGTCCTCGCGTGTATCTAGGGACAACAATCTAGTATCAGAGCGGGTCTCTGATTTTTAAGACAATCTTGCGATTATAGCGAAAAGATCTATTGCTATGGCTAACAAGGGAATGGTCCTCGAGGGACATTCAATACATCGACCACCTTTCTTTGATGGGTCAAATTACCCATATTGGAAGAATAGGATGACTGTGTTCTTAAGGAGAGTAGTGTCCAAAGGTCCTTATGTATTACCCGAGGATTAGGATGAATGGGAAGATGAACACATTAAGAAGTCTTGTGCTAACTATAAGGCCATGAATATTATTCAATGCACAATACACCCCAACGAATAGTCATGTGTTTCTATGTGTTCATATGTGCAGGAAATGTGGGAAAAGCTCCGACTGATATACAAAGGCATGTCGAAGGTCAAAGAAACAAAGGCTAACTTGTTGATTCGCGACTACGAATTGTTCGCCATGAAGCCTGAAGAGACGATTTCAGAAATGTTTGTTAGGCTGAGCGAGATCACAAATGGACTGAAAGGAATTGGCAAGAACTACACCAACCAGGAGTTGGTAAGAAAAGTGCTATGTTCCCTCTCACCTGAATGGCATACTAAGGCGACCGTCATTGAGGACTCCAAGGATCTCACCACTCTCACCATGGATGAGTTAATTGGGTCACTGATGACATATGAGATAAACATCAAGAGGTCCGAGGAGGAGAACAAGAAGAAGAAGTCAATTGCACTGAATGCATATCTAGCATCGTCGAAAGAGAGTGACGTTAGATCTAGCATTGATAGCGAAGAAGAAGAGATGATGGCTCTCATCACAAGGAGAGCTAGAAAATACTTCAGAAGAGCAAGAAGAGAAGGAATTTTTTTGAGAAAATTCTTGAGAAGAAATGCCAACAAAAAAGGGGAGACGAGCAAGAAAGAAGAGATTATTTGCTATGAGTGTAAGAAGGTTGGTCACATGAGGGGTGAATGCCCTGAGCTCCAGAAAAGGCTGAAGAAAAACAAAGCAAAGAAGCCGAAAGCGATGAAACCAACTTGGAGCGACGAAGACATGGATAGCTCAAAATTTGAAAGCGAAAAGGATGAGTTGGACGAGCTAGTCCAGAATTTGTGCCTCATGGCCAATGAGGAAAATTCTGAGGTATGTTCTGACACTAAAAACCTCACTGTTGAACATTGGCAGTTAGCTTATGCTAACTTATATCAGAAGTATAAGAGGTTTAAAAATGATAACAAGAATCTGAAAAAGAAATTTCATGATTTGATTAGTTCTAAAAATCCATGTGATAGATGTAGTTTCTTTGAAATGCAAATTAAAAAATTTAAAGAAGAAAAAGAGGACTTTCAATCTAGAATAACCTTGTATGAAGTTGAATTAGGATGTCTTGAAGCTGAAGAACAAACTGCCTATGAGAATGTTGAAAAGTTGAAAATAGAAAATAAAAAATTGGTAAAGGAGTTGGATGGAATTAAAGTAAAATTGAGTGAGTGTGAAAAATCTAAGGATGAGATTGAAACTAACTTCAATACCATGCATGATGAACTAAAAAAATTGAAATGTGTTGTTGAAAAAGAATTGAAAGGAAAATAGAAAATGGCTGAATCTAGTGAAGAAAATGCTAGGAATGAGAAGAGTGATATGGGATACTCTCCCATAAAGAAAAATTCTTTTATGGGAAATCAATTTTAGAAATCTTTTGATTCATGTTGTTATTCCCCTGCTAATCGATGCATGAACTGGTTTGTTAATCAATCAAACATGCATAAGAAGAAGCTTTTTAGAAAGCCAAATGTCACCTATTTCTACTGCAGTATGTTCGGCCATTCCATATATGTGTGTGATTTAATGAGGGCCGATGATGAATGGTTTGAGAGGAAGAACATAAAGTTTTTTATTCAAAGTAGAACTAACACTTCGGGACCCAAGTTTACTTGAGTACCTAAATCAACTTGAGAATTGTTCTTGTATATGCTGGTCTATCTAATAGCCAAGTGGAACAAGTGGTACCTGAATAGTGGATGCTCCAGACACATGACAGACAATAAGGATCTCTTTTCAGACCTGAAGGAAAAGGATGGAGGACTGGTCACCTTTGGCAGGAATGATAAAGGTAAAATTGTGAAAATTGGTCGGATATATAAGAATTCTAACCAGTCCATTGATGATGTTTTGCTTGTAGATGGGTTAAATCATAATTTACTCAGTGTTAGTGAGTTGTGTGACAAAGGTCACCAAGTCATTTTTGAAACTTCACATTGCACAATTGTAGATAAACACTCAAATGAAATAAAATTCATTGGGCTCAGACATAACAACACTTATACAGTTGATTTTGATAGCTTACCAAATGAAAACTTATGTTTAGTTGCAAATAAGTCAGATGATGTATGGTTATGGCATCGGCGACTAGGACATGCTAGTTTAAGTGTTCTTTCTAAATTGTGCAGAAAAGAGTTGGTAAGAGGGTTACCAAAATTGAATTTTGATGTAAATAAAATTTGTGATGCATGTGCTATAGGGAAGCAGACCAGGATATCATTCAAGTCTAAAAACATTGTCACCACTTCTCTTCACTTAGATTTATTTGGTCCCATTAGGATACACAGTCTTGGAGGAAAACTTTATGGGTTTGTCATTGTTGATGATTACTCGAGATTTACTTGGGTGTTATTTTTAACCCATAAGAATGATGCTTTGCCGGAGTTCGAAGATCTTTGCAAGAAATTATAAAATGAAAAGGGGTATCATATAAAGGCAATTCAAAGTGACCATGGAAGAGACTTTGATAACCATGACTTTGATGATTTTTGCAAGAAACAGGGATTTACACATAATTTTTCAACACCTCGAACCCCACAACAAAACAGAGTCGTGGAACGGAAGAGTAGGACGCTCGTGGAGATGACAAAAATGATGCTTGCTGAAAATGGCTTACCAAGGTACTTTTGGGCCGAGGCGGTCAACACGGCCTTTCTCATCATCAATCGAGCCATGGTAAGACCAATACTCAAGAAAACTCCATATGAGCTATATAACGGGAAGAAGCCAAATATTGCATATCTTAAACCTTTTGGCTCTCTATGTTATATTTTCAATAATTCTAAAGAAAACTCAGATAAGTTTTCCGCAAAGAGTGACAAAGGTATATTTCTTGGATACTCATCATCATCTAGAGCATATCGTGTATATAACATACGCACTCTTGTGGTAGAAGAAAGCCCTCATGTAATCATTGATGAATTACTTCAAGGTTGTCTGATAAAGATAATCATTTTCTGGATGTAGGGCATGAAGATGGAGAAGAAAAGAAAGACAAGGAAAAATAAGATGTGGACCAAGCAGAGTCGAGTCAAAAGAATGATGAAGCTCCAGCCCAAGAAGAAAATGAGCAAGAAATTCAAATTCAAGACCTCCCCAAACAATGGACTGTACTCAAGGATCATCCTCTTGAAAATGTCATTGAGAACGTGGATGAACGAGTAAAGACAAGGGCTTCAATAAGGGAAGTTGAATAATTTGATAATCTAGCTTTACTTTCTCATATTGAGCCCAAATCTGTAGATGAGACATTAAATGATAGTTTCCGGATCTTGGCTATGCAGGAGGAATTACACCAATTCCAAAGGAATGAAGTGTGGTTTCTTGTGCCTAGACCTAAGAATCACACGGTTATTGGTACTAAGTGGGTTTTTCGGAACAAACTTAGTGATCAAGGGGTGGTGATTAGGAATAAAGCCCGGCTAGTAGCCAAAGGATATAGCCAAGAGCTAGGAATTAATTTTGATGAATCATTTGCACCCGTGGCAAGGCTTGAAGTAGTTAGAATATTACTTGCCTTTGCATGTTCTAGAAATATAAAACCTTTTGAAATGGAAGTTAAAAGTGCATTTTTGAATGGTGTTGTGAAGGAAGACGTCTATGTTGAGCAGCCATCAGGATTCGAAGATGAGAAGCACCTGGACCATGTGTCCAAACTTGACAAAGCTTTATATGGTCTGAAACAAGCCCCCCGTGCATGGTACGAAAGGCTAAGTACATTTCTTTCAGAAAATAGCTTCAAAAGAGGTAACATCGACCAAACCCTTTTCATTAAGAGCTGCAATGAACATATGCTACTTGTACACGTATATGTTAATGATATTATTTTTGGAGACACAACTGATTCATTGAATGATGAATTTGTTAAGTTGATGCAGGGGGAGTCTGAGATGAGTTTGATGGGGGAGTTAACATTTTCTTGGTGTTGGCCCAGACTAGATGGCGGACAAGAAGGGGGGTTGAATTGTCCCCTTGCCGAGATGGCGGATTTTAAAAATAACTCCCACTAAACACAACGGAAACAAGATTAACTACGTTAATTCACCCAATTAGAACTAAAGTGAGATTTAGGTACACTTAGTCTTTCCGATCTCACTCGAACAATCTATGCACTAAACGATTAAGCGTAAACTAAACACGAATAGCAGAGTAGCAAGGTGTAGTGGTGCAGTGAATAAAAATCTAGAAATTTACCTGTGAATGGAGATATAAGAAATGGACAAACAAACAGGCATGTCACAAGGAACACAGAGATTTTTAGGTGGTTCGGGACCACGATGGGATCCCTACGTCCACCCCTCACCGAACCCGGTGAGGCTTAACTACCACGCTACGAACTGTAGCAAGATGGGGATGAGCCCCAACACCACACACGCTGCTTTCACAGCAATACACACACGAGGACTAGCCCCAAGCCGCTGCCACCGCAGCACACACATACACGCAGTCGGGGAACACACCGCGGACGCAAAAACCACACGGAGACGCAGCTCCGTCTACATACACAGACTCGAGGAAACTTTCCCCATAATAAAGCCCAACACACTAGGAGACGCAGCTCCGCCCACACACGATAATATTCAGAGTTTTGTCAAAATAAAAGGATATACAATAGCGGCCCAAAATATTAATATATGCTCAATAAAAAGAGTAGAGATGAGAGAAGAAGAAATCCCCCTCAAATCTTCTATGAATCCCGTCCATTTGGGTAGTAGAGTGCACTGGAACGTTTCTTCGCGGAGTGGAAGCCAACCAAGGTTGCAGGAGACGCCCAGGGATGAATCTTCAGCAAATGCTTTCAAAACTGGGACAGATCCGCATAGATAAGCTTGTGGATGACGTCCTCCTCTTCTTTTTCTTCCTCCTCCAAGTAGAGCGGCACCCTCACCCTTGTCCTCCTTCACCTGGAACCGATAGAACACTATTAGCCCCGGAGGAATGCCATCTCCGATGGAGATCGCAGGTTATAAATAGGGCAAGAATATAGAACACAAGACCACAAAGGCCCTTGTAAAAACCTCACAAGACAACACCCAATCCATAGGATAAACCCTAAGGGTAATGGTGTAAAAGTTCAAGTCAAATCGGATCTTCAAATGGGCATATCGAAAAATAGCTCGTGAGTGGATAGGTAATGTGCATAGACGTGAATAAAATGTGCATGGACCTTAAAATGCATTTAGAAACCATGTACAGACTCTGTATTGCGAAGTACGAGACATGCACAGACTTGCCATGCGTTGCAGGAGAACCACATGCACAGATCCATAGTGTATAGCAGTAAAACATGCACCAACTTGTTCACAGATGTGCACCGACCTATGTAGGAATGTGCACCGACCTATATCTGTATGCAAACACCTGTGCACTGACCTATGAAGGCATGTGCACCAACTTTTGTATGTGCATGATGCAAGGGATGCACCGATGCAAGGGATGCACCGACCCTATTAAACTAATATGTGCACCGACTTGCACAGTAACTGCTTCGACCTTAGCTTCATGAGGACCAAAATTAGCACCGACTTTGGTGCAACTAGCACTGACTTTATGCATAGAAGAAGACCTATGGCATCCATACTAACACCGACCTCCATGTAACTAGCACCGACCTAGTGCTGGCCTTATATGAAGATACGCAAGCTAGCACTGACCTTACTGAGAAGAGGAATATATATATGCAGCACAGCAAGAACAGAGAGAAATAGGTGTTGACTGCGTGAGTCGACACTTTTTCTGACGTGAATCAAAACTCGAATAAAACACAGTTGAAAACCCCAAAAATCCTCTTCCAAACATTAGAAACACATTGCCATGCAATGTATCAAAGTATTGGCATATATTAAATTGCATTCCAACAAATGCCAATGAATGTGATAATCATCATGAAAGCATTAACACTCCTAGAATTGTATGCGTACAAAACACTGTTAAACCATACAATCCTCAACACGTAGCAAGTCAAATTGAAATGCTTGAAATATAAAATCTTACCATGACTCCAATGGGTTGAGAGCAACATCCTCAGCACGTAGCAAGCCAAATTGAAATGCTTGAAATATAAAATCTTACCATGACTCCAATGGATTGAGAGCAACATCCATATTAAACCTGCACTAGAACAACCAGTCATTTATACCAAAAACATTTCATATCAATCTTCTAACAACTCAATTGAAGAACCAACTTCAATTCATTTCATATGGAAGCAATGCAGCTACAAGCTCAAATGATTCAGAACTTATTAAGCCATATCTATCATAACTCTCATGTCAATTCACACATGAATTTGAAATGCAGTCCAATTAAAATTCGCCAATCTACCTTCATTCATCTAAGTTTCATTGATAGCCATTTTATCTATATTTGATCATGCAATTCAACACACACGAGCTCATCAAGATCCATTTAAACATAACTACCAACTTTCTTCACAACCTGACATGTCAAGTAATTGAACATGCAGGTAAAGGGTATATCCAAACAATCAAAACCTCAAGTAAGAATTCAGTCAACATGACATGTATTGCTATACAGGAAATTCATTCAACCCAGAACATCAATTCACATATGAATGGTTAAACCTTATTCAAGCTAATTTCAGCAAGGAGCATGCATGCACAATTTGACCCATATACTTCCACAAAATACCCATGACAGTATGAAAGGAAAACCATGAGCAGATGTAATGGGTTAAGCTTGTGAACAAATGGAAGCCAAGGCATCAATATGCATAGCCCACCCACCATATAGAAACTACAGCAGATGGAAGTGTCGACACCAGTGTCGACACTTAGTTAGAAGATTAAAACCTGCAAGATAAGATGTCAATATATTAGCTTATCTGAGATCAAGACATTTTCCATAATACTTAAACACAATATATTGTTATCATCAAAACCATTACCAAGGACAAAGAGGGAGTGCCACGAACCTAACAATCTCCCCCTTTTTGATGATGACAATATATTGTGGCAATCCAGAACTCTCCCCCCCTTTGGCATTATCAAAAAGTGGGGGACCTAGAGGAACAACCAAATATGAAATTTTCACATGAATGGTGCATGAACCCAGCAATTAACATACCATTAAAGGAAGGTATATAAACCATGAGCACAGGGCACGAAAAATGGAATTTGATGTGCAATATGCAAGATGTTCAATTGTTGAAGTATGTTCAAAATGTACGACCAACCTATGCACAGAAAGTATGATTGACTTGGACTATATGCAAGTGCTATACTAAAGAGCACATTATTCTCCCCCTATTGTCATGAATAAAAATCGACTGACAATGGGATTATTTAATCTGTTATTTACATGTATAATCTAAAGATGCATCTGAGTGAAATGAAGTATGATATGATCAAAAAGAATCAAGCAGTCAAGCAGTCAAGCATGCATAATTAAATATTGATTCATGCAAGTCCCTTTGAGACATGTTTAAGGATTATGCAATCAATTTTGAACATGATGTCCATGAACAATACCAAGAAGGTCGTGCTTACATAAAGAAGGTACTGCATGAACCATGAAAGTTGACAGATTCATAAAATACATTCACACAATCAAACCCAAGGTGAATATGTGATAATTGAGCAATGAATTTCAAGATCATATGGATAAACATATTTTCTAAAGAACACAGGAAATAACCAATCCTCCATACACTTCCATAACAATACTCGAATATTGGTAGCTACGTATAACCCCAAAATTTTGATTAAACACAAAAAGGTACCTAACCTTTTGACGTGAGTCATACCCTTTGTCTCAGGGACATTATCTGATTACTCAGTTTCATCACTTTTCTTAACTGTGAATTTTGTCACTTTTCAGTGCGAGTTGTCTCCTTTGACTCAGGAAAACATCCCGGCTACTCGGTGGCGAACCACACTTATTTTTGATGTGGATTTGTTTCTCCTTTCGACACGAGTTTCTTCCTTTGTTTCAGGGGGGCTTCCCGGCTACTCGGATTCGCAGTCCACTTATAAAGATTTTTGGTGGGGTAAATAGCTTTTTCCTCACGAGACATGTGAATTCCATGTAGAGATTCAAGAGTCCTCTAAAGTGTTGAGAGGAATAACTGAAATCCTTATTAAATTGAATCATTTATCTCAAAAAGGTGCAAAGTGTGTGGGTGGTTGTACTGAATGTAAGACATGAATTAGTCTAATCACAGTTATGTCTCCCTCTAAGTGTATGCACGGTTATAAAAAATCTCCCCCTTAATATATGCCATGTAACAACCATGTCTAAATCAATCCAATTTCATTTATCATGGTAAAAGGTCTTTGAAAGATATCAAGAAGTGGTTGTATCAAGTATATACAAGCAATCAGGCAAGGACCTTTCAAAATTTTCAAACAAGGTGATTTTCGGTACATAGCGGAGAACGTAGGTCCGAAGACCACCATCACACGTGAAGAAAGCTTCCAGTTGGACATAATCCAACCTTCCACAATCGCCATTTGATATACCGGATAATCATGGCATTCAAGTGCGTAAACATGTCGAACATATATGCAAGTATATGCATGTAAATGGAAAATGATTGAAGTCTATCCTTATTTACAAGTATGTAAAGATGTGTATGATATGTGTAGTGTGTATCATGCAAATAAGTATATGTTCTATGTATGCAAAAATGAACCATTATTTACAAATTGTGAGTGAAAGTGTGAAAAACTCTATTCACAGACCAAAGCATTCAAGACTTGATTGTTATTTGCAAAATGAAAGAGAAAGTGTGTATGAAGGACCTTATATATGCAAAGAGAAGTGTTCAAGTCATCTAATCACTAAAATCAATGAAACAAAAATGCAACTGTTTAATTGTAAAATTCTTCTCCAAACTCAAATTTTACCTTTTCAGATTTTTTAAAGAAAACCTAAGCAGAGTGAGTTCTTAAAATCAAACCATTTTCTTTCTTGCCTCGAGAGTCCTTTATTTATTGACTTTCCTTGGCCTCAAGGTGCCCCTACAAAATAAATTCTCATTTTGGAGATTTGGGTACCCAAGTCATCTTGGGTCCCAAGGGGTTAGTTCTAGCATGAACAGATGGATTCTTGTATTTCCTAGCATAGCGATCATCATCAAATCTCATTGTGGCACGGTCATTCATTAAATGACCATTCTCACCACAATAATGACAATAAGAAAATATTCTTTTCATGGACCATTTTTCATCATTTTTCACTAAAAAGTAATTATTCATCATGTGTCCATGTTTACCACAATAATAACATGAATTTTTTTTTTGAGAGACCATTCATTATCATTTTTCTTTGTGAAATAGTTTTCAAAAATATGACCATGTAAGCCACAGTAGAAGCAATGATCATTGAAGTTTTTCTTCATAGGTTTTTCATGATTTTTAGAATCATCAACAATTTTCATTTTTGACTTCAATGCCTCATCATCATCAAATTTCATCAAAAAAATAATCATACATATCATGACCAAATTTCCCGCAGTAATAACATGAAATATTTCTTCTTTTTCTTGAAGCATGAACAAACTCAGCAGTGGAGGATTTTTTATGCACACTATGACAATCATTGATATTTTTCTGTTTCTCATTTCCTTCATCACACAAACACAAGGACTCATTCAGAATTTTGATTTCATTTTTCAATGATGAAATATGCAATTCAAAAGTAGCAATCTCTTGTTCACACAACGCAAGTTTATCATTCAAGAGAAAATTGACAGTTTTATAACTTGCGACCTATTCTTCTAGAGCATGAGTGTAGCAACCATGATAAAAATAAGGTTTTTAAATAAATCAAATTAAAAATAAAAGATAAGTGAATAGATGACAAAGAACCTAAATGAGTAAATCATTAATCAAGCGAAAAATAACGCCTTTTATCAAGGCGCTGATTTAAAAGGAAACGCCTCTGTATAAGGCGTTAATTTAAAAAGGGCGCCCAAAAAATACGGCGTCAAATTTCAAACGACGGGAGGATAGAATAAAGGAAAAGAAATGAAACGCCCTCTACCTGGGCGCGTTAATTTGCTGTATTACTGTTTTACACTGATTACTGTCACCGAAGGGTTTTATATATATATATTTATATATATATATATATATATATATATATATATATAAATATAATCGGCACTATATTCCGTTCCGTGAGTATAGTCCCATGTTTCATGATGATTTATCGTTTACCCACTAATTCTCATTGACATACAAGCTCTCCATTGGACATTCCGTTCCTTTGGACTAGCGAGTTAGTCATAGAGACCTCCGTAAGACTCCTCGAGTCTTGGATTCCCTCAAGGCCGACTGAGCAGGTTGTACCATAAAAACCCATTACACTATTTTGCCATGTCACTCTATAGAAACATGACATACCGGCCCTCATGTTATGCAAAGTGTGTATCATGAGAATTTTCTTAATGGGATGAGGTTGTCATGCCCTTTGATGCTATTCTTGTAGACCCCAATTCTATATTCAACATGATGTTCTTGTGGACCTCAATTCTATATTAAGAAATGAGGACGTCTTGCCATTGATGTGCTGTTCCTGTGGACCTCAATTCTATATAAAGAATGTCCATACTTATTGATCTTGGTACCCAAGTTAGGGAACCAATTCTACCTAGTTTTATCGATAATCGTGATTATACCGTTATTATCGCCTAGCTATGTCAAGTGTCAGATTTTTGGACTCTATTCTTTCAAAGTCTATCCTACATGTCTACAAGCTTTATCCTTGAAATTTCATATTGGCTATATACAAAAGTGGATGTTAAAATACATGATTAATGCCTGCGCATATAGGGCCCGATCTGGTCCTGGGAGGAGCACCCGAAAGTACTTGTGCCCATGGGAGTTGATTGATCACGGTATTGGCATTTTACCGAAGTGCATGACTAGCTTGATTGAACATTCCACAAATCTTGTACTTGTACTTGACTTGATATTACATGACTTGCGTGGCCCGAGAAAGGGTAATTGCATACTTGCTTGACTTGAAACAAAATAGTCAAATTCCCACATAACATGATGAGTTTACTTGCTTGAATATCTTGATACCTTTTGATATAAGTTCTTGAAAGTTCATGACTAGTTCTTCTTGCTATCTTATTGTTATATACTCTCTCTATCTTGTCGTTTTATGCGAGCATGCATAGTTATAGTGCATTCATGAAAGATGTAATTACTTAAACCCTTTGCTAGTTCTTGAGATATAAATTCCTACTGAGCGTTCGCTCACTCAGTGTTTTCCTACGTTTCAGGTAAGTCCAACGATGAGGGAACTCAGTCTGAAGGGGATGGTCAAGAGTGAAAGAGTTAGAGCTACTCAAGCATCAATTTAGTCCTGTCTTTTCTCTATTTTTTTGTTAAGTCAAGCGTTGTATTTTTGTTTTATTGAGTCTAGTATTTGCAAGGGTTTGTAATAGATGTATTCTTATTAAAGGAATTAATGGATTGGGTTATCTTTATATTTGCGCACTCTATCTTTGTGTCGAATGCACTACTACTCTGATTGACATGATTGATATAAACTCGTCACGCGTCTCCGGGTATCTTCCGCTCTCGGGGCGTGACAATGAGAGTTTTCAAGATCATCAACTACTACATGTTTTCCCTTCTCAAACATATGGATTTTATCAACTAGAAGACTATTTTGATCTTTCAATTTCTCAATCTCTTCAGCAAGCTTTTCATTCTGAACAAGTTCATTGAGCAAAATCTGATCACTATCCGAACATCACAATTTACCTCTGGGTTCATTTTTAATATTTTCAAGTTCTAAAATTTTAGCCATTAAGGTTTCATTTTTAGTTTTTAGAATTGAAATTGTTTCTCTATGACTATCAACCTCAAGCATGGAAGACTTAATTTCTCAAATTCAGTACATTTTTCACATGAGAAATTATTAACATAGGAATTTTTAATTTTATTTTTCAATCTTCTATTTTCAGATTTCATTATTTTATATCTATCACACAGCTCATCGTAAGCATCCATCAATTCATCATAGCTAAGCTCATCTTCATCATCAGAATCAGAACTAGAGGATACCTCAGAATTTTCCTTGCTTCGTCTCCCACTGATGCTCGCCTTGAGACATTCTACATTATCTTTCCTTCTCTGAGCTTTGTTCAGCCCATCCCAAATTTCTTTGGCTGACCTACAAGAGGAAATAGAAGAAAGTACTTCAGTGCTCACTGCAGTCTAAAGAACATTCAGAACAAAAAGATTATCGGAATTCATTTTCTTATGCTCATTGGTCCATCTTGACTCATTTTTTGGTAGAATGTGAGGACCATGAGTTATTAAGTTCACAAGCTTCGGATCAATTTTAGCAATCCAAACACACAATTTTTCAAGCCATGAATCATAGTCAAAACTATCAAAGACAGGAATCAAATTCATGCAAGCCATTATGAACAGATCAAGATCTTTTCTCCTAGACCGTGAGGTCCGCGAATAAAAAATCAGAGACTAGGCTCTGATATCAATTGTTGGCCCAGACTAGATGGCGGACAAGAGGGGGGTTGAATTATCCCCTTGCCGAGATGGCGGATTTTAAAAACAACTCCCACTAAACACAGCGTAAATAAGATTAACTACGTTAATTCGCCCAATCAGAACTAAAGTGAGATTTAGGTACACTCTGTCTTTCCGATCTCACTCGAACAATCTATGCACTAAATGATTAAGCGTAAACTAAACACGAATAGCAGAGTAGCAAGGTGTAGTGGTGCAGTGAATAAAAATCTACAAGTTGACCTGTGAATGGAGATAGAAGAAATGGACAAACACACAGGCATGCCACAAGAAACACAGAGATTTTTAGGTGGTTCGGGACCACGACGGGTTCCCTACATCCACCCCTCACCGAACCCGGTGAGGCTTCACTACCACGCTACAAACCGTAGCAAGACGGGGATGAGTCCCAACACCACACACGCTGCTTCCGCAGCAATACACACACGGGGACTAGCCCCAAGCCTCTGCCACCGTAGCACACACACACGCAGTCGGGGAACACACCCCGGATGCAAAAATCACACAGAGACGCATCTCTGTCTACACACACAGACTCGGGGAAACTTTCCCGACAATAAAGCCCAACACACTCGGAGACGCAGCTCCGCCCACACACGATAATATTCTGAGTTTTGTCAAAATAAAAGGACATACAATAGCTGCCCAAAATATTAATCTATGCTCAATAAATAGAGTAGAGATGAGAGAAGAAGAAATCCCCCTCAAATATGCTATGAATCCCGTCCATTTGGGTAGTAGAGTGCACTGGAACGTTTCTTCGCGGAGTGGAAGCCAACCAAGGTCGCAGGAGACGCCTAGGGATGAATCTTCAACAAATGCTTTAAGAACTGGGACAGATCCGCAGAGATAAGCTTGTGGATGATGTCCTCCTCTTCTTTTTCTTTCTCCTCCAAGTAGAGCGGCGCCCTCACCCTTGTCCTCCTTCACCTGCAACAGATAGAACAATATTAGCCCCGGAGGAATGCCATCTCCGATGGAGAGCACAAGTTATAAATAGGGAAGGCATATAGAACAGAAGACCACAAAGGCCCTTGTAAAAACCTCTCAAGACAACACCCAAACCATAGGATAAACCCTAAGGGTAATGGTGTGAAAGATCAAGTCAAATCGGATCTTCAAATGGGCATATCGAAACACAGCTCGTGAGTGGATAAGTAATGTGCATAGACGTGAATAAAATGTGCATGGACCTTAAAATGCATTTAGAAACCATGTACATACTTTGTATTGCCAAGTACGAGACATGCACAAATTTTCCATGCGTTGCAGGAGAACCACATGCACAGACCCATAGTGTATAGCTGTGACGACCCGGGATTCGAGTACCGGAAAGGAACCGGTGCGTCTCGAATCTCGGCCTGCCAACCCACGAGCCCGAAGACTCGGAAGGGTAAAAGGGGGTGGTGTGGGAGTACAAGAGAAGCTGAAACGACCGCAGAGATAGGACAATGATCTAAAATAAAATGCACAGCATAATATAAATAAAATAAATTGCTACAAGGTCCACAGAGTCTCATGTCCAAATAAAAGTACAGCCAACAGAAAAGAAAGTACAACTACACTGGGCATCCCCCGGCGAACAACTACACGGGGCATCCCCCGGCTCTGGCAGACTGGCGGCTAACCCTGGCTAGAAGAACCACGCTGGAACTCGAACGCACCTCTCGAAGACCCCGCCTCACCTGAAAAGGAGGGGTGAGCCTCATTTCATTGGCCCAGTAGGGATCCCCCGAATCCCCACCTCACGCAGAAAACAAGGCAGGAAGCAAGAAAGCGGAAAAGCAACCCTACCTAACAAGAGTACGGTAGAACCAACAAGCTAAAGTAACTAAACAGAAAAACCATCTACTCTAACAGCACACACTACTAAACCTCGATCCAACGAAACCTGAGTCCACACCTGCCAGCTAACAGGAGCACTACCCACTAGAAGAACGACCGGATGCGTCCCCTGACGTCTTGTAGCTTCCCTGAAAAAAAAAAAGGAAATAAAAACCCCAAATTAATCCAATTTGATAAAGTATTAAATAAATGAATGATAAACATCAGAAAGAATAAATACAACGACAGAATAGAAATAACGCCTTTGGTCAAGGCGCAACTTCATTAAGAAACGCCTCTTGATAAGGCGCTAATTAAAAAGGGACGCCCAAACGACAAGGCGTCAATTATCAAACGGCCAAAATGATAAAAAAAAAGGAAGTAAATGTAACGCCCTCTACCTGGGCGCGTTTTTCACAAGAAACGACATAGGCAAAGGCGTCAATTTAAATTCAACGCCCTCACTTAAGACGTCAATTCAGTTCGAGTTTCGTTCGACCCAGGAGACTATCCAGAGCAAGTTCTGGATAACTACGTCGAGGATAGAATATAGTAAGGACTCTATTAAGGGAATACTACCCTTAATCAAATTCTAACTCTATTAGGATTCCCAAAATCCTATAAATAACCCTTCCTATCGAACCTAGTAAGCTGTTGGTCGAAGGAGGTTCTGCTGCTGCATACGTAAAGAACAGGTAATGTTCTTCTTCCCTGCCTTCGGTCATAATCATGAAGAATAGTAATGATTCTTCATCGTCTTTGCTGCAGGAAGTCTGCCGTAAGTAGTAACTCTTCTGCCTAGTTGAAGGACGTGGAGTTCTTCATCATCTTCTTCTTCTTCCGGTGATCAGAACACTCTGTTTAGAACAGAGTACCGTTCTCTCTTCAACTCTCTTCACGTTCCTTCACCAGAACATTCATCAGGTAGGTTTTCTCAAGAACGTAGCCCAAACTAGTATAAATTATGAAATAAACTCATCCATGATCTCATGCATATAGTTTTACTACGTTTCCAAATGTTTTCTGAGTGATTTTAAAGAAGCGACCTAGACAAGGGCGCTAATTCTTGTTTTGACGCCCTACCCAGGAGTCGTCAATTTCATATAATTGATAATTATCCATGTTTAAAATTCTATAACTATAAAATCATGAATCTAAATTAATGCATGATCATACCTATCGAATCCTGCTATTTTTCTTGTCTTGACCATGAAATTGTTCCCTGAAATTTTATTAGCTGAAATCTGGTAAAATCTTGAAATAACAACCTGATGCAAGACGTCTCTTGTAAAAGTGACGCCCCAGAACAGGGCGCTAATTGAAAAGTAACGCCCCTGTCTAGGGCACGTTTTTATTAAATTCCATATTATCTAAATTCTGCAAAAATAGAAATATAGAGTGGACGACTGCTTAACAAGCTGTCAATTTGTAAATAAACGCCCCTGTGTAAGGCGTTAATTCCATGATTAATGACTTAGATTAAGTCGCTAGTTTCCTGTGATACTATTTTACACTGTTGCTGTTAACCGAGGGTTTCATATGTATATTATATATATGTCAGCACTATATTCCAGTCCGTGAATATAGTCCCATGTTTTATGATATCTTATCGCATTACCCTCAATTCTCGGTGACATACAAGCTCTCCATTGGACATTCTGTTCCTTTGGACTAGCGAGTTAGTCATAGAGACCTCCGTAAGACTCCTCGAGCCTTGGATTCCCTCAAGGCCGACTGAGCTGGTTGTACCATAAAAACCCATTACACAATCTTTGCCATGTCACTCTATAGAAACATGGTAAACCGTCCCTCATGTCATACCATGGGTATGATGTGAGAATTATCTTAATAAACGGGGAAAACATGCCGTTGATGTGCTGTTCTTGTAGACCCCAATTCTATATCAAACATGATGTTCTTGTAGACCCCAATTCTATATCAAATATGCTATTTTTGTAGATCCCAATTCTATATCAAACATGATGTTCTTGTGGACCTCAATTCTATATTAAAAGAAGTGACTATCTACTTGTGGGCACTTACTTGTCATGGTACCCAAGTTAGGGAACCAATTCCACCTAGTTTTATCGATAATCGTGATTATACCGTTATTATCGCCTATCTATGTCAAGTGTCATATTTTTGGACTCTATTCTATCAAATTCTATCCTACATGTCTACAAGCTTTATTCTTGAAATTTCATATTGGCTATACACAAGAGTGGATGTTAAAATACATGATTAATGCCTGCGCATATAGGGCCCGATCTGGTCCTGGGAGGAGCACCCGAAAGTACTTGTGCCCATGGTAGTTGATTGATCACGGTATTGGCATTATACCGAAGTGCATGACTAGCTTGATTGAACATTCCACAAATCTTGTACTTGACTTGATATTACATGACTTGCGTGGCCCAAGAAAGGGTAATGGTATACTCACTTGCTTGAAACATGATAGCCAAATTCCAACATGACATGATGAGTCTACTTGCTTAAATATCTTGATATCTTTTGATATAAGTTCTTGAAAGTTCATGACTAGTTCTTCTTGCCATCTTATTGTTATATTCTCTTGCTATCTTGTCGTTTTGCGAGCATGCATAGCTATAGTGCATTCATGGAAAATGTAATTACTTAAACCCCTTGCTAGTCCTTGAGATATAATTTCCTACTGAGTGTTCGCTCACTCAGTGTTTCCCTACTTTTCAGGTAAGTCCGACGATGAGGGAATTCAATCTGATAGGGAAAGCCAAGAGTGAAAGAGTTAGAGCTACTCAAGCATCAATTAGTCTTATCTTTTCACTATTTTCCTTGAGTCAAGCGTTGTATTTTTCTTTTTATTGGCTCTAGTATTTGCAAGGGTTTGTAATAGACATATTCTTATTAAAGGATTTAATGGATTGGGTTATCTTTATATTTACGCACTCTGTCTTTGTGTCGAATACACTACTACACTGATTGACATGATTGATATAAACTCGTCGCGCATCTCCGGGTACCTTCCGCGCTCAGGGCGTGACAGTTTTTGTGGTATCAGAGCCTAGGTTGTTCAATTCCTAGGAAACCCAAGTCCAAGGATAGGTTTAAACCATTAACCAGTGAGATTGGGTAGAACCGAGGGTGGAGCTAACATGGAAATTTAAGAGTTCTTAACGAAATTGCACACTGATATAGCTATTGTAATTGTAGAGAATGGCTGCCGAACGTGCTCAATGGCGCAACATGCAGCGTACACTCCAAGGAATGACCAGGTGCTGCAACATGTAGCACAGGGAGGTGCACAGCGAGCCGGGAGTGTCCACCAGAACTTTAAAAACATGAACCCTCCCAAATTCATGGGATCTACTGATCCAGACGACGCAGAGCACTGGATCAGGGAGACGGAGCGTATATTCTGTGTTATGCAATGCACGGATCAAGAGAAAGTCTTATTAGCTACTTTTCAGTTAGAGAGGGATGCCAGATGCTGGTGGGAGGCAGTCGAAGCCACTATAAATCCGGACCAAATTACTTGGGAAGAATTTGTTGAACATTTCAACAATAAATATTTTTCAGATCGAGTACAAGAAAAGAAAGCTACCGAATTTGCCGCACTCAAGCAACGGTCATTATCGGTGGCGGAGTACGAGGCATAATTCTCTAGATTGTCTCGGTATGCTAAGCACTTAGTTAGCACCGAGAAGATGAAAGCTAGGAGGTTCCTTAATGGGCTCAGACCCCAATATATTACCCAGCTGGCGCCAATGGATATTCAGGTCTACTCAGAGTTAGTACGCCGAGCTCAATTGTTAGAAGATGCCACGGAGCTATCAGATAGAATCCGTGGGAAGGATAAGAAAGAACAAGTTACAAGTTCAGGTTCCTTTAAACCCAACTTCAAGAAGAGGCCTAGCACTGGAGGTACTTCTTCTCAAGACCAAATATTTAAGAAGACCAAGCCCTTCTCTATCACTACTACACCTTCGAATATAATATGCAAGCATTGTGACAAGGCTGGTCATAAAGTCGAAGAGTGCTGGAGAAAACTTGGAGCATGTCTCCGTTGCGGGAGTCGTGAGCATCAGATTCCCGATTGCCCATTACTTAATGATCAAGCCGATGACGGAAAGCACCCGGTAACCAAGAATGCTCGTCTTCACGTAATTAAGGAGACCGAAGAAGAAGAAGGCGGACTAGTAGAAGGTACATTGAAAGTTTGTTCCAAGTCTGCATATGTCTTATTTGATACGGGTGCTTCACATTCAATTATTTCCAAAAAGTTTGCTGATCTGTTACCCTTAGAACCGGAATGGATAAAATTAGTTTTGTCTACTCCTCTTGGTAACGAAACTGATATCACTCACCATTACCAAAACTGTGAAGTATTGGTTCAGGGTAGGAATCTCCCTATTGATCTTATATGTTTAGATCTAAAGGAGTATGATGTCATACTAGGAGTGGATTGGTTATCCAAATACCAGGCAACTGTCGATTGCCGCAATAGCAAGGTTACTTTCAAAGAGTTTCTGGAATTAGTCTTTACTAGCCTCAAGAGTCGAAGCAAATCGCCACTTATTTCAGCTCTCCGAGCTAGCAAGTTAATCAGGAAAGGATGTGTATCTTTCCTTGCATTTTTCACCCTTAAGGAGAATAAGGAGACTAAGATAAAAGATATCCCAGTTGTGCAAGAATTTTCGGACGTGTTTCTGGAGGAATTGCCTGGATTAGCTCCACAAAGAGAAGTGGCCTTCACCATCGATTTAATTCCTGGTGCTGGACCAGTTTCTAAGGCACCATATAGAATGTCACCTGCCGAACTCAAGGAGTTAAAGGAACAATTGATGGAACTTCTCAAGAAGGGATTTATTAGACCAAGCACTTCCCCGTGGGGAGCACCTGTGCTATTTGTAAAGAAGAAAGATGGATCCACGAGGTTATGCATCGACTATCGACAGTTGAATCATCTCACTATCAAGAACAAGTATCCACTGCCGAGAATCGATGAGTTATTTGATCAAATATCTGGATCCAAGTATTTTTCAAAGATTGATCTCAGGTCAGATTATCACCAACTAAGGATCAAGGATGAGGACATTCATAAAACCGCATTCAGAAGCAGGTATAGCCATTATGAGTTTGTTGTTATACCTTTCGGACTAACAAATGCCCCTACTGCCTTTATGCAGTTGATGAATAGTATATTCAGATCTTATCTAGATCAATTCGTGCTGATTTTCATTGATGATATATTGATTTACTCCAAGACCAAGGGAGAGCATGAGGAACATTTAAGGATTGCATTACAGATATTGAGGACAAACCAATTATATGCAAAGATCAGTAAGTGTGAGTTCTGGCTCGAAGAAGTGACTTTTCTCGAACATGTTATATCAAAGGATGGCTTGTCTGTAGATCCATCAAAAGTGGAAGCTGTAAGAAATTGGGAAAGACCGACCAATGTTAGCGAGATCCGAAGTTTCTTAGGTCTTGCGGGCTATTACCGGCGGTTCATCAAAGATTTCTCTAAGAATGCCGTGCCACTTACGAGGTTGACTCGCAAAGAGATCCGCTATGAATGGAGTGAGGAATGTGAAAGAAGCTTCCAAACTCTCAAAGATCATCTGACCACAGCTCCGGTCTTAGCTTTACCAGTGGAAGGAGAGCAATTCGAGGTATACTCTGTTGCTTCTGGCATTGGCCTCGGATGTGTCCTAATGCAACAAGGAAAGGTTATAGCTTATTCTTCTCGTCAATTGAAGAAACATGAAGAGAACTACCCAGTTCATGACTTAGAATTGGCCGCGGTCGTATTTGCACTAAAAATATGGAGACATTATCTTTATGGAGTGCAGTTTCTTGTATACTCTGACCATAAAAGTCTTAAGTATCTCTACTCTCAGAAGGAATTGAATATGAGGCAAAGACGTTGGCTAGAATATCTTAAGGACTTCGACTTTACTATACAATATCATCCTGGAAAGGGTAATCCGGTAGCTGATGCCCTTAGTCGGAAGTCGAGAGCATTATTAGCCAATTGTATGATTCAGGAGTGGAAGTTGCTAGAACAATTTACTAGACTTAATATAATCATGGACAAGGACAGTAGGTGTGTCACCTTATCCCATATGAGCATATAGCAAGATTTGCTACCTGAAATACAAGGACTTCAGGGTAGTGACCCGATATTAGTGGAAATCAAGGGCAAACTAGAAGGACAATCTGTGTTCCAACTAGCTTCAGATGGAAGGTTGTTATTCCAAAATAGAACTTGTATACCAGATTGTCCAGAATTAAAGAAGAAGATCTTAGATGAAGCTCACAGATCAAGGTACACAATTCATCCAGGATCTACTAAGATGTACCAAGATTTAAAAAGGACCTTATGGTGGCCTAATATGAAGAAAGAAGTCGCGGACTTTATGTCTCACTGTCTCACCTGCCAACAAGTTAAGGTTGAACACCAGAAGCCTGTCGGAAAGCTACATCCTCTGGATATTCCCAAATGGAAGTGGGAGGATATTGGTATGGATTTTATCATGGGTCTAACTAAATCAAAAGGAGGATATGATGGAATATGGGTTATCATTGATCGATTGACCAAATCAGCGCACTTCTTGCCAATCAAGAGTCGATGGTCAGTTGATGTTCTGGCTGTATTATACATAAAAGAGATAGTCAGATTATATGATATCCCTGTCTCGATTGTGTCTGATAGAGATCCCCGTTTTACTTCGCATTTTTGGAAAGGACTACAAAATTCGTTGGGATCGAGACTTAACTTTAGCACAACTTTTCATCCCCAAACGGATGGTCAGACCGAGAGAACTAATCAGGTAGTGGAAGATATGCTCAAAGCTTGCATCATTGATTTTGGAGGAAGCTGATATGATCACTTGCCTCTAGTTGAATTTGCATACAATAATAGCTACCAGGCAAGTATACAAATTGCACCTTTCGAAGCCTTATACGGAAGGAGTTGCCGATCACCCTTATGCTGGGACGAAGTTGGAGAGAAACAACTATTAGGTCCAGATATGGTAAGGGATACCACCGAGAAAATATAATTGATCCGAGAAAGACTACAAATGGCTTAGTCTAGGCAAAAGGCTTATGCTGACACAAGAAGGAGAGATCTTGAATTCCAAGTCGGAGATCATATATTTTTCAAGATATCGCCTGGACGTGGAATACGGAGATTTGGTGTTAAGGGTAAGCTTACACCAAGATTCATCGGACCTTTTGAGATACCGGAAAGAGTAGGCGAGGTTGCTTATCGCATCACGTTGCCTCCTCAATTGTCCGAAGTACATAATGTGTTCCACATATCTATGTTGAAGAAGTATGTACACGATCCATCACATATTATTAAACATGGAGACTTAGTTATCCAGAAGGATCTCACATATGAACAGAAGCCCATAAAGATACTAGATCGTGAAGTACGTACCCTAAGGAATAAGGTTATTCCCATGCTAAAGGTACAATGGAATAAGAGTTCCGAGCATGAAGCCACATGGGAGACCGAGGAATCCATGAGGAAGCGATTTCTAGAATTATTTTAAGGTATATACTCTACACTATCCATATATATATACTATTGAATTTGGGGACCAAATTCTTTTAAGTGGGGGAGGGTGTAGCAACCCTGGAAAAAAAATAAAAGGAAATAAAAACCCCAAATTAATCCAATTTGATAAAGTATTAAATAAATGAATGAGAAACATCAGAAAGAATAAATACAACGACAGAATGGAAATAACGCCTTTGGTCAAGGTGCTACTTCATTAAGAAACGCCTCTAGATAAGGCGCTAATTAAAAAGGGATGCCCAAACGACAAGGCGTCAATTATCAAACGGCCAAAATGATAAAAAAAAGGAAGTAAATGTAACGCCCTCTACCTGGGCGCATTTTTCACAAGAAACGACATAGGCAAAGGCGTCAATTCAAATTCAACGCCCTCACTTAAGACGTCAATTCAGTTCGAGTTTCGCTCGACCCAGGAGACTATCCAGAGCAAGTTCTGGATAACTACGTCGAGGATAGAATATAGTAAGGACTCTATTAAGGGAATACTACCCTTAATCAAATTCTAACTCTATTAGGATTCCCAAAATCCTATAAATAACCCTTCCTGTCGAACCTAGTAAGCTGTTGGTCGAAGGAGGTTCTGCTGCTGCATACGTAAAGAACATGTAATGTTCTTCTTCCCTGCCTTCGGTCATAATCATGAAGAATAGTAATGATTCTTCATCGTCTTTGCTGCAGGAAGTCTGCCGTAAGTAGTAACTCTTCTGCCTAGTTGAAGGACGTGGAGTTCTTCATCATCTTCTTCTTCTTTCGGTGATCAGAACACTCTGTTTAGAACAGAGTATCGTTCTCTCTTCAACTCTCTTCACGTTCCTTCACCAGAACATTCATCAGGTAGGTTTTCTCAAGAACGTAGCCCAAACTAGTATAAATTATGAAATAAACTCATCCATGATCTCATGCATATAGTTTTACTGCGTTTCCAAATGTTTTCTGAGTGATTTTAAAGAAGCGACCTAGACAAGGGCGCTAATTCTTGTTTTGACGCCCTACCCAGGAGTCGTCAATTTCATATAATTGATAATTATCCATGTTTAAAATTCTATAACTATGAAATCATGAATCTAAATTAATGCATGATCATACCTATCGAATCCTGCTATTTTTCTTGTCTTGACCATGAAATTGTTCCCTGAAATTTTATTATCTGAAATCTGGTAAAATCTTGAAATAATGACCTGATGCAAGACGTCTCTTGTAAAAGTGATGCCCCAGAACAGGGCGCTAATTGAAAAGTAACGCCCCTGTCCAGGGCGCGTTTTTATTAAATTCCATATTATCTAAACTCTGCAAAAATAGAAATACAGAGTGGACGACTGCTTAACAAGCCGTCAATTTGTAAATAAACGCCCCTGTGTAAGGCATTAATTCCATGATCAATGACTTAGATTAAGTCGCTAGTTTCCTGTGATACTATTTTACACTGTTGCTGTTAACCGAGGGTTTCATATGTATATGATATATATGTCGGCACTATATTCTATGCCGTGAATATAGTCCCATGTTTTATGATGTCTTATCGCATTACCCTCAATTCTCGGTGACATACAAGCTCTCCATTGGACATTCTATTCCTTTGGACTAGCGAGTTAGTCATAGAGACCTCCGTAAGACTCCTCGAGCCTTGGATTCCCTCAAGGCCGACTGAGCTGGTTGTACCATAAAAACCCATTACACAATCTTTGCCATGTCACTCTATAGAAACATGGTAAACCGGCCCTCATGTCATGCCATGGGTATGATGTGAGAATTATCTTAATAAACGGGGAAAACATGCCGTTGATGTGCTGTTCTTGTAGACCCCAATTCTATATCAAACATGATGTTCTTGTAGACTCCAATTCTATATCAAACATGATGTTCTTGTAGACCCCAATTCTATATCAAATATGTTATTTTTGTAGACCCCAATTCTATATCAAACGTGATGTTCTTGTGGACCTCAATTCTATATTAAAAGAAGTGACCATCAACTTGTGGGCACTTACTTGTCATGGTACCCAAGTTAGGGAACCAATTCCACCTAGTTTTATCGATAATCGTGATTGCACAGTTCTTATCGCCTATCTATGTCAAGTGTCATATTTTTGGACTCTATTCTATCAAAGTCTATCCTACATGTCTATAAGCTTTATTCTTGAAATTTCATATTGGCTATACACAAGAGTGGATGTTAAAATACATGATTAATGCCTGCGCATATAGGGCCCGATCTGGTCCTGGGAGGAGCACCCGAAAGTACTTGTGCCCATGGTAGTTGATTGATCACGGTATTGGCATTATACCGAAGTGCATGACTAGCTTGATTGAACATTCCACAAATCTTGTACTTGACTTGATATTACATGACTTGCGTGGCCCAAGAAAGGGTAATGGTATACTCACTTGCTTGAAACATGATAGCCAAATTCCAACATGACATGATGAGTCTACTTGCTTAAATATCTTGATATCTTTTGATATAAGTTCTTGAAAGTTCCTGACTAGTTCTTCTTGCCATCTTATTGTTATATTCTCTTGCTATCTTGTCGTTTTGCGAGCATGCATAGCTATAGTGCATTCATGGAAAATGTAATTACTTAAACCCCTTGCTAGTCCTTGAGATATAATTTCCTACTGAGCATTCGCTCACTCAGTGTTTCCCTACTTTTCAGGTAAGTCCGACGATAAGGGAATTCAATCTGATAGGGAAAGCCAAGAGTGAAAGAGTTAGAGCTACTCAAGCATCAATTAGTCCTGTCTTTTCTCTATTTTCCTTGAGTCAAGTGTTGTATTTTTCTTTTAATTGGCTCTAGTATTTGCAAGGGTTTGTAATAGACATATTCTTATTAAAGGAATTAATGGATTGGGTTATCTTTATATTTGCGCACTATGTCTTTGTGTCGAATACACTACTACTCTGATTGACATGATTGATATAAACTCGTCGCGCATCTCCGGGTACCTTCCACGCTCGGGGCGTGACACGTCTTACACCGCGTCACAAGTGTCTAGCTACGATGACCCGGGTGTGAGACTCAAACACGCAACAAGTACCACAATAAGGACTAGCTGGGTTCACGCTCGTCAGCGCGTGTCCTAAGCCCCCAACTACGTGTGCACACACAGACCATCTGCTCTAGGTCGGGTCCTCTAGCTTATTTTCTCCCCCACCGGACTCTGGTGGCAAAGGCCAGGCGCCCTACGGTGACCAGCCTAAAAACCGCCTCTCACTGGGTCTCGCTCTCCACCACTCCCAGGTGGGTCCGCACCCGCATGCGTAGGAAGCTACGACTAGTGGACAGGTCACTGACAGTAAGGACTAACTCACGGAACCCACCGCCAAAGAAATGGACCGCACACACACGGTGTAGCACAGAGCCTGACGGTCCACCCTTGGGCCATCACAGGCTGTGACGCACCTACACTGGGGCGTCACAGGGCTCTGACGGTCCACCCGTGGAGCGTCACAAGCCAAAGCGGAATCCGGCCCTGACGCACCCACCTAGGCGCGTCACAGGCTGTGACACACCTACACTGGAGCGTCACATGGCCCTGACGGTCTGGCCCTGGAGCGTCACAAGCCAAGGTGAAAACAGGCTCTGACGCACCCACCTAGGGGCGTCACAGCACCTGACGGACCAACCCTGGTGCGTCAGGGGAGGTGGGTTCGCATGCTCTGACGCGCCCACCCAGGGGCATTACAAGGATGTGACGCGCCAAGCCAGGTGCGTCACAGGCCTTGACCCCCCCCCAACGTTCAAAAACCAACGGTCGGCAGCCAATGGTCGAACGCAGCCTGACGGTCCAACCTAGGTGTGTCACAGCACTGTGGCAGTCTATCGTGGGACCGTCTCAGCCCACAGACCCCGCTGGCTGCACATAGGGCCGTAACGCACCCATCCAGGTGCGTTACACTGTGTGACGGTTACTGGAAGGACCGTCACACCCGCCCGAGGGTGAAACCGCGGGAAACGCCCAAAAATCTAACCACACCCCCATGCCTCCATAGGAGAGGGGGAAATCAAAGGGGAAGATCCCAGGGGACCCCTAGCATGATTCTAGGCCATCAAAACGTCGAATCGTGGCTCAAATCCATAGATTGGGCGAACTATCCCCGAAACATGATTTTGCCCTAACTCGCCCAAATACACCCCTCTCGGCTCCCATTCGGCCTACAAATCGCGGGGGATGATGGGATGAGCATAGGGATTCGTCCCCCTACCTCAATGGAGCGAATGGTCCACCGAATTGTCACTGAAACCAAGGAAGAAGCTTTTAGAATGCCACACGCCCCGCCTCCTGCCGCGAGAAGGGTACCGCCGAGACAGCCTCGTCGCCGCCACGCCATTGCCGGAGTGGAGGAGACCGCGTCTCGGTCGCCCGGAGAAGAAGAATGGCGCGGTGGGGAGGGCGCTCTCTAACAGTTGGAAGAAGGAGGAAGAAGAAGAAGAAAAAGGTGAAAAAGAAAAGAAAAAGGTTTGGTATTTATAGAAAATCCAAAAAATTAGAAAACATCCCAAAAAATAGAAAAATACACCTCCTCGATCCTCTTGACGCGCTGATCACAACGGTATGACTCGCGGGTAGATGAACGACCTGGTTCACCCGCTACAGGGTTCCGTAGGTGTTTCCGAGATATACACGCGGGAATCAGAAAACACGCGGAAAGGCCGTGGAACACGTTCCGAGCCTCCGAACTGACCCGAATCGCACGGATCCCAACACGAAAGGTGTCCAAAACATAATTCCAGACTCAACGGAGCCAAATTCACCGAAAACACAGATCCAGGACCCAAGAAGAAGGATCCGAAAAGGGTCCGGGACATCACAGCCCTCCCCCCTTAAACAAATTTCATCCTCGAAATTCAAGAATAAGGCACAAGAATGGGGGAAAGACTCACACAAACAAATAAGGATATAGCTCTCGCATCTCATCCTCACGCTCCCAAGACGCCTCGCCACCAGAGTGACGCTGCCAGACCACCTTAACCAGAGGAATGACCTTGTTCGGCTGGCGCTGCTCTCGCCGATCCTCATTGCGAACAGGGAACTCCGGAAGGGACAGATCTGGTGTCACCTCAGGCCAAATGGCATCCTCGAGAACGTGGGAATCATCGGGCATATACTTCCGAAGCATCGACACGTGGAACACATCATGCATGGTGGAAAGCTCCGGAGGTAGCTGCAACCGATAAGCAACTTCTCCAACATGCTCGATGATGGGAAATGGACCAATGTAGCGGGGACTCGGCTTCCCGCGCTTACCGAAACGCATCACACCCTTCATGGGAGAAACTCTCAAGAAAACTCGGTCTCCCACAGCAAAGCTGAGAGGTCACCTCCTCTGATCGGCATAACTCTTCTGTCGGCTTTGAGCTGCAAACATTTTCTGCCGAACGAGGTGCACCACCTCAACACACTGCTGCACCAAATCTGGCCCGGTCAAGGTACGCTCGCCCACCTCGAACCAATCAAGCGGAGTCCGACAAGGTTGCCCGTACAACACCTCATAGGGAGCCATACCAATGCTCGAATGATAGCTGTTGTTATAGGTAAACTCCACTAATGGCAGATGGTGGGTCCAACTCCCCTGCCATTCTAGGCAACACGCTCGCAACATGTCCTCCAAAGTCTGGATGGTCCGCTCAGACTGACCGTCTGACTGAGGATGATAGGCCGAGCTGAATGCCAACTCGGTGCCTAGAGCCTTCTGGAAGCTCCTCCAGAATCCAGAAGTGAAACGGGGATCACGATCGGACACAATGGAGATGGGAACTCCATGCAACGGAACAATTCGCTCCACATACAAATAAGCCAAACGATGCACGCTCCAACTGACTTTGACCGGCAGCACCCGCGCCGTCTTCGTCAGTCTATCTACTAGCAACCAGATACTATCCTCCCCGCTGGACATCCTCGGTAACCCAACCACGAAATTAGTGGTCACGTGGTCCCACTTCCACGTAGGAACATCTAAGGGCTGATGTGCGCCTCCTGGTCACTGGTGCTCAGCCTTCACCTGCTGACAGGTCAAACACCTGGCCACAAATTCTGCCACGTCTCTCATCATGCCAAGCCACCAAAATTGCCTCTTCAGGTTCTGGTACATCTTAGCCGATCCGGGGTGTACGGCATACCGACTCCCGTGAGCCTCGCACAATACCGTACGCCGCACCTGCTCCTCGGCTGGCACGTACAACCTACCTCTGAACCTCACAGCTCCATCCTCACCAAACTCCACCTCGGCCATCGACAGAATATGAGGTAGCTCGGGGTCCGCTCGCTGAGCCTCAGTCACCTGTCGACGCACCGCGGGCATGATAGTCAGACTCGCAAGGACAGCCGAACCCTGGTCCTGAGGGACCTTGAGCCTAAAAGTCATGCCGGAACCTGCTCCCAAAGCCTCCACTTCCTCAACAGCATCTGACTGACCGTTACTCTCCTACTCAGAGCATCAGCCACGACATTCATCCTGCCAGGCTGATAAGACAGAGTGAAATCATAATCCTTCATGTACTCCATCCACCTCCTTTGCCTGAGGTTAAGATCCTTCTGGGTAAACACGTACCTCAAACTCTGATGGTCAGTGAACATCTCGAACCTCTCACCATATAGATAGTGCCTCCAGATCTTTAGAGCGAAAATCACCACCGCCAACTCAATATCATGAGTAGGGTAGTTTTCCTCATGTGGCATCAACTGTCGGGATGCATATGCCACAACTCCACCATGCTGCATCAGCACAGCACCCAAACCTACCCCGGAAGTGTCTGTACGCACCACAAAGCCTTTCTATCCCGAAGGCAACACCAACACCGGAGCAGTCGTGAGCAATCTCTTTAGCTCCATGAAGCTCTGCTCACACTCCTCCGTCCAGATGAACGGCACATCCTTCTGCGTAAGCCTAGTCATCGAGGCAGCAATACGAGAAAAATGCTAGACGAACCTCCGATAATAGCCTGCAAGCCCCAAAAAGCTTCAAATCTCCGTGACAGAACTCGACCTCGGCCACTACACCACAGCCTCGACCTTGGCCGGGTCCACGGAAACACCCTCACCAGAAATAACGTGCCCCAGAAAGTGCACCTCTCGGAGCCAGAACTCGCACTTGCTAAACTTGGCATACAACTGGTGATCACGCAGGGTTTGCAACACCACTCTCAAATGATGCACATGCTCCTCGGCAGACCACGAATACACAAGGATGTCGTCCACGAACACGACCACGAACTGGTCTAGATATGGATGGAACATCCTATGCATCAAACCCATAAATGCCGCGGGGACATTGGTGAGCCCAAACGGCATCACCAAGAACTCGTAATGCCCATACTTCGATCGAAATGCCGTCTTCTCCACGTCCGACTCTTGAATCCGCAGCTGGTAATAGCCCGATCTCAAATCGATCCTCGAAAACACCCAGGCCGACTGAAGCTGATCGAACAAGTCATCAATCCGGGGCAACTGATACTTGTTCTTAACAGTCGCCAGGTTCAACTGGCGGTAGTCGATGCACAGCCTCAAACTACCATCCTTCTTCTTCACAAACAACACCGACGCACCCCATGGGGAATAACTAGGACGAATATACCCCTTGGCCAGCAACTCCTGCAACTGTGCCTTCAGCTCTCGCAACTCTGCAAGCGCCATCCGATAAGGGGCCTTCGACATAGGCGCCGTACCCGGCACCACCTCAATCATGAAATCAATCTCTCGCTGTGATGGCAACCTTGGTACCTCCTCAGGAAAAACATTGAGAAACTCGCACACGACAGGAATGTCCTCTACCTCACGACACTGTCGACCACTCAAAACCACGAATGTGAGAAAGCCTTGACAACCCGCATCAAGCAAGCGACGCGCACGGATAGCCGAAATAAGTAAGCGGGAAGAGGAAGACCGAATACCTTGAAAATAGAAGGTGGGTCCATGAAGCTGTCAGAAGTAGACCTTCTTCGAGCCGCAATCCACCAAGGCATGATGAGCCTCGAGCCAATCCATGCCCAAAATCACATCGAAGTCCTGAAGCGGTAACACGTAGAGTCTAACCGGCAAGTTCCGCCCTTGCACCCACAGAGGTACCTTCTCAAAGCAGTACGGGGTGATCATGAAGTCACCGGTAGGCAACTCCACCGTCAAGTCACAGGACACCTCGGTCATTGGGTCCTCCACACTCTGAGCAAAATCCTCCGAGATGAACGAATGAGAAGCACCTGAATCAAACAAAACACGAGCCGCACAACCCAAAATCGAAAGAGTACCTTCCACCAGATGCGATGCCACAACCTCTGCCCTAGTCATGTGAGTCACTCTGCCTCCGGATCTCTGCCTCCCTACAGTAGCTGACCGTGACAACTGAGGAAACTGTCTGTGATGCTGGTACTACTGCGGCTATGACGATAACTGTTGGGGCTGAAACTGCTGCTGCTGCTGAAACTCGTGCGGCTGGCTCGGTCTCTGCGGACAGTCACGTGCCATGTGCCTTGGCTGATCGCACCTAAAGCAAATCACAGGCGCTGAACACGGTCTACCCAAATGAGAACCACCGCACCTAGGACAACCGCCCCGAGATCCAGTCATCGAACCCTGACGCTGAAAAGCCACCGACTGCTGAACACTGTCCATCGATCCCTGCTTCGATTCCTTGCGATCCTGCCGCCTCTTACCAAAATCAGCTTCCTTAAGTAACTTCTTAAGCTTCGATCTAAAGGATGACGACCCTAGCGCAGGAACCACAGACTGCGCCGCCACTGATCCACCTGCTGAGAGCTGGACGGTACTCTGCTGCTGCATCCCCGCCGACTGGCTGAAATCTGCCTGCACCTGACTAGCACTGCCCTGCCCTCGAACCTTCTGCAAGTCTCTCTCCAGCGCCGCTGCTGCCTTACATGCTGCATCCAAAGTGGTCAAACCTGACGCAAGAAGATGATGCCTCAACTCTAGCCTCAGACCACCCACAAACTGATCAGTCTTCACCTCCTCATCTGTCACGATATGAGGAGCATAATGGCCTAACTCATTATACCTAGCACGGTACTGCATCACCATCATGCCACCCTGAGTTAGCTCCATAAACTCACGCAACCTCTGCGACCCGACAAAGGACGGGCAGAAAGCACGCTCGAAAGCCGTGACGAACTCCTGCCACGTAATCTGCTGAAGAGGACGGGACTGGAACACTGAACCCCACTCTGACGTCCACCAAGTACGGGCCTCCCCCTGAAGACGATGAGTAGCCAACGCTACCTGCTCCTCCTCGGGACACTCCATCGCACTGAAAATCCGCCGCACATCATCCAGCCACTCTCTGGCCACCTCCGGATCCGACTGCCTACTGAAGGAAGGAGGCTGAAACAGCAAGAACTCTTTCAGCACATGACCATGACCACCACGAGCCCGGTCCTCACCAGCATCGCCACCCTGCTGCTGGTGATCTCCCTGCTGCTGACCTCCCGGCTGCCGACCTCCCGGCTGCCGCTGAAGCACATACTCAAACATACCTCGGAAGAAATCATCCTTCCTTAAGGCTCTCGCATCTCCAGCTACACCCCCGAAAATTGAAGCCCTGCTCTGCTCCTCCAGACCACCACTAGACTCTCCCTGCTGGGGATGAGCCCTCCTCCGTGGCGCCATAACACACCTAGCATCAAGAAAACACCCACAAATCAATAAAACACGCGCGGCCCTAACCCAGTCGCCGACTGTACAAGACATTCATGGACCTCCTGGACCACACAATTCATTTCAAGTTATGATATACCTCCACAACCTACGCTCTGCTACCAGCTGTGACGACCTGAGATCCGAGTACCGGAATGGAACCGGAGTGTCTCGAATCTCGGCCCGCCAACCCACGAGCCCGAAGACTCGGAAGGGTAAAAAGGGGTGGTGTGGGAGTACAAGAGAAGCTGAAACGACCGCAGAGATAGCACAATGATCTAAAATAAAATGCACAGCATAATATAAATAAAATAAACTGCTACAAGGACCACATAGTCTCATGTCCAAATAAAAGTACGGCCAACAGAAAGGAAAGTACAACTAAACTCCCATCCCCCAGCTCTGGCAGACTGGCGGCTAACCCTGGCTAGAAGAACCACGCTGGAACTCGGCCGCACCTCTCGAAGACCCCGCCTCACCTGAAAAGTAGGGGTGAGCCTCATTTCATTGGCCCAGTAGGGATCCCCTAAATCCCCACCTCACGCGGAAAACAAGGCAGGAAGCAAGAAAGTAGAAAAGCAACCCTACCTAACAGGAGTACGGTAGAACCAAAAAGCTAAAGTAACTAAACAGAAAAACCATCTACTCTAACAACACGCACTACTAAATCTTGGTCCAACGAAACCCGAGTCCACACCTGCCAGCGAACATGAGCACTACCCACTAGAAGAACGACCGGATGCGTCCCCTGACGTCTTACACCGTGCCACAAGTGTCTAGCTACGACGCCCCGGGCGTGAGACTCAGACACGCAACAAGTACCACAACAAGGACTAGCTGGGGTCACGCTCGTCAGCGCTTGTCCTAAGCCCCGAACTACGTGTGCACACACAGACCATCTGCTCTAGGCCGGGTCCTCTAGCTGGTTTTCCCCCCCACCAGACTCTGGTGGCAAAGGCAAGGGGCCCTACGGTGACCAGCCTAAAAATAGCCTCTCACTGGGTCTCGCTCTCTACAACTCCCAGGCGGGTCCGCACCCGCGTGCGCTGGAAGCTACGACTTGTGGACAGGTCACTGACAGTAAGGACTAACACATGAAAACCACCGCCAAAGAAACGGGACCGCACACACAAGGTGCAGCACAGAGCCTGACGGTTCACCCTTGGGCCGTCACAGGCTATGACGCACCTACACTGGGGCGTCACAAAGCTCTGACGGTCCACCCCTGGAGCGTTACAAATCAAAGTGGAAACCGGCCCAGATGCACCCACCTAGGCGCGTCACAGGTTGTGACGCACCTACACTGGAGCGTCACATGGCCCTGACGGTCCTGCCCTAGAGCGTCACAAGCCAAGGTGAAAATAGGCTCTGACGCACCCACCTAGGGGCATCACAGCACCTGACGGACCAACCCTGGTGCGTCAGGGGAGGTGGGTTCGCCTGCTCTGACGCACCCACGTAGGGGCGTTACAAGGCTGTGACGTGCCAAGCCAGGTGCTTCACAGGCCTTGACCCCCCCCAACGGTCAAAAACCAACGGTCGGCAACCAACGGTCGAACGCAGCCTAACGGTCTAACCTAGGTGCGTCACAGCACTGTGGCGGTCTATCGTGGGACCGTCTCAGCCCACAGACCCTGCTGGCTTCACACAGGGCCGTAACGCACCCATCCAGGCGCGTTACACTGTGTGATGGTCACTGGAAGGACCGTCACACCCGCCCGAGGGTGAAACGGCGGGAAACGCCCAAAAATCTAACCACGCCCCCATGCCTCCATAGGAGAGGGGGAAATCAAGGGGGAATATCCCAGGGGACCCCTAGCATGATTCTAGGCCATCAAAACGTCGAATCGCGGCTCAAATCCATAGATCGGGCGAACTCTCCCCGAAACATGATTTTGCCATAACCCGCCCAAATACACCCCTCTCGGCTCCCATTCGGCCTACAAATCGTGGGGGATGATGGGATGAGCATAGGGATTCGTCCCCCTACCTCAATGGAGCGAATGCTCTGCCGAATCATCACTGAAACCAAGGAAGAAGCTTTTCGAATGCCACGCGCCCCGCCTCCCGCCGTGAGAAGGGCACCGTCGGGACCGCCTCGTCACCGCCGTCACCGCCACGCCGTTGCCGGAGTGGAGGAGGCCGCGTCTCGGTCACCCGGGGAAGAAGAATGGCATGGTGGGGAGGGCGCTCTCCAACGGTTGGAAGAAGGAGGAAGAAGAAGAAGAAAAAGGTGAAAAAGAAAAGAAAAAGGTTTGGTATTTATATAAAATTCAAAAAATTGAAAAAAATCCCAAAAACTAGAAAAATACACCTCCTCGATCCTCTCAACGCGCTGATCGCAACGGTACCACTCGCAGGTAGATGAACGACCCGGTTCACCCGCTACAGGGTTCCATAGGTGCTTCTAAGACACACATGAGAGAATCGAAAAACACGCGGAAAGGCCGCGGAACACGTTCCGAGCCTCCGAAGTGACCTGAATCGCACGGATCCCAACATGAAAGGTGTCCAGAACATAATTCCGGACACAACGGAGCCAAATTCACCAAAAACACAGATTCAAGACCCAAGAAGAAGGATCCGAAAAGGGTCCGGGACATCACAATAGCAATAAAACATGCACCGACTTGTTCACGGATGTGCACCGACCTATGTAGAAAAGTGCACTGACCTATATCTGTATGCAAACACCTGTGCACTGACCTATGAAGGCATGTGCACCGACTTTTGTATGTGCATGATGCAAGGGATGCACCGATGTAAGGGATGCACCGACCCTATTAAACTAATATGTGCACCGACTTGCACAGTAACTGCTTCGACCTTAGCTTCCTGAGGACCAAAATTAGCACCGACTTTGGTGCAACTAGCACTGACTTTATGCATAGAAGAAAACATGCACCGACCTATGGCATCCATACTAACACCGACCTCCATGTAACTAGCACCGACCTAGTGCTGGCCTTATATGAAGATACGCAAGCTAGCACTGACCTTACTGAGCAGAGGAATATATATATGCAACACAGCAAGACCAAAGAGAAATAGGTGTTGACTGCGTGAGTCGACACTTTTTCTGACGTGAATTAAAACTCAAATAAAACACAGTTGAAAACCCCAAAAATCCTCTTCCAAACATTAGAAACAAATTACCATGCAATGTATCAAGGTATTGGCATATATTAAACCGCATTCCAACAAATGCCAATGAATGTGATAATCATCATGAAAGCATTAACACTACTAGAATTGTATGCCTACGAAACACTATTAAACCACACAATCCTCAACACGTAGCAAGTCAAATTGAAATGCTTGAAATATAAAATCTTACCATGACTCCAATGGATCGAGAGCAACATCCTCAGCACATAGCAAGCCAAATTGGAATGCTTGAAATATAAAATCTTACCATGCCTCCAATGGATTGAGAGCAACATCCATATTAAACCTGCACTAGAACAACCAGTCATTTATACCAAAGACATTTCATATCAATCTTCTAACAACTCAATTGAAGAACCAACTTCAATTCATTTCATATGGAAGCAATGCATCTATAAACTCAAATGATTCAGAACTTATTAAGCCATATCTATCACAAGCTCTCATGTCAATTCACACATGAATTTGAAATGCAGTCCAATTCAAATTCAGCAATCTACCTTCATTCATCTAAGTTTCATTGATAGCCATTTGATCTATATTTGATCATGCAATTCAACACACAAGAGCTCATCAAGATCGATTTAAACATAACTACCAACTTTCTTCAGAACCTGACATGTCAACTAATTGAACATGCAGGTAAAGGGTATTTCAAAACAATCAAAACCTCAAGTAAGAATTCAGTCAACAGGACATGTATTTCTATACATGAAATTCATTCAACCCAAAACATCAATTCACATATGAATGGTTAAACCTTATTCAAGCTAATTTCAGCAAGGAGCATGCATGCACAATTTGATCCTTATACTACCACAAAATACGCATGACAGTATGAAATGAAAACCATGAGCAGATGTAATGGGTTAAGCTTGTGAACAAATGGAAGCCAAGGCATCAATATGCATAGCCCACCCGCCATATAGAAACTACAGCAGATGGAAGTGTCGACACCAGTGTCGACACTTAGTTAGAAGATTAAAACCTGCAAGACAAGATGTCAATATATTAGCTCATCTGACATCAAGACATTTTCCACAATACTTACACACAATATATTGTTATCATCAAAACCATCATCAAGGACAAAGAGGGAGTGCCACAAACCTAACAATCTCCCCCTTTTTGATGATAACAATATATTGTGACAATCCAGAACTCTCTCCCTCTTTGGCATTATCAAAAAGTGGGGGACCTAGAGGAACAACCAAATATGAAATTTTAACATGAATGGTGCACGAATCCAGCAATTAACATACCATTAAAGGAAGGTATGTAAACCATGAGCACAGGGCACGAAAAATGGAATTTGATGTGCAATATGCAAGATGTTCAATTGTTGAATTATGTTCAAAATGTACGACCAAACTATGCACAGAAAGTATGACTGACTTGGACTATATGCAAGTGCTATACTAAAGAGCACATTATTCTCCCCCTATTGTCATGAACAAAAATCGACTGATAATGGGATTATTTAATCTGTTATTTACATGTATAATCTAAAGATGCATCTGAGTGAAATGAAGTATGATATGATCAAAAAGGATCAAGTAGTCAAGCATTCAAGCATGCATAATTAAATATTGATTCATGCAAATCCCTTTGGGACATGTTTAAAGATTATGCAATCAATTTTGAACATGATGTGCATGAACAATACCAAGAAGGCCGTGCTTACATAAAGAAGGTACTGCATGAACCATGAAAGTTGATAGATTCAATAAATACATTCACACAATCAAACCTAAGGTGAATATGTGATAATTGAGCAATGAATTTCAAGATCATATGGATAAATAGATTTTCTAAAGAACAGAGGAAATAACCTATCCTCCATACACTTCCATACACAATGCTCGAATATTGGTAGCTACGCATAACCCCAAAATTTTGATTAAACACAAAAGGTACCTAACCTTTTGACGCGAGTCATACCCTTTGTCTCAGGGGCATTTTTCAGTTACTCAGTTTCGTCACTTATCTTAACTATGGATTTTGTCACTTTTTAGTGCGAGTTGTATCCTTTGTCTCATGGAAACTTCCCGGCTACTCCGTGGCGAACCACACTTATTTTTGATGTGGATTTGTTTCTCCTTTCGACACAAGTTTCCTCCTTTGTTTCAGGGGGGATTCCCGGCTAATCGGATTCGCACTCCACTTATAAAGATTTTTGATGGGGCAAATAGTTTTTTCCTCACGAGACATGTGAATTCCATATAGAGATTCAAGAGTCCTCTAAAGTGTTGAGAGGAATAACTGAAATCCTTATTAAATTGAATCATTTATCTAAAAAAGGTGCAAAGTGTGTGGGTGGTTGTACTGAATGTAAGACATGAATTAGTCTAATCACAGTTATGTCTCCCCCTAAGTGTATGCACGGTTATAAAAAATCTCCCCCTTAATATATGCCATGTAACAACCATGTATAAATCAATGCAATTTCATTTATCATGGTAAAAGGTTATAGAAAGATATCAAGAAGTGGTTGTATCAAGTATATACAAGCAATCAGGCAAGGACCTTTCAAAATGTTCAAACAAGGTGATTTTCGGTACATAGCAGAGAACGTAGGTCCGAAGACCACCATCACACGTGAAGAAAGCTTCTAGTTGGACATAATCTAGCCTTCCACAATCGCCATTTGATATACCGGATAATCATGGCATTCAAGCGCATAAACATGTCGAACATATATGCAAGTATATGCATGTAAATGGAAAATGATTGAAGTCTATCCTTATTTACAAGTATATAAAGATGTGTATGATATGTGTAGTGTGTATCATACAAATACATATATGTTCTATGTATGCAAAAATGAACTATTATTTACAAATTGTGAGTGAAAGTGTGAAAAACTCTATTCACAGACCAAAGCATTCAAGACTGAATTGTTATTTGCAAACCGAAAGAGAAAGTGTGTATGAAGGACCTTATATATGCAAAAAGAAGTGTTCAAGTCATCTAATCACTAAAATCAATGAAACAAAAATGCAACTGTTTAATTGTAAAAATTTTCTCCAAACTCAAATTTTACCTTTTCAGATTTTTCAAAGAAAACCTAAGCAGAGTGAGTTCTCAAAATCAAACCATTTTCTTTCTCGCCTTGAGAGTCCTTTATTTATTGACTTTCCTTAACCTCAAGGCGCCCCTACAAAATAAATTCTCATTTTGGAGATTTGGGTACCCAAGCCATCTTGGGTCCCGAGGGGTTAGTTCTAGCATGAACAAATGGATTCTTGTATTTCCTAGCACATCGATCATCATCAAATCTCATTGTGGCACAGTCATCCATTAAATGACCATTCTTACCACAATAATGATAATAAGAAAATTTTCTTTTCATGGACCATTTTCATCATTTTTCCCTAAAAGTAATTATTCATCATGTGTCCATGTTCATCACAATAATAACATGAAATTTTTTTTTTGAGAGACCATTCATTATCATTTTTCTTTGTGAAATAATTTTTAAAAACATTACCATGTAAGCCACAGTAGAAGCAATGATCATTGAAGTTTTTCTTCATAGGTTTTTCATGATTTTTAGAATCATCAACAATTTTCATTTTTGACTTCAATGCCTCATCATCATCAAATTTCATCAAAAAAATAATCATACATATCATGACCAAATTTCCCACAGTAATAACATGAAATATTCCTTTTTTTTCTTGAAGCATGAACAAACTCAGCAGTGGAGGGTTTTTTATGCACACTATGACAATCATTGATATTTTTCCGTTTCTCATTTCCTTCATCACACAAACACAAGGACTCATTCAGAATTTTGATTTCATTTTTCAATGATGAAATGTGCAATTCAAAAGTAGCAATCTCTTGTTCACACAACGCAAGTTTATCATTCAAGAGAGAATTGACAGTTTTATAACTTGCGACCTCTTCTTCTAGAGCATGAGAGTTTTCAAGATCATCAACTACTACATGTTTTCCCTTCTCAAATATATAGATTTTATCAACTAGAAGACTATTTTGATCTTTCAATTTCTCAATCTCTTCAGCAAGCTTTTCATTCTGAACAAGTTCATTGAGCAAAATCTGATCACTATCCGAACAGCATAATTTACCTTTGGGTTCCCTTTCAATGTTTTCAAGTTCTGAAATTTTAGCCATTAAGGTTTCATTTTTAGTTTTTAGAATTGAAATTGTTTCTCTACGACTATCAACCTCAAGTATGGAAGACTTACTTAATTTCTCAAATTCAGCACATTTTTCACATGAGAAAATATTAACACAATAATTTTTAATTTTCTTTTTCAATCTTCTATTTTCAAATTTCATTGTTTTATATCTATCACACAGCTCATCGTAAGCATCCATCAATTCATCATAGCTAAGCTCATCTTCATCATCAGAATCAGAACTAGAGGATACCTCAGAATTTTCCTTGCTTCGTCTCCCACTGATGCTCGCCTTGAGACATTCTACATTATCTTTCCTTCTCTAAGCTTTGTTCAGCCCATCCCAAATTTCTTTGGTTGACCTACAAGAGGAAATAGAAAGAAGTACTTCAGTGCTCACTACAGTCTTAAGAACATTCAGAACAAAAAGATTATCGGAATTCATTTTCTTATGCTCATTGGTCCATCTTGACTCATTTTTTGGTAGAATGTGAGGACCATGAGTGATAAAGTTCACAAGCTTCGGATCAATTTTAGCAATCCAAACACACAATTTTTCAAGCCATGAATCATAGTCAAAACCATCAAAGATGGGAATCAAATTCATGCAAGCCATTATGAACAGATCAAGATCTTTTCTCCTAGACCGTGAGGTCCGCGAATAAAAAATCAGAGACTAGGCTCTGACATCAATTCTTGGCCCAAACTAGATGGCGGACAAGAAGGGGGGTTGAATTGTCCCCTTGCCGAGATGGCGGATTTTAAAAACAACTCCCACTAAACACAGCGCAAATAAGATTAACTACGTTAATTCACCCAATCAGAACAAAAGTGATATTTAGGTTCACTCAGTCTTTCCGATCTCACTCGAACAATCTATGCACTAAACGATTAAGCGTAAACTAAACACGAATAGCAGAGTAGCAAGGTGTAGTAGTGCAGTGAATAAAAATCTACAAGTTGACCTGTGAATGGAGATAGAAGAAACGGACAAACACACAGGCATGTCACAAAGAACACAAAGATTTTTTGGTGGTTCGGGACCACGACGGGCCCCCTACATCCACCCCTCACCGAACCCGGTGAGGCTTCACTAGCACGATACGAACCGTAGCAAGACGGGGATGAGCCCCAACACCACACACGCTGCTTCCGCAGCAATACACACACGGGGACTAGCCCTAAGCCTCTGGCACCGCAGCACACACACACGCAGTCGGAGAACACACCCCGGACGCAAAAACCACACGGAGACGCAGCTCTGTCTACACACACAGACTCTGGGAAACTTTCCCCACAATAAAGCCCAACACACTCGGAGACACAGCTCCGCCCACACAGGATAATATTATGAGTTTTGTCAAAATAAAAGAATATACAATAGCTGCCCAAATTATTAATCTATGCTCAATAAAAAGAGTAGAGATGAGAGAAGAAGAAATCCCCCTCAAATCTGCTATGAATCTCGTCCATTTGGGTAGTAGAGTGCACTGGAACGTTTCTTCGCGGAGTGGAGGCCAACCAAGGTCGCAAGAGATGCCCAGGGATGAATCTTCAACAAATGCTTTAAGAACTGGGACACATCCGTAGAGATAAGCTTGTGGAAGACGTCCTCCTCTTCTTTTTCTTCCTCCTCCAAGTAGAGCGGCGCCCTCACCCTTGTCCTCCTTCACCTGCAACAGATAGAACAATATTAGCCCCGGAGGAATGCCATCTCCGATGGAGATCGCAAGTTATAAATAGGGCAGGCATATAGAACAGAAGATCACAAAGGCCCTTGTAAAAACCTCTCAAGACAACACCCAAACCATAGGATAAACCCTAAGGGTAATGGTGTGAAAGATCAAGTCAAATCGGATCTTCAAATGGGCATATCGAAAAATAGCTCATGAGTGGATAAGTAATGTGCATAGACGTGAATAAAATGTGCAGGGACCTTAAAATGCATTTAGAAACCATGTACAAACTCTGTATTGCCAAGTACGAGACATGCATAGACTTGCCATGCGTTGCATGAGAACCACATGCACAGAGCCATAGTGTATAGCAGTAAAACATGCACCGACTTGTTCACGGATGTGCACCGACCTATGTAAGAATGTGCACCGACCTATATCTGTATGCAAACACGTGTGCACTGACCTATGAAGGCATGTGCACCGACTTTTGTATGTGCATGATGCAAGGGATGCACCGATGTAAGGGATGCACCGACCCTATTAAACTAATATGTGCCCCGACTTGCACAGTAACTGCTTCGACCTTAGCTTCATGAGGACCAAAATTAGCACTAACTTTGGTGCAACTAGCACTGACTTTATGCATAGAAGAAAACATGCACCGACTTATGGCATCCATACTAACACCGACCTCCATGTAACTAGCACCGACCTAGTGCTGGCCTTATATGAAGATACGCAAGCTAGCACTGACCTTACTGAGCAGAGGAATATATATATGCAGCACAGTAAGAATAGAGAGAAATAGGTGTTGACTCCGTGAGTCGACACTTTTTCGGACGTGAATCAAAACTCAAATAAAACACAGTTGAAAACCCCAAAAATCATCGTCCAAACATTAGAAACAAATTACCATGCAATGTATCAAGGTATTGGCATATATTAAACTACATTCCAACAAATGCCAATGAATGTGAAAATCATCATGAAAGCATTAACACTCCTAGAATTGTATGCGTACGAAACACTGTTAAACCATACAATCCTCAACACGTGGCAAGTCAAATTGAAATGGTTGAAATATAAAATCTTACCATGACTCCAATGGATTGAGAGCAACATCCTCAGCACGTAGCAAGCCAAATTGAAATGCTTGAAATATAAAATCTTACCATGACTCCAATAGATTGAGAGCAACATCCATATTAAACATGCACTAGAACAACCAGTCATTTATACCAAAGACATTTCATATCAATCTTGTAACAACTCAATTGAAAAACCAACTTCAATTCATTTCATATGGAAGCAATGTAGCTACAAACTCAAATGATTCAGAACTTATTAAGCCATATCTATCACAAGCTTTCATGACAATTTACACATGAATTTGAAATGTAGTCCAATTCAAATTCAGCAATCTACCTTCATTCATCTATGTTTCATTGATAGCCATTTGATCTATATTTGATCATGCAATTCAACACACAAGAGCTCATCAAGATCCATTTAAACATAACTACCAACTTTCTTCACAAGCTGACATGTCAAGTAATTGAACATGCAGGTAAAGGGTATTTCCAAATAATCAAAACCTCAAGTAAGAATTCAGTCAACAGGACATGTATTGCTATACATGAAATTCACTCTACCCAAAACATCAATTCACATATGAATGGTTAAACCTTATTCAAGCTAATTTTAGCAAGGAGCATGCATGCACAATTTGATGCATATACTTCCACAAAATACCCATGACAGTATGAAATAAAAACCATGAGCAGATGTAATGTGTTAAGCTTGTGAACAAATGGAAGCCAAGGCATCAATATGCATAGGCCACCCGCCATATAGAAACTACAACAGATGGAAGTGTCGACACCAGTGTCGACACTTAGTTAGAAAATTAAAACCTGCAAGACAAGATGTCAATATATTAGCTCATCTGACATCAAGACATTTTCCACAATACTTACACACAATATATTGTTATCATCAAAACCATCACCAAGGACAAAGAGGGAGTGCCACGAACATAACAATCCCCCCCTTTTTGATGATGACAATATATTGTGACAATCCAGAACTCTCTCCCCCTTTGGCATTATCAAAAAGTGGGGGACCTAGAGGAACAACCAAATATGAAATTTTAACATGAATGGTGCACGAACCCAGCAATTAACCTACCATTAAAGGAAGGTATGTAAACCATGAGCACAGGGCACGAAAAATGGAATTTGATGTGCAATATGAAAGATGTTCAATTGTTAAATTATGTTCAAAATGTATGACCAAACTATGCACAGAAAGTATGACTGACTTGGACTATATGCAAGTGCTATACTAAAGAGCACATTATTCTCCCCCTATTGTCATGAACAAAAATCGACTGACAATGGGATTATTTAATCTGTTATTTAAATGTATAATCTATAGATGCATCTGAGTGAAATGAAGTATGATATGATCAAAAAGGATCAAGCAGTCAAGCATTCAAGCATGCAAAATTAAATATTGATTCATGCATGTCCCTTTGGGACATGTTTAAAGATTATGCAATCAATTTTGAACATGATGTGCATGAACAATACCAAGAAGGCCATGCTTACATAAAGAAGGTACTGCATGAACCATGAAAGTTGACAAATTCATAAAATACATTCACACAATCAAACCCAAGGTGAATATGTGATAATTGAGCAATGAATTTCAAGATCATATGGATAAACAGATTTTCTAAAGAACACATGAAAGAACCTATCCTCCACACACTTCCATACATAATGCTCAAATATTGGTAGCTACGTATAACCCCAAAATTTTGAGTAAACACAAAAATGTACATAACCTTTTGACGCGAGTCATACCCTTTGTCTCAGGGGCATTTTTTGGTTACTCAGTTTCGTCACTTATCTTAACAGTGGATTTTGTCACTTTTCAGTGCGAGTTGTATCCTTTGTCTCAGGGAAACTTCCCGGCTACTCGGTGGTGAACCACACTTATTTTTGATGTGGATTTGATTCTCCTTTCGACACGAGTTTCCTTCTTTGTTTTAGGGGGGATTCCCGGCTACTCGGATTCACAGTCCACTTATAAAGATTTTTGGTGGGGCAAATAGCTTTTTCCTCACGAGACATGTGAATTCCATGTAGAGATTCAAGAGTCCTCTAAAGTGTTGAGAGGAATAACTGAAATCCTTATTAAATTGAATCATTTATCTCAAAAAGGTGCAAAGTGTGTGAGTGGTTGTACTGAATGTAAGATATGAATAAGTCTAATCACAGTTATGTCTCCCCCTAAGTGTATGCACGGTTATAAAAAATCTCCTCCTTAATATATGCCATGTAACAACCATGTCTAAATCAATGCAATTTCATTTATCATGGTAAAAGGTCTTAGAAAGATATCAAGAAGTGGTTGTATCAAGTATATACAAGCAATCAGGCAAGGACCTTTCAAAATTTTCAAACAAGGGGATTTTCGGTACATAGCAGAGAACGTAGGTCCGAAGACCACCATCACACGTGAAGAAAGCTTTCAGTTGGACATAATCTGTGACGACCCAGAGCGCCGGATACCGATATACCGTTAACATCGATACACCGATATCAGGAACTGGGGAAGCCACCCAAGAGGCTGATGAGGCCCCTGAAGGGTTAGTGAAGTTTGTCGAGGGGATGCATAACGAATTACAATCATAAGCACGCATATTAGATTCAACATTTAAAAATTTAGCAGAAGAGCAGAAGCAATTTAAAATAAACAAGTGCTAAATATATATACTAGTCCAGAGGCACAAGAGTGCAGTCCAAAAGTACAACTACACGGGGCATACCCCGACAAAAGTACACAAGAGAGCCCAACAAGGCAACTCGTCTACTGCTGGCAGCTAAACACGGTCTCCGAGCACACGGGAAACACCGGGAGATGACGGGCGCTGCTCACCTGAAAGAAGAAGGGTGAGTCACAGCCAGACTCAGTAGGGGTCACGCGGATCCCTACCTCGAGCTAAACAAGCATACATGCAAAAATAAAGGCAATTAGAGCATGCATTTAATCAAATTAACAGGCAATGGCATGAATAACTAATCACAATAAACATGTAAAATCTAACTAAACAGATATAACAGCTAACACATGCCAATAACGAGTAAGTCTAATCGACTGAAACCACATCTACCAGTAGAATATGCCTTAACTAATCCAAGCAGTAGGGAGTAGGACAACCACCGGGAACAGAAACCAGATGCGTCCACTGACGACTTACACTACGTCTCAAGCACTCGCAGCCGGCAACACGACAAGCTGAGCGCGTAAATAGTACCAAACCAAGTGACCAGTCAGAGTGACATTCGTCAATGGCAGTCCATAGCCTCTGACCACGTGTGCACACACTGACTCTCGCCTGAGCCAGGCCCTCTAGCTAGATTTCTCCCTTGGTAGGACGCTACCATTGGCGGGGAGCCCACGGTACTAGCTTAAAAACCGTGTGATGGGAACACCCCCTCTGCTATCCCCAAGCGGGTCGGTACTCAAAGACCTTAGGGCTACAACAGTAGTTCCATTGCAAGGAAAGAAAAGCTACTCTATTGGGATTTAAAAACATGCCATTATATTATAAAATAACATAAGCATGGCATATAAACATTATAGAAAGCATAAAGAATAGGCCGACAGCTTTTTGAAACTGACAGGCATGTGGCGGTCTGCTGCCACCGCGTTACAGGTGTGTGACGGTCGGGGAAGGGCGCGTTACATCGGCTGTGACGCGTCCGCCCCTGGCCGTTATAGCCACCGAAGCTCCAGCTCAAACTGATCAAACGGGATGTAACGGTCAGCGGCCACGCTGTTACAGAGCCTGACGGTCTGGGGTGGGCGCATTACTTCTAACGTGACGCGTCTGCCCCTGGCCGTTAGAGCCACCCGAGGTTAAAACTAACGCTAACAGTTTTTAAACGCTCAGAAAACAGTGTAACGCGCTCGCCCAGGCGCGTTACAGCCTCCTGACGGTCGCCCGATAGGCCGTCAGGCCAACCTCCAAAGCCGGTCAACGCGAATCAATGGACGAGTAACGGTTAGGAGCCCCACCTTTACTCTCAATATGACGCCCCTTCAAAGGGCCGTTACATTTATGTAACACGTCCCCCATGGACCGTTACTAGTGTGACGGTTCCTGGAAGCACCGTCACACCGACTGGGTTATGGATGGGTTATGTTTGAAAACGGTTCCCTCCCGGGCGACCGGAATCGCCGGGTAACGACGAAACAAACCTGATCATGTCAAACCACACGTTCTAAACAACAATATATCAACTAAAACACCCGCATGCAACACCCACAATGGCTTATACATGAAGAACAAGCTTAAAACCCCAAAAATGAAAAATACACCATATGCATGCCACAAGGGTTTAAACAAGAAATCATGCTATAGGAAATAATCCTAGCGAGTTCAGGATTCCATCTCCCTACCTCGTGCAAGCCGAAATGGCCGGAAAAGCCGCATGCAAGAGGAAGGGTTCACCGGGCCTCCACGCTCCACCTCGTCTCCACGAACCACGAATCACGCCAAGATGGGTACCAACGCGTTCCTCTCGACGCGAGGAATCCACCGGCACCTTCCACGGCTCGAACCGTCGTCGTTTCGCCTGCAACCCAAGGAGAGGGGAGAGGGGCGATCGGACGAGGAGAGAGAGAGAGGGCGTGAGAGTGAGATCGACGAGGGAAGAGAGGGGGGTGAGGGATAAAAGGAAAAAAAATAAAATTAATATTTATAATATATTTATTATATATAAAAATCTTATTATTTCCTTAATAAACCTCAATTAACTCCAATTAAATCCTAAAAAATGCCGAAAAAATTCCTAAAAATCCAGGAAAATAGCCAAAAAATGCCAGAATAACTTCTAGGTCCGAACCACTAAGGATCCATTAAGGCACGGGCCTCACAGTCCCTCCCTCCTAATAAAAATTTTGCCCTCGAAATTTACAACAACGGAAAGGAGGAAATAGAGAAAAGGAATTATACCTCACTAGAATAAGAAAGGAAAAAGCTGACGCATCTCATCTTCACGTTCCCAAGTAGACTCATTACCAGAGTGACGCTGCCAAGTAACTCTTACCAGAGGGATTACCTTATTTCTCAACCGCTGCTCACGACGGTCTTTAATTCTAATAGGAAACTCTGGCGTAGACAAATCAGCAGTCACTTCGGGCCAAACTGAATCATCGAGAACATGGGATGCATCTGGCACATACTTCCTCAGCTGAGAGACGTGGAACACATCATGAATAGCTTGCATAGCCGCTGGTAGTTACAGTCGATAAGCTACCTGACCCACAGCTTCAACAATAGGAAATGGGCCAACATAACGCGGACTAAGCTTTCCACGCTTCCCAAATCTAGAAACACCTTTCATCGGAGATACTTTAACAAAAACCATATCTTCTGGCTCAAATTGTAGTGGACGTCTGCGTTGATCTGCATAACTTTTCTGTCAACTCTGAGCTGTCAACAATCTCTGCCTGATCAGACGAACCACATCAGAACACTGCTGCACCATGTCAGGTCCCATCAAAAGTCTGTCCCCAACATCAAACCAGTTCAGAGGAGTACGACAAGGACGACCATATAGTGCTTCATAAGGAGCCACGCCAATACTGGAATGATAACTGTTATTATAAGCAAACTCAACAAGTGGCAAATGTTGACTCCACGAACCTTGCCAGTCAAGGCAACATGATCTCAGCATATCCTCCAGAGTCTGAATAGTCCTCTCCGACTGTCCATCTGACTGCGGGTGATACGCTGAACGGAAGGCTAACTCAGTGCCCAAAGCTTTCTGAAAACTGCGCCAGAAGTCGGAAGTAAATCGTGGATCACGATCTGACACAAGTAAAATAGGAATTCCATGCAGTGGCACTATCTTCTGAACATAAAGCTCGGCCAACTTCTGCACATTCCAAGCAACTTTTATTGGCAACAATCTGGCAGTTTTAGTCAATCTGTCAACAAGCAACCAGATACCATCAAAACCTTTTGAAGTCCGAGGCAAACCCACCACCAAATCTGTAGTAACATGGTCCCATTTCCACATTGGAATTTCTAATGGCTGAAGCAAACCACCTGGCTTTTGATGTTCGGCTTTAACCTGCTGACAAGTCAAGCACTTAGAAACAAACACAGCCACGTCTTTCTTCATACCTGGCCACCAGAACTGCCTTTTCAAATTCTGATACATCTTGGTGACACCTGGGTGAATAGCAAAATGGGATCCATGGGCTTCACTCAGAATCGCATGTCTCAATGAATCATCGACAGGAATATACAATCTGCCCTGGAAATTGACAACCAGCTCGTCATCAAATTCAACATCAAACCTTGATACAACACGAGCCAAATCAGAATCAGCTTGCTGAGCTTCTTCAATCTGCTGATATAAAGAAGAACCCAAAGTCAAAGTAGCACAAACCGCTGTCCTCGGGTCGGCAGGAATATCCACGCTGAACACCTCACTCAGAAGTTGTTCCCACAATTTCTATTCACGCAGCAACAGATGACTGACTTGTACTTTCCTGCTCAGAGCATCAGCCACAACATTCATTTTACCCAGCTGATAGGAGAGTGTAAAGTCATAATCTTTCATGTATTCCATCCATCGCCTCTGCCTGAGATTCAGATATTTCTGGGAGAATATATATTGTAAACTCTGATGATCAGTAAAAATCTGAAACTTCTCACCATATAGATAATGTCTCCAGATCTTTAAAGCAAACACAACTGTAGCTAGCTTCAGATCATGCGTGGGATAATTTCCTTCATGCTGTTTCAATTGCCGAGATGCATATGCAATAACCTGACCATGTTGCATCAGCACTGCACCCAAACCCACTCGAGAAGCATTTGTGCAAACCATAAATCCACCCAAGCCGGAAGGCAAAATTAAATCAACACTGGAGAAGAAGTCAAGAGCCTTTTCAATTCAACGAAGTCAAGAGCCTTTTCAATTCAACAAAGCTCTCCTCACACTGATCTGACCAGAAAAAAGGCACATCTTTACGAGTCAATCTAGTCATAGGTGCTGCAATCTTTGCAAAATCTTGGATGAATCTATGATAATACCCAGCCAAACCTAGAAAGCTTCTTATCTCTGTCATAGTTCTCGGTCTCTGCCAATTCAGAACAGCTTCAATCTTTGCAGGGTCCATTGCTACTCCATCACCGGAAATCACGTGGCCAAGAAAATGAATTTCCCGAAGCCAGAATTCACATTTACTGAACTTCGCATAAAGCTCGTGATCTCTTAGAGTCTGCAGAATGATCCTCAAATGCTGCACATGATCGTCCTCAGAAGCAGAATAAATCAGAATGTCATCAACAAAGATCACCACGAACTGATCCAGAAATGGACGGAAAATACGCTGCATTAGGTCTATGAAAGCTGCTGGGGCATTAGTCAAGCCAAACGACATTACCAGAAATTCATAATGACCATATTGAGTGCTGAAAGCTGTCTTCTCCACATCAGATTCCCGGATCCGCAATTGAAAGTAGCCAGACAGAAGGTCAATCCGCGAAAAGATAGTAGCAGACTGTAACTGGTCAAACAAATCATCAATCCTGGGAAGCGGATATTTATTCTTGATAGTCACCTGATTCAGCTGTCTGTAATCAATACAAAGCCTCAAGCTTCCATCTTTCTTTTTCAAAAATAACACTGGAGCACTCCACGGAGAAAAACTGAGGTGAATATAGCCTTTTTCCAGCAATTCAAGCAACTGTGCTCGTAGTTCTTTAAGTTCAACTGGAGCCATTCAGTACGGTGCCTTTGCTAACGGGGCTGTACCAGGAATCAGTTCAATCACCATTTCTATCTCTCGCTCTAGAGGCAAGCATGGCAACTCGTCAGGAAACACATCAGGGAACTCACAGACAACAGGAATATCACTGACGTCCTGTCGTGGTTTCTCAACAGCAACCACTGAAGCTAAGAATCCCTGACAACCTACACTAAGTAACCTATAGGCTCGAATAGCAGAAATAATCATGCGAGAAGAGAGGGATCGAATACCTTGGAAATAAAATGCTAATTTTCCCTGAGGCTGAAAATAGACCTTCTTTGATCTGCAGTCAACCACAGCTCCATAATGCTCCAACCAATCCATACCCAGAATGACGTCATAATCTGCCAGCTGCAACGCATACAACCTCACCGGCAACTGATGACTGTTAATCATAACAGGAGATTCTTCCAAACACAAAGGTGTAATCATGAAATCTCCAGAAGGCATCTCAACATACAATTCAGAAGTTATCTCTGATGTCGGCTCCTCAATGCATGCAATGAAATCCTCAGAGATAAAAGAGTGAGAAGCACCAGAATCAAATAAGACACGTGCAGAATGACCATAAAGCATAATCGTACCTTCCACCAGATGGGATGCAAGCGCTTGAGTTCGAGAAATATGAGAAACCTTTGCCTTTTTGCTTCTTGGATGCAGCAGAAGACTGTAGGGAAGATGTTGAAGCTTGCTGGTAAAATTGCTGCTGAGGTTGAGGTACAGAAGGAGGTCTAAACTGCGACTGCTGAGGCTGAGGAAACAGAGGAGCTTGTACCGGTTTCGGCCTCAACGGACAATCTCGAACAACGTGACCAGGCTGGTCACAACGAAAACACACAACTGGAAGAGAACACGGCTGACCCTTATGGTGACCACCGCATCTCCTACAAGTCCACGACTGACTGACAGCAGAATCCTAACGAGTCTGAGAAGAAGGTGCTATCGACTGCTGAACAGTACCAGTACCAGGTGATTCTTGCTGAAAGAACTTCTTCTTCTTCTTGAACCTTTTAGCTTGGTCTTGGAAGGGGAAGAAGCACTGCTAACATCTGGCGCGACTGAGGGGACTCCTGCCATTGGCGGTCGGTAAGTCTACTGAAACTGCATCGTCGGCTGAACCGACGCCGCTTGTGGATACCCTCCTGGTCTCGCCATCTCCAGCTCAAGTGCCACAGCTGCCTGGCACGCACCATCTAAATCAACAACACGACTCACGATCAAGGGCAATTTCAACTCTGGCCTCAACCCTCGCAAGAACTGCTGAGTCTTCAAAGCTTCATTAGCCAACACATGGGGCGCATACTGACCCAATTCCATAAATTTATTCCGATACTAAAGCACGGTCATATCGCCTTGGAATAATTCCATGAACTGGTACATCTTCGCCATCTGCAAGCAGGCAGGAGTATAAGCACGCTCAAAAGCTGCAACAAACTCTGCCCACGTGATCTGTCGAAGGGGCCTAGAATGAAACGCAATCTGCCACTCGGCTTTCCACCACGTAATGGCTGCACCTTGAAGTTGAAACGCTGCAAGCATAACCTTCTCATCTTCCGCGCACTACATAGACAGGAACACGCGCTCGATCGCATCCAGCCATTGCCTCGCTACCTCTGGATCAGGCTATCCGTCGAAAGCAAGCGGATTAAACATGAGAAATTCTTTCAAAGCCTTGCCTCGACTTCCAGGCACTTCAACTTGAGGAGCAATAACTGGCGCTGGAGGAGGAACAGCAGGAACAGCAGGAACAACGGGAACTGCAGGAGGCTGAGCAGAACCACTCTCCTCTCTACGCGTACGCCTAGGGGCTCGAGGAGGTCTTTCTCGACGAGGTGGCATCTTGCACTGTCGAAAAACACAAAACAACAGTAATTCCATCAATCATACGGAAAACAACCTAAGCCAGCAATAGACAACACAGAAGGACTAGCTCTGGACAAGTGTAAATTCCAATTCCTTATACAAATCCTCAACTCCGCTCTGATACCAGCTGTGACGACCCAGAGCGCCAGATACCGATATATCGATAACATCGATACACCGATACCAGGAAATGGGGAAGCAACCAAAGAGGCTGATGAGGCCCCTGAAGGGTTAGTGAAGTTTGTCGAGGGGATGCATAACGAATTGCAATCACAAGCGCGCATATTAGATTCAACATTTAAAAATTTAGCAGAAGAGCGGAAGCAATTAAAAATAAACAAGTGCTAAATATATATACTAGTCCAAAGGTACAAGAGTGAAGTCCAAAAGTATAACTACACGGGGCATACCCCGGCAAAAGTACACAAGAGAGCCCAACAAGGCAACTCGTCTACTGCTGGCAGCTAAACACGTTCTCCGAGCACACGGGAAACACCGGGAGACGACAGGCACGGCTCACCTGAAAGAAGAAGGGTGAGTTACAGCCAGACTCAGTAGGGGTCATGCGGATCCCTACCTCGAGCTAAACAAGCATACATGCAAAAATAAAGGCAATTAGAGCATGCATTTAATCAAATTAACAGGCAATGGCATGAATAACTAATCACAATAAAGCTGTAAAACCTAACTAAACAGATATAACAGCTAACACATGCCAATAACGAGTAAGTCTAATCGACTGAAACCACATCTACCAGTAGAATATGCCTTAACTAATCCAAGTAGCAGGGAGTAGGACAACCACCGGGATCAGAAACAAGATGCGTCCACTGACGACTTACACTGCGTCTCAAGCACTCGCAGCCGGCAACACGACAAGCTGAGCGCGTAAACAGTACCAAACCAAGTGACCAGTCAGAGTGACATTCGTCAATATCAGTCCACAGCCTCTGACCACGTGTGCACACACTGACTCTCGCCTGAGCCAGGCCCTCTAGCTAGATTTCTCCCTTGGTAGGATGCTACCATTGGCGGGGAGCCCACGGTACTAGCTTAAAAAACCATGTGATGGGAACACCCCCTCCGCTATCCCCAAGCGGGTCGGTACTCAAAGACCTTAGGGCTACAACAGTTGTTCCATTGCAAGGAAAGAAAAGTTACTCTATTGGGATTTAAAAACATGCCATTATATTATAAAATAACATAAGCATGGCATATAAACATTATAGAAAGCATAAAGAATAGGCCAACTACTTTTTGAAACTGACAGGCGTGTGGCGGTCTGCTGCCACCGCGTTACAGGTGTGTGACGGTCGGGGAAGGGCGCGTTACATCGGCTATGACATGTCCGCCCCTGGCCGTTACAGCCATCGAAGCACCAGCTCAAATTGATCAAACGGGATGTAACGGTCAGCGGCCACGCCGTTACAGAGCCCGATGGTCTGGGGTGGGCGTGTTACTTCTAACGTGACGCGTCCGCCCCTGGCCGTTAGAGCCACCCGAGGCTAAAACTAATGCTACCAATTTTTAAACACTCAAAAAATGGTGTAACGCGCTTGCCCAGGCGCGTTACAGCCTCATGACGGTCGCTCGATAGGCCGTCAGGCCAACCGCCAAAGCCGGTCAACGCGAATCAACAGACGAGTAACGGTTGGGAGCCCCACCGTTACTCTCAATATGACACCCCTTCAAAGGGCCGTTACATTTATGTAACGCGTCCCCCATGGACCGTTACTAGTGTGACGGTTCCTAGAAGGACCGTCACACCGACTGGGTTACGGACGGGTTATGTTTGAAAACGGTTCCCTCCCGGGCGACCGGAATCGCCGGGTAACGACTAAACAAACATGTTCCTGTCAAACCACACGTCCTAAACAACAATATATCAACTAAAACACCCGCATGCAACACCCACAATGGCTTATACATGAAGAACAAGCTTAAAACCCCAAAAATGAAAAATACACCATATGAATGCCACAAGGGTTTAAACAAGACATCATGCTATAGGAAATAATCCTAGCGAGTTCAGGATTCCATCCCCCTGTTAGGGTGCTAGGCCTGGATACAGAGGGGGGTGAATGTATCCTTCTATGAATAATGGCCAAATAAAAACTCAGATGCTAGGAAAAATCTGGAATTAAGCTAATTCGATTAAGCAAAATAACAAGCAGGTGGAGCGAGCCTATCCAAGCATCTAGCGGAAGCAAATCAAGCAATCAAACCACTGCTCAATAGATTTTTAGGTGGTTCGGTCCTCCAGACTTACTTCCACCCCTCACTCCCAACCGGAGTGAGGCTTCACTAGCAAACGCTAGAACCAAGCAGACTCAGTCTGCAAACAGTTGCTGCCACACAGCTTGACCAGGGGAACAGCCTCTCCTCTTCCTCCCAACCGGAGGGACACCCAAGTGACTCCCAGCCACTTGGAAACTAGAGGTCGCAGACCTCTCTTCCTCCAGACCAGGAGGGACCCGACCTCAGTCCAGAGGATCGGAAGTACAAAGCTAACCAAATGAAAAAGGAAAAATAAGAAAGAAAAAATACACAGCGATCAGAAAGCTGTAAAGAAAGATAACACAGATGTGGCTCGCATGTAGCTGACTGGACTGGATTTAATCCACGGTCCAGTAGACAGATCTTTAGGTAAGTTTCTCTTCCTCTTCTCTTCTCTCTCACTTTCTTTTTCTCTTAACCCTCACGAGCTCTCTAACTCTGTCTTTCTCTTCTTCTCCTTCTGCTCTTCTTCTCTTTCTTTTCTTCTTCTTTCGCAGGCTCTCTCTCTCTCTTCTCTTCTCTGCGATCTACTGCAGCTCTTTTCTTCTTTTTCTCTTTCACTCTCTCGATCTCTGCTCCTCTATTCTCTTCGGCTCACTCTCTCTCTTTTTCTTATCTGGATCGAATGCTCTCTACTGCTCTCAGACTGGATGTATAGACTTTGCTCCTTTTCTTTCGATCAGTCTTCTTTAGTGGAAGAAGGCTCGTATATATAGCAGTAGCAGCAGCAGTCCCTGGGCGCGTGGCTTCCACGTTTTCCCGCCCAAGGAATTCGCCAGATCTGAGGCAGCTTCATCCAGGTGTCAGCATCTGCATACCTCATCCTCCTGGGATCACGAGCCAGGTCATCAATCTCGGTAAGAATCCCTGTCAGATAGAGCATCGGATAAGTCATCAGTTTAAGTCTAAACACCCTGTACATACTTTGTGAATGCAAAGCATTGTATAGACTTCAGACTGCATAGACTTGAGCAGATAAAGCAAAAACAATGTATATACTTGTGAAGACGAATGCAGTGTACAGACTTTGCCCCAATGTGTAGACTTCACATAAGAGGGCAACGGTTGTACATACTTTGAAGATGAAATGCATTGTATATACTACACGATGCTTAGCCAGTGTATAGACTTCACGAAGCTCACCCAGTGAATAGACTTCAGTGCAGAAACCAAGGCTGTATAAACTTTAGACTTGAACGTGTGACCTGTGAGCGATGTATACACTTGGCCCTTGAAGGATGTACAGACTAAAAGGAATGAAGCCCACGATGTATAGACTTGAAGATTGAAGGCGATGTACAGACTTTGATGTAAGACGCAGAATGAGACGCTGAAGTCTGTATAGAGTTTGATGACTGAAGCATGAACAGTACGCCAACGTATGGACTTGGCCAAAGCGTAGGGAAAGCCCCCAATGTGTAGACTTCCAATGTGAATGAAACGCTGTACAGACTTGCTCAAACAGTCCGATGTCTGGACTTGGAATTCCAACAGAAGGATGTATAGACTTTATGAGACTGCAGCAGCCCGTGTATAGACTTGCAGTTTTGTACAGACTAGCCAGTGTATAGACTAGACGAGCAGGCAGCACACAGTGTGCAGACTTCGTGCAGTGTATGGACTTCATGCAATGCAATGCAGTTTATAGACTTCATGCAATGCAATGCAATGTATAGACTTAGAAAGCATTCAGCTCGTGCAATGTATATACTTCATGCAATGCAATGCAGACAAATGTATAGACTTCATGCAATGCAAAGTAGACCAAAGTACAGACTTCCTAAATGCTTCAAGACCATGCACATCAAATGTCTAGACTTCACAAGGTGAACGGCTGTACATACTTCCTATGTGAAGACAGCTGCTGTACAGACTTGTTGAAGTGTGAAGGAGTTGAGTGTATAGACTTCACGATGTGAAGACTTGTCAAGGATAGCAGGCTGATGTATAGACTTGAGCGAATCAAGGTCTGTATAGACTTGAAGATCATTCAGCGACCAATGTATAGACTTTCCAATGGAACGGCTGTACAGACTTGAAATAATGGATAACAACGAGTGTATAGACTTTGAAGTGCAACGTAGGTAAAGGCTTCCAATGCATAGACTTTGAAGTTCACTGAATGATGTTCAGACTTTGTTCCACTGACCAGTGTATTGACTTTGCAAGCGTGAGACGCTGGATAAGACGGTGGATGTACAGACTTTAGGTGAAGGCATGAAACGATCTCTAAGACGATGAAGTCTGTATAGACTTTGCAGTGAATGGATGCTCAGTGAGACGCAAGTTGAGACGATGCAGTGTACAGACTTCATGTAATGCATGCAGACGTTGAACAATAGAATGTGCAGACTTTGCCATGAGACGCTGAACAAGACGCTCCAATGAATAGACTAGCTGGATACACTGTAGACAATGTATAGACATTGAAGGCTAACAGGCGTCCTCAGTGTACAGACTTGGGCTGTACAGACTTTGACTCAAATGTGCATATGAGACGCTGAATAAGACAATTCACTGTATAGACTTAGCCTAAGACAATGTATGAGACGGACGGTGTATAGACTTGCGTTACTGTAGCAAGGTATAGACTTGAGATGCACTAAGACGATGACTGTTCAGACTTTGGCAATGTGCAGACTTAGGACAGCAGCTAAGCATGTGTGTATTATGTGAGAGTGTATACACTTGAAAGCAACATATAGCCAAGTATGAACAGCGTGAGAGTGTATACACTTCAAACTATTGAACACAAGTACAATGTATATACTTCATGAACAGACGATGTACCTACTTGGAATTGATGCATGTTGTGCAATGTACATACTTGAAATCATGCAGGCTGATGTGCAGACTTCAGTTGAACCCAACCGAAGAGTGTATACACTACACTTATCTGGGGGGTCGACCCATCTAGAAAGGGGTCGACCCACACTATGCTGATTGTGATGTATAAATACTTTATACAGCAGATAACATGGCTACATCAAATATGCAATGCAAATGCTTTATGATCTGAAAAACTAACAGAACAGCAATGCAATGCTTTGATAAACAGGCTGAACATCAGAATGACTGAACATATGAAGATGACTTATTTCAGCAAGATGACTCACAGTAGCTCACATCAAACACCAATCATCAAAACCACATCAATCATCAAAACAGAACATCAATGCATGGTGACTCACAGTGTATGACTCACATCAAAACCAATCATCAAAACCAAATCAATCATCAAAACCACAGAGGCACAACAATCTCTCCCTTTTTGATGATGGCAACTCTACACAGTGAGTCAATCTGATGACTCAAACTATTCTCCCCCTTTGACTTCATCAAAAAGAAAATAGTTTGAGAAATTATAGCATGTATAAAAATTCAGACAATTTCTCCCCCTTTAAGAGTTTCAGCAAAAGCATGAGTTGGAGATGATCTAAAGGAACCTGCATGCACTGATTGAATGATATTCTCTCTCTTTGGCAAACAATCTCCCCCTTTGGTATAATCACAATAAACCATGGGAAGGGGTGAATGCAGATGCAGATACCAGAATGCAAGAAAACAATTCTCCCCCTTTAAGAGTTTCTATGCACCATGATGCATATGACATGAAAGCTCCCCCTGAATAGATGCCAATTGATATGCATGTGTTGCATGACTCCAAATTGATATTGTTGAGAAAGAGACCACAGAGGCAGTTCAGGTCAATGAATTAAGGACAGTGAGTAGAAAGGGTTCAAATAAGCAGATTTACAAATAAGCTCCAAACAGAAATAATTCAACAAGATTTTCAAGGAGATATCAATCTCATAAATCCAAAACATAATTTTTCAAAGTCTTCCATTATAGGGGCTTATGAATGAGCTTTTTGAACAGCATGGTTTAAACATGATGTATGCAGAGTTTATCAATAAAATTCTGTATTGATATCTAAAATCATGTTTTAATAAAAATGAACCAAGCCCTCATATTTATCTTGATTGTCCTCCCTTTGTCTTACACAATCAAATTTATTGACTTCTTTCAGAATTACATGCACTAGTATTGAGGTTAAGCAATTATGAAGTCATATTATTTTGTATAGGGATGTAGCAATTTGATTTTAGCATCAATATTCAAATATTGAGATATGTTCAACAATTTTTCATGCTACAAATTTTACGAGCAGTCTAGTTCAGTGCACACCTTGTAACTAGAGAATATACTTTGATCAGAGGCCAATATCCCTAAGCACTTAGTGTGACTAACTGTCATGTAATATATGAACAGAGATAGCATTTACACATCATGACACACTCCAAATCATTTCTTGATGAGTGAGTTGTATTTCTCAGTGTGCATGCCATTGCTCTGCCTAAATTTCAATGAATTCTTAATCAGAGTTAACTATGGTACCTCATGACACAGTCCTTTGGACATGTGTTTCTCAGTGACCAAGGTCATTGCTCTGACAGATATTACCCTTTAGACTTTTCAGAAAAATTCATTTACTTCAAATCAATAATAGTTTCATGTACTTAATCAGTTGAAGTCATGTATTCAAAAGTGCAGATTTCAGAAGTTTTCAAGACACAGCATGAAACAGATGGTTAATGTTTATTAAACATGCTTCAGATATTTTTAAGAGATTTTAAAGTCAACCCTTGAGTACATTAAACTTAAACCACCTGAGTTATTTCAGATATTCATAAAAACGTATAATAGAAGATTTCTAGTTCAAAATTTCCAGATTTATGATCGAGATAGCCCATTGAAATTTTCATGAAGGACTGATGGAATTCTGAACCCAAATGAAACCAATTGATAGGAGAAATACCAATTGTTAAGAGAGATTGTGAAGCTCAAAGTTTTCAAAATATGATTAAGGTTTGTCAATAAAATCAGTAAGAAAGGATATGCAATGAGTTCTGACACATGTATGCATTTGACAACCTATATGCAATGCATTGACTCCCCCTCACAATATACATTCAAACTCTCTTTTTGGCATTTTCAATATAAGGAAATGCAATGCACTATATGTATGCAAAAACATGCAATTAACTGCCCCTGAAGACAGGCAATGTTTGCCATGAGATACTGAACATATGATTTTGATTCATGCACATTCAGACTGTCCTAACCAGCAAAGTGACCCATGGTACGAGGCGGAGCACTTGGTCTAAAAGACCACCTCACACATAGTAAGAACCTCCAGACAGATCTCCCTGCCTTTTGGTACCTTACCATTTATATACCATTGAGGTCATGCATGATTATTCAACATGCAGTCCTATATGCAATTCAGAATTTCAGTGAGCTATTGCAACACACAAATTTCAAGTCACACTCATAAGCAGTTCAGATTTTTCAGAAAATTCAAAATGCAATTTGTTTTCAGAGTTTATGCATAACACAATTATCAAGCAATTACAATTAGCCTATGTATGCATCAGATACAGACAACCCTTTTTAATCTGATATTTGCACAGAACTCTCAGCAAATGCATGATCAGAAAATAATGCACATGGCAAATGATGGATGAAAATGCAAAAATAGATTTAACTTGCTATGCATTAAAACTAAAAACAAGAAGAGCAGGAAGTTTACCTGAAAAGTTCAGTATGGGGTTTTCTTCTTCAGTGCCTTGGATCATTACCCCTTTTTATTCCAGTCCCAAGGCACACCTGCATAGCAATCTTATTTTGCACAAACAGGTACCCAAGAAGTCTTGGGTCCTGACAAAACAGTATTACTCCTAGCAGATTTTCTCAGCACATTTCTAGGAGCAGTTTTCAGATTTGATTTATGCACATTCTTGTTAGCATGAATTCTATGTGCATATGCATGAGATTTCTTGTTAACAGAATAAAAATTCTGTTTGCCAAAACCATTTTGGTTTTGATATCCTACCAGCCAACAGGTTGCAGCCCTGTGACCTGGCTTCCCACAATGATGGCATGTAAATTTCGCAACATCGAATTTAGCCGAGTTATTCTGAACATGCCAACAATCTCCAGCTCTGTGGCCTGGCTTCCCACAGTGATAACATGCAGGAGACTTTTTGTTAATGGCAGGGAATTTAACAGTTTTAGAATTTAATTTTCTACCCTGAGCATGCCAACAGTGGGCTGCAATGTGGCCCATCTTGCCACAGTGAAAGCATGAATTAGAACTTTTCTTACCAGCATTCAGCCAGCATTCAAATCTCTTCTGACCCAATTTTCCACAATTAAAGCATGTCATATGCTGGTTTATTGGAACCGACTTGTTCTTGTTAAGAGCATGATCGTTTGCATGAAATTTATTCTTATCACTAATAAACCAGCATTGTGAAATTTTGTGTCCTAGTTTACCACAATGAAAACACTCAACTTTCCTTTTCTGAGATGAAAGATTTTTATCATGATAATCCTTCTCCATCAACTTACACTCATGCATCAGATGTCCAACTTTATGACAGTAATGACAGATAATCTTCTTTTTAGATGCATGTGAGTGTGTGTGAGGACTGTGATCAGCAAACACTGATGGACCCTTTTTATTTATTTTCTGTTTTCCAATCATTTTCTGATTTTTATCATGTTTTTCTATTTTCTTAGCCTTATACTGAGGTGAAGATGAAGTAGAAGACTTTTCCTGTTCAGAAGATTTAACAAAAATAGTTTTCAAATTGGATCCATCGACCTTCCTCATGACTGGACTGTAGCCTAGTCCCTCTTTCTTAAAATTATCCTTTGCTCCCAACATTTTCTGAGCAATGGGCTGTTTGTCTTTAGAGGTGGTGGCTACATCTGAATCACTTACAAAAGATGTCATAACTTTGTTCTGAAGTTCCTTCTTGTTTATCTTATTGTAGCCCAGCCCTTCCTTCCTAGGGTTGATTTTTATACCTAGTAGCTTGTCTAGGTTTTTCTGCCCATCAACAAATTTAGACAAGGAAACTTTCAAATACTGAATTTCATTTTCAAGAGATGCAATGTGTATTTCATAACTAGCGATCTCTTGTTCACTACAGTTGACAGCTTCATTCAAAACCTTGTTAGCTGTTTTGTATTCTTCAATTTCCTTTCTCAGCTCATCTACCTCTTCAGTCTCGTTTGTACAGATGACTTTCCCTTTCTCCAAAGTAAGAAGTCTTTCAGATATTGAAGAGTTCAGTAATTTTAACTTCTCATTTTCTTCCTTAAGCTTGTCATTCTGAATTAACTCATTTATTAGAGTCTGATGTTCTGAGTTAACCATGCTTTCTCTCCTAGCTTCAAACTCCTTCAATTCCTTTTGTTGTTTTTCAAAATCTTTCTGTAATTCTATGTTTACAGATTTTATGGCATTAAAATTTTCAATCAGCAAATCATTCTCTCATTTAAGTTTCTCTAATTGTTCTTCATTTTTTTTAGAAAACTTTCTGAGAGAGTCATTCTCATTTTTCAGCTTGTTTAAGTTAGATTTAACACATTCAAGTTCTTTCAGCAAATCCTTACACTGAACAGAATCATGACTAGCTAGGCTAAGCTTCTTTTCAAGTTTAGAGGTTTCCTTTACATGATCTTGATCTTCAATTTTCAGCAATGAAATTTGTTTCTTCAACATTTGAATATCAGACATAAAAGCATCATGAACATTTTTCAGTTCAGCACAGTTTTTACATGGAGAATTGAAACTGTCTGACCTACTATTCTTCTTCAATTTTTTGTATTGTTCTCTTAACTATTCATGAGACTCTAATAATTCAGCATATGAATTCTCCCAATCATCCAAGGTATAGTTCTCAAAAGGGTTTACCTCCTCATCATTATCGTCTTCACTTTGATTACTGCCTTGATCGCTGCCACCTTGATTACTTCTGTTGGCCATCATGCAGCTCGTTTGATTTCCTTTCCTGGCTCTCTTCATCATCTCCAACATATCCCTTGCAGATCTGCAATCAAAAAAACATGAGTGAAAGGCTTTGTCAGTGGCTGCTTTCATCAGATTTATAGCTATCTGATTCTCCGCATACATTGATTCGTGACTGTTAGTCCATTTGGACCTTTTCTTTGGTAATTTATGAGGACCATGTGAAATCACTTTCCACAGGTCTGGATCAACAGATTTAACATAAGCACGTAAAGCACTGTGTCACTGGTTGAAATCAGAACCACTAAAGATGGGTGGATAAGCCATTGAAACAGATAGCAGATAGATTCAATGCAACAGGAATATTGATGCACTAAAAACAAATTAGCACCGAAGACTGCAAGATCGGATCTGCAGGTCGCTGGACCTTCTAAGCAGACACCGCTCTGATACCAACTGTTAGGGTGCTAGGCCCGGATACAGAGGGGGGTGAATGTATCCTTCTATGAATAATGGCCAAATAAAAACTCAGATGCTAGGTAAAATCCGGAATTAAGCCAATTCGATTAAGCAAAATAACAAGCAGGTGGAGCGAGCCTATCCAAGCATCTAGCGGAAGCAAATCAAGCAATCAAACCACTGCTCAATAGATTTTTAGGTGGTTCGGTCCTCCAGACCTACTTCCACCCCTCACTCCCAACCGGAGTGAGGTTTCACTAGCAAACGCTAGAACCAAGCAGACTCAGTCTGCAAACAGTTGCTGCCACATAGCTTGACCAGGGGAACAGCCTCTCCTCTTCCTCCCAACCGGAGGGACACCCAAGTGACTCCCAGCCACTTGGAAAGTAGAGGTCACAGACCTCTCTTCCTCCAGACCAGGAGGGACCCGACCTCAGTCCAGAGGATCGGAAGTACAAAGCTAACCAAATGAAAAAGGAAAAATACACAGCAATCAGAAAGCTGTAAAGAAAGATAACACAGATGTGGCTCGCATAGAGTTGACTGGCCTGGATTTGATCCACGGTCTAGTAGACAGATCTTCAGGTAAGCTTCTCTTCCTCTTCTCTTCTCTCTCACTTTCTTTTTCTCTTAACCCTCACGAGCTCTCTAACTCTCTCTTTCTCTTCTTCTCCTTCTGCTCTTCTTCTCTTTCTTTTCTTCTTCTTTCGCAGGCTCTCTCTCTCTCTTCTGTTCTCTGCGATCTACTGCAGCTCTTTTCTTCTTTTTCTCTTTCACTCTCTCGATCTCTGCTCCTCTATTCTCTTCGGCTCACTCTCTCTCTCTTTTTCTTTTATGGATCGAATGCTCTCTGCTGCTCTCAGACTGGATGTATAGACTTTGCTCCTTTTCTTCCGATCAGTCTTCTTTAGTGGAAGAAGGCTCGTATATATAGCAGCAGCAGCAGCAGTCCCTGGGCGCGTGGCTTCCACGTTTTCCCGCCCAAGGAATTTGCCAGATTCGAGGCAGCTTCATCCAGGTGTCAGCATCTGCATACCTCGTCCTCCTGGGATCACGAGCCATGTCATCAATCTCGGTAAGAATCCCTGTCAGACAGAGCATTGGATAAGCCATCAGTTTAAGTCTAAACACCCTGTATAGACTTTGTGAATGCAAAGCATTGTATAGACTTCAGACTGTATAGACTTGAGCAGATAAAGCAAAAACACTGTATATACTTGTGAAGACGAATGCAGTGTACAGACTTTGCCCCAATGTGTAGACTTCACATAAGAGGGCAACAGCTGTACATACTTTGAAGATGAAATGCATTGTATATACTACACGATGCTTAGCCAGTGTATAGACTTCACGAAGCTCACCCAGTGAATAGACTTCAGTGCAGAAACCAAGGCTGTATAAACTTCAGACTTGAACGTGTGACCTGTGAGCGATGTATACACTTGGCCCTTGAAGGATGTACAGACTAAAAGGAATGAAGCCCACGATGTATAGACTTGAAGATTGAAGGCGATGTACAGACTTTGATGTAAGACGTAGAATGAGACGCTGAAGTCTGTATAGAGTTTGATGACTGAAGCATGAACAGTACGCCAACGTATGGACTTGGCCAAAGCGTAGGGAAAGCCCCCAATGTGTAGACTTCCATTGTGAATGAAACGCTGTACAGACTTGCTCAAACAGTCCGATGTATGGACTTATGTATAGACTTTATGAGACTGTAGCAGCCAGTGTATAGACTTGCAGTCTTGTATAGACTAGCCAGTGTATAGACTAGACGAGCATGCAGCACACAGTGTGCAGACTTCGTGCAGTGTATGGACTTCATGCAATGCAATGCAATGTATAGACTTAGAAAGCATTCAGCTCATGCAATGTATATACTTCATGCAATGCAATGCAGACAAATGTATAGACTTCATGCAATGCAAAGCAGACCAAAGTACAGACTTCCTAAATACTTCAAGACCATGCACATCAAATGTTTAGACTTCACAAGGTGAATGGCTGTACATACTTCCTATGTGAAGACAGCTGCTGTACAGACTTGTTGAAGTGTGAAGGAGTTGAGTGTATAGACTTCACGATGTGAAGACTTGTCAAGGATAGCAGGCCGATGTACAGACTTGAGCGAATCAAGGTCTGTATAGACTTGAAGATCATTCAGCGACCAATGTATAGACTTTCCAATGGAACGGCTGTACAGACTTGAAATAATGGAAGATAGCGAGTGTATAGACTTTGAAGTGCAACGTAGGTAAAGGCTTCCAATGCATAGACTTTGAAGTTCACTGAATGATGTTCAGACTTTGTTCCACCGACCAGTGTATTGACTTTGCAAGCGTGAGACGCTGGATAAGACGGTGGATGTACAGACTTTAGGTGAAGGCATGAAACGATCTCTAAGACGATGAAGTCTGTATAGACTTTGCAGTGAATGGATGCTCAGTGAGACGCAAGTTGAGACGATGTAGTGTACAGACTTCATGTAATGCATGCAGACATTGAACAATAGAATGTGCAGACTTTGCCATGAGACGCTGAACAAGACGCTCCAATGAATAGACTAGCTGGATGCACTGTAGACAATGTATAGACTTTGAAGGCTAACAGGCGTCCTCAGTGTACAGACTTGGGTTGTACAGACTTTGACTCAAATGTGCATATGAGATGCTGAATAAGACAATTCACTGTATAGACTTAGCCTAAGACAATGCATGAGACGGACGGTGTATAGACTTGCGTTACTGTAGCAATGTATAGACTTGAGATGCACTAAGACAATGACTGTTCAGACTTTGGCAATGTGCACACTTAGGACAGCAGCTAAGCATGTGTCTATTATGTGAGAGTGTATACACTTGAAAGCAACATATAGCCAAGTATGAACAGCGTGAGAGTGTATACACTTCAAACTATTGAACACAAGTACAATGTATATACTTCATGAACAGACGATGTACCTACTTGGAATTGATGCATGTTGTGCAATGTACATACTTGAAATCATGCAGGCTGATGTGCAGACTTCAGTTGAACCCAACCGAAGAGTGTATACACTACACTTATCTAGGGGGTCGACCCATCTAGAAAGGGGTCGACCCACACTATGCTGATTGTGATGTATGAATGCTTTATACAGCAGATAACATGGCTACATCAAATATGCAATGCAAATGCTTTATGATATGAAAAACTAACAGAACATCAATGCAATGCTTTGATAAACAGGCTGAACATCAGAATGACTGAACATATGAAGATGACTTATTTCAGCAAGATGACTCACAGTAGCTCACATCAAACACCAATCATCAAAACCACATCAATCATCAAAACAGAACATCAATGCATGGTGACTCACAGTGTATGACTCACATCAAAACCAATTATCAAAACCAAATCAATCATCAAAACCACAGAGGCACAACACCCCCTACCTCGTGCAAGCCGAAACGGCCGGAAAAGACACATGCAAGAGGAAGGGTTCACCGGGCCTCCACGCTCCGCCTCGTCTCCACGAACCACGAATCACGCCAAGATGGGTACCAACGCATTCCTCTCGACGCGAGGAATCCACCGGCACCTTCCACGCCTCGAACCGTCGTCGTTTCACCTGCAACCCAAGGAGAGGGGAGAGGGGCGATCGGACGAGGAGAGAGAGAGAGGGCTTGAGAGTGAGATCGACGAGGGAAGAGAGGGGGGTGAGGGATAAAAGGAAAAAAAATAAAATCAATATATATAATATATTTATTATATATAAAAATCTTATTATTTCCTTAATAAATCTCAATTAACTCCAATTAAATCCTGAAAAATGCCGAAAAAATTCCTGAAAATCCAGGAAAATAGCCGAAAATTCCAGAATAACTTCTAGGTCCGAACCACTAAGGATCCATTAAGGCACGGGCCTCACATAATCCAACCTTCCACAATCACCATTTGATATACCATATAATCATGGCATTCAAGCGCATAAACATGTCGAACATATATGCAAGTATATGCATGTAAATGGAAAATGATTAAAGTCTATCCTTATTTACAAGTATGTAAAGATGTGTATGATATGTGTAGTGTGTATCATACAAATAAGTATATGTTGTATGTATGCAAAAATGAACCATTATTTACAAATTGTGAGTGAAAGTGTGAAAAACTCTATTCACAGACCAAAGCATTCAAGACTGAATTGTTATTTGCAAAACGAAAGAGAAAGTGTGTATGAAAGACCTTATATATGCAAAGCGAAGTGTTCAAGTCATCTAATAACTAAAATCAATGAAACAAAAATGCAACTGTTTAATTGTAAAAATTATCTCCAAACTCAAATTTTACATTTTCAGATTTTTCAAAGAAAACCTAAGCAGAGTGAGTACTCAAAATCAAACCATTTTCTTTCACACCTTGAGAGTCATTTATTTATTGACTTTCCTTGGCCTCAAGGCGCCCCTACAAAACAAATTTTCATTTTGGAGATTTGGGTACCCAAGCCATCTTGGGTACCGAGGGGTTAGTTCTAGCGTGAACAGATGGATTCTTGTTTTTCCTAGCACAGCGATCATCATCAAATCTCATTGTGATACAGTCATCCATTAAATGACCATTCTCACCACAATAATGATAATAAGAAAATTTTCTTTTCATGGACCATTTTTCATCATTTTTCACTAAAAACCAATTATTCATCATGTGTCCATGTTCACCACAATAGTAACATGAATTTTTTTTTTGAGAGACCATTCATTATCATTTTTCTTTGTGAAATAATTTTTAAAAACATGACTATGTAAGCCACGGTAGAAGCAATGATCATTGAAGTTTTTCTTCATAGGTTTTTCATGATTTTTAGAATCATGAACAATTTTCATTTTTCACTTCAATGTCTGATCATCATCAAATTTCATCAAAAAAATAATCATACATATCATGACCAAATTTCTCGCAGTAATAACATGAAATATTCCTTCTTTTTATTGAAGCATGAACAAACTCAGCAGTGGAGGATTTTTTATGCACACAATGACAATCATTGATATTTTTCTGTTTCTCATTTCCTTCATCACACAAACACAAGGACTCGTTCAGAATTTTGATTTCATTTTTCAATGATGAAATGTGAAAATCAAAAGTAGCAATCTCTTATTCACACAACGCAAGTTTATCATTCAAGAGAGAATTGACAGGTTTATAACTTGCAACCTCTTCTTCTAGAGCATGAGAGTTTTCAAGATCATCAACTACTACATGTTTTCCCTTCTCAAATATATGGATTTTATCAACTAGAAGACTATTTTGATATTTCAATTTCTCAATCTCTTCAGCAAGCTTTTCATTCTGAACAAGTTCATTGAGCAAAATCTGATCACCATCCGAACAGCACAATTTACCTCTGGGTTCCTTTTCAATGTTTTCAAGTTTTGAAATTTTAGCCATTAAGGTTTCATTTTTAGTTTTTAGAATTGAAATTATTTCTCTATGACTATCAACCTCAAGCATGGAAGACTTACTTAATTTCTCAAATTCAGCACATTTTTCACATGAGAAATCATTAATAGAGGAATTTTTAATTTTCTTTTTCAATCTTCTATTTTCAGATTTCATTGTTTTATATCTATCACACAGCTCATCGTAAGCATCCATCAATTCATCATAGCTAAGCTCATCTTCATCATCAGAATCAGAACTAGAGGATACCTCAGAATTTTCCTTACTTCGTCTCTCACTGATGCTCGCCTTGAGACATTCTACATTATCTTTCCTTCTCTGAGCTTTGTTCAGCCCATCCCAAATTTCTTTGGCTGACCTACAAAAGGAAATAGAAGGAAGTACTTCAGTGCTCACTACAGTCTTAAGAACATTCAGAATAAAAAGATTATTGGAATTCATTTTCTTATGCTCATTGGTCCATCCTGACTCATTTTTTGGTAGAATATGAGGACCATGAGTGATTAAGTTCACAAGCTTCGGATCAATTTTAGCAATCCAAACACACAATTTTTCAAGCCATGAATCATAGTCAAAACCATCAAAGACGGGAATCAAATTCATGCAAGCCATTATAAACAGATCAAGATCTTTTCTCCTAGACCGTGAGGTCCGCCAATAAAAAATCAGAGACTAGGCTCTGATGTCAATTCTTGGCCCAGACTAGATGGCGGACAAGAAGGGGGGTTGAATTGTCCCCTTGCCGAGATGGCAGATTTTAAAAACAACTCCCACTAAACACAGCGTAAACAAGATTAACTACGTTAATTCGCCCAATCAGAACTAAAGTGAGATTTAGGTACACTCAGTCTTTCCAATCTCACTCGAACAATCTACGCACTAAACGATTAAGCGTAAACTAAACACGAATAGCAGAGTAGGAGGTGTAGTGGTGCAGTGAATAAAAATCTACAAGTTGACCTATGAATGGAGATAGAAGAAATGGACAAACACACAGGCATGCCACAAGGAACACAAAGATTTTTAGGTGGTTCGGGACCACGACGGGCTCCCTACATCCACCCCTCACCGAACCCGGTGAGGCTTCACTACCATGCTACGAACCGTAGCAAGACGAGAATGTGCCCCAACACCACACACGCTGCTTCCGCAGCAATACACACACGGGGACTAGCCCCAAGCCTCTGCCACCGCAGCACACACACACGCTGTCGGGGAACACACCCCGGACGCAAAAACCATACAGAGACGCAGCTCTGTCTACACACACAGACTCGGGGAAACTTTCCCCACAATAAAGCCCAACACACTCGGAGACGCAGCTCCGCCCACACATGATAATATTCTGAGTTTTGTCAAAATAAAAGGATATACAATAGCTGCCCAAAATATTAATCTATGCTCAATAAAAAGAGTAGAGATGAGAGAAGAAGAAATCCCTCTCAAATCTGCTACGAAACCCGTCCATTTGGGTAGTAGAGTGCACTGGAACGTTTCTTCGCGGAGTGGAAGCCAACCAAGGTCGCAGGAGACGCCCAGGGATGAATCTTCAACAAATGCTTTAAGAACTGGGACATATCCGCAGAGATAAGCTTGTGGACGACGTCCTCCTCTTCATTTTCTTCTTCCCCCAAGTAGAGCGGTGCCCTCACCCTTGTCCTCCTTCACCTGCAACAGATAGAATAATATTAGCCCCGGAGGAATGCCATCTATGATGGAGATCGCAAGTTATAAATAGGGCAGGCATATAGAACAGAAGACCACAAAGGCCCTTGTAAAAACGTCTCAAGACAACACCCAAACCATAGGATAAACCCTAAGGGTAATGGTGTGAAAGATCAAGTCAAATCGGATCTTCAAATGGGCATATCGAAAAATAGCTTGTGAGTGGATAAGTAATGTCCATAGACGTGAATAAAATGTGCATGGACCTTAAAATGCATTTAGAAACCATGTATAGACTCTGTATTGTGAAGTACGAGACATGCACAGACTTGCCATGCGTTGCAGGAGAACCACATGCACAGACCCAAAGTGTATAGTAGTAAAACATGCACCGACTTGTTCACAGATGTGCCCCGACCTATGTAGGAATGTGCACTGACCTATATCTATATGCAAACACGTGTGCACTGACCTATGAAGGCACGCACACCGACTTTTGTATGTGCATGATGCAAGGGATGCACCAATGCAAGGGATGCACCAACCCTATTAAACTAATATGTGCACCGACTTGCACAATAACTGCTTCGACCTTAGCTTCATGAGGACCAAAATTAGCACCGACTTTGGTGCAACTAGCACTGACTTTATGCATAGAAGAAAACATGCACCGACCTATGTCATCCATACTAACATCGACCTCCATGTAACTAGCACCGACCTAGTGCTGGCCTTATATGAAGATACGCAAGCTAGCACTGACCTTACTAAGAAGAAGAATATATATATATATGCAGCACAGCCAGAACAGAGAGAAATTGGTATTGACTCCGTGAGTCGACACTTTTTCTGACGTGAATCAAAACTCAAATAAAACACAGTTGAAAACCCCAAAAACCCTCTTCCAAACATTAGAAACAAATTACCATGCAATGTATCAAGGTATTGGCATATATTAAACTACATTCCAACAAATGCCAATGAATGTGAAAATCATCATGAAAGCATTAACACTCCTAGAATTGTATGCGTACGAAACACTGTTAAACCATACAATCCTCAACACGTAGCAAGCCAAATTGAAATGCTTGAAATATAAAATCTTACCATGACTCCAATGGATTGAGAGCAACATCCTCAACACGTAGCAAGCCAAATTGAAATGCTTGAAATATAAAATCTTACCTTGACTCCAATGGATTGAGAGCAACATCCATATTAAAATTGCACTAGAACAACCAGTCATTTATACCGAAGACATTTCATATCAATCTTCTAACAACTCAATTAAAGAACCAACTTCAATTCATTTCATATGGAAGCAATGCAGCTACAAACTCAAATGATTCAGAACTTATTCAACCATATCTATCACAAGCTCTCATGTCAATTCACACATGAATTTCAAATGTAGTCCAATTAAAATTCAACAATCTACCTTCATTCATCTAAGTTTCATTGATAGCCATTTGATATATAATTGATCATGCAATTCAACACACAAGAGCTTATCAAGATCCATTTAAACATAACTACCAACTTTCTTCACAACCTGACATGTCAAGTAATTGAACATGCAGGTAAAGGGTATTTCCAAACAATCAAAACCTCAAGTAAGAATTCAATCAACAGGACATGTATTGCTATACATGAAATTCATTCAACCCAAAATATCAATTCACATATGAATGGTTCAACCTTATTCAAGCTAATTTTAGAAAGGAGCATGCATGCACAATTTGATCCATATACTTCCACAAAATACCCATGACAGTATGAAATGAAAACCATGAGCAGATGTAATGGGTTAAGCTTGTGAAAAAATGGAAGCCAAGGCATCAATATGCATAGGCCACCCTCCATATAGAAACTACAGCAGATGGAAGTGTCGACACCAGAGTCGACACTTAGTTAGAAGATTAAAACCTGCAAGACAAGATGTCAATATATTAGCTCATCTAACATCAAGACATTTTTCATAGTACTTACACACAATATATTGTTATCATCAAAACCATCACCAAGGACAAAGAGGGAGTGCCACGAACCCAACACTTGGGTTTGCAGGTGAAGTAGTTAAAGGATGGAATCTTCATAAATTAGAATAAATACATAATGGAGCTCATCAAAAAGTTCAAGTTCGATAATGCAAAGCCACAACAGACACCAATGTCAACAACGGTTAAACTGAAGAAGAATGAAGAAGATAAGTCTGTCGATCGGAAACTTTTTAGAGGAATGATTGGTTCTTTACTGTACTTGACTGCTAGTAGGCCAGATATCATGTTTAGTGTTTGCATGTGTGCGAGATTTCAATCTGATCCAAGAACATCACACATGTTAGCAGTCAAAAGGATTTTCAGATATTTGATTGGCACACCTGATTTTGGTCATTGGTTTCCGCATAGTTGCAATTTTATGTTTGTAACTTACACTGATTCTGATTATGCTAGGTGTTTAGTGGATCATAAGAGGACGAGCGGGTATTGTCAATTTCTTGGAGGTTTCATGGTCTCATGGGCCTCTAGGAAACAAAATACAGCGCCATTGTCAACTACTGAATCCGAATACATGGTTGCAGGCAGTTGTGCAGCCCAAGTGCTATGGATCCAACAACAGTTAGTTGATTTTGGTATTTTCTTGAATAACACACCCATTCTTTGTGATAACACCTCTGCCATTAACATTTCCAAAAATCCAATTTTACATTCTCGCACAAAACACATAGAGATTCAACACCACTTTTTGCGAGATCATGTAAGTAAGCGTCATTTTGAGCTTACACATGTAAATACTGAAAACTAACTTGCAGATATTTTTACTAAATTCTTAACTCCAGAAAAATTCACAAGAATAAGAAGAGAATTAGGAATTTGCATATTAGATGAGTAATTGTTCATATTAGGCTTGCATACACACTCTTGCATCTTTTTACAAATAACACTTCTCTTTTGCATACATAGCATACATACTTAATTTCATGCTACATATTGCACATATTCTTGCATACTTGTGAATAGGAATAATTCTTCATCATCTTTTTACTTACATGCATACACTTGTACATACTTTCCATCTTTGCGTGCTTTAATGCTATGATTATTAGGTATCTCAAATGGTGTGTTGTGGAAGGGTGGATTACGTCCACCTAGAAACACTCACCATGTGAGAGTTGGGTCTTCGGACCTACACCTCCGCCATGTACCAGAAATCATCTTGCATGAACTTATTTCCACATCCTTGCTTGACTGCATGTATATATATTCTATAAAACCTTTTCTTGAAATCTTCTAAGACCTTACATCCTTGATAAATAAAATATAGTGAGTTTGATCATTTGTGAATCATGACATATACAAAAGTGGAGGAATTGTTTCCAACTGTGTATACATCTAGGGGAGTCATAGCTATATTATGACAAATTCATTTTCTACATACAAAGCAATTACCCACACACTTTGCACATAATGATGTAAATGACTTTGATCGATAAGGATTTTAGAAATTCTTCTCAACACTTTATAGGGAACTTAAATCTCTACATGGAAATTAAGAGTAATTGTGAGGAAAAAGCTACCTACCCCACAAACAATCAATAAGTGGAATGTCGAACCAAGTAGCCAGGAATCTCCACTAAAATAAATGAGGAAACTCACATCGAACGGTGAAGCAAAACTCCATAAGAATAAAAATTGTGACGAATCGTAGAAGCCAGGAATCCCCATTGAGACATATGAGGTGACTCACGCCGAACGGTGAAGTCTAATAAAAGAAACATACGCGAGGTTGCACGAAGCTACTGATGGTCGAGGATCTAAAATGAAAATGGAGAAGAAATAACCCTCTAGTGTTCTTAAGAAATTCTAATGATATCCATATATTTTGAAGTTCATTTCTCATTGCCGCACTCTTCACTTTTGGGTATTATTGTGATGGATGTCTCCTCTGAATTTGTCTTCATAATAGTTTATGCAGTGCCTCTAGCTTATGCATGCACTAACATTTTTTTTTATGCTTCATGTCTCATACTTTGATTTTGAATCAACTGCTCACTTGTTATCCTTCTACTCCACTGAGGGGGAGTAATAGTATTACTTGCTTGATTACCACTCATGCTTGCTTGCTTGCTTGCAAGAATAATTTGGATCATTTCATACTTTATTTCATACAAATCTCTAGATCATACATGTACATATCAGGTTTTAAAAACCCCAATGTCAATCGATTTTTGTTGATGACAAAAAGGGGGAGAATAGTGCATTTCAGTTATATAATTCAGTTATACATTTCAGTCATAATTCATACATTGCATCTGTGCATATTTCATCTTTTACAGTTACATAGCATCCTTCCATACTCATTGCTCAAATATGCACAGATACATTTTGTAGTTGCACATATTCAGTCACACAACTAAACTACACATTTTGTCAATTAATAGTCTTTTAATAATCATGACACATCATTTTGTCATCATCAAAAAGGGGAGATTGTTGGATCCCCTAGTTGATTTTGGTGATTAAGTTTTAATGATGACAAATCTTGTGTGCATGTTTAAGAATGTTCGTTGAAGAATCTTTGTTAATCAAAGTGCTTATACTGTGATTATCTTGCATTATAGAAACTAATCCTTGGTGGACACTTGGTTCAAATAAATGCGTGAATGAGTCAATCTTATTGTCCAGAACAGGTGGTACATGTCATGTTCATTCGATAAGAACATTTGGTAAGGCTTAAGTTCTCAAAATCTTGCAATGCTCTTCAACAGAGTCGACCCATCCTAGCATGGAGTCGACCCCACACTAGTGAGTGCTATGCAGTCCTTGCAGTAGAGTCAACCCAACCAAAGTATTGCGTCAACCCCATTATTTCATGTACTTTCTACATGGGCTGTTAAAGTTTGAATGGTTTTCATGCATATTGTCCATGAGTTCTTAATGTTATGAATGTATTCCATGCATATTCTTCATGGGGTATTAAAGGCCATGATGGTGAGAATTGGTTGAGACATTAATATAAAACTTTGTGAGCTAGCGATATACTCATTTGGTATTCTCATACATGTTCTTCATAAGGCTTTTGAGCTAGCTAAGTGTTATGAAGTCCTCATGCATACCTTGGTAGAAATTAGTTGAATGATATTCTCATATTGTATGGAATTTGGTTTCATGATGCTCATCAATATTGCATAAATGCATAGATATATGACCTTGATCTTTAGTTGAGAAGAATTAAGTTTTTAAAGTGTTAACATGCACCTTGTTCATGGGTTTTTATGAATGTATTTCATGCATTTTTCACTTGGGACTATTGAGCTTGAATTCTTACAAATTTCCCTTGATTTATGCATTCTGTAGGAATTCCGATCGACCATCATGGGGTTTTCGGTCGACCAAAATAGCCAGAATTGGCCATAATGAATTGGCTCACAGTTCGATCGACTGGCAGGGAGCCTTCGGTTGACCGAAACAGCTAGAACCTGCCAGATAGAACATGGTCAATGATCGGTCGACCACCTCCAAATTTCGGTTGACCGATTGCGGCGCACGTGCCCAAGAGCTGAGTTCGAAACCCATCCAACCTAATCCATGTGGGTTCTGTCACGCCCCGAGATTTATGTACATCGGAAGATATTCGGGAACGCGGACAGTCAGCTAGTACGTCTCAAGCGAGCCATACAATCAGAGCGCTAACACATTCACACATAAAAGGGAATGTACAAGTTAATATACTCAAAACTTCACTTTATTGAATAATACTCAAGTATATTGATAATTGACTCATTTTACTAGACTCAAGTAAATGAAAAATTACATAGACTCGACTTGACTCATAACTTTACTAGGTCTTCTCTCGATCTTTAATCACACTCGTACTCATCACTTGAGTAGTCCGAATCCCCGCTAGAGTTTCCTGACAAGATTTGAATAGTAGGGAATGAGCACACTTGTCTAGTAGGTATCTTCATATCAACATAAAGGTAATGTTTAAGTAATTAGCATTTTTGATCTAGAAATAAAGATAAATGCACATGATGAAACATGCGAATAAAACCATAGTAACAACGTAAGTAAAAAGGTATGACTATGAGGATATGAGATTTTATATAGAGATGAAGGGGATATTCATTTTAGAATGTATAATGGCCTTTCATGTAACAAGAATGTACTAGTATGTATCAAGAATGTACTATTCACAACCATGAAGATCAGGCAGTAGAAAGTCATGTAATCAAGAATGTAAATTTCATATAGAGTCTCGTGGTTTTCACTCGTATATAAAAAAAAGTACTCCCAGCGCAATGCGACGCCAATGTTCATCATACCCCATGGTTTATAACATCTTTTCGGCAATCAACCGAGGGGGCTAGTGTCGAGCCCTTGGACACAGTCAGTGCCCGAACCGCATCTTCAAGTTATAAATCAAGCTACTTCCACGAGTAAATCAATAAAGTTCGGCCAATAACAATTCAAAATAATAAGCTCATGATAACAATGTTAAGGTAAGAATGCTTCAATTAAGAACATGAAAGTCCAAAGATTGATTTAGAACAAGGTCATGCCACAGAGAGAATTCGGCAGCATAATGGCATATTATTTAATTTCCATAATTCATTAGGTAGCTTTGGAAACAAAGTGTTAGGTTCTAGATAATCATAGACCATCTAGGAACATAGGAAAATCAACCCTTGGGTCAAACCTCAGGTTAAGAACACTTGAGACAATAGCGGTCATGACTGGAACGTTTATTGGAAATAGCGGTCATTTGCTGGACCGTTTCTATACAGTCGCGGTCAATGCTGGACTGTTTATTGATAGAGTCAACGCATGAAGAAATGAAGTGTCGACGCAGTGAAATCTCTGGAACCTTGCGGTCATGGCAGGGCCGCTAAGTGTCTTTGGCGGTCAGGTAAATGGCCGCTACTAGACTCTTGCGGTGTAATGGATGGCCGCTAAGATCCAGAACATAGAAAATGCCGGTAAAGTACTTTCTAGACAATTGGACTTTGAGGGTACAACCAGCTCGGCGTCCTAGTGAGAATCCCAAGGTCACGGAGACTTACAGAGGCCTTGAAACAAGATCACCTAGTCCGGTGGAAGGAATATCCAACGGAGAGGATCACGAGTCCAAGATTGTGTGCTTATAAGCACAAAGTGTATCTAATGGCCACGTACCGAGGTACGCACCATGTACTTAAGAAAAGACTGTAGATGAGAAAGGATCGTGGTAAAACATCGATCAAATCAAACTTACACAAGACCATGAAGTAAAAATATGACCATTAGTACAAGAATATAAGTTTTGGCATGAAAGTAGCATAGGCAAAAAAATAAGCATTAAACCATGTAGGACATGCCATCTATCAAGGATGATGCACAATATAACCAATGTTGCGAATATAAAGTCAAAACTAGGAATAAAACCTATTTACCTAGGTTTAACATATAGTTATTTTGGTCAATCTGTAATCTGTTTAGAGCTAACAGGTTACAAGGAATAACGGTCAGGGGAGGACAGTATGTAGGCGTTTAGCGGTCTATCGCAGGGCCGCTAAACACGTATGGTGGTCTAAAGGAGACAGTTTCTTCCTAGTAGCTGATAGGGTTAAAACTGAAGAACAAGCCTAATTTAGGGTAATTAGATGTATGGAAAAACATGCCAATAGGTAAATAAGGCCTGATACAACCATATTAAAACATGGAGATACATGGGGGTGCATAATTTTAAGCCAAAGTTATAACTTTTCTCTTAAGGTGTAAGGGTAAGCATGCATACTTAACCTATATGCGTAGTCATGATAAAACATGAAATACAACTAGTAGAAAGTATGAAACGGAATGAAACCATAGGGATTTTATTCCTAACATGTTGATTTAGCCATTTCATGAGATAACCTACCTTTGATTAGATCCCTAGACTTTAGATTTTTGACTGGAAGTAGACCCTAGTTCCTACACGTCTTGTGCAAAACTAGCAACTTTCCGCCCCCTCTATCTTCTGATTCTCTTGACCTAAATATGTGAAAATTGGAGGGTATGTAGATGATAGAAAGCGGAACAAAAATTTCTAAAGCCACAACGTAAACTAACCTCGTTTAGGGCTTCTACTCTCATATTCTTCACTGGACCGGTACACTGGTTCCTGCACAGCTTGTAGCGAAACAGTAATTTTGGGGGCTTCTATCTCCTCAAAGAGTTGACCTCCAAGCATGAAAATTTGAGGAAAGTTAGACCATAGTAAGAGGAACAAAATTCTTAAAAGGTCTAACCTGAGTCAGAGCCTCCGTACCTTTGAAATATGTGATCCAACATTAGGGTTCGTATGGGTCAAAGTTAGGGTCTATTTATAGGGTTTTGAATTAGGGCTGAGGATTTGATCGAATTGGGAGTCCTAATTAGGTGTAGGATCGATCCTCAAGAGTCCTAGACATATTTACAGGTCCACCTACTTCGATCCATGGGGATTTGGATGCCAAAGATCCAAGCTTTCTATATTTCTTCCACTCACGGAATCAGAAGGACTTAGCGCTTATGGAGGGACTGCTAGGCTGACTTGGCAGTCTCACGATAGACCGCCAATTGGTGTAAAATTCAAAAAATTTGGATTTTCTTATTATCTCTTATTTATCTCCTAATTGGTGTATATATCCTATTTTAAAACCATAAATTACCAAATTTACATTTCTATTAATGGGCTTAGGTCTAAAGGTCTTGGAATTGGGTCTTTGGGCCCATTTGAGTTGGGGTTAGTCCTTTGGTTAATATAGGGCCTTTAAATGGATTTCAATAACTCCCTAATTCCTTCTTAATATGCCATTAAGCCTTTTAATTGCTTAGTAACTAGATTTTGTCTCAGAAAATTCTTAGAAACTTCTCGGGCGTTACACCCTCTCCCACTTAAAGGAATTTGGTCCCCAAATTCAATACGTGTGATTGTTAAGGAGTGTGTACTTACAATTGAATAGTACTAGGAATCGTTTGTGCATTGCTTCTTCCATTTCCCATGTCGCCCCGTGCGGCCAAGATTTGTTCCATTGGACTTTGACCATAGGAATAGTTTTACTCCGAAGTTGACGTACTTCTTGAGCATGGATACATGAAATACGTCATGGATGCCAGACAATTATGGAGGCAATGCTAGTCGATAAGCGACCTCGCCCACCTTTTCAAGAATTTCAAAGGGGCTGATAAATCTTGGAGTGGGCTTACCTTTAATGCCGAACCTTCGAATACCTCGACCCGGAGAAACCTTGAGAAACACATGGTCTCCTACTTAGAACTCCAGATCACGCCTTCAATTATCAGCATATGATTTCTGTCTATTTTGTCCCACATGGAGACTTTCTCCAGTGAGCTTTATCTTTTCGGTAGTATCTCGAATGATTTCTGGGCCTAGAAGTTGCCTTTCTCCAACTTCATTCCAACATATTGGTGAGCGTCAGTTTCTTCCATATAGTGCCTCAAATGGCGCCATTTGAATGCTAGCTTGGTAGCTATTATTGTAGGCAAATTCCACTAGAGGTAGATGATCGTGCCAACTCCCACCGAAATCGATAACACATGCCCTGAGCATATCTCCCACTACCTGATTTGTCCTTTCAGTTTGACCATCCGTTTGTGGATGGAAAGCTGTAAGACCCGGTAGTTAACAGATTCATATCGGTATCAAAATATAAAATACTTCATGTGTTGAAGCTATTTTAATGGGCTTAATGGGTCAAATTCAATTGAGTTAACCCATTCCTATTAGCTTTTAGAAGATAGATAGGGTGTATATACAATTTTACACCTTTCAATGCCTTATGGCAATTCAAGGTTTTGTAACAAAAAAAATATAATCAAATGCTTTTTTTTGTTTCACGTAGGGAGGTTCTCTCCCCTCTCACTCTCTCTTTCTCTCCTACGCATGCCCTTCCCCTTTCTCTTCCTCTCGGTGGTGTGCTCACCCCGGGACCTTGCAGGAATCGCAGGAGGTGGCCTTGGCAAGCCCAAGGCATAGGAGGGGCGGTGTTGTCGTCGTGGAGGCGACCGTGGAGCGTGGAGGTGAAAAACCCATGTTGTAGAGCTCAGTTCCTTCGTGAAGAACGGTGAGGAATTGGCGTTTTCTTCTTAAAACAAGTAGGGGGATGTATTACCCTTCCTCTTAGGATGCTTTACTTCAGATTGCATGCCCATTGTCTTATGTTTTCTTATGGTTTGAGCAAAAATTCATGAACATAGTCATTTATGTTTTAATCCATGAAAATCACTCCATGGCCATTGTTTTTATGTTTTTGGATATAAAAATATTATGGAATGGATGTATGAAGGCAGGGATCGGGTTTAAACATGTTTTCCCATCGATTTGAATCGATTGGGAGGGAACTCAATTGAGTTACCCACGTTTCGGGTTCTCTGGAAGGATAGCGGTCCTTCCAGAGACCGTTTTATGTCTTGTATAAGGCGGTGGACCTTAACGGTCTCGCCCCAGACCGTTTCTTGTAAATGGCGGTCCTTCATCCGACCGTTTGTTGACCTTAGAGGCCCAGTAAAAGACCGCTAAGCCCCTTTGACCCTATAAGGCGGTGTGAGCCTAGCGGCCCAGACCGGACCATTTCTATCACTAAGCGGTCAGTCACGCGACCGTTTCTTGATCAAAACGGCCCTGTCTAGACCGTTTTCATTCTTTTCAATATATGATGTGTTCATGGCTAAATGATCAGGGTAAGACCGCTTGGGTTGGTGAAGCGGCCAGTCGTTCGACCGCTTACCAGAGCCTTGCGGCCCCCGACTAGACCGTCATATTTATTTAATTATGCGTATAGCGAAGTATGTTCGCCATGTTTAAATATTTTTACAAACTGTGGCACATTTTTATATCCCAATAGAGTTCTTTTCTCTTTCCTTGTGATGGAACCACTAGTCGTAGCCCGACGACCTTTAGTGTCTGCCCACCTGGGAGAGGTGGCGGGGTAGTCCCGGTGTACGATTTTTAAGCTAGTTTCCATGGGCCCCCTTGCTTGTCAGTAGCATCCTACTGGGGGGAAAACTAGCTAGAGGCCTGGCTCAAGGCATTGAGCATGTGTGTGCACACGTGGTCAGGGGCATGGACTGACACTGACGAGTGTGACCCTGACTAGTACTTGACCTTGGTTACTGTTACGTGTCTCACTTGCCGCGTTCCAGGCTAGTGGAGATACTTGAAACGCAGTATAAAATGTTAGTGGACGCGTCTGGTCTTCTTTCTGGTGGTCCTTTCTCTCTCCTGTCACCTGGAAATGTTGAATTTTCATTCTATTGGTAGATTATGAATCTCGCGTTTAATTATTCATTCGAATATTAAATGGCATTTATGTTAGCTGTCTTTAATTGTTTTTATTCCTGTACAGCTTTATTTAACTGTTGTTTTTCTATGCCATTGTATTATTAACTACTTTCATGAGTTTAGCTGCGAGGTAGGGATCTGCGTGAACCCTACTAAGTCTATGATGTAAGACTCACCCCTTCCTCTCCAAGTGAGATGGAGCAGCAGTCCGCGGGTTTGCCACGTGGGTTTGGCGGAAAGTAGTAGGTGTCAGCAGTGTCCTTTTTCTTTTCCCTTTTGACTGGGGTATGCCCCGTGTAGTTATTTATTTTGACTTTTGAACAGTGTTTGGACTTGTAATGGTTGGATCTGGACTATTATATAAATATATCACTCTGATATTGTCAATTGCTTCCGCATAAAATTATTATTTTATAATGCACACGTAATTCCAGTTCATTATGCACCTCCTCAACCAATCCTCCCAACCCTTACGGGGCCTCATCAGCCTCTTGGGTGGCGTCTCCGTGTTCTTGGTATCGGTTTACCGGTATCCGGATCTCCGGGTCGTTACAGTTGGTATCAGAGCGGTGTTGTGGTGATGTATAAGGAATTGAAATTATAATAGTCCAGAACAAGTCCATGTGTACCACTATTGCTGGCTTAGGTTGTTTTTCCGTGATTACTTATGGTTCTTTTGTTATGTGTCTTTAAATGCCGCCTAGACGGAGAGTTCATTTCCAAACTAATATGCCCCAAGATGTTCCAAGAGAAGAGAGCGGTACTTCGCCTCATCCAGTGAATGTTCAAGGGCAAGGCCGTGTTGACCCTATTGCTAGTGAAGATTTATTGCCTCAAGGTGGTCGTGGTCGAGTTCTAAATGAATTTCTTTTATTCCACCCACCAACATATGAAGGACAAGCGGATCCATATTGTAACGACCCGAGAATCTGATTACCGAGAAGGCCCGATAACCCGAGACTCGAACCGCCGCCCACGAGCTGGGAGGGCTCGGAAGGGCTAAAAGGAGTGTGGAGGCACAAAGAAATAGGAAATAAGGTAGGACAATACAATAATTAACAGAAATAAATAAACAACTATAACAGCAGAGTCCAGTCCAACAGAAAGTATAGTCTAAAGTAGTAAAAATATACCACATGCCGAGTGAACACACGGCCCGGCGAGCTGGCAACCGAGACCCTCAAAACAGCACCCTCGAACCTCGAGGAAGAACCGCCACACCTGAAAAGTAGGGATGAGTCTCCAAAACAGAGACTCAGCAGGGGTCCCGCGGAACTCCAACCGGAAACAACGGCGATAATTGAAAGGAAAGCTATAACTACATCAGGAACATCAAACCGGTGGCCGGTCAAAACTCGGCACTACAGCTACTCTGACTGTACCAGAAACACACCCCGATCTCACGGTCGGGGGCTACCGAACCACACTAGTACCACTTACCGAAGTAAAACCTACGGCAACCCCGCCGTAGAGGCCGGTCTCCAGGGACACGGCCAACCTGGACACGCTGTCCAAGGTGCAACCCGGACCATCCGGTCGCGGGTACCGCATAACAAGACGCAACCTCGGTAAAGCCACTAGCACTAGCCTCACGGTAGAAAAACCGATGCACGTGCCACGGCGAAACAACCGGAACTCAACGGTCAACATGATCGAAACCCCGAAGGTCAAAGTCATAGCGACTGACAGTCTGTCACTCCCGACTCGACATGAGTACCTCCCACTAGAAGCAAAGCCGGATGCGTCCACTGACGTCTTAGTCCGCGCCGCAGGTGTCTCCCTCCGACCCAGCGGGAACTGAGACACCGTACAAGTAACCACAAACAAGTTGATGCGGGACGGACACGGGAGACGACACTATACAGTGCCACCCTCGGACTCTAGATGAAGACGCGACCAGCAATACACACCAGGGAGACACTAAGCCCGACACTACGAGCTCCTAGTGGCAAACGTCGCTAACAGAAGTACAAGCTCACTCGGCGTCCCATGCGAGGGAAAGCGTGGATCGTGCGCGGTTAAGGAACCGGTAGAGTTCAAGGTAGTCAGACTCACTTCCGGACTCGGATCGAGTCGCGGGACGGGTCACTCTCACGCTCACAGCGGTGACATGGACACACGGGCTAGGAACCTACACTCTCGGCAGCGGCCTAAGACCGTATACTAGCTAAGCAATGTAACGCCAAGAAGTTAAGACCTTTACCTCCACGCACCCGGCGTGGCGAAGACACCCCGGCTGACTTACGGACCCCCCCCGTTAACATAATTCACAGCGGTACAAAAGGATTCGACCCACTCCACGCAGGGAGGTAAAAGGTCACATGTGGGCCCCGGGGATCACGCAAATCAGGTTGACAGGCAGCATCTTGATGTCGACTCGACGCGCCGAACTCCGCGTTTTCGTGCTTCCCGAACGGCGGGTTCTGCGGGCCCGTGGGGCCCACGGATGGCGCTGTCCTCCGGATCTGCGGAGGTGGGTCCCACTATGATGGAGACCCCTGGTGGCGCGCCTCCACGGACGGCGGTCGGCCGGAGACACCGATTGGTGGCCGGTCGGGTCCGATCTTCAAGTTGTGGAATGGCTGCCCACGGATTTCAGTTCTGTTTTCCCTGCGCGTGCTCCGGCGAAAACAGCCGCTGCGGTCGATCCCGACGTCGGATCGGGACGCATGAGCTATCGTTGGAAAGCTCTCTTCAAATGCTTCAATCTAGACTCAGAGAGATCTGATGGATCTAGCCGGATCTAGACTTTAATGAATTTACAAATCCCTGTTGTACAGTAACCGAGACATCAGATTTACAGGGTACTTATCTGAGAACCACCATTGACCGCCTACTTTTCGTAGGAATCAGACTTGGAGCTCTTCTTCAACTTTGTAGATAATCAAACCATGAAGCTGGGACAATTTTTTTAATTGGATTCAGAGGTAGTGGTGATTTGATAGGATTTTTAGAGTGTCGGGTGGTCAGATCTGGGAACTGGCAGAAAGTACTGTAGCTAGGGGAGAACTCGATTTTTGTAAAATATAATATGGACTCACAAAAATTCAAGATATTTTGGGGATGGAGGGGATAGTGGACAGAATGCCCAGTAAAATTGGGCGAACCAAAACAAATCAAAAAGTGGACCTAAGACTTAAAACTCATGGCAGGTGGAAGTGGAAACAGACAGGAGACAGATCTGGAAACTGGGATTGGACGAAAATAAAAAAATACCAAATGAGATCTTTATGACCAACCAAAATTCTGAGGACGTTCTGGACACCTCTGGGACATCCAGTAAAAGTTCCAGCTCGATCTGAGGCCGTGGCTGAGACTGAAATTTCGTGGAAGTGGCTGTGATACTGCGCGGACAGAACTCCGGCGGTGGCGATGGCGGCTCGTGGCGGCGGCGGCGGCGACCGGAACTGATAGGGTGGAGTCACACCACCAAGAGGCAGCCTTCACAGCTGCAAGGGGGAGAGGGAGAGAGGAAGGGGGCGGCCTAGGCCTTGCTCCAACATTAAGTTTGATTCAAATGGCATTAATTCCACTAAAATGAAAAAATACAACTCTTTATAGGTTACATGCCAAATCCAATATCCACCCTTAGATCTAGGTATGGGGGAATGGATGGCTTGGATTGGATGTGACCAACCACAAAAATAAATATTTAAAAGAAACCAATTCATAATTTTATCCCATGTGGTCAAAGAGAGGGAGGAAAGAAAGAAAAAAAAACCAACCTAGCCTAATAATGCCAAAAGAGGGGGCGCCCCCTTCTTGGGCCCTTCTTGGGCCAAGTTGCTTCAAGGCTTGTTAAGGCCTTCCACAAGCCCATCTTATCCCAATCTAGGTGGCCCATGTGGAGTGGAGGCTTATATGGGCCTTAAGTGGCTTAAGAACCCAATATGAAGCCTAATGAGGCCTTATAACCCAATATGGCACTTAACCCTTAATGGACCCTAAAGGACTCACCCATTTGGCTTATTAAGAGCCTTACATTGAACCCAATATGACAAACCCAAATAAAACACTCATTACAACCCAATTACAAGGCAAACCATTGCTAAAACAATACAAGGAAATGCTAAAAATGACCAAGAATCAAGGTGGGGCTTCCAGGCTATCCCCGAGCCAAAGAGAAGCTGCTGTAGATCGAGTGGTGCTCCGTGTACGGTACTGATGGCTCGCCGGCTCGTGCCTCTCGCGTGCTCTGGTGTCCGCACCAATTCTCCCCGGGTGGGAGAAACTCGACCCTGTCGAGTAAGGGTCTGCATCGCTCCTGTATCGCTCCAAAAGGTCCGGATCGATCCGCTGCAACTCGCCATGTGTGATCCATGTGTCCTCAGTAGCGGGCCGTCCTCTCCATCGCACTAGGTAGCGCGGGTAAGATCCACTCCTGGTAACTGTCACCTGCTCGTCCAGTATACGATCTATATGCTCACACTGCCGTGAAAAAGGGGCTGGAGGTGGAAGTGGACACTCAGGTGTGGGATCACTCTCAAGGGGAGGAGATGGCTCAAAAGGCTCACTAGGGATCGCCGCTGGATCCCTATATGCAACAAGATCCGATACATTGAAGGTAGAGCTTATACCATATTCCTCGGGCAGGTCCACAACATACGCATTGGATCCAACGCGTTTCAACACTCTAAAGGGACCGGCTCCGCGAGCTTGCAACTTCTTAACGGTTCCAGAGGGAAACCGTTCAGGTCTTACCCTGATCATGACGTATTCACCCTCCTGGAACTCTCGGTGGTGTCGGTGGGCATCGGCTAACTCCTTGTACCGTGCATTGCTGGACTCAATGTGACGACGGATGTCGTCATGCAAACTCCTAACATGCCTAGCAAATGACTCGGCCGACTCTGACACTCTAGCATGGACAGGCATGGGGACAAGGTCAACGGGTTTCCTAGGCCTACGACCTGTGACAATTTCAAATGGACTCATGCCAGTAGACCTATTCACCGAATCATTATATGCAAACTCAGCCATAGGTAGAATGAGATCCCAATCCCCAATGCGGTCCCTAACAAGACATCTCAAAAGATCACCCAGACTCCTATTGACCACCTCGGTCTGACCATCTGTCTGGGGATGGTATGCAGTGGAAAACTTGAGGTGCGTACCCATCATATGCCATAGTGTCTTCCAAAAATAGGAAGTGAACCTAACATCACGGTCAGACACTATAGTGCGAGGCAACCCGAACTTGCACACCACATGAGTAAGGAATAGGCGGGCTACCCTAGAAGCATCCGAAGTCTTTGAGCAAGGGATAAAGAGGGCCATCTTCGAGAAACGGTCAACCACCACATAGACCGAATCATGCTTCCTGGAGGTACGTGGCAATCCCAAAACAAAATCCATGCTGACATCCTGCCACGGGGCATCAGGCACGGGGAGAGGCGTATAAAGGCCCGAGCTTTGCTTCTTCATTTTGGCCGTAGCACATGTACGGCACTGAGCCACGATGTTAGCAACATCGCGCTTCAAGCTCGGCCAATAAAATCGATGCTCCACTGCCTCAATAGTCTTGTTCCGACCAAAGTGGCAGGCTAGACCTCCCGCATGTAGTTCCCACACTAGGAAATCTCGAACCGAAGTTTGGGGAACATATAGCCTGCTACCTCGAAAGAGGTAACCCTCCTGAAGCACATAATCATCATGGTCTCTCGAGGGCCCGGCCTGGAGAGTAGTAAAAATCTGACCGAAGTCAGGACAATCAACATAGGCCTCCTTCATCTTCTCTAGCCCTATGACCTCGGCACTCATGGTGGTAAGAAGACATGCTCGCCGACTCAAGGCATCAGCCACCTTGTTCTCCACTCCAACCTTATGTTTTAGCACAAAGGTGAACTGCTGGAGATACTCAACCCAATGACTATGACGCGAATTCAGCTTCTTTTGGGAATGGAGGTACCTCAAAGCCTCATGATCGGAGTATAAGACAAACTCCTGATGTAATAGGTAATGCCTCCAATGCCTAAGAGCCTGAACAACTGCGTAAAACTCTTTATCATATGTGGAATATCGCAGTTTCGCATCATTCAGCTTCTCGCTGAAATATGCGATCGGGTGGGACTCTTGACTCAAAACTCCTCCTATCCCAACACCCGACGCATCACAACAGACCTCAAACACCTTCGAGAAATCAGGCAGTCGAAGGATAGGTGTCTGGGTCATGCGCTCCTTGATGTCCCTGAAGGCAACAGATGCGGCCTTCATCCATACAAATGTGCCCTTCCGGATGCAATCCGTGATCGGGGCAGTGACGGAGCTAAATCCGCGGATGAAGCGACGATAGAACGTCGCAAGGCCATGAAAGCTGCGGACGTCATGAATCGTACGGGGTTCCGGCCACTCAACAATGGCCCGGACCTTCTCCGGATCGGCGGAGACCCCAGTACTAGACACAACAAAACCCAAGAAGGTAAGCTGAGGTGTCATGAAGGCACACTTCTGTGGGTTTGCATAAAGCTGCTCTCGCCTGAGAAGAAGACAGACCTGCCGAAGGTGGTCTAAGTGGTCCCCCGTGGTGCGACTATAGATAAGGATGTCGTCAAAGTACACCACTACAAAGACTCCAATGAAAGGTCGAAGGACCTGTGTCATGAGTCGCATGAATGTGCTAGGGGCATTGGTCAAACCAAAAGGCATGACCAACCACTCATATAGACCGTCCTTGGTCTTAAATGCGGTCTTCCACTCATCACCTGGCCTAATCCTCACCTGATGGTAGCCACTCTTAAGATCGATCTTCGAAAAGATAGTGGCACCTGCCATCATGTCTAGCATGTCATCCAGGCGGGGAATAGGGAACCTGTACTTCACGGTGATTTTGTTGATGGCACGACTATCAATGCACATTCTCCACGTGCCATCCTTCTTCGGGGTGAGTAATGCGGGTACAGCACATGGACTCATGCTGTCCCGGACAGATCCTCTCTGCACAAGCTCATCGACCTGCCGTTTAAGCTCGGCATGCTCCGTGGGGCTCATTCGATAATGAGGAAGATTGGGCAAAGAAGAGCCCGGAACAAGGTCGATGGCATGCTGAATATCCCGCATAGGTGGGAGTCCCTCGGGAAGCTCATCGGGGAATACATCAGCATACTCCTGCAGAATGGGAACAACCTCGGGTGGGAGCTCACCCTCGGAGTCCCGCTCCACCTCTCGGACCGTAATGGCAAACACTGGACAGCCCTGACTAAGCTCCTGCTCCATCTCCCGGGAGCTAATCATCATCAATCTCCTCGTCGAGGGCTCTCCTGGGCCAGAGGTAACAGTCATAGCCCGAGCTGGGGATGGGGTACTAGGCCCGGGAACGGAAGGCTTCGGAGTACTAGGGCCAGTAGGACCCCTAACAGGTGGGCTCCTGGGCCGAACGGGTTGGAGGGTGACCCGCTGGCCATCGTGGTCGAAGGTACAGGTGTTCGACCGACCATGGAGTGTGGCATCTCGGTCGAATAACCACGGCCTACCAAGAATGATACTTCCCACTTCCATGGGAAGAACATCACACCAGATCTCGTCACGGTAGGAGTGGAGCTGCAGCGGGACCAAGCACCGCAGCCTGACCGAAATGGAAGTGGTATCCACCCATGATACCTGGTAGGGGCAAGGGTGGTCTACGGGTGTGAGACCAAGACGAGTGACAGCGTTCGTGGAGATTGCATTGATACAACTCCCGCTATCAATGACCACCTTGCAAATTTGCTTTCCCAGCCTACAGAATACATGAAGGATAGTGGTCCGACGCCAGTCATCACTGACTTGTGGCTGGGTGAGGATACATCTGACGACCCCCACATGGGTATCGTCTAACTGCTGGGCATCCTGGGCCTCACCTCCCATCTCATAGTACTCGTCAGCTAGCTCTTCATCTGCCTCATAGCTGACTAACTCTAGGCCCGCAGGGGTGGTATCCTCGGCCTGTGTGTCCCCAATGTGAAGAGATGGGCGGGTGGGACACTGGTTGGCGAAATGGCCAAACCCATTGCAGCGATAACACTGCTGCCGTGATCCACTAGGCTCCCCAATCATAGGTCCTTTACCTTTATCCTCCCGACGGATAGGAGGCGTAGGCAACAAAGGACGTGCGGGTGGTGCGGGTGCCGGGGGACGGGCTATGGGTGGGGCCGTAAGATGCTGGGGACGAGGAAGGTCCCTCAGGGGTGGAGGGCGAGGCCTAGGAGCAAAGGGCTCGTGGCGAGCGGGCTCCTGAGGTCGAGCCATGGGGGCCCTCGGATATGTGCTAGATGAGCCACGGGACTCGACACTACGAAGGGGAAAGGAGCCCAACCGATGGGGTGACTCGAACTCGGCCTCGAACTGCTCCAATTCGAGAGCAATCTGATATGCCTGCTCCAAAGTGGTGGCATTGCGGCGAAAGAGTTCATATTGATAATTAGGCCGCAAACCTCTCCAAAAGTGGGATATCGTCATGGTGCTCTCTTCCGTGACCCCGCACCGCAAATAATACTCATCGAACTCGGCGGTGTACTCGGTCACGGATCGGTTCCCTTGGGAGATGCTTTGCCACTTGTCTATAAGACGTTGGCGATATGAGGCAGGAAGGTACTTCTCCCTCAATTTGAGTTTCATATCATCCCAGGTACCGATTTGGGGTTGACGTCGCTGGTTGAGCAGGCTCTCCACATTGATCCAATAAGTTTGGGCCTGCCCTTGCAGCTTCATCTTCGCATATCGGACTCTTCGGTGGTCCGTCATCTCAAACCACTCGAAGTACCGGTCCATACCGGCCTCCCAATCTAGATACACCCTAGGGTCCAAGGACCCGCTAAAAGTGGGAGGGTCCGCACGCACACCCCTAAGAATGCGGTCGTCATCCTCGTCATCACGATTCCGTCGTTGATGACGACGACCGTTACCCCCGTGATCATTGTCGGAGGCATAATCATCCACTATAGGCGCCTGTTGCCTCCCGACATCCTCTACCTGAGCCCTTGGCACAGCGGGTTGCTGCACCGGCTCTTGTTGGCCGTTCGTCGGCGCGGGTTGCGCCGCTACTGGGCCCCTCTCTAGGATGGCAATCCTCCCAACAAGGCCTTGAATGGACTGCTCTGAAACCCCGGCCCGATCCTCGAGGACCTTCATCCTCCCTTCTAGACGCGTCCCTATGCCATCCATACACGTACTAAGACCATCCATACGCGTGTCTAAACGATCCATGATGGCCCGGAACATCTCGGCCGTGGAAGACTCATCGGAACTACGGGCTCGGGAGTCCGCCATAGGTGGTGGTGGCGAGTATTGGGTGCCTCGACGGGTGGGCATGCAAGGACGTACGGACTAGGTGACAACGACCGACTAATGCAAACACACTAAATGATACACTTAGACCTAATTGCAATTTGAAAACACTCCTTTTTTTGGTATTTTGAAAGAATGCAATTTAAAACACTTTTTTTTTATTTTGAAAAGAATGAGACTCGACTACACCCTAGACACGGCCAAGACTCGGTACGCGGCGGAGGTAATCGACCCGAAGGTCACTCGCGCAAGTGTGTGGTCTTCCCGGTAGGCGAAGCCTAACGGTCGGACAACACCTTTGGATATACCGAGTGAAGGTGTGTGTGGGGTAACCTTAGACTATGCAAGACTTATGCAACGACTACCCTAGACTCGACTTGCTCTGATACCAAACTGATGCGGGACGGACACGGGAGACGACACTATACAGTGCCACCCTCGGACTCTAGATGAAGACGCGACCAGCAATACACACCAGGGAGACACTAAGCCCGACACTACGAGCTCCTAGTGGCAAACGTCGCTAACAGAAGTACAAGCTCACTCGGCGTCCCATGCGAGGGAAAGCGTGGATCGTGCGCGGTTAAGGAACCGGCAGAGTTCAAGGTAGTCAGACTCACTTCCGGACTCGGATCGAGTCGTGGGACGGGTCACTCTCACGCTCACAGCGGTGACATGGACACACGGGCTAGGAACCTACACTCTCGGCAGCGGCCTAAGACCGTATACTAGCTAAGCAATGTAACGCCAAGAAGTTAAGACCTTTACCTCCACGCACCCGGCGTAGCGAAGACACCCCGGCTGACTTACGGACCCCCCGGTTAACATAATTCACAGCGGTACAAAAGGATTCGACCCACTCCACGCAGGGAGGTAAAAGGTCACATGTGGGCCCCGGGGATCACGCAAATCAGGTTGACAGGCAGCATCTTGATGTCGACTCGACGCGCCGAACTCCGCGTTTTCGTGCTTCCCGAACGGCGGGTTCTGCGGGCCCGTGGGGCCCACGGATGGCACTGTCCTCCGGATCTGCGGAGGTGGGTCCCACTATGATGGAGACCCCTGGTGGCGCGCCTCCACGGACGGCGGTCGGCCGGAGACACCGATTGGTGGCCGGTCGGGTCCGATCTTCAAGTTGTGGAATGGCTGCCCACGGATTTCAGTTCTGTTTTCCCTGCGCGTGCTCCGGCGAAAACAGCCGCTGCGGTCGATCCCGACGTCGGATCGGGACGCATGAGCTATCGTTGGAAAGCTCTCTTCAAATGCTTCAATCTAGACTTAGAGAGATCTGATGGATCTAGCCGGATCTAGACTTTAATGAATTTACAAATCCCTGTTGTACAGTAACCGAGACATCAGATTTACAGTGTACTTATCTGAGAACCACTGTTGACCGCCTACTTTCCGTAGGAATCAGACTTCGAGCTCTTCTTCAACTTTGTAGATAATCAAACCATGAAGCTGGGACAATTTTTGTAATTGGATTCCGAGGTAGTGGTGATTTGATAGGATTTTTAGAGTGTTGGGTGGTCAGATCTGGGAACTGGCAGAAAGTACTGTAGCTAGGGGAGAACTCGATTTTTGTAAAATATAAGATGGACTCAAAAAAATTCAAGAAATTTTGGGGATGGAGGGGATAGTGGACAAAATGCCCAGTAAAATTGGGCGAACCAAAAACAATCAAAAAGTGGACCTACGATTTAAAACTCATGGCAGGTGGAAATGGAAACAGACAGGAGACAGATCTGGAAACTGGGATTGGACAAAAATAAAAAAATACCAAATGAGATCTTTATGACCAAACAAAATTCTGAGGACGTTCTGGACACCTCTGGGACATCCAGTAAAAGTTCCAGCTCGATCTGAGGCCGTGGCTGAGACTGAAATTTCGTGGAAGTGGCTGTGATACTGCGCGGACAGAACTCCGGCGGTGGCGATGGCGGCTCGTGGCGGCGGCGGCGGCGACCGGAACTGATAGGGTGGAGTCACACCACCAAGAGGCAGCCTTCACAGCTGCAAGGGGGAGAGGGAGAGAGGAAGGGGGCGGCCTAGGCCTTGCTCCAACATTAAGTTTGATTCAAATGGCATTAATTCCACTAAAATGAAAAAATACAACTCTTTATAGGTTACATGCCAAATCCAATATCCACCCTTAGATCTAGGTATGGGGGAATGGATGGCTTGGATTGGATGTGACCAACCACAAAAATAAATATTTAAAAGAAACCAATTCATAATTTTATCCCATGTGGTCAAAGAGAGGGAGGAAAGAAAGAAAAAAAAACCAACCTAGCCTAATAATGCCAAAAGAGGGGGCGCCCCCTTCTTGGGCCCTTCTTGGGCCAAGTTGCTTCAAGGCTTGTTAAGGCCTTCCACAAGCCCATCTTATCCCAATCTAGGTGGCCCATGGGGAGTGGAGGCTTATATGGGCCTTAAGTGGCTTAAGAACCCAATATGAAGCCTAATGAGGCCTTATAACCCAATATGGCACTTAACCCTTAATGGACCCTAAAGGACTCACCCATTTGGCTTATTAAGAGCCTTACATTGAACCCAATATGACAAACCCAAATAAAACACTCATTACAACCCAATTACAAGGCAAACCATTGCTAAAACAATACAAGGAAATGCTAAAAATGACCAAGAATCAAGGTGGGGCTTCCAGGCTATCCCCGAGCCAAAGAGAAGCTGCTTTAGATCGAGTGGTGCTCCGTATACGGTACTGATGGCTCGCCAGCTCGTGCCTCTCGCGTGCTCTGGTGTCCGCACCACAAGTGACTAGCTGGGGTCACGCCCGTCGACGTGGGTCCAACCGCCCCCAACCACGTGTGCACACATAGACCGTGCATCTCTGGTCTGGCCCTCTGACTGGTTTTCTCCTCAGCTGGACTCTGGCTGGTAGACGTGGGGCTCGAAAGAAACCAGTCTAAAATTGTCGTCAGGGTAAGCCCGTACACCTACTCCTAGGTGAGACCAGCACACGAGTACTGGTGGACTACAACTAGTGAAGGGTCACTAAAGGAGTAGACTCTCAAGTCAACGAAAAACAACGTCCGAACCCGACAAAGTACGGGGACCGTCCTACGTACCAGCCCCGTCGCACGGTGACCACGGTCAGAACAGAAATGGGACTCACAGTCCACACAGAAACGCAGAAGTACGGTTCCCAAGGCAGCTCGCAGGCCGCCAACCGAATCCCACTCTCAGGGAAAAGCGGGAACCCTCCAGCCCCAGGCTGGGCAACTGGACTCGCAGTCCAAGGCTACACACATGGCCCACGCGGGAAGCACAGAAGCACGATTCCCAGGGCAGCACAGAAGCTACCACGTCGATAACTAGACTGGCAGTCCAAGGCCAAGCACATGGCCCACTCGAGAATCATTTTCCAGGAAAACTCACGACATGCGGGGGAGACCCCACCGCACACACCGACACACAGTGACCCGGTCAAGCGTAACACAAAAGCTCGAAACACGAGGAGTCACCCGGACTCTCAAACCCACGGGCACACTAAACAAGGTAACACGGTCCTCCCGACACCCTCAAGACACGGACACAGAACCTTCAGGGTGTCTGGGACATCCAAGAGACCGCAAGTCGACCATTGAGTCGTAACCGGGTCGACTAGGGACCTACACAACGTGAAACAATCGTGGCAAGCACGAAGAACCACTTCAGTGCAACATAGTGCCTGGCGGTCTACCTTTGGGCCGTCACAGCACTCTAACGGTCAAACACAGGAGAGTTACGCGAGAGGGGAACACCGGCTGTGACGCACCCCTCCTGGGGCGTCACAGTCTCTAACGGACTAAGCCTGGTGCGTTAGAAGACAGAAAGATACAGATTGTGACGCACACCCCTCGGGGCTTCACAGCCTCTGACAGTCCTACCTAGGTGCATCAGAAGAATGGGCTGCGTCAGCTCTAACGCTCCCATTCAGGGGCGTCATAGTGCTCTGACGGTCCTACCTAGGCGCGTCAGAGACTCGTGACCCCAACGGTCTGAAAACATGAAAACGGGCGTAGCGGTCGAACCTAGGCACGTCACACCCTCTGGCGATTTATCGTGGGACCGTCAGAGCGACCGATGACCTTTTGACAAAACATAACCCTGTGACGCACCCTCCTTGGCGCGTCACAGCACGTAACGTACCCACCCTGGAGCGTTACAGACTGTGACGATCACTGGAAGGACCGTCACACCGTCCTGAGAATGCTATAGCGGGAAACAACCCAAATATCGTCCCACGCCCCCATACCTCCACGGGAGAGGGGGAAAACAAGGGGGAAGCCCCCAAATAGCCCCTAGCATGCATCTACGGCCTCGGATCGGCCAAAAATGTAACGAAATGAGAGATCCGGCTCACTCTCCAAAAACATGGATTTTCCCCAAAAACTCAAATACGCCCGCTCGGCTCACCACGGCCTACAAAACTTGCAGGAAAGGAAAAGAACGAGCTGGGGGTCCATCTCCCTACCTCCACCGAAGAAATGACATGCTGTGGACGCCGATCCACGAAGAAAACACCGTGAAACCCTCACTGTTCCACGAACCCGCGGCCAAGCTTCCACGCGCCATCAGCCCTCGATCCTCGCCCCGTTCCCCGTTTCCCGTTCCTCGCCTCCCGCCATCGCTGCCTCGCCCTCCTCCGCCACCGTCGGCCGCCCGAGGAGAGGGGGAGAGAAAGAGATGAGAGAGAGTGAGAAAGAGAGAATGAGAGGGGGAGAGAGAAAAAGGGTTAATATATATAGAAAAATCTAAAAATTACAGAAATTCAAAAAAATATAAAAAATTACCTCCGTGATCCTCGGGAGGAGCACAACGCAGTGGTAACATCCCGGAGTCGGAGAACGTCACGGTTCGTCCTACACAGAGTTCCGAGGCACATCAGGGAAAAACATGTGTAAAGCACACAATACACTCCGAGACCCACTAAAAATGATCCAAAAAATATCCGAAAAATCCGGGGCATTACAGCCCTCCCCCCTTAAAGGAATTTCATTCTCAAAATTCAGGACTAGCACAAAGTCATAGGGGAAGAATGCCTCAGCCAACTGATAACGCTGTCAGGGCCCCTGCACAGAAAACCTCGATTCTTACGAAAACACCGATCTTGAGGGACACAGCCGGACTATAATCACGAACAACGCCCCGCTCCGCATGACGCACACACCGGCCACTAGAGCAGGCGCACCAAAGGACACCGTCCGGCCTCACCTCAGCCACGTGAGAACCAATCATGGCACCGCTGCCACCATCTCGCTCACCGAGGAGACACAGTCCTCGACATGAGAAACAGCTACCGATCCATCCAATGGTCAGCAGACAAATTACACATCAGCTTCACAACCAGCTGACAGGTCGCACACCCTCTCAAGGGAACAACCAATATAGATCCTCCACCAGCTCAAGTAGCCATCTCAACAGACCACAACCAAAACATCGGGTCAGCACCGAGAATCACCTCACGCATGGCAAGCTGAAAGCCAGACACATCACTGTGCCAACTCTGTTAGAGGATAAACTTTGACAAAAGCCCATATCCCGTCCGGAAAGGCACACCTCAAAATTAGCCACCCAAGGCCTCGCTGGCACATGGCTCTCGCCACGCTCGAGCCTTGACAACCAGCATCTCCTGTCTGTGAAAGACCACCCGCCGGTCGCCAACCACTCGTCAACGGGAAACCTCCATTGGCCCAACGGGCACGATCCAACTCACAGCAAGCCATCCGTTGACTCACACACAGACAATTACCACATCTCAAGCTGCACTCCTCTCGGACACCGCATCTGAACTCGATCATTGCACCAACTCGACCCACTCGGGGAGCACGATGAAACCAAATGACAAGATCCTAGCGTCTTCGGTCATCACCTCACTCGACTCAGACTCACAGGGGAACCATCCCATGCTGGTCAGCAAACCAGAGATAACCATTGCGACACCAACGTCCCATCAAGGGCTACCCTTCCGACGCCAATCTCACTAAAAGGCCTCTGCCCACAGGCGTCACTCTTCCGTCCGGTCTCATCGAAACCTTCGTCTCGATTAATCCAAGTAGACACCTGCCAATCTCGATTCCGCCCTCACCATAGAGCCACGGGAGACCACCCGAACACTCATGGCACACGTCTCTAGGGGAGAAAGTGCCACCCAAAATCACGGCAACCTAGTCTCCAACACCACGACCAATACACATGGGTTCCCAAGCAACATACATCTCACCGTGGTTGACTACGAGACTAGCCTTACCAGTCACTCGCAGCTACCAACAGAAACTCATAATCCGCCAAAGATCACTTCCCAAAACATGATCTCATCCGAGGACACGACTGGCAACACAAGTCGGGCACCAAGCCACCAACTCTGACAAACATGTCCTTGACCTCCGTCAGACGACATCCTTAACAACCCCATCCGGCGCACACCGACGCTTGACACGGCTTCCATCACAGGAACAGGGTACTCATGCGGCGCAGTAGCCAGCACATTCCCCAACATTCCATCCTGCCAGTGCAAAGAACCATGATATCTCAAGCAACGGCACGGTAACAACACGTTTCACACAGAGGAACCAATCCTCCAATACTCAACGCAAACTCAGGGATCCGCCCGTAGCAACCAACGCTACGATCCTGAACCAGTGGGTTACAAGCCCACCAGGCTTCTACTGCACACTCTGATCCACGCGCACAACAGCAATTTCCCAGAAACACCGCCCAACTGGCACTCGTCCTTCCAGAAAAGCACCAACACACCCTCACACGACAAGGGAATGGGCACAACTTCTCACAGGCAACCACCTTGCCAAGGCAAGGAGCACGTCTCGTACGGACTTCATGGCACACAAGTCCAACCAATCCGGACACATGATGCAAGACGGCAATCCTAACCAAACACAATACTCTCCAGCCAAAGGAGAAACCAAACGCACTTTCGACCAATGGAAACCTCCGCGCTCGACCTGACCTTAAACCTTGCGCACGCTAGAAATAGCACCTTCCAATGCCAAGAAAATCATTACCTCATCAGGTCAGCGCCTCCGACACACTCGGTGAGTGTCACGTCGGACCACAATCACAGCATCTCTCGATGTACCCCGCTGCAATTCCTCGAACTGCAACACAGCATGCCAAGAGCCACAACACGAGCCATGATCAACAACCACCGACGCTCATCCTCGAGTCCCGAAATCACCGCAGAACCTTCACATCTCAAACCAAATCCAAGGCGAACACAACCCATTCGCACACAAGAGCGCAGGAGCAAGACTTACTGGGACATCACAGCCCAATCCTGCCTCAAAATCTGTAAGAATAATCAGGACCGCCACGTCATTTCTAACGTCACAGAGCACAACGAGGACACCAGGCTCGATAATCAGCAACTCATCGAGAAGATCCTCCGCTCACCCGAGCGCACCACTCAACCAGAGCGCCTGCTCTGACACCTTAAACCATGATCTAAACACCTCAGGGGCTAGACAAACCTCAAGCTCGAGTGGCCAAAACTGACAGCAGCTCCCTCAGAGCACGCTTACGACCACTTAGCCACGAACAACCCTCTCCAGCCACCTGACCACGCTGCAGATTCCTCGAACGTAGCACCGCGAGTTCACGCCTGCCAGCAACCTCTGCCCAACACTGGATAATTGGGGTCACCACCGACGAGGGAGAAAGCTCTCGACCTCAATCCATAGACCCCAGGCCGGCACGGAAGCCGTGAATAACAATCATCTTAACAGTGCCACGCAGCGCACTCAAGCTCGCAAGCGAGAAATCAAGCGGAAAATATGCACGAAACCCTATGCCAGATGCCGACTGTACTGGACTTTATGGACTCTAATCACTGCAATGTTTTGAATTCCTATGTACGTCCACAACCACTGCTCTGACACCATCTGTAACGACCCGAGAATCCGATTACCGGGAAGGCCCGATAACCCGAGACTCGAACCGCCGCCCACGAGCCGGGAGGGCTCGGAAGGGCTAAAAGGAGTGTGGAGACACAAAGAAATAGGAAATAAGGTAGGACAATTCAACAATTAACAGAAATAAATAAACAACTACAACAGCAGAGTCCAGTCCAATAGAAAGTACATTCTAAAGTCGTATAAACGTACCACATGCCGAGTAAATACTCGGCCGGGCGAGCTGGCAACCGAGACCCTCAGAACAGCACCCTCGAACCTCAAGGAAGAACCGCCACACCTGAAAAGTAGGGATGAGTCTCCAAAATAGAGACTGAGCAGGGGCCCCGCAGAACCCCAATCGGAAACAACGGTGGTAATGGAAAGGAAAGCTATAACTACAGCAGGAACAACGAACCGGTGGCCGGTCGAAACTCGGCACTACAGCTACTCCGACTGTACTAGAAACACACCCCGATCTCACGGTCGGGGGCTACCGAACCACACTAGTACCACTTACCGAAGTAAAACCTACAGTAACCCCGCCGTAGAGGCCGGTCTCCGGGGACACGGCCAACCTGGACACGCTATCCAAGGTGTAACCCCGACCATCCGGTCACGGGTACCGCACAACAAGATGCAACCTCGATAAAACAACTAGCACTGGTCTCACGGCACGAAAACTGATGCACGTGCCATGGTGAAACAACCGAAACTCAACGGTCAACACGACGAAAACCCGATGGTCGAAGTCATAGCGACTGATAGTCTGTCACTCTTGACTCAACAGGAGTACCTCCCACTAGAAGCAAAGCTAGATGCGTCCACTGACGTCTTAGTCCACGCCTCATGTGTCTCCCTCCGGCCCAGCGGGAGCTGAGAGACCGTACAAGTAACCACAAACAAGTGACTAGCTGGGGTCACGCCCATCGACATGGGTCCAACCACCCCCAACCACGTGTGCACACACAGACCGTGCGTCTCTGGTCTGGCCCTCTGACTGGTTTTCCCCTCAGCCGAACTCTGGCTGGTAGACGTGGGGCCCGACGGAAAACAGTCTAAAATTGTCCTCAGGGTAAGCCTGTACACCTACTCCCAGGTGAGACCAGCACACGCGTACTGGTGGGCTACGACTAGTGGAGGGTCACTAAAGGAGTAGACTCTCAAGTCAATGGAAAATAACGTCCAAACCCGACGAAGTACGGGGACCGTCCCACGTACCAGCACCGTCGCACGGTGACCACGGTCGGAAAAGAAACGGGACTCACAGTCCACACAGAAACACAGAAGTATGGTTCCCAAGGTAGCTCACAGGCCGCCAAACCGAATCCCACTCTCAGGGAAAAGCGGGAACCCTCCAGCCCCAGGCTCGGCAACTGGACTCGCAGTCCAAGGCCACACACATGGCCCATGCGGAAAGCACAGAAGCACAATTCCCACAGCAGTGCACAAGCTGCCACGTCGATAACTGGACTCGCAGTCCAAGGCCAAGCACATGGCCCACTCGGGAATCATTTTCCAGGAAAACTCACGACATGCGGGGGAGACCCCACCGCACACACCGACACACGGTGACCCAGTCAAGCGTAACACAAAAGCCCAGAACACGAGGAGTCACCCGGACTCTCAAACCCACGAACACGCTAAATGAGATAACACGGTCCTCTCGACACCCTCAATACACGGACATAGAACCTTTAGGGTGTCGGGGACATCAAAGAGACCGCAAGTCGACCACTAGGTCGCAACTGGGTCGACTAGGGACCTACACATCGTGAAACAATCGTGGCAAGCACGAAGAACCACTTCGGCTCAACACAGTGCCTGGCGGTCTACCTTTGGGCCGTCACAGCTGTAACAGTCCAAGGCTAGACCGTCACATCACTCTAACGGTCAAACACAGAAGCGTTAAGCGAGAGGGGCAACACGGCTGTGACGCACCCATCCTGGGGCGTCACAGTCTCTAACGGACCAAGCCTAGTGCGTTAGAAGATAGAATGAAACAGGTTGTGACGCACACCCCTCTGGGCCCCACAGTGCTCTGACAGTCCTACCTAGGCGCGTCAGAGACTCGTGACCCCAACGGTCCGAAAACATGAAAACGGGCGTAGCGGTCGAACCCAGGCGCGTCACACCCTCTGGTGGTTTATCGTGGGACCGTAAGAGTGACCGACGACCTGTCGACAAAATAGGACCCTGTGACGCACCCTCCTTGGCACGTCACAGCACGTAAGTCACTCACCTTGGGGCGTTACAGACTGTGACGGTCACTGGAAGGACCGTCACACCGTCACGAGAACGCTACAGCGGGAAACAACCCAAAAATCATCCCACGCCCCCATACCTCCACATGAGAGGGGGAAAACAAGGGGGAAGCCCCCCAATAGCCCCTAGCATGCATCTACGGCCTCGGATCGGCCAAAAATGCAGCGAAACGAGAGATCCGGTTCACTCTCCAAAAACATGGATTTTTCCCCAAAAACCCAAATACGCCCGCTCGGCTCACCACGGCCTACAAAACTTGCGGGAATGGAAAAGCATGAGCTGGGGGTCCATCTCCCTACCTCCACCGAAGGAACGACACACCGTGGACGCCGATCCACGAAGTAAACGCCGTGAAACCCTCGCCGTTCCACGAACCTGCAGCGGAGCTTCCACGCGCCACCGGCCCTCGATCCTTGCCTCGTTCCCTGTTCCTCGCCTCCCGCCATTGCTGCCTCACCCTCCTCCACCACCGTCGGCCACCCGGGGAGAGGGGGAGAGAAAGAGATGAGAGAGAGTGAGAAAGAGAGAATGAGAGGGGGAGAGAGAAAAAGGGTTAATATATATAGAAGAATCCAAAAATTGTAGAAATTCAAAAAATTATGAAAAATGACCTCCGCGATCATCGGGAGGAGCACAACGTAGTGGTAACGTCCCGGAGTCGGACAACGCCACGGTTCGCCCTGCATAGAGTTTCGAAGGCACATCAGGGAAAAACACGTGTAAAGCACACAATACACTCCGAGACCCACTAAAAATGATCCAAAAAATATCCAAAAAATCTTGGGCATTACACAGATGCAGCTAGGGTTTGGCTGGATGCGACTAAGCGTGTGTTCCGTTCTATGGAATGCACTGAAGATGAGAAGGTAATGCTAGCTACATTTTAGTTGTAGGGGGCAGCGCTCGCGTGGTGGACCACGGAGTGGGAGGTGACTTTTAAGTTCCGTCCTCTTCGACTGATTCCATGGAAGGAATTTGTTACTTCGTTTGAGCGTACATACAGTCTAGCTTATCTTAGGATGGACAAAATGTACCAGTTTATGGAGTTAGCTCAGGGTGATATGATAGTCTTGCAGTATCGAAACAAATTTATGGAATTGGGTTGATATGCTCCTCATATTCCTGCTGATGAAGGGCTGAAAACTGAGAATTTTTTTGGGTGGTTTGAAGCCAGAGCTGAGGCAACCTCTTATTTCAACCAGAGTGGCAGACTTAGATATGGCTTATCAGGTAGCAACAGCATTAGAACTGGATATGGCAAGATCTCGAGGGTGAACCCAAGTTGAGCCAATACAGCATAGTGTACAACATCAGCAGGCTAGTAGTCAACCTAGACGGGGGTATCATCTTCTATTCCTTCCGCCAGTGGCACTTCCTCTATGAAATCTAAATTCAGGTGGATGTTCAGGAAATCCATGAAGCAGTATGACCGGCAAGCTTCCTCTAGTAACGTGCAACAATCAGCACCCTCTTCTTTTCAACAACAGGGGTCGGTGATTGGTCAGCCGAGACTATGTCCGAGGTGTGGTGGTAGTCATTTGGGTAGACCGTGTTCGATGCCCGTGGTGTGTTTTCGGTGTGATCAGGTGGGACACGTGGTCCGTGATTGTCCATTGAGGCCGAAGCAGCCTGTTACGTTTTCACAGCCACAACTATTCTGACCTCCGCCACCATCACAGTCGCAACAGTATTCTCAGGCATCTATATCGCCATCACAGCAGTCTACTGCAGGTGGAAAGAAGCAAAAAGGGAGAGTCACGCATATGACTCGTTCAGAAGCAGTTGCATCTCATCTTGTAGAAGGTACTATTATGATTTATGGTCATGCAGCTCATGTTTTATTTGACTCATGTGCTTCTCATTCATTTATTTCTGAAGATTTTGTTGCTTGTATTGAGGAGCCGACATCGGAGATGTTTTGTGAGTTAGTTGTTGAATTGCCTTCTAGGGAATTCATGTTTACTCTTTTCTATCTTGATGAGACTCCTATAGTGATTGGGAATCAGTAGTTGCCAGCTAGGTTATATGCATTGAAGCTGGTAGACTATGTTGTTATTCTGGGTATGGATTGGTTAGAGGATTATGGAGTCGTGGTTGATTGTAAAACAAAGAAGGTTTATTTTCAGCCATCTGGGAAAGTGGCATTCTATTTTCAAGGTATTCGATCTCGTTCTCCTCGCTTGCTTATTTCTACTATTCGAGCCTATAGATTACTTAATGCAGGTTGTCAGGGATTCTTTGCTTCCGTGGTTGCTGTTGAGGCACCACAGCAGGAGATAGATGATATTCCTGTGGTTTGTGAATTTCCTGATGTGTTTCCTAATGAATTACTAGGTTTACCTCCACAGCAAGAGATTGAGATGGTAATTGAACTAATTCTAGGTACGGCACCTTTATCAAAGGCATCTTACCGTATGGATCCTACAGAATTGAAAGAATTAATAGCACAATTGCTAGAATTGCTGGAAAAGGGCTATATCCATCCTAGCTTTTCTCCATGGGGTGCTCTTATATTATTTGTGAAGAAGAAAGATGGAAGCCTGAGGCTATGTATTGATTATAGGCAATTAAATCAGGTGACTGTCAAGAATAAATATCCTTTGCCCAGGATCGATGATTTATTTGACCAACTTCAGTCGGCTAGTGTCTTTTCACGGATTGATCTTCGATTTGGTTATTACCAATTGAGGATTAAGGAATCTGATGTAGAGAAGAATGCCTTTAGTACAAGGTATGGTCATTATGAATTATTGGTTATGCCATTTGGGCTAACCAATGCTCCAGCAGCATTTATGGACCTAATGCCATCCTGTGTTTCGTCCATATTTGGACCAATTTGTGGTGATCTTTGTGGATGACATTTTGGTCTATTCTACTTCTGAAGAGGAACATATTCAGCATCTTAGGGTGGTATTGCAGACTCTGTGAGATCATGAGCTTTATGCAAAATTCAGCAAATGCGAGTTTTGGCTTCGAGAAGTTCATTTTCTAGGCCATGTGATTTCTGGCGATGGAGTTGCAGTTGATCCTATTAAAATTGAAGTTGTTCTTCAATGTTAGAGCCCTAAGACTGTGACGGAGATTAGGAGCTTTCTGGGTCTTGCTGGGTATTATAGAAGATTCATTCAAGATTTTGCATGGATTGCCATGCCAATGACTCAGTTGACTCGCAAAGATGTGCCATTTGTGTGGTCGGATAGGTGTGAACAGAGCTTCAATGAGTTGAAAAGGCTGCTCACCACTTCTCCAGTGCTTGTTTTGCCCTCTGGCTCGGGTGGATTCGTAGTGTGTGCGGATGCTTCTCGAGTAGGTTTGGGTGCAGTACTTATGCAACATGGCAAGGTCATAGCCTATGCATCCCAACAATTAAAACAACATGAAGAGAATTATCCTACTCATGATTTAGAGTTGGCAGCGGTGATTTTTGCATTGAAAATATGAAGACACTACTTGTAAGGTGAGAAATTTGAGATCTTCATGGATCATCAAAGCTTAAAATATGTGTTTTCTCAGAAGGATTTGAATCTTCGTTAGCGTAGATGGATGGAGTATATGAAAGATTATGATTTTACTCTGTCTTATCAACCTGGCAAGATGAAAGTAGTGGCTGATGCATTGAGCAGAAAAATGCAAATCAGTCATTTGTTGATACGAGAATGGAAGTTGTGGGAACAGTTTCCTTGTGAGACTTTCAAATTGAAAATTCCCCGTGATCCGATGGTAGCTATTTTTGCTAGTCTAGTGATGACTCCAACAGTTTACCAGCATATCAGGGAGGCACAACAAGCAGATTCTGAGTTGTCTCGCTTTGTGTTAATGCCAGATGTGGAGTTCGGTGATGATTCAGTGGTTAGATTCAGAGGTAGACTTTATGTTCCAGCTGATGTTTTGTTGAGGAATGCTATTTTGTGTGAAGCACATGGATCCCGTTATGTTATTCACCCTGGCACCACAAAAATGTATCATAATGTGAAAAGGCAATTTTGGTGGCCAGGTATGAAAAGGGATGTAGCTAATTTTGTGTCTAGGTGTTTGACATGTCAACAGGTCAAGGCTGAGCACCAAAGGCCTGGAGGAATGCTTCAACCCTTGGAGATTTCGATGTGGAAATGGGATCATGTTACTATCGATTTTATTATGGTATTTGGCTGTTAGTTGATCGTTTAACTAAGACAACAAGAATGTTGTCGATCAAGGTGACATGGAATGTTCAGAAATTGGCTAAGCTTTATGTTGCAAAGATTGTGCCATTGCATGGAATCCCAATATCCATTGTGTCAGATCATGACCCGCATTTTACTTCTGGATTTTGGCGAAGTTTTCAAAAGGCTTTGGGTACAGAATTGGCATTTAGTTCAGCGTATCATCCCCAGTCTGATGGTCAGTCGGAGAGGACTATTCAGACATTAGAAGATATGCTGCGATCATGTTGTCTGGATTGGTAGGGTTCGTGGAGTCAGCACTTGCCGTTGGTGGAATTCTCTTATAATAATAGCTATCATTCCAGTATTGATATGGCACCGCATGAAGCTTTGTATGGGCATCCTTGTCGTACACCATTGGATTGGTAACCGACTGTTGACGGGACCGGATATGATTCAGCAGTGTGTTGATGTGGTACATCTGATCAGGCAAAAAATGTTGATAGCTCAAAGTTGACAGAAAAGCTATGCAGATCGGCGTAGAAGACCATTGTAGTTTGAGCCTGGAGATTCTATTTTTGTAAAAATATCTCCAATGAAAGGCGTGATGAGATTTGGGAAGCGTGGAAAGCTTAGTCCCTGATATATTGGTCTGTTTCCTATCTTGGATCATGTGGGCCAAGTGGCTTATCGACTTCAGTTGCCATCGGCGATGCAAGCAATCCACGATGTGTTCCATGTTTCTCAATTAAGAAAGCATATTTCTGATGCATCTCATGTATTAGATGATTCAATGTGGTCTGAAGTGACAGCGGATCTATCCACGCCAGAGTATCCGATACGGATTGACGATCATCGTGAACAATGACTGAGGAGTAAGGTAATCCCTCTGGTAAAGGTAGTATGGCAGCGTCACTCAGGTAATGAGGCTATATGGGAACGTGAGGACGAAATGCGTTAGCAATATCCCTTTTTATTTGAGTAAGGTATATTTTCCTTCAGTTCTCTCCTTGTGCTTCCTTTTAAATTTTGAGGATGAAATTTCTATTAGGAGGGAGGGACTGTATGACCCGGTAGTTAACGGATTCGTATCGGTATCGAAATATAAAATAATTCATGTGTTGAAGCTATTTAATGGGCTTAATGGGCCAAAGTCAATTGCGTTAACCCATTTCTATTAGCTTTTAGAAGCTAGATAGGGCATATATATAATTTTACATCTTTTAATGCCTTATGGCAATTCAAGGTTTTATAACAAAAAATATAAAATCAAATGCTTTTTTTTATTTCACGTAGGGAGGTTCTCTCCCCTCTCACTCTCTCTTTCTCTCCTACGCACGCCCTCCCCCTTTCTCTTGCTCTCGGTGGTGTGCTCACCCCGGGACCTTGCAGGAATCGCAGGAGGTGGCCTTGGCATCCCCAAGGCATAAGAGGGGCGGTGCTGTCGTCGTGGAGGCGACCGTGGAGCGTGGAGGTGGAAAACCCACCTTGTAGAGCTCGGTTCCTTCGTGAAGAACGGCAAGGAATCGGCGTTTTCTTCTTAAACCAAGTAGGGGGATGGATTACCCTTCCTCTTAGGATGCTTTACATCATATTGCATGCCTATTGTCTTATGTTTTCTTATGGTTTGAGCAAAAATTCATGAACATGGTCATTTATGTTTTAATCCATGAAAATCACTCCATGGCCATTATTTTTATGTTTTTGGATATAAAAATGTTATGGAATGGATGTATGAATGCAGGGAACGGGTTTAAACAGGTTTTCCCATCGATTTGAATTGATTGGGAGGGAACTCAATTGAGTTACCCATGTTTCGGGTACTCTGGAAGGAAAGCGGTCCTTCCAGAGACCGTTTTATGGCTTGTATAAGGCGGTGGACCTTAACGGTCTCGCCCCAGACCATTTCTTGAAAATGGTGGTCCTTCGTCCTACCGTTTGTTGACCTTAGCGGCCTAGTAAACGACTGCTAAGCCCCTTTGACCCTGTAAGGCGGTGTGAGCCTAGCGGCCCAGACCGGACTGTTTCTATTACTAAGCAGTCAGTCGCGCGACCGTTTCTTGATCAAAATGGCCCTGTCTAGACCATTTTCATTCTGTTCAATATATGATGTGTTCGTGGCTAAATGGTCAGGGTAAGACCGCTTGGGTTGGTGAAGCGGCCAGTCGTTCGACCGGTTACCAAAGCCTTGCGGCCCCCGACAAGACCGTTTTGTCCCTGCAGTGTATAAATTCAATCCTGTTTATTTAATTATGCGTTTAGTGATGTATGTTCGCCATGTTTAAATTTTTTAAAAACTGTGGCACATTATTATATCCCAATAGAATTATTTTTTTTTCCTTGTGATGGAACCACTAGTCGTAGCCCGACGACCTTTAGTGTCGGCCCACTTGGGAGAGGTGGCGGGGTAGTCCCAGTGTACGGTTTTTAAGCTGGTTTCCATGGGCCCCCTTGCTTGTCAGTAGCATCCTACTGGGGGGGAAAACTACCTAGAGGCCTGGCTCAAGGCATTGAGCCTGTGTGTGCACACGTGGTTAGGGGCGTGGACTGACACTAACGAGTGTGACCCTGACTAGTACTTGACCTTGGTTACTATTACATGTCTCACTTGCCGCGTTCCAGGCTAGTGGAGATATTTGAGACGTAGTATAAGTCGTCAGTGGACGCGTCTGGTCTTTTTTTTGGTGGTCCTTTCTCTCTCCTGTCACCTACAAATGTTGAATTTTCATTCTATTGGTAGATTATGAATCTCGCATTTAATTATTCATTCGAATATTAAATGGCATTTATGTTAGCTATCTTTAATTATTTTTATTCCTATACTGCTTTATTTAACTGTTGTTTTTCTATGCCATTGTATTATTATCTTCTCATGAGTTTAGCTGCGAGGTAGGGATCTGCGTGAACCCTACTGAGTCTATGATGTAAGACTCACCCCTTCCTCTCCAGGTGAGACGGAGCAGTAGTATGTGGGTTTCCCATGTGCTTTTGGCGGAAAGTAGTAGGTGTCAGTAGTGTTCTTTTTCTTTTCCCTTTTGACCGGGGTATGTCCCGTGTAGTTGTTTATTTTGACTTTTGTACAGTGTTTGGACTTGTAATGGTTGGATCTGAACAATTATATAAATATCTCACTCTGATATTGTCAATTGCTTCCGCATACAATTATTATTTTATAATGCACACGTAATTCCAGTTCATTATGCACCTCCTCAACCAATCCTCCCAACCCTTACGGGGCCTCATCAGCCTCTTGGGTGGCATCTCCAAGTTCTTTGTATCGGTTTACCGGTATCCAGATCTCCGGGTCGTTACAAAAGTAGTGCTGAAATTGAGCCGGGTCCCCAATGAATGTTGTTGACCCTTCCAGAATTGAGATGTGAATTGAAGTTCTCGATCGAAGATAATGGTTATAGGGACACCGTGTAGCTGGACAATCTCTTTTATGTATAAGGCTGCTAGGATATTTACGGATCATTGGCTTTGAATAGGTAGAAAATGAGCTGATTTTGTCAAACAGTCAATGATCACCCATATACCATCATGTCCACCTCTTGTCTTTGGTAGACCCATGATGAAATCCATCCCTATATTTTCCCACTTCCATTCGGAAATATCCAAGGGATGTAGTTTACCAACGGGCTTTTGATGTTCTGCTTTAACTTACTGACAAGTGAGGCAGCGAGATACAAAGTCCGATATCTCCCTTTTCATGTTGGGCCACCAAAAAATCCTTTTCAGGTCTTGGTACATTTTGGTAGCGCCAGGGTGAATAGTGTATTTTATTTTATGAGCTTCCTCCATGATCAGCTTCTTAATGTCGGCATGATCCGACACACATATTCGATCATTGAATAATAACCTTCCATCATTTGAGATAGAGAACTCCGGTCTTTGATCAATATTAGCCTTGATTTCCATTAGCGTAGGGTCATTGTCTTGTAATTTGACTAGATCTTCATTCAGTGTAGGTTGTGATCGGATATTGGCAATAATACCCTTTTCTTCTTCTGCATCCACATCTAGATTCAAATGAGTAAAATCATCGATAAGACAAGTCATACCTTTCTGGAGGCTTGCTAGAGTTGCCATTGGTCTTCTGCTAATAGCGTCAGCTACGGCATTTGCTTTGCCTGAATGGTACTGAATGGAGAAATCAAAGTCTTTAAGGTATTCCTGGCATCTTCTTTGTCACATGTTTAGTTCCTTCTAGGTGAAAAGATATTTTAGACTTTTGTGGTCCGAAAATATGGTGAACTTTTCCACATAAAGGTAGTGTCGCCAAATCTTAAAGGTGAAAATAACAGCAGCCAGTTCTAGATCATGGACAGGGTAGTTTTCTTCATGACGCTTCAATTGCCTTGAAACATAACAAATCACCTTGCCATGTTGCATAAGGACGCACTCGAGGCCAATGCCATATGCATCAGTGTAGACTTCAAATCCACCACCTTCAACCGGTAGTGCAAAGACAGGAGCAGTGGTGAGATGTTCTCTAAGAGTTAGGAAACTCTCCTCGCAGTCTTTTGACCATATGAAGGGATTTTCCTTTCTTGTGAGCCTAGTCAAAGGAACGGCGATTTTGGATAAATCCTTAATGAATCGTCGATAGTAACCAGTCAACCCGATAAAGCTTCTAACTTCAATTACGGTCGTTGGTTGGCTCCAATTCCTAACAGCTTCTACCTTTGAAGGATCAACAACAATACCTTCCTTTGAAAATATGGCCAAGGAAAGAGACATCCTTTAACCAGAACTCACACTTGCTGAGCTTTGCGTAGAGTAGATGCTCTCTTAGAGTTTGCAGAGCTATTCTTAAATGTTCTTCATGTTCTTCCTTTATTTTTGAATAGATGAGAATATCATCAATAAATACGAACATCAATTGGTCGAGATACTGCCTAAAAACATTGTTCATGCGTTGCATAAATGCTGTAGGGTGTTGGTCAACCCGAATGACATTATCATTAACTCATAATGCCTATATCTACTTCAGAAAGCAGACTTGTAGATGTTATCATCTTTGATCCTTAGCTGATGGTAACCTGACCTAAGGTCGATCTTGCAAAAATATTCTGCCCCAGAAATTTGATCAAATAGTTCATCGATACGCGTCAACGGATATTTGTTCTTGATGGTGACTTGATTAAGTCGCCGGTAGTTGATACATAGCCTGAGAGATCCGTCTTTCTTTTTGACAAATAGAACCGGCGCACCCCAAGGGGATGTGCTGGGTCGAATGAAGCCCTTATCTAGTAACTCCTGAAGTTGCCTCTTCAGTTCCTTGAGTTATGTGGGGGACATCCCATAGGGAGCTATTCAAACAGGGGCTGCTCCTGAAATGAGTTCAATAGAGAAGTTTACTTCCCTTTTGGACAGTAAATCAGGTAAGTTCGATAGAAAGACATCGGGGAACTCTTTGACAAAAGGAATTTCTTCTATGTGTATTTCGCTGGACTCTATGACAATTACGGAAGCAAGAAAAGCTTCACATCCTTGGGAAATTAATTTGCAAGTGTGAAGAGAAGTAATAATGGTAGGGAGCTTCATATACTTGATGCCAAGGAAAGAGATACGCGGGAGACCTGGTTTTCGAAAAGAAATTCTCTTGTTGGGACAATTTATGTAAGCGTCATGGTCCATAAGCCAGTCTACACCTAGAATGGCATCGTAGCCTTCCATATCAAGGCATACGAGGTTTACCAGAAGGTTATGACCTTCGACAATTACCTCACTATTGGGGTAGTAGGTTGTAAGTTTTGTTCTGGGACCTAAATGTGTTGTGATTGCTAGGTCCGATGGTAGAGGAACAGGTGAAATTGGTAAAGTTCTTGCAAAGGCTATAGATATAAAAGAATGAGAGGCACCAGTATCGAATAGTAAAAATGCAGGATGCGAATAAATTTGAACGGTACTTTCCATCAGCCCATCATCCTTGGGCGCTTCATCATCGTCTAGAATAGCATTAAGACATGACATTCGGGAATTTTTAATTAACTATCTCATCCTAGGTTCAACCCAATCTCTCATGGGTTTGAAAATTTCCTTCCTAGTTTATTGGTGTGGGTCCTTAAACCTTGGACTTAGCCTATGACATGACATTTTCATAGGAATAAGTATGTCCTTAGACCTAGGCTCTGATACCACTTTAACTGTCACGCCCCGGGATTTATGTACAACGGAAGATATTCGGGAACGTGGACAGTTGGCTAGTACGTCTCAAGCGAGCATTAAAATCAAAGCGCTAACACGTTCACACATAAAAGGGAATGTACAAGTTAATATACTGAAAATGTCACGTTATTGAAAAATACTCAAGTATATTGATAATTGACTCTTTTTACTAGACTCAAGTAAATGGAAAATTACATAGACTTGACTTGACTCATAACTCTACTAGGTCTTCTCTCAATTTTTAATCACTCTCGGACTCATCACTTGAGTAGTCTAAATCCCTGCTAGAGTTTCCTGAAAAGATTGAAAAAGTAGGGAATGAGCACACTTGCCCAGTAGGTATCTTCGTATCAACATAAAGATAATGTTTAAGTAATTAGCATTTTAACTCTAGAAATAAAGATAAATGCATATGATGAAACATGCGAATAAAACCATAGTAACAGCGTAAGTAATAAGGTATGACTATGAAGATATGAGATTTTATATAGAGATGAAGGGGATATTCATTCCATAATGTATAATGGCCTTTCATGTAACAAGAATGCACTATCATGTATCAAGAATGTACTATTTACAACCATGAAGGTCATGCACTAGAAAGTCATATAATCAAGAATGTAAATTTCTTGTAGAGCCTCTTTGGTTTTCACTCGTCTATAAAAAAAAGTACTCCCAGCGTAATGCGACGCCCGTGTTCATCATACCCCATGGTTTATAATATGATTCCGGCAATCAGCCGAGGGGGCTAGTGTCGAGCCCTTGGACATAATCAGTGCCCGAATCACATCTTCAAGTTATAAATCAAGCTACTTCCATGAGTAAATCAATAAAGCCCGGCCAATAACAATTTAAAATAATAAGCTCATGATAACAATGTCAAGGTAAGAATGCTTCAATTAATAACATGAAAGTCCAAAGATTGATTTAGAACAAGGTCATGCCATGAAGAGAATTCGGCAGCATAACAGCATATTCTTTAATTTCCATAATTTATTAGGTAGCTTTGGAAACAAAGTGTTAGGTTCTAGATAATCATAGACCATCTAGGAACATAGGAAAATCAACCCTTGGGTCAAACCTCGGTGTAGATTTGTTTTTTTAATTAGATTCCTATCCCGCCCCCTTTCAAATACATACATGCATAAACATGTGAATCAAAGATAAAGGGGATGAAAGGATGAGAAATACTAACCGTGATCGCTGTGAGCGACGTCACGCGGTTCGGGGTGCGAAGAGGACGTGGAGCGCGCGGGCTCCTTCTTTTTGTTTACTGCAACACAGAAATAAGAGAAAAGAGAAGGGGCCATCACGGGAGATTGCTCCGGCGGGGCGAGCGTGACAAATGCGATATAGCAAGATATGGGGGTTAAACGGCCATAGCGGGAAGTGACTCGCCGCGACCTCGGGGGACGAGAATGGTGCAGAAATTAAATAGCAGGAATTGAAACGGCCATTGGGGAAGTGACTCGCCGCGGCCTCGAGAATATGAGCAGATAGGAAGATAGCAGAATATAAAGAGAATATAAAGAGCGGAAATTTAAACGGCCATTGGGGAAGTGACTCGCCGCGGCCTCGAGAATATGAATAGATAAGAATATGACAGGATATAAAGAGAATTTAAACGGCCATTGGGGAAGTGACTCGCCGCGGCCTCGAGAACATGAATAGATAAGAATATAACATATAAGAACGGAAATTTAAACGGCCATTGGGGAAGTGACTCGCCGCGGCCTCGAGCATATGAGCAGAATATAACAGAATATAAAGAGAATATAAGAACGAAAATTTAAACGGCCATTGGGGAAGTGACTCGCCGCGGCCTCGAGAACAAGATGTAATCGCCAGGGGCCGAAAGACCCCAAAATGAAGAAAGTGATCGCGCCTACCTCAAGAGCGGGAGATGGCGGGTTGCTTCTTCCTCCCCCTTTGGCCGGCCGACGGAGAGGGCTTTCCTTGGGTACCCTTGCAAAACAACGACAAACAAGTAACGAGTGGATTAGAAAAATGAAGGTGTAGTATTCAAATTGTTGTGATAAAAAATAACGAAATGATGGTAAGACACACACCTGGTTGGTGTTGTCTTTTAAACCCCTCTCGGACTCGAGTAGGAGGAAAATGAGATGATGGATGCAATAAGTATATAAGAAGAGGCGCCCTTATGAAGGGGGATAGATGATGCGAGATGATGAATGCAAAAGAACTAGGAAGAAAAGGAAAGGATTGGCTTATTGGATATGCCGATGGTGAAATCCGGCGGAGCTCCGACAGCGTAGGGATGGCGTGGAAGCGTGGTGGATGAAGACGACCTTCCTCTCGCGAGCGTGGGCACCCGAGAAGCCGGCAGAACCTCCACCTACAAAAGACCCCACGGGTTAGAAAATGACTCCGGTAGCCTCTGGGCTCCGGCAGCCTATCGGATCGCTTCCAAGCTCTCCCAGAACTGAGGGGGTGGGCCTCTATTTATAGGGCTCCGGTGGGTGGAGGCGTCCAGGACCCTGGACACCTCCATCAGGGCCAAACTAATATTTTATTCTATTTTTATTAATTTTTTTGGAATATTTTTGTGGAGGCGTCCAGGGCCCCGGACGCCTCCAACAGGTCCACCGAACACCACCGACGGCCGCACGCGGTTTGACACAACGCGTGGTTTTATGAGCGGCGCCCCGTGATTCAGAAATGGGCGCGTCCAGGTGGCTGGACGTCTCTATAATTTAGATTTTTTCACACACGACAAACCGTCGTTCGGTGGCCGGCGCCCGTGAGAGAGTTGATGGAGGCTTCCAGGGGCCTGGACGCCTCCAAAAATATATTATTTTTATTTTTGTTGTTTTGTCTTTTATGCTAAGGCTGGCATTTTAATTTTTTATGTTTGTTTTTATGGAGGCGTCCAGGGGCCTGGACGCCTCCATTAATATGTATTTTTTTATTATTTTTTTATCTTTGGCACTTTACACATTTTTTATATTTGTTTTTATGGAGGCGTCCAGAGGCCTGGACGCCTCCATTAATATATATTTTTTATTTATTTTTGGGCTTTGAAATAACAAAAATAAAAATAAAATAAATTTAAAGAATGGGGGCGTCCAAGGGCCTGGACGCCCCCATTAAGACCCACCCGGGTCCTCAGTCGGCTGCCGCCCGGCAGACACCCTTCTTGGTTCCGGAACTCCTGACGCGTCTGACTGGTGTTGATGCCGTCTGAATGCCGTGACGAGACGATTCCGGATGCCGAAAAGGGCGGAAGAAGACTCAAGAAAAGGAAGCACTCAAGTGAGTTAAAACGCGTAAGCCGTCGCGGGGCGTTGTATAGTAATATGAGACTTTCTCAGGAGACGTCAAGAATGGCGTGTCTACAGCTGCCCCGCCTTGGCGTCTGCTTTGCAAGGGAGCGACACGTAGTGGAATGGTATCGAAGTGGAGTGAAATGAAGTGGGAGCGGACTGATAAGTTGATGCCAAGGTGTGATGAGACACGCTTTTGACGTTACTGTTTGGAATCTTTCCTGAAGTTTCAATGAGACGACCTTGAAGAAGGTCTTTCAAATATTGACGATTGCTTAGACGGAGATCAAATAAGGGAGGGTGAGATGTGCGCTCAGGCACGAAAAGGAGACCAATTTCTCCGTGTGGAAGTACCTGGGTCATAAACCGGAGGTTTCACCTTTGGGGAGCGGTTACCAGCCAATGTGGAAGTGCTGCGGCCAAGGTGGGTCAAGCAAAGTAAAAAAGAATATCTGAGGGTCTGTCCAAATAAGGGTCTCCTTTGGAAGAGCAGCGTAGAGCCGTTTCAAGGAAACTCAGTATTTCATTCGGAGTGGAATATCTCATATTTGTAGGAATTGAAGCACAACGGCCTTCGCAATCGAATCACTTGAATGATCTTCCGCAATAAATCAAAATCCTCTATGAATGCATGCTGGGTTAAAATAAAAATTTAAAACAAACTAAAATAGAAAATAGCCAAGGATAATATTGTCAACTTGTTAAGAACGGGTCAGGATACCGATCCGGTGAGCCGACACTGAGCTGGGGCCCGTTTATCCGCGCACCAACTCACTGAATGGAACCGTCGTCCCCATGCTACCACAAGTTAACGGCCTATCCGTACAACCCAAATTCTTCCGGGATCATCACTGTTTTTGTTGAAGGGGAACTCAAATCCCAGATTTGTTCGGGTCGCAAGGTCCTTGACATGTTCTAGTAGCATAGGTATCGTATACTATGATGCATGACACGGTGGGACCAACCATTGAAAGGTGGGACAGGAGACAGGACAAAGGGGTCCGTTAGTAAAAGCTGCACAGACTAGCAAAGGTTAGCAACATCAGAAAGTAGCAGAATCACAGCAGAATCGCACCACAGTACAAAGGAGATCCAGACAAAATCTTGACAATGATCACTGATGTGACATGTTCCGTCCTGTAGCGATCTTCCCTTCCTATAAGAACTCCCCTTAGGCTAGTTCATTCAAATGCACCAAGGTGGGTTTTGGAAGCTCAAGAGAGGAAAGAGAGGAGAATCTAGAGATTTTCAGGATGGAAGGAGAGTCTTCCCGCGTTATGAAGAGGAGCAGGCCTAGCAGCGAGATCAGGCGACTCTCCGACCTCGTGGGTCATTTGAGTGGGACGATCATGTCGCATATGGTAAGCTGATTCATTTCAAATTTCTCCACGTGAACCTTCTTCTTACTACCTTCCTTTATTCTTCTTTCTTTTCTCTTCCAGCCATATCCACTCTTCCCAGGCCCGAGGAAGTTTTCCAAACTGCCATGGCTTTCAAAGCTAACTTCCAACATCTCCATCGGCATGAGGGCCATACTCTCGAAGTGGCATCTGCAGGGGCTCCTTATTCACGCCAAACACTATGAGAAGATTCGTATGGACTGGGCGGCTATGGGCGCACTAGTGGAGATCTGGCATCCCCAGACCCATACTTTTATCTTCCCGACCTTCGAGGTGACCATCCTCCTCGAGGAGGTGAAACTTCTGCTCGGATTGAAGATATTCAAGAGTGACGGGAAGGTGAAGGCTATGTGGATGCTGACACGGGTGACTTCCGAAAGCGTTCTTGGAAGCTTCATGTCGCCCGACGCAGCCAGAAAGGTCTGTACTCAAAAGGGGATCGATCTCCAAAAGCTTACGGAGTGGGTCATGGACGCCCTGAGAGGGTCACCAGACGATGACTATTTGGAGGGAATCATGAAGGGGTTCACCATTTGTCTGGCGGGTGCTCTCTTGTTTCCTTATACCGACAACATGGTGGAGGAAGACCAACTGAGTGCTATCTGCGGGATCTGGCGTGGAAAAAGTGTGGGACCCGCTATCCTCGCCTACCTGTATAGTGGCCTTACTGCCTCGAGCATGGGTAAGCCTCCTTTTGGTTGCGCACTTGTCTTGAATTGCTGGCTTGATTTGCACTTCAAATTCGACCACCGCGAGGGAATGCCAACTACTTCGAAGCTCTTCCAACAAAGCCCTCTTCATCACGTAGCCGACGTGTTAGGCTTCAGTGGTACTGTAGTGAACCGCGTTCCATGGCTGAAGAAACGCGAAGACTGGCGGTCTCACTTCTGCACCGTGACACAAGGCTTCTTTACTTGCGCACCGGCATGTTTGCTTTCGCTAGATCTTCTCATGAGGCCTTCTCCCGAAGTTGATTTTCAACTGATCGGTGCGACCGAGTTCGTCCTTTATAATGCGCATCGGTGCTGCCTCCAGATTGGCATCCCACGCCATTCGTTCCCGCTACCAACTGGCATTGTTCCTTTGAAGAAGAGGGAGTTGGGCCCTGAAGCGGATGCGAAGGAAGCGAAAGCTGTCAAAGCTCCCTGGAAGACAAGTGTTGCGGGAAAGGCCTTAGCGCACGTGGGTGAAGAGTGTGAGCTGTGGAGGGCTTATGTAACCGAACTGGGGAGGTTAAGGCCTAAGGCGCCTAAGCCCCTGATGTAGCTCATTCTGCTTTTCTGATGGAATAAAACCTGGCATGGATGTTTTAGGACCCCCGTCCCCTTAATTATTATTATCTTTTTTGTGGTTTTTCTTTTTCTTTGTATTTTTTCTTTTGTTTGGATTATATACATACTCTTATCTTTTTTACTTTTATTATATATTTTTTATTTTTATTTTTTAAATTTTTATTATGGGGGCGTCCAGGGGCCTGGACGCCCCTAATTTTTTATTTTTGATTTTTTTAAGTTTTTTGTTTTGGGGGCGTCTAGGGTCCTGGACGCCCCTAATTTTTATTTTATTTTTTTTTGATTTTTTGTTTTGGGGGCGTCAAGGCGCATGGACGCCCCTAATTTTTTTGAATTTTGAAAAAAAATAAAAAAAAGTGGGGGCGTCCAGGCGCCTGGACGCCCCAAATAGAGTGGTTTCTATATAAATGGGGGGGCCTCACCCCCTGCTCACTTGTACTGTTCATTCTGACGACCCAGTCACCTCAGACGACCCATTCTTAGTCCCAATGGAGCGAGGAGGATCGAGCCGGGGTCTAGAGAAGCGGAAACGACGGGCTCGTCGTCCGAGGAGGCTGAGGGATGGTGCCGAGGAGGCCGCAGCGGCGGAGAAGATTGCCGCGGGTGAGGAGGCTCTTCCTTTGGCCTTGGAGGCTGCAGGGGATGCTGGCGACGCGGCAGAGGACGAGCACGATCCGGTAAGCCCCTTAGACCTCCATTCTATTGGTTCACTGGGTTAAAAGGGCGGACGAGAGGCTGTGTGGAGAACGCCGGGTGTGAGGGAAGGAGGCGTCCAGGGGCCTGGACGCCTCCACATTTTCTTTTTTGTTCTTTTTTAATTTATTTATTTTCGTAAATAATAAAAAAAGAATTAAAAAAAGGAGGGGTCCAGGGAATGGGACGCCTCCATGATAATATATATATATTTTATTTATTTTTGTTTTTGTTTTTGGGTTTTTCTAAAATTAAAATAAAGAAAATGTAATGGAGGCGTCCAAAGTGTTGGACGCCTCTAAAAAAAATATAAATATTTTTAAAAATAAAAATAAAATAAGATAAATAAGTAGTATATACAGTGTTATTGTTTATTACTATTCATAATGCTGATGTGTTCTTTTGTTGGTTTTGTGGTGTGCAGGGCGTGATGAAGGGCCGGATCTGCTGGTCCTTAGTGGTGGCAGCATACCGTGGGCTGCCAGACTTCCAGAGGGCACGTGTGGACGCCATGGGCTTTGGAGCTTTCCTTAGGATCGAGCCCTTCCGGCTAGACCTTCCTCTTATCCAGGCATTGAGGGAGCGGTGGCACGCGCCGAGCCGAGCATTTCTGATGCCATGGGGGCACATGGTGCCGTCACTGGAGGACGTGGCTCGGATCACCGAGCTACGGGTGGACTGAGAGGCGGTGAGCGGGGTCACCTACCCCGACTACCGAGAGAGTGCCCTGGACCTGCTGTGGTTAGAGACGAGTGTGACTGACAGGGACAGCAGGGTAGTTGGCCGAGTGGAGATCATGGAGGCGCTCGGATTCGTTGACCCGCGCCAGCGGGTTAGCGAGACTGGAGCGGAGTTTCTGGCACGATTGGAGGGAGATGCCCGTGCAGCTTTCACCCAGGATCCGAGCGAGAGGGAGCTGGTGGATCTAGACCTCCGGAGGTTTCTTTTCTTCTTCTTGGGCCGCCTTCTGCTGGGGACGAAGGGGGATGGCATCCACTGCCGTTTCCTCGGGATCTTGGCGGATCTGGACAGAGTGGGACACTACGCGTGGGGAGCGGCTCTGCTTGCCCATTTGATTGCTGATCTCTCCCAGACTTCGGAGAAGGAGACGATAGTCAGCGGCTTCGCACCTTTTCTCCAGGTACACAATTTATTTATGCATTTTCACAGTTAAATATGCAAATATTGTACTAATGATGTATGATGAATGCAGGTGTGGAGCTATTACTATTTCCCGATGGGGAGGGCTAGGCATGGGAACAGGAGGGCCGTGCCTCTGGCGCGGCGGTGGAGGCCGGTCGTGGTTGCAGCACCCCACGGCTACCAGCTGGCGTCACTTCGTCGGGAGCTGAGCGAGTATCCCGAGGCCATGGTATGATGCGTATGGTTTTTTCTGTTTTCTTATGTGACTGAATGGCAACTAATATGATGTATGTATGGTGATGCAGGTGGTGTGGAGACCCTACCTGGGCATGGGCGACGCTGGCCAGCCTTGGGTTGTAGCGGGTCTTCCTCGTTTCAGGCGGGACGTGTGGGTCCATTGCCTGAACGAGATCGAGCCGATTCGGCTGAGGCTGGTTATGAGGACGTTGGGGCTAGCCCAGGAGTGGGTTGATGTAGAAGAGCCGGCCCGCATCGGGCGGAAGACCAAGGGGAAGGCGAAGGTTGTGGACTGGCGTACGTGCTTCCCAGCACAGTACCAGGACTGGCAGCAGGGCGGGGTCCCAATGGTGTCCCATGTACAGGACAATACTGATTACCTGAGACGGTATCGGGCTACGTATGGGGACCGCCTCTTCCTTGGTGGTATGGCAGGGGTAAGTGAAATGAGAATGCTTCACTCTTTTATATGTATATGCATGTAACACTAACTTATGTACAATGTAGGATGCTCGTGATAACATCATCACCGACCTGCGGGCCCAGTTGGCGGACGCCAGGCGGCAGTTGGTGGCCATCCGACAGGAGTTGGAGATCCTGGTGAGTTTATGCGATGCATTTTTTGTGACCTGTATTTTTTTGATACTGGGCCTCTAACTGTCGTTCGCTCTGTGTTTCAGCGGGCCCAGTAGACAGCGGCAGCCGGGATGGCTGGTGGAGCGGGTTGTAGTTCGCGGGGCCCTCCTCCGGAGGTTTCTGCCCTCCAGGAGCAGCTGGCGTATGCGGTGGCTCGGGCTGAGGAGGCCGAGCGTGACCGCGAGGCTCGAGTGAGCGTTTGCCTGACCTCGACTCTCCTTCTGGCTACCCTCCTTCTATCACTGTTCTCTTACGGTGCATGCGTGCTTTGACAGGTGGCCGAGATCCGAGAGGCCCTGGCACGTGCTGTTCGTGCCGAGCAGGAGCGCGTCGCTCGGGTGGCGGAGCGTGACACCCGGATTGCGGAGCGTGACGCCCGGATTGTGGAGCTGGAGGAGGAGCGTCGACGGGAGGCTGAGGAGCTCCCTCGTGACGTGCTGGATATGCGGATCGCCCTCGAGCTGTCAAGGAGGGAGGCGATGAGGGAGAGAGAGTAGAGAGAGAGAGGGATAGGGAGAGCGTGGAGAGAGAGAGGGAGAGGTATAGGGAGGAGCGACAGCGGGATCAGACCGAGAGGAGGGCTCTGGAGACCCAGCTGCTGGAGCTCCGATTGAGTCTTGGCACGACGGAGGGGAGGCTTCGGGAGAGCGAGGAGCGGTACCAGAGGGCGAAGGAACGTGGGGTGCGACTTTGTCAGTCTGGTTCTTTTTCCATGGGCAGCTATCTAGTTTCTTCGGCCAAGGAGCATCGTCGCGCCTTCGTGGCTGGAGTGCCACCGCAGGGCGAGGCGAGCACGGCTTCTCAGGGTTCGCAGAGGCCCCCTAGGGATCCCCGACAGAGAAGGGAGGAGAGAGATGACCAGGAGGGTGATGGTGAGAGTTAGAGAGTTGCTTGTACACATCACCCTTCTCACTGTATGATGTACTTTCGGCTATTTGTATGAAATGGATTTCGTGTGGTTCCTTTTGTCGTGTGCCCTTTTCCTTCCTGCACTTTCTTTTACACCACGTTGTTCACGCTTCACGGGACTTTACCCTGGATAGGAGGGAACTACTTTGCATGGAGGATTTTTTGTTCCCTTTTTTTTTTCGCTTTCTTTTGGGTGCGTCCAAGCGCGAGGACGCGTATTAATCCTCAAATTCAAATTTAAAGCGACGGGTCGCCTTCCTTCTCAGTGCCTTACCCGCAAACGAGCCCGCCTTCCGCCGAAACTCTCTCACCCGTCTTTGTCTTCTTCCCCTCGATCGATGGAGTTCGGCGGGCCCGACCATGGTGAAGGTGGAGAGGGACGAGGAACCCCTCGCCTAAGGAGGGACGCGCCAGAGCACGGAACGGCGTCTATGGAGGAGGAAGGGCCGCTTCGGGCCCCCGAGGGACCCGAGGGGCCCGATGTCACGGAGGGAGGTGAACACGGTCTGGTAGGTGCTTGGTTTTCCCCCTCTTTGACCCATTTTGAGTTTTGAAGCAAGCCGTGCAAGGGGGGAAAGGGTTCGGCGAGTGTTGCACTTAAATGATGGATGTGTCCTAGACAGGGGACGCGTTCTTTTTGACTGATGTGGGACCCTTTTCTTGGTGCAGGACATGGCGAGGACCCTGGGCCTGGCCGATGAGTGGGCGAGTGCGGACGAGCCGAGCCGCATCAGGAGGGAGAGTCGCGGCAAGGTGAGGCTCGAGGACTGGCACGTACGTCTCCCTGGACATCAAGGGAGTGTATTGGTGCACGACAGCGCCGACTTCCTGCGGCGGCAGAGAGAGAGTTATGCGGGGCTTCCCCAAGCTGGTGACATGCGTGGGGTCGGCGGCTCGCGCGCTCAACTGTCAGAGGCTAGGCGGCAGCTGGCCGTCGCTCAACATGAGCTGTCGCTCTTGGTAAGTTACGTGCCGCACTTTTATCTTCAGATTTGGAGTTTCACTGACGGCCGTTGTTTATTTTGTTCCAGCGTGCCCAGTAGACAGCGACGGCGGGGATGATTGGTGGCGCATCTTCTAGTTCCTCGGCCCCTTTTCTCGAGATTGCCTCCCTCCGGGAGCAACTTGCCGGTGCAGTGGCTCGGGCGACCCGGGCGGAAGAGGAGCGTGATGCCTGGGTGGCGACTGTAACGGAGCTGCGGCATCGTGGTGAGGAGAGACATTCTCCAGACATCCTGGAGTTAAGGGTTCTTCTGCAGATGATGAGGAGAGAGGCAGAGAGAGAGAAAGCCGAGAGAAGGTCCGAGCGACAGCGGGATCAGACCGAGAGGAGGGCCTTGGAGGCCCAAGTGAGGGAGCTCCAGCTGGGCCTTCAGGCCGTCGTGCAGAGGCTAGGAGGGATGGAGACGCGCTACGAGAGAGCGCGAGAGTTCGGGGAGCGACTGCGCCAGTCTGGTCGCTTTGCCGCTAGTGACTTCTTTGCCACGCCAGGGGAGGAGCAGCGAGTCACTGCTGCGGAGCAGGCGCCAAGAGGCGAGGCAGGTGCTGCTGCACGAGGATCCCGGAGGCTTCTCAGGGACCCGGACCTCAGGGGAGAGGAGGGGGACGCCTAGAGGGACGAGCATGGAAATAATGGCAAGAGCTGGCGAGCTAGTGGACCTGCCACCTCTCTATGATTGTAGTGTTTGTGACAGCTTATGTAGAATTATGTATGGAATGATTTGATTTTCTGCTGCTTGTTTGTTCTCTTGTGCGTTCCTTCTTCCCTACACTTCCTCTCCTTTGCACTGTTCCCATGTGATGGGTCTGCCGAGACTCCGCCCCGAGCGGAGAATCGCATCTTGTTGTGACCATTTCCACAGGAATCTGTCGTGGAAGTTAATAATGACGGCCCTAGTCCCTTTTCCCGGATGTTGTGTCAAATTTTGCGGACATCCTCCAAAACATGATAGGATTTCCCTAGACAACATAGGGGGCTAGTCGTCATATTCTTCGTCCAATCAATCACCATGTGCGAGCGGTGAAGTGACACAAGGGATGGCATGGCTATCATTAACAGGTGATGGAGGCAATCTTGGCCTGCACTCCTTCCATTTCTATAAATTCGTGTCCCTTTTATCCTCCCTGGTATATCGTGAGCTAACTCGAGGAGCACAAGTTCTCACGGGAGAGGAGGAGTTCAAAATTCCGAGACTTGGATGGAGGGCGAATCTTCCCACTCCTCGAAGAGAAGCAGATCCAGTGGTAGTAGTTCCCGGAGGCTTTCAGACCTCGAAGGGCACTTCAGCGAAAGGGCCCAATCACAACTCGTAAGTCAAGTTTTCCTGCCCTTTTTTCCATTCTTTTTTTTCTTTCTTTCTTACCAAACCTCCTCTCCATTCCCTGCATGCGTAGTGTGTGATGAAATCACAGATCTCATGGGAGTTGGTAGTGGAAGCATACCGAGGTCTCCCAGATTTTCAGAAGGCCAGGCTAGACGTGATGGGTTTTGGCACCTTTCTTCGGATCGAGCCGATCCAGCTCGACCTGGTCCTGATCCAAGCCTTGTGTGAGAGATGGGACCTAGTGAGTCGGGCATTCCTGATGCCCTGGGGCACATGGTGCCCAGCCTGGAAGATGTGGTTTGAATTACGAGTCTCAAGGTGGATGGCGATGCAGGGGCCTGGACGCCTCCAAAAATATATTATTTTTATTTTTGTTGTTTTATCTTTTATGCCAAGGCTGGCATTTTAATTTTTTATGTTTGTTTTTATGGAGGTGTCCAGGGGCCTGGACGCCTCCATTAATATGTATTTTTTTATTATTTTTTTGTCTTTGGCACTTTACACATTTTTTATATTTGTTTTTATGGAGGCGTCCAGAGGCCTGGACGCCTCCATTAATATATATTTTTTATTTATTTTTGGGCTTTGAAAAAACAAAAATAAAAATCAAATAAATTTAAAGAATGGGGGCGTCCAGGGGCCTGGACGCCCCCATTAAGACCCACCCGGGTCCTCAGTCGGCTACCGCCCGGCAGACACCCTTCTTGGTTCCGGAACTCCTGACGCGTCTGACTGGTGTTGATGCCGTCCGAATGCCGTGACGAGACGATTCCGGATGCCGAAAAGGGCGGAAGAAGACTCAAGAAAAGGAAGCACTCAAGTGAGTTAAAACGCGTAAGCCGTCGCGGGGCGTTGTATAGTAATATGAGACTTTCTCAGGAGACGTCAAGAATGGCGTGTCTACAGCTGCCCCGCCTTGGCGTCTGCTTTGCAAGGGAGCGACACGTAGTGGAATGGTATCGAAGTGGAGTGAAATGAAGTGGGAGCGGACTGATAAGTTGATGCCAAGGTGTGATGAGACACGTTTTTGACGTTACTATTTAGAATCTTTCCTGAAGTTTCAATGAGGCGACCTTGAAGAAGGTCTTTCAAATATTGACGATTGCTTAGACGGAGATCAAATAAGGGAGGGTGAGATGTGCGCTCAGGCAGGAAAAGGAGACCAATTTCTCCGTGTGGAAGTACCTGGGTCATAAACCAGAGGTTTCACCTTTGGGGAGCGGTTACCAGCCAATGTAGAAGTGCTGCGGCCAAGGTGGGTCAAGCAAAGTAAAAAGGAATATCTGAGGGTCTGTCCAAACAAGGGTCTCCTTTGGAAGAGCAGCGTAGAGCCGTTTCGAGGAAACTCAATATTTCATTCAGAGTGGAATATCTCATATTTGTAGGAATTGAAGCACAACGGCCTTTGCAATCGAATAACTTGAATGATCTTCCGCAATAAATCAAAATCCTATATGAATGCATGCTGGGTTAAAATAAAAATTTAAAACAAACTAAAATAGAAAATAGCCAAGGATAATATTGTCAACTTGTTAAGAACGGGTCAGGATACCGATCCGGTGAGCCGACACTGAGCTGGGGCCCGTTTATCCGCGCACCAACTCACTGAATGGAACCGTCGTCCCCATGCTACCACAAGTTAACGGCCTATCCGTACAACCCAAATTCTTCCGGGATCATCACTGTTTTTGTTGAAGGGGAACTCAAATCCCAGATTTGTTCGGGTCGCAAGGTCCTTGACATGTTCTAGTAGCGTAGGTATCGTATACTATGATACATGACACGGTGGGACCAACCATTGAAAGGTGGGACAGGAGACAGGACAAAGGGGTCCGTTAGTAAAAGCTGCACAGACTAGCAAAGGTTAGCAACATCAGAAAGTAGCAGAATCGCACCACAGTACAAAGGAGATCCAGACAAAATCTTGACAATGACCACTGATGTGACATGTTCCGTCCTGTAGCGATCTTCCCTTCCTATAAGAACTCCCCTTAGGCTAGTTCATTCAAATGCACCAAGGTGGGTTTTGGAAGCTCAAGAGAGGAAAGAGAGGAGAATCTAGAGATTTTCAGGATGGAAGGAGAGTCTTCTCGCGTTATGAAGAGGAGCAGGCCTAGCAGCGAGATCAGGCGACTCTCCGACCTCGTGGGTCATTTGAGTGGGACGATCATGTCGCATATGGTAAGCTGATTCATTTCAAATTTCTCCACGTGAACCTTCTTCTTACACCTTCCTTTCTTCTTCTTTCTTTTCTCTTCCAGCCATATCCACTCTTCCCAGGCCCGAGGAAGTTTTCCAAACTGCCATGGCTTTCAAAGCTAACTTCCAACATCTCCATCGGCATGAGGGCCATACTCTCGAAGTGGCATCTACAGGGGCTCCTTATTCACGCCAAACACTATGAGAAGATTCGTATGGACTGGGCGGCTATGGGCGCACTAGTGGAGATCTGGCATCCCCAGACCCATACTTTTATCTTCCCGACCTTCGAGGTGACCATCCTCCTCGAGGAGGTGGAACTTCTGCTCGGATTGAAGATATTCAAGAGTGACGGGAAGGTGAAGGCTATGCGGATGCTGACACGGGTGACTTCCGAAAGCGTTCTTGGAAGCTTCATGTCGCCCGACGCAGCCAGAAAGGTCCGTACTCAAAAGGGGATCGATCTCCAAAAGCTTACGGAGTGGGTCATGGACGCCCTGAGAGGGTCACCAGACGATGACTATTTGGAGGGAATCATGAAGGGGTTCACCATTTGTCTGGCGGGTGCTCTCTTGTTTCCTTATACCGACAACATGGTGGAGGAAGACCAACTGAGTGCTATCTGCGGGATCTGGCATGGAAAAAGGGTGGGACCCGCTGTCCTCGCCTACCTGTATAGTGGCCTTACTGTCTCGAGCATGGGTAAGCCTCCTTTTGGGTGCGCACTTGTCCTGAATTGCTGGCTTGATTTGCACTTCAAATTCGACCACCGCGAGGGAATGCCAACTGCTTCGAAGCTCTTCCAACAAAGCCCTCTTCATCACATAGCCGACGTGTTAGGCTTCGGTGGTACTGTAGTGAACCGCGTTCCGTGGCTGAAGAAACGCGAAGACTGGCGGTCTCACTTCCGCACCGTGACACAAGGCTTCTTTACTTGCGCACCGGCATGTTTGCTTTCGCTAGATCTTCTCATGAGGCCTTCTCCCGACGTTGATTTTCAACTGATCGGTGCGACCGAGTTCGTCCTTTATAATGCGCATCGGTGCTGCCTCCAGATTGGCATCCCACGCCATTCGTTCCCGCTACCGACTGGCATTGTTCCTTTGAAGAAGAGGGAGTTGGGCACTGAAGCGGATGCGAAGGAAGCGAAAGCTGTCAAAGCTCCCTGGAAGACAAGTGTTGCGGGAAAGGCCTTAGCGCACGTGGGTGAAGAGTGTGAGCTGTGGAGGGCTTATGTAACTGAACTGGGGAGGTTAAGGCCTAAGGCGCCTAAGCCCCTGATGTAGCTCATTCTGCTTTTCTGATGGAATAAAACCTGGCATGGATGTTTTGGGACCCCCGTCCCCTTAATTATTATTATCTTTTTTGTGGTTTTTCTTTTTCTTTGTATTTTTTCTTTTGTTTGGATTATATACATACTCTTATCTTTTTTACTTTTATTATATATTTTTTATTTTTATTTTTTAAATTTTTATTATGGGGCCGTCCAGGGGCCTGGACGCCCCTAATTTTTTATTTTTGATTTTTAAAAGTTTTTTGTTTTGGGGGCGTCCAGGGTCCTGGACGCCCCTAATTTTTATTTTATTATTTTTTTTTGATTTTTTGTTTTGGGGGCGTCCAGGCGCATGGACGCCCCAAATTTTTTTGAATTTTGAAAAAAAATAATAAAAAGTGGGGGCGTCCAGGCGCCTGGACGCCCCAAACAGAGTGGTTTCTATATAAATGGGGGGGCCTCACCCCCTGCTCACTTGTACTGTTCATTCTGACGACCCAGTCACCCCAGACGACCCATTCTTAGTCCCAATGGAGCGAGGAGGATCGAGCCGGGGTCCAGTGAAGCGGAAACGATGGGCTCGTCGTCCGAGGAGGCTGAGGGATGGTGCCGAGGAGGCCGCAGCGGCGGAGGAGATTGCCGCGGGTGAGGAGGCTCTTCCTTTGGCCTTGGAGGCTGCAGTGGATGCTGGCGACGCGGCAGAGGACGAGCACGATCCGGTAAGCCCCTTAGACCTCCATTCTATTGGTTCACTGGGTTAAAAGGGCGGACGAGAGGCTGTGTGGAGAACGTCGGGTGTGAGGGAAGGAGGCGTCCAGGGGCCTGGACGCCTCCACATTTTCTTTTTTGTTCTTTTTTAATTTATTTATTTTCGTAAATAATAAAAAAAGAATTAAAAAAAAGGAGGCGTCCAGGGAATGGGACGCCTCCATGATAATATATATATATATATTATTTATTTTTGTTTTTGTTTTTGGGTTTTTCTAAAATTAAAATAAAGAAAATGTAATGGAGGCGTCCAAAGTGTTGGACGCCTCTAAAAAAAACATAAATATTTTAAAAAATAAAAATAAAATAAGATAAATAAGTAGTATATACAGTGTTATTGTTTATTACTATTCATAATGCTGTTGTGTTCTTTTGTTGGTTTTGTGGTGTGCAGGGCGTGATGAAGGGCCGGATCAGCTGGTCCTTAGTGGTGGCAGCATACCGTGGGCTGCCAGACTTCCAGAGGGCGCGTGTGGACGCCATGGGCTTTAGAGCTTTCCTTCGGATCGAGCCCTTCCGGCTCGACCTTCCTCTTATCCAGGCATTGAGGGAGCGGTGGCACGCGCCGAGCCGAGCGTTTCTGATGCCCTGGGGGCACATGGTGCCGTCACTGGAGGACGTGGCTCGGATCACCAGGCTACGGGTGGACGGAGAGGCGGTGAGCGGGGTCACCTACCCCGACTACCGAGAGAGTGCCCTGGACCTGCTGTGGTTAGAGACGAGTGTGACTGACAGGGACAACATGGTAGTTGGCCGAGTGGAGATCATGGAGGCGCTCGGATTCGTTGACCCGCGCCAGCGGGTTAGCGAGACTGGAGCGGAGTTTCTGGCACGATTGGAGGGAGATGCCCGTGCAGCTTTCACCCAGGATCCGAGCGAGAGGGAGCTGGTGGATCTAGACCTCCGGAGGTTTCTTTTCTTCTTCTTGGGCCGCCTTCTGCTGGGGACGAAGGGGGATGGCATCCACTGCCGTTTCCTCGGGATCTTGGCGGATCTGGACAGAGTGGGACACTACGCGTGGGGAGCGGCTCTGCTTGCCCATTTGATTGCTGATCTCTCCCAGACTTCGGAGAAGGAGACGATAGTCAGCGGCTTCGCACCTTTTCTCCAGGTACACAATTTATTTATGCATTTCACAGTTAAATATGCAATTATTGTACTAATGATGTATGATGAATGCAGGTGTGGAGCTATTACTATTTCCCGATGGGGAGGGCTAGGCATGGGAACAGGAGGGCCGTGCCTCTGGCGCGGCGGTGGAGGCCGGTCGTGGTTGCAGCACCCCACGGCTACCAGCTGGCGTCACTTCGTCGGGAGCTGAGCGAGTATCCCGAGGCCATGGTATGATGCGTATGGTTTTTTGTGTTTTCTTATGTGACTGAATGGCAACTAATATGATGTATGTATGGTGATGCAGGTGGTGTGGAGACCCTACCTGGGCATGGGCGACGCTGGCCAGCCTTGGGTTGTAGCGGGTCTTCCTCGTTTCAGGCGGGACGTGTGGGTCCATTGCCTGAACGAGATCGAGCCGCTTCGGCTGAGGCTGGTTATGAGGACGTTGGGGCTAGCCCAGGAGTGGGTTGATGTAGAAGAGCCGGCCCGCATCGGGCGGAAGACCAAGGGGAAGGCGAAGGTTGTGGACTGGCGTACGCGCTTCCCAGCACAGTACCAGGACTGGCAGCAGGGCGGGGTCCCAGTGGTGTCCCATGTACAGGACAATACTGATTACCTGAGAAGGTATCGGGCTACGTATGGGGACCGCCTCTTCCTTGGTGGTATGGCAGGGGTAAGTGAAATGAGAATGCTTCACTCTTCTATATGTATATGCATGTAACACTAACTTATGTACAATGTAGGATGCTCGTGATAACATGATCACCGACCTGCGGGCCCAGTTGGCGGACGCCAGGCGGCAGTTGGTGGCCATCCGACAGGAGTTGGAGATCCTGGTGAGTTTATGCGATGCATTTTTTGTGACCTGATTTTTTGATACTTGGCCTCTAACTGTCGTTCGCTCTGTGTTTCAGCGGGCCCACCAGACAGCGGCAGCCGGGATGGCTGGTGGAGCGGGTTGTAGTTCGCGGGGCCCTCCTCCGGAGGTTTCTGCCCTCCAGGAGCAGCTGGCGTATGCGGTGGCTCGGGCTGAGGAGGCCGAGCGTGACCGCGAGGCTCGAGTGAGCGTTTGCCTGACCTCGACTCTCCTTCTGGCTGCCCTCCTTCTATCACTGTTCTCTTACGGTGCATGCGTGCTTTGACAGGTGGCCGAGATCCGAGAGGCCCTGGCGCGTGCTGTTCATGCCGAGCAGGAGCGCATCGCTCGGGTGGCGGAGCGTGACGCCCGGATTGGGGAGCGTGACGCCCGGATTGTGGAGCTGGAGGAGGAGCGTCGACGGGAGGCTGAGGAGCTCCCTCGTGACGTGCTGGATCTGCGGATCACCCTCGAGCTATCAAGGAGGGAGGCGATGAGGGAGAGAGAGGAGAGAGAGAGGGATAGGGAGAGCGTGGAGAGAGAGAGGGAGAGGTATAGGGAGGAGCGACAGCGGGATCAGACTGAGAGGAGGGCTCTGGAGACCCAGCTGCTGGAGCTCCGATTGAGTCTTGGCACGGCGGAGGGGAGGCTTCGGGAGAGCGAGGAGCGGTACTAGAGGGCGAAGGAACGTGGGGTGCGACTTCGTCAGTCTGGTTCTTTTTCCATGGGCAGCTATCTGGTTTCTTCGGCCGAGGAGCATCGTCGCGCCTTCGTGGCTGGAGTGCCACCGTAGGGCGAGGCGAGCACGGCTTCTCAGGGTTCGCAGAGGCCCCCTAGGGATCCCCGGCAGAGAAGGGAGGAGAGAGATGACCAGGAGGGTGATGGTGAGAGTTAGAGAGTTGCTTGTACACGTCACCCTTCTCACTGTATGATGTACTTTCGGCTATTTATATGAAATGGATTTCGTGTGGTTCCTTTTGTCGTGTGCCCTTTTCCTTCCTGCACTTTCTTTTACACCACGTTGTTCACGCTTCACGGGACTTTGCCCTGGATAGGAGGGAACTACTTTGCATGGAGGATTTTTTGTTCCCTTTTTTTTTCACTTTCTTTTGGGTGCGTCCAAGCGCGAGGACGCGTCTTAATCCTCAAATTCAAATTTAAAGCGACGGGTGGCCTTCCTTCTCCGTGCCTTACCCGCAAACGAGCCCGCCTTCCGCCGAAACTCTCTCGCCCGTATTTGTCTTCTTCCCCTCGATCGATGGAGTTCGGCGGGCCCGACCATGGTGAAGGTGGAGAGGGACGAGGAACCCCTCGCCCAAGGAGGGACGCGCCAGAGCACGGAATGGCGTCTATGGAGGAGGAAGGGCCGCTTCGGGCCCCCGAGGGACCCGAGGGGCCCGATGTCACGGAGGGAGGTGAACACGGTCTGGTAGGTGCTTGGTTTTCCCCCTCTTTGATCCATTTTGAGTTTTGAAGCAAGCCGTGCGAGGGGGGAAAGGGTTCGGCGAGTGTTGCACTTAAATGATGGATGCGTCCTAGATAGGGGACGCGTTCTTTTTGACTGATGTGGGACCCTTTTCTTGGTGCAGGACATGGCGAGGACCCTGGGCCTGGCCGATGAGTGGGCGAGTGCGGACGAGCCGAGCCGCGTCAGGAGGGAGAGTCGCGGCAAGGCGAGGCTCGAGGACTGGCACGTACGTCTCCCTGGACAGCAAGGGAGTGTATTGGTGCAGGACAGCGCCGACTTCCTGCGGCGGCAGAGAGAGAGTTATGCGGGGCTTCCCCAAGCTGGGGACACGCGTGGGGTCGGCGGCTCGCGCGCCCAACTGTCAGAGGCTAGGCGGCAGCTGGCCGTCGCTCAACATGAGCTGTCGCTCCTGGTAAGTTACGTGCCGCACTTTTATCTTCAGATTTGGAGTTTCACTGATGGCCGTTGTTTATTTTGTTCCAGCGTGCCCAGCAGACAACGACGGCGGGGATGATTGGTGGCGCATCTTCTAGTTCCTCGGCCCCTTTTCTCGAGATTGCCTCCCTCCGGGAGCAACTTGCCGGTGCGGTGGCTCGGGCGACCCGGGCGGAAGAGGAGCGTGATGCCTGGGTGGCGACTGTAATGGAGCTGCGGCATCGTGGTGAGGAGAGACCTTCTCCAGACATCCTGGAGTTAAGGGTTCTTCTGCAGATGATGAGGAGAGAGGCAGAGAGAGAGAAAGCCGAGAGAAGGTCCGAGCGACAGCGGGATCAGACCGAGAGGAGGGCCTTGGAGGCCCAAGTGAGGGAGCTCCAGCTGGGCCTTCAGGCCGTCGTGCAGAGGCTAGGAGGGATGGAGACGCGCTACGAGAGAGCGCGAGAGTTCGGGGAGCGACTGCGCCAGTCTGGTCGCTTTGCCGCTAGTGGCTTCTTTGCCACGCCAGGGGAGGAGCAGCGAGTCACTGCTACGGAGCAGGCGCCAAGAGGCGAGGCAGGTGCTGCTGCACGAGGATCCCGGAGGCTTCTGAGGGACCCGCACCTCAGGGGAGAGAAAGGGGACGCCTAGAGGGACGAGCATGGAAATAATGGCAAGAGCTGGCGAGCTAATGGACCCGCCACCTCTCTATGATTGTAGTATTTGTGACAGCTTATGTAGAATTATGAATGGAATGATTTGATTTTCTGCTGCTTGTTTGTTCTCTTGTGCGTTCCTTCTTCCCTACACTTCCTCTCCTTTGCACTGTTCCCATGTGATGGGTCTGCCGAGACTCCACCCCGAGCGGAGAATTGCGTCTTGTTGTGACCATTTCCACAGGAATCTGTCGTCGAAGTTAATAATAACGGCCCTAGTCCCTTGTCCCAGATGTTGTGTCAAATTTTGCGGACGTCCTCCAAAACATGATAGGGTTTCCCTAGACAACATAGGGGGCTAGTCGTCATATTCTTCGTCCAATCAATCACCCTGTGCGAGTGGTGAAGTGACACACGGGACCGCATGGCTATCATTAACAGGTGATGGAGGCAATCTTGGCCTGCACTCCTTCCATTTCTATAAATTCGTGTCCCTTTTATCCTCCCTGGTATATCGTGAGCTAACTCGAGGAGCACAAGTTCTCACGGGAGAGGAGGAGTTCAAAATTCTGAGAGTTGGATGGAGGGTGAATCTTCCCACTCCTCGAAGAGAAGCAGATCCAGTGGTAGTAGTTCCCGGAGGCTTTCAGACCTCGAAGGGCACTTCAGCGAAAGGGCCCAATCACAACTCGTAAGCCAAGTTTTCCTGCCCTTTTTTCCATTCTTTTTTTTCTTTCTTTCTTACCAAACCTCCTCTCCATTCCCTGCATGCGTAGTGTGTGATGAAATCATAGATCTCATGGGAGTTGGTAGTGGAAGCATACCGAGGTCTCCCAGATTTTCAGAAGGCCAGGCTAGACGTGATGGGTTTTGGCACCTTTCTTCGGATCGAGCCGATCCAGCTCGACCTGGTCCTGATCCAAGCCTTGTGTGAGAGATGGGACCCAGTGAGTCGGGCATTCCTGATGCCCTGGGGGCACATGGTGCCCAGCCCGGAAGTTGTGGTCCGAATTACGAGTCTCAAGGTGGATGGCGAGGCAGTGACCGGAGTCACTTACGCGGACTACCGAGAAGGTGCCCATAAGTTACTGGGTTTAGACCTAGATGGTCGGAAAAATAGGTCGGTAGCTAGGGCGTCCCTCATGGATGCATTAGGGCTCACCGACACTCGTCGGCGGGATGATGAATCCTCAGAAGAGTTCATGGAAAGGATGGAAATAGGATGCCGTGCCATGTACTGCACAGATTTCGGCGACTGGGAAAGATGCAACATAGATTTGAGGAGATTTCTCCTCTTCCTTTTGGGGAGATTGGTACTGAGCTCGAAAGGGGACGGTATCCAGTGTCGCTTCCTGGAGCTGCTGTCAGACCTTGAAAGAGTAGGGTATTATGCCTGGGGAGCCGCCATGCTGGCACACTTGTTTGCAGGCCTATTCCAAGAAACGGATCGTGAGATGACTGTGAGTGGTTTCACACCATTCATCCAGGTATTTTTTTGGTTTTGCTTGTTTTATATTTTTTTTTGTATTTTTGCAAGGTTCTGATGACCTGCGCCGAGCAGTTGTGGAGCTATTATTACCTCCCTATGGGGAGAGCTCGGCATTGGCAACCTACGATGGTGCCGCTAGCCAGGCGGTGGGAACCCATCATGAGTGCGGCACCCCTAACCTACCAACTGATGGTGCTAAGGCGGGAGCTACAGGAGTTCCCTGCAGCGATGGTAAACTGGAGACCCTACTCAGACATGGTCGATGCCGACCAGCCGTGGGTTCTAGCAAGTCGTGCCCGGTTCGGACGGGAACTGTGGATGCACTGCCTGAATGAAATCGAGCCGCTTCGGCTACGATTAGTTATGAGGACTTTAGGACTGGCTCAAGAATGGGTGGATTCAGCTGTGCCACCTCGTGTCGGGAGAAAGACGCGGGGACCGACGACCTGCATTGACTGGCGCGTGCGATTCCCCGAACAGTATGAGGACTGGCAACGGGGTGGCACGATTGTAGAATCACAGGCGTGGGATAGCGAGGACTACTTGCGTCTATATAGGACAAAGTACGCAGAGCGGTTCCAACCCCGGGGACTTGTGGAGGTAGGTTTCCCCTTTTTCTCTTCTCTTCTTTCTCCTTTTCCTGGTTTTGGTGAAAATGCTGACTCGTAAGGCTGCAGGATGTCCGGGATGCCATGATAGCGAATTTACGAACTCGCTTGGCAGAGATGGAACAACAGTTGGGTAATGCCCGCGGAGCTACGAGCGCCTTGGTAGGTATACAGTACGTTCCTAATTAAAACCCCAGATTCCAGATGTTGGCTGCTAATTCACGCGGTCGTAGCATGCCCAGATTGGCGCGGCTTCCCCAGCGATGGGAGTAGGTGGTGCCTCTTCCAGCTTATGGATTCCCACCTCAGAACTTGACTTGCTTCATGAGCAACTTGCTCATGCCACGCAGCGTGCTGCGGAGGCAGAAGGGATGCTCCGTATACAGGTAAAAGTTTCAGTGTTGAGTTCTCTTTGTTTACGCCTTATCGTGTATCTGAGATGGTACACTCGGCAGGAAAAGGAGACGGAAGAAGCGCTTGGCCAAGCTGCGCAGAAGGAGGCTAGGATAGCAGAACTGGAGAGGGAACTGCGGCGTCATCCTGATGACGACTCCTCTAGGGATGCTGTGGAACTGAGGATCACTCTCCAGTTGGAGAGGGAAGACCGCGAGAGAGAACGTGCAGAGAAAGAAAGAGACGCAGAGAGAGAAAGAGCCAACAGATTGACTGAAAGGGAGGAACGAAGGGCCATGGAGGCCCAACTATTCGAACTCCGAATCAGCCTTGGTCTTGCTAAACAGTGGCTGAGAGATGGTGAGGAGCGCTACCGAAGAGCACGAGAGCGTGGCTTTCGTGTTGGTAGCTTCTCTGCTGCTTCCGTAGATCAACGCCGGGATGTGGGAATAGGAAGAGGAGTACAGAGCGGTAGGAGTACCGCTTTTCGTAGTTGGGTAGCACCTTTGAGAGCGTTTTGCCGGGAGAGTAGTGGGACGAGTAATGCGGAGAGAGAGGGCGGAACTTGATGTAATTTTTTTAGTTTTTTGGAATAAAATACAAGGTTTGGTTTGTTTGGTTTTCACCTTTGCTTCTGTTGCCTGGATCCCTGCACACATCACTGAAACAAACAAATCAGAATTTCTGTTCTGACTTGGCCCCTTGCTCAATAAGCAAATGGTCACTGTGACTGTCCTTGATAACTGGTCAAGGGGCCAAGCCTTTATTAACGAAGGCAATGGAAAAATGTGGTGACGATAAATGCGACAGTCAAGCACACGAATGCAAGCGGTATTAAAGTGAGATGCTGTACGCAAATGCGATCATGCAAAATTGATTTGTTTTCTTTTTATATTTGATATTTTTTTTATTTTATCATAAAAAAGATTTTTTGTTTGTAAATATGTACATTTTCTCTTTTCCATTTTTTTGTTGTTTTTATCATTTCAATTTTTTTGTTGCTAACGCCCGGCAAGCACCCAAATGGCACCTAACCTACGTGAGAACAGGGGTTTCTTACTAACCTCCCAGGTATCCTAAGTGCACATCTAGGTTGATTTGGGCCTCTAGACCCCTCGAATGATGATCCCGCCGGCTAAGACTTACCCTGATGACAATACCGTCATGCCATGCTTAGGCTCCCAGTCGCTTCTGACCACAGGGATTCACCCAAAAGGTGTTCGAGGTAAATGATTTGCCTGACCCGGGTCTGTTTCCTCACAACTCTAGATGGTATATGATGGAACACCCTGGAACCCTAACGACCAACCGCGCGACGCTGACCCGGAATCAGACGCCGTCGCACCCATAGGTGACGCGCTTGCATTGGCCTAAGCCCGAGGTTAAACAAGAAGACATCAAGGTGGTAAACAGGGGTCTTGACCAGCCAGAAACACGGAGACTCCTTCGCAGCGATAGCTTTTGCTTTTCAAAGTAGGCAACCATATGTGTATATTAAAATAAGGTCGCAGACCCTGGGAGTTTTCACCTTTCAGAAACTCCATCGAACCTTCATCTTTAGAGGAAGAAGGAAGAGCGTGGGGGATAAACCTCCTGAGAGGATCGGCAAAATCGTTAACCCGGCGAGCGAATAAGGGCCCATTAACTCTTTCCTTTCGGACAACTTCGGACCAAATCTCGAGCATTTACATTCCATAGCCCCCCTTTTTGTGGATTCAGACTTTTGCTTTGAGGGGTTCCGTTTATCGCAACAGGCACGGTCACGACCAGGCTTTTCTCTTGATTTTGATTTTGTATTTCTTTTTGTGAGGGAGATATAGTCGTTTGACGTTTGTGGGCTCCCTTTTGTATGCTGCGGGGACACTGCCCTCTTCTCGTGCTCTGATCGATGCTCGAGGAAATGGATCCTACTCTTGCCTTTGGGGTTTGAGTTTTGGTTTCTCATGCTCAGCGTTTTAAGGGCGCCGACTGTCTCATTTGGTCGAAGAGAAAAGAATAAAGATTACAGCTTCCGGAGATCTTCTGGGTGACGCTCCACCGTAGGTGATGCTACCGACTTTTTTGAATAAAATACATAAGTGAGCACATGTTAGCTTCCTTCGAGCGAGCATAGGCCGACGTGGCCGGACAGGGATCTCCACGGTTCTGGCAAACCAAGACCCGGTGACTACCAAGCCTTAATGGGCCCTATCCTAACATGAAGGTTAGATGCAGGACTTAACTACATGGTGACTGCCAGGCATCGGCATTTTGAATTTTCCATATTTTTAGTGGTTTTCGTATTTCTTTGTTTTTGATGTTTTTATCTTTTCATCATTTTTTTTGTTTGTGCTAAGGGTAGTATTTCTTAAGATAAAGCCCATTCCAAGGGTGGGATAACTCGGTCCCTTCGGCGTTGACTAGCTTGTAGGCGTTGCCAGGGTACACGGCTTGAATTACAAATGGTCCTTCCCAATTGGGTTGGAGCTTAGAACGCGGACCTCCAGGTTTGACAAAAATTCTTTTTACGACCATCTCACCGACTTTGAATTTTCTCTCAACGACTTTCTTTTGGTAAAAGCGAGCGAGTCTATTTTGATACACACGCGCGTGTTCGGCAGCGGCCAGCCGTTTCTCATCCAAGAGTTCCAACTGGGCGAGGAGTGAATTACGACGATCGTCGAGGGGAAATTCCTCGTCCAATTGTACCCTGAGAGAAGGGATCAGAGTCTCGTACGGGACTACCGCTTCCATACCATAAGTAAGGGCAAATGGAGTCTGCCCGGTGGGGGTACGGATTGAAGTGCGATAGGCCCATAGAGCTTCGATAAGCTTTTCTGGCCAGTCTGAAAACTTACTAGACTCGCAGGTTTTTTTGATGATTTTGAGCAATGTTTTATTGGTGGCCTCCGCTTGGCCGTTACCTTGTGGGTAATAAGGCGATGAATGATGCAATGCAATTGCGTACCTTTTGCAGAGGTCCTGTAGGTCCTGAGAAATGAACTGTGGCCCATTGTCGGTGACGATCGTGCTTGGGACGCCGAATCTGGCGAGGATGTTTTTCATGATGAACTTGCAGACTGTTGACGCCTTGATTTCCGCGTAAGCTTCGGCTTCGGCCCATTTGGTGAAGTATTCCGTCGCAGTAAGGATGAAAGATTTCTGCTTGGTGAGGGAATTGGGATCACCTAGGGGACCAATGATGTCGAATGCCCACATGGAGAAAGGCCACGGGGAAGATATTGGATGAAGTGAGGAAGATGGTGAATGGATTTTATCGGCGTGAAGTTGACACTTGACACACCTACGGACATAGACAGCACAATCTTCTTCCATAGTGGGCCAATAAAAGCCTTGGCGAATGATCTTCTTGGCGAGCATCTGACTATTCACGTGGCCACCGCACACGCCCGAGTGCGTCTCCTCTACACATTTCCAAACCTCATCGTCACCAAGACATCTTAACAGAATACCAGTAAGGCTCCTCCTATAGAGTAGACCTCCAACCAAAGTATATTTCTGAGCCACCCTTCTTATGGCTTTCTTGTCCTCTGTGGTGGCCCCTTCAGGATAAGACTGATCTTGGCAGTATTTGACAATTTCATAGAACCATGGTTTCTCTTCATCAGCCAGTTCTTCTTCAACCTCTGCCAACATGATCTCCCTCTTCTCAAGGATATCTTCCTGCAGGATCTTTCTTGCTATCCTGTCTTTGATATTTACGTAGGAAGCATCATCGATTGCAGGGGCGTGAAGTTTGTAGATGGAAATGGACTTAAACCATCTTCCTAGAGGGAACCTTATGGATGATGCCAACGAGGCGAGGGCATCGGCGAGAATATTCTGATGACGAGGGACATGAACAAAGATCAGTTTGGCGAACAGTTTGGCAAAGGCAGCAGTGAGTTCTTGGTATGGCTTGAGTTTGGGATCGCGAGTGCGATATTTAGTGAGCACCTGGCGAAGGATGAGTTGACTATCACCTACGACTCGCAACTCAGTGATACGAAAAGAATGAGTGAGTTCTAGGCCAGCTAGAAGAGCTTCATATTCGGCTATATTGTTGGTGACTGGAAATTTGAGTTGGTATGCCAATGGGAATGTGAGGCCTTCAGGCGACAGGAGGGCGATGCCGATTCCTCTCCCTTGAGAATTCAGAGCTCCATCAAAATATAGCGTCCACATTGGCTCATCTGATTGGTTGACGGACATTAGTTCCTCATCTGGAAACTCTGATTGGACGAGATCGGAATTAAAAGAGGATGGTGAGCGAGATGCTCGACTATGACATAGCCTTTAATTGCCTTTTGCTGGATGTAGGTGATGTTGAACTGAGAGAGAAAACTTTGCCAGCGTGCTAGCCTATCCGTAAGGACGGCTTTCTCCAGAAGGAATTTGATAGGATTCATTCGAGCAATCAAGTGGACCTCATGAGCCAAGAAGTAGTGCTTCAATTTCTGCACTACCCAAACGAGGGCAGCACAGGTTTTCTCCATGACGGTGTACTTCTGCTCACAGGGATTGAGAAGTTTGGACAAGTAATAGGTTGCCCGTTCCTTGCCTTCTTCATCAGCTTGTGCGAGGACGGCTCCCACGGAGTCATCCAAGACTGAGACGTAAAGGATCAGAGGTTTTTCTGGTTTGGGTGGAATGAGAACGGGTGGACTAGCCAGATATTCCTTCAACCCTTCAAAAGCTTTCTGACATTTAGAATTCCAGTGGAATTCTACTCCTGGCTTGGTCAACTCGTAGAGAGGTCTACACCTTTGTGAATGTTGAGAACTGCAACCTCCCGATTAAACCTCGGACTTCCCTCAAATTCTTGGGAGGCGGCATATCCCTGATAGCCTTAGCTTTGTCGGGATCTATCTCGATCCCTCTTTTGCTCACAATGAACCCCAGCAATTTACCTGACGACACACCAAACACACACTTCTTCGGGTTCATTTTCAGTTGGAACTCCCTTGACCTCTGCAAGACCTTAGCCAAAACTTCTGGATGTTCCATCCTGGTCCTTGATTTTACCAATAAGTCATCCACATACACTTCCAGATATATGTGCATCATGTCATGAAATATGGCCATCATCGCTCTTTGGTAAGTAGCTCCAGCATTCTTTAATCCGAACGGCATGACCACGTAACAATATGTTCCCCAAGGGGTAGTGAATGACGTCTTTTCCTGATCCTCTTCTGCCAAACGAATTTGATTGTATCCTGAAAATCCATCCATGAATGAGAGGGTTTCGTAGCCTGCCGTGTTATCAATCAACACATCAATGTGAGGTAAGGGAAAATCATCTTTTGGACACGCGCGGTTAAGGTCCCGGAAGTCGATACAAATCCTGACTTTCCCATCTTTCTTCATGACCGGGACAATGTTCGCCACCCATTGAGGATAAAGAACGACTCTAATGAACCTGGCTTTGTGGAGCTTATCGACCTCTTCTTTCATTTTCAAAGCCATTTGAGGGTGGAAACGCCTTAACCTTTGTTTTACCGAGACGGACCCTGGTTTTAGGGTTAAACGGTGTTCGACCAAGGTTGAATCCAGACCCGGCATATCCTCGTAGCTCCATGCGAACGTGTCCTTATATTCCTTGAGAACCTCAATTAATGCCTCTTCTTCAGAGGGTGGTAGGTTGTCACTTATGAGGATGATCCTAGGGTCTTCCTCAGTTCCCAAGTTGACTTCTTTGGTGGATTCTTCTACGGCGGTTGACGGCTCGTCGAATCTCCTCATTCCACTAGCGTATGCGCCCGCCGCATCCTCATATTCTTCACCCTCATCTTCAGTGGGGCATTCTTCATCGTGATCTCGTAGACTCCATACCCTTCATCAAATGCACAGTCGCCCTCACATTCTATTTCTGGTAGCCGGATGGGATTTTCTAGCAACTGGGGGATGGCAAGGAGGGCTTGACACCTGGCGGCTAAATCCAGAAGGAATCGACGAGGGATCTGCCTACCCTTGGACTTCTTCCTAGGTACTACCCTTGGCCTATCATTCCTAGATTGACTGACAATATTTACAGAAGAAGAGGAAGACGAAGAGGATGGTGTAGAATGTACAGGAGAAGACCCCTCAGAGGAGGGGTAGAAAAGGTCGCTCATCGGACCTTGGACGGGTGGTCCGCAAGGCGGTACGCACCCGTGGGAGATGTAGGAGGTTTCCTCAACGAAGATGTGTTGTTGGGGAGTTTGAAAATTGACGTTTTTTTTTCGTTTTCATTTTTAATGACAAAGCAGTGAAAAGAGATTGGAGGAGAGAGAAAAGTGGTTATGGCTAGAGGATTGTGAGGCTCATAGAGCAGATCATGGTTGAAGACCTGGCGCGGGTTGAAAAGCCCGCGTAGGTATGTAAACAGAGAAGGGGATCTGGGAAGATCATCAGACAATTGTCTGGCCCAGGAAGAAGATATCAGCAAAGGCTGAGACGAGTGGATGGAGAAGATGGCGGCTAATGAGCCGTCGACGGCAATGTTGAGGACGGATGAAGATCCGTCGATGACAGAGTCCTTCTGGCGAGGACGAGGATAGTTTGGAACCTTGGCAAGAGTGGTAATATTCTCTGGTATTCCGGAGATCAATGGCGGTCCTTCAAGTTGCGGAGACGAGAACATCCTTTCCAGTGCAACGGAAATGTCCCGTATGTCGAACCATTTGTTCCACTCACATTCCGGATCTTTGATCTTGCCTCTTTTGGTGATCCTCGGATATTTTTCAGCCAAATATACAGCATGTGATCCCCCATATGCTTCTCGTGGGTAATCTCCCATCTGAACAACGGGCCCTCTGTTGAAGTGGTTTGATAGAGTCCATGTGAGGGGCTTCCAATCCGCCCTGAACGGTCCTTTGAAGCCTAGGCCAAACCTACGGTTCGGCCTAATTTCCTTTGGCGGTTTGAGCATACCCTGTAAATGTGCGCCCAGTCCTTTACCCTGTTGATAGCCGATGTTCCTCATAATCTCCCAACCTTTGGAGTGAAAAGGGAGACATGATATTGCGGTTGTCCTGACCGGCTCCTTTGGTGCTAGTGGAACGTGAGATGAATCACGTACATCCAGTAGTGACAATATGGGCCGATGAGACGGCCAAACAGAGGGCAGAGAGGTGTTGATAGCATCCACTGTGTGAAGGACAGGTGTACTGACCACTTTAATAATTCTCCCATTGTAAGGAAACTTCATGCACTGATGGTTGGTGGAAGGCACAGCGTCCATGGCTTCGATGTAAGGGCGACCCAGTATAGCCTTGAATGTGGGGTCCATGTCGAGGACATGGAATTCCGTGGGAATTGACATGGGGCCTAGTTCTGCCTTCAGAATAATCATCCCCTGCGGCGGCCTTTTGCTATTGTCATAGGCCGTGACCGTGATCGAGGAAGGTCTTATTTGTTCCTCGTCGATCCCACACAACTGAAGAGTGCTCATGGAGATCACATTTATGGACGCACCCGTGTCCACAAGACACGGGTTTATGGATACCCCATTGATTTTTATTGAAATGCACAATGCATATTTCGAGCTTCCTTGGGAGCGAGCTCGTAGTTGTGGAACATGATGGCCGGTTGTGTGTCTGTTGGGGTCAGGACGGTCGAAATCTTCTCCACGGGGAGGTCTTCATTAACCATGACTCTTTGAAGGTACTCCATTAAGGCTGCCTGGTGGGATGTGGATCTTTGAAGAAGCTCCAGGATGGAGATCCGAGCAGGCGTCTTGTCCAAATATTTTAATAGATCATACTGTGTTCCAGGGATAGCTCTTTCTGGTTGTTCTCCATCATCCTTCTCTGGCTGAGATTGCTCAAGATTCTGACTGTTGTGGGGGAAAACCCTGTGGAAAATCCTTCCACTCCGGAGCACCATTGCCTGCGGCTTTTGTACCTCTGTGGGGGTAGCAGTGGGTTTTAACAGAGGTTTGAGGGGTAGTGGTGGAGGAATGGTCGATGAAGCAGGGGTGATGACGGGAGCAGGGATTCTGATGAGGGGTTTGTTAGGTGGAGGCATGGTGAGGTAGAGGGGATATCGCGCGGATTATGAAGGATAAGGGGTCTGGAAGGTGGAGGTGGAGACGAAGTAGAAGTGGGTAGGGCTTGAAGTGGGCAATGATTTTGAGGTGGGCGATGAGTAATGAGTGGTTTTGAAGGCATTAGTGGTGATACGGTGGAGAAAGACGGGGTTATGTATGGTTGACGGATGATAAGGGGTTTAGAAGGCGTAGGGGTAAATGTGGTAGAGGTGGATGGTAAAGTGGGGGAGTGAGAGAAGATGAGAGGGTGTGAAGGCGTAGTGGAGAGTGTCGGTTGATAGGAGATCGGGGTACGGATGAGGGGGCGTAATGGTAGTGGAAATGGTGAAGGCGATACTGACGCGGGTTGATGAGAGAGAGGTGCTACCCGGGCAAGGCAAGGGTGTTGCGTGATGATAGGATTGGCGGTAGAAAGAATGGAGGTACTTTCCTGGTGCCACACCTGCTCTCTCCCGACTTCCGGGAAGGAGGAGATGGGGTTAACCTGATGATTGGGCTGTTGGTGCTCCGGTAATGGATTCTGGATTATGCCCATGTCGGGCTGTTGTTGTGGGGCCTGCTGAGGCTGTTGTTGTTGTTGTGGTTGCTGCTGCTGCTGCTGTTGTAACTGCTGCTGTGGCCTATGAGGAGGTCTCCTAGCCTTAAGAGCGGCGACGTATCGTCTCATTTCATCCCAATCTATTTGATGTTCATCATTCATATCGTGGATGTAATCTTTGAAATGGAAGCAGTAATCTACTGTGTGTCCTGGCTGCCTGTGGTAGACGCAGTATTTGGAGGTATCAACATTTGGGGGCCACACGGGCCTTTCTCTGGGTAGGGCGAGTTGGTTTGATGCCATGAGGGCATTAAAAATGTCTGCTAAGGTTTCTGGCAATGGTGGATAGTAGGCTCTCTTGGGACCGAGCGGCCTCCTTTGTTGCTGTTGGGGACCATAGTTCCCCGGGGGTGGAACTTGGTTGTACTGAAGCGGTGGTTGTTGTTGCTGAGGTTGTGGTTGTTGTTGCTGGGGTTGACGTAATGGAGGCATATTATCCTGGGGTGGATTATTTTGGGGTGGAGGACGAAGAGGGAAAGGACCTGGTTGGAGGGGAAGTCGGGGCATTTGTGGAGGCCTTGGGTTGACCGCATAGTTGGCATTGTTGACCGCACCCACTTGCTCATTTGTCACGACCCCTTCTGTGGCTCCGCCCGGGACACCAGCGCCTGTCTTTCTGACCACTTTGGGCTTCGACGACTCAAACATGTTCATAATGGGGGAGTCTTTTAACTGGGTTTGGATGTATCGGGCCCTTTCATAGAGTTCCTCCATTGTAGTAAGTTTATTCATGGCCAGGACGTGTCTGAACTGTGGGGTTGCATTAGACACAATCATCTTCACTTGTTCGGGCTCAGAGAGGGTATCCCTTATTCTTTCCGCCAGAGACCTCCATCTATCAGCATAGCGGACAAAATCCTCATCGGGCTTCATCTTTTCGGCCACTAGGTCGGTAATGGAGAGTGAGGGACCGACCCTATCCCTATATTTCTGCAAGAACCTTCTCTGGACTATTTCAAAATTCTCGGCCTCGCGGGGCTCTAAGGAATAGAACCACTCAAGCGCGGGACCATCCAATGATCTCCGAAAGAGGTATGCCAGGGACCTCTGATCGTTTTGCCAATAGGAGGATTCATACATGAAATCCTTGAGGTGAATGAAGGGGTTGCCGGTACCATTGTATCTGCGGTACGTGGGCATTTCGGAGGGAGGAAGATGAATGACGGGAAGGATTGGCAAAGCAACCTCCGGGGTGGCTTTCACGTCCACCATCCTTCTCAGATTTTGAAACTGCTCGTCCATGCGATTGAACCTATTGAGGAGCGATTGGGCGAGCTCCTCTGGAGGTGAAGGTGGCACTTGCCACTGGGGGAGAAACTGTCTCCCGGAGACTTGAGGGGGGAACCCGGAATGAGAGGGAGCTGTCGGACCGCCGACAGTTGGCCCTGGCTGAAGCGGTGTGTGGGGAACAACGGGAGTTTGAGATTGTGACGGGAACTGGAATGAGGGTGGTTGTTGGCTCGCTTGTCCTTGAAGCGAGGGAGACTGGATGGCTTGCGCCAATGAAGGAGATGGAATGGCCTGCACGGACTCTTGGAGGGGTGCGATGGCCGGAGTTGATTCCTGGGGCGTGGGGGAAACAGATTTCCCTTTTAGAATGGCCTGGAAGGCCCGGAGCTGTTCAGAGGTAAGCTCCGTGTTGGCGAGGACGCCCAGTAAGGAAGAGATATCCTGCGGTGGGGATGTGTCCCCGGCAATAACCTGCACCTCATGCGAGTGCTCATGAGAAGGACCCGAGTCCATAGCATAGACTCGCGGGTCGGCTGACAAACCACGACTAGGGTGGTTCTCCTCAAAAGACTCGTGAGCCATGCTCACAGTTTTCCAGAACGCAAAAACATACACTAGCAAGCAGGTAGCAGAGATTATCAAACAAGTTGATGCCTTTACGCCCTTTTTTTGTGTTTTGATTTTGATGATTTTTTTGTGTTTTTAGCGAGATCCGAAGTTCACACAAAATGGGGACCCTAGTTTATTTTTGTTTCACCGCCGTGTCAGCTAGGGTCTCTCGTCTCACCACGAATGAAATGACTAACTTCGGGGAACTTCAATGGTACAACCAGCCCAGTGAACGAAGAGGAGATTCTTCGATGTCGGGGACTTACGGAGGTCCCAGTGGAGGAGATTCTAGTCCGTTGAGAGGAATTCTCAAACGGAGAGTCCTTCCTTCACCGGGAAAGGGTGATCCTAAAAAAAATGAAAAAAGGATAGAAAAGAGGGATGGATGCATGCAATGAAATGCTGACAGAGATATGGAGTGGGAAAACAACAGAAATAACAGACATATAATAAACAAACAACCAATCAAAACTGACAGTGCTGCCGTGAGCACAACGGGGGCGCGCGCGGGCGCCAAGGTGGAGAGGCACGGATGGTACCGTACTTGCAAGGGTAGCCGAAAGGAAGCAGTAGAGGTCCCACCGTGATCGCTAATCTGTGAGCGACGTCACGCGGTTCGGGGTGCGAAGAGGACGTGGAGCGCGCGGGCTCCTTCTTTTTGTTTGCTGCAACACAGAAATAAGAGAAAAGAGAAGGGGCCACCACAGGAGATTGCTCCGGCAGGGCGAGCGTGACAAATGCGATATAGCAAGATATGGGGGTTAAACGGCCATAGCGGGAAGTGACTCGCCGCGACCTCGGGGGACGGGAATGGTGCATGAATTAAATAGCAGGAATTGAAACGGCTATTGGGGAAGTGACTCGCCGCGGCCTCGAGAATATGAGCAGATAGGAAGATAGCAGAATATAAAGAGAATATAAAGAGTGGGAAATTAAACGGCCATTGGGGAAGTGACTCGCCGCGGCCTCGAGAATATGAATAGATAAGAATATGACAGATATAAAGAGAATTTAAACGGCCATTGGGGAAGTGACTCGCCGCGGCCTCGAGAACATGAATAGATAAGAATATAACATATAAGAACGGGAATTTAAACGGCCATTGGGGAAGTGACTCGCCGCGGCCTCGAGCATATGAGCAGAATATAACAGAATATAAAGAGAATATAAGAACGGAAATTTAAACGGCCATTGGGGAAGTGACTCGCCGCGGCCTCGAGAACAAGATGTGATCGCCAGGGGCCGAAAGACCCCAAAATGAAGAAAGTGGTCGCACCTACCTCAAGAGCGGGAGATGGCGGGTTGCTTCTTCCTCCCCCTTCGGCCGGCCGACGGAGAGGACTTTCCTTGGGTACCCTTGCAAAACAACGACAAACAAGTAACGAGTGGATTAGAAAGATGAAGGTGTAGTATTCAAATCCTTGCGATAAAAATAACGAAATGATGGTAAGACACACACCTGGTTGGTGTTATCTTTTAAACCCCTCTCGGACTCGAGTAGGAGGAAAATGAGATGATGGATGCAAGAAGTATATAAGAAGAGGCGCCCTTATGAAGGGGGATAGATGATGCGAGATGATGAATGCAAAAGAACTAAGAAGAAAAGGAAAGGATTGGCTTATTGGATGTGCCGATGGTGAAATCCGGCGGAGCTCCGGCAGCGTAGGGATGGCGTGGAAGCGCGGTGGATGAAGACGACCTTCCTCTCGCGAGCGTGGGCACCCGAGAAGCCGGCAGAACCTCCACCTACAAAAGACCCCACGGGTTAGAAAATGACTCCGGTAGCCTCTGGGCTCCGGCAGCCTATCGGATCTCTTCGAAGCTCTCCCAGAACTGAGGGGGTGGGCCTCTATTTATAGGGCTCCGGAGGGTGGAGGCGTCCAGGACCCTGGACACCTCCATCAGGGCCGAACTAATATTTTATTCTATTTTTATTAATTTTTTTGGAATATTTTTGTGGAGGCGTCCAGGGCCCCGGACGCCTCCAACAGGTCCACCGAACACCACCGACGGCCGCACGCGGTTTGACACAACGCGTGGTTTTGTGAGCGGCGCCTCGTGATTCAGAAATGGGCGCGTCCAGGTGGCTGGACGTCTCTATAATTTGGATTTTTTCACACACGACAAACCGTCGTTCGGTGGCCGGCGCCCGTGAGAGAGTTGATGGAGGCGTCCAGGGGCCTGGACGCCTCCAAAAATATATTATTTTTATTTTTGTTGTTTTGTCTTTTATGCCAAGGCTGGCATTTTAATTTTTTATGTTTGTTTTTATGGAGGCGTCCGGGGGCCTGGACGCCTCCATTAATATGTATTTTTTTATTATTTTTTTATCTTTTATGCCAACTGGCACTTTACATATTTTTTATATTTGTTTTTATGGAGGCGTCCAGAGGCCTGGACGCCTCCATTAATATATATTTTTTATTTATTTTTGGGCTTTGAAAAAACAAAAACAAAAATAAAATAAATTTAAAGAATGGGGGCGTCCAGGGGCCTGGACGCCCCCATTAAGACCCACCCGGGTCCTCAGTCGGCTGCCGCCCGGCAGACACCCTTCTTGGTTCCGGAACTCCTGACGCGTCTGACTGGTGTTGATGCCGTCCGAATGCCGTGACGAGACGATTCCAGATGCCGAAAAGGGCGGAAGAAGACTCAAGAAAAGGAAGCACTCAAGTGAATTAAAACGCGTAAGCCGTCGCGGGGCGTTGTATAGTAATATGAGACTTTCTCAGAAGACGTCAAGAATGGCGTGTCTACAATCGCCACCAAGGTTCCAACAACGCCAAAGGATGAAGAAAGGAGAGGAACGTCGTCGTGTACCTTGGAAATATGAAGACTTGATCGCGCTTACTTAAGAACGGGATGCGGGGAACTTGTGGAATCGAACCTCTTCTCCTCCCAGCCGGCTAGATGAAGAAGGCCTCACGTTGTATTCATGCTCTCCTGCGAAACAAAGATGAAACACAAAGGCAAAAACCCATTAGAACATGAAGTGTAGAAATCTGCCCAAAGTGATAAAATAGCATGAATAAAAGGGGTAGAACGCACCGGGGGGAAGGTTTTTAACCCCTGTAGAAGGGTGGAAAAGATAGGTGGGTGTGTTGTGCATGCATGAGATTTGAAATCACGAGATTTGATTGAGAGAATAGAGAGAAATCATTGATGTAAAACGGAGAAAAATACATATGTAGTAGAAAATGCAAAAAACTGTGATGATTTGTGATTTTGAGGAGACTAGAACTAAGAGTGTAGACCATGAAATCAAGCCCAGAAGGATGAAATGAAAAGCCAATACTTCCCTCTTCAAGATAGGGTCGAAGTTGTGAGTCGGAGTTGCAGCATGGCTTCGCCGCACGTCCGGAAAGAGCCCCCCGTCGCGACTGTGAACTGGGCAATTTTTATAGAGTTTTGTAAGAAAGCCTCATCTTCTTATCACGATTCCCGGAGATAGAGTCCAAGATAAATCGAGTTCTCTAGATCAAACTCGAGATAATACTAAGGACAAGAGATAGGAACAAACAGGGATCAATTCGGAGGAGGATTCTAGAAGATATGGCTCTTGGAAGGTAGCCCCGGAGCCTTATCTGCAGAGTTTAGTTGAACTAGGATACTTAAATCCTGATCTTGCGACCCAGCTCCCGAGAGATATAGCCAATGAAAGTTGGAGTTCTATGAACCATCTTTAAGATAATATAAAGGGCTAGAAGTAGGAAAAAACGGGGATGAATTCGGAGTAGAATTCAAGAAGTTATGGACTCTTCAAGAGCGCCACGACGCACAGAAACGTAGCAGAGTCCAACACGAATTAGACTCTTAGGTGTGTGTAACGGTCTATCTTAGGACCGCCAGAGTTATGTAACGGACTAGGGTAGGTCCATCACACTCTGGGGGTTGAACGGGGTGATTTCGGGCAAGTTCCTGTGTAACGCACTCATACAAGGCCGTCACGTGGACTCTAACGGTCTAGGGTAGGACCGCCACATTCTGGGTGTTGAACAGGGTGTTTCGGGTAAGTTTCGGTGTGATGGTCTATCGTAGGACCGTCACACTGATGTAACGCACCTGTATAGGGCCGTCACATTGATGGAGGCAGATTCTGGGCAGACTACGTGAGACTTCAGAAATTGAAGCGTATCTCTCAAACAGGGCAGACCTAGCGAAAGTGGTAGAAGAAGAAATTGTAGATAACTGAGAGAGGAAGAACTTTTATGAAGAAAAAAATTTGAGAAAATGATCATAAGATGGAGAAAACGGGGCTGGAAGAGAGATGAAAAATTTGGAATGTTGGTGAATAGCATAGCACGCCGGAAAATGTGAATAGCTCACAATCGAGGCAGAACTGGCCAATGGCGTAGAAGAAGAAGTTGTAGATCTTTGAAAGATGAACAACTTTGATGAAGACAACGTTTTAAGAAGAGGAACATAAGGAGATAAAAAAAGACCACTTTCAGGACCGTGCAGTGAGAGAGAGCCGATTACTTGAGGGAAGCCGGCCTAAATGGGCCGTAAGTTGACTTGGAAGCTGGAATTTGATAAGATAAGCTCCAGGGCTCTAAGAAATCATGATCTCCAAGACTCAAAGGATATGAAATGGTAAAAATGGGCTCAAAATCTATCCAAGGAAGCTCCAAAATAATTGCTAATTCGGGACATCAAAAATGATGAATAAGAGAAATGACACAACTTGTGGGCTAAAACGGGTGTCAACAGATGCCCCTCCTTGATGTCCGCTTTGCAAGGGAATGAGCGAAAGCGACACGAAGGAGAAATGGAATAGAAAGGAGATGGAGCGAAAGCGATAGCGACGTGAAATGGAGATGAAGCGGAGATGAAGCGGAGAGAACTGATAAGCGGGCATCAAGGCAAAAAGACACCCGTCATAACCAACAAGCGACAAGAATTCTTCCAAAAATGCCGAACTAATCACAAGGCATGGATGACGCGGATGAGACATGTCTGGAGAACTAACTAAGGGAAAGGAAACACGACTAGCCTCATTGGGGACACAATCCACGGACAATGAGTGGGTCGGAAAGAACACAGCGTAAGAGCTGGAAAAGGAGAGATAACACTAAGAAAAAATCCAGACAGGAATCACGCTGGCCAACCAAACCAAGCGGCAAGATCAGAGAAATCGTTTGAATTCAGAGTGGAATGAAGAATCTCTTACCCAAGAGAGTTGAGGTGTAATCAACCATTGCTGAGGAGAAATCCTTGAACGGATCACAAGACGTGAATGCTCAAAATGACATGATGCATGCTGGGCTAAAATAAATAAATCATTAAAACAAATGCAAAGAAAGATAAAATAGAAAGTACTCAAGGATAATATTGCTAGACCGAGCAAAATGGGGTCAAGAGTCTTCTTGCAACCACGGCGTGCGAGATAGAGTCTATCGTCCCCCACTCGACTCAACCGAGCGGCCTATCCAACGATTAACTATATGCTCCTAGATCATCATCGTTTTTGTTAAAGGGGAACATCAGATCCCAGAACACACGGACAACCAGCCGGTCCTTGAGAGGTTATAGTAAGGTAGATACCATATAGTAATGCAACAATGAGAAGGGATAGAGAGCCATACCTGACTTACCTGTGCAGGCGACACGGCATTTTTTGGAATTTTTGATTTCTACTTTTTATGGATTTTCATCATAAGACAACAACCACATGACATGACATGATGTGAACATGAACGAATATGAACGAGCATGACATGAACATAACATAATAAGAGAAATATGAACAAAACATGGCACAACATAACATAACGAAGATGGATGAAACATAACAAACAAACAAATGGCAAGCATGCATGCGACTAAAGGCACGGTGGGACAAGACAACATGTGCATACGGTGGGACAGCACACACGGTGGTGTAAGGACATGGTGGGATAAAGACACGTGGGATGACAATACCACGGAGGACAAAGACACGAGTGATGTATGACACGGCGGGATAGGGACACGTGTGAGGAATGACACGACGGGACAAAAGATACGACCAACATTAGAGGACATAGACACATATGACAAGGACACAACGGGACAAAAGACATGGAGGACTATAGACATGATAAAGACAACAAACACATCCTTCAATCAAAGCCCAAGATCAGATGAAGCGGAACCGCCAAGTTCAAAATCGTGAGATATTGCCCACTCATGGGGACATGATTAAGCAGATAAGCGAAAGTTGAGAAGGCCATGAGCTTCAGAATAGATATTTAAGAGATGAGAATAGATCGAAGAATATGAGCAGGAGGCAGAGCGAAAAGATAGAGCAAGGAAAGCTTGAACCTGCAACCTGTAGCCTGCACACTTAGCAAACAGATTACGTATCTGTCCTCAAGATAAAATAAAAGGAACAAAAGAGAAGTACTTTTGGATTTTTATTTTTCTGATTTTTTTTTTGCCATAATCAAATTTTTGGGATTTTTGACATATTTGATTTTTTTTGAATTTTGACATATTTGATTTTTTTTTGAGAATTTTGACATATTTATTTTTTTTGGATTTTGACAATATCTCATTTTTTTTAGATTTTTTACAATATCTCATTTTTTTAGATTTTTGACAATATCTCATTTTTTTTGGATTTTTGAATAGTAATCCGCAGCACCCAAAGACAGGCTCGAACTACTGGCCAGGGATCGCCGTCCCTCCCCTGTCATTAAGGACTTCCCTTGAGCAGCGCGTGCATGTGAGGGTGGCTTACCACAACTAGCTGCCTCTAAAGAACGGTGCCCCTACTAAGGCCATACCCGGGATACAACCCAGCCTAAGAGGGAGAAGCAGAAGAAAAATTAGAGACAAGCTTTATGCAGGATGGGAGATATCAGGACTTGACTTCCTTTCAGGGCACTACCCCTCAAAGAGTAGGTCTGTTGCGCCGGGACTTTTTGTCTTTGATTTTGAGACCCAGATTTATCAGGCACGCATGGGACCGGGCTCAAGACGTCCAGCGGGAAACTGTACTGCCACTCTTATCATGCCTTTTATTCATAATTTTGCATTGATTCATATATGATCTTCATTTGACAGCCCTTATTGGCTAGATATTGCATGAAAGCTCACTTTTGAGGGTCAAGACTGCCCCTATTTGAGACCTTTCTCGTATTAGGGAGCGCATAGGTTGGTCATCTTATCCATCAATCTCTTGCCCCTGCACTTGGCCGAGCAGAGAAGAGAAAAAGGTCTTTGTCCATACCCATGGTATGGCCAAAGCAGCAACGGTGTGTCTCAGAGAGATCGGCTATGGTTTGCCGTGTAGTGTGTGAAAAAACCCATACTCAAAGGTCACCCTCAACGATCGGGGAAAGAACTAGACTCCCAGCACGGAGCTATCACCGGCCTAAGAATGCTGCAGAAGCGAACTCATTTTGACATTTTTAAGCAAACTCTAAAAGTCACTCAAACCATGTGAGGAACCAACATTTATCTTAACAATGTGTAGGAGTAAATAAGTGATAATAATAGCATGTTCTTTGCACAAAATAAAGATAGCTTGCAAATCCACGGAACGAAACTAGCATCCTGAAGCAATTGTGATCATCGAGCTTCGCGCAGCACGAGCTTCATATTCCTTGCTTGACAGGACGAAAGGGAGAGGATAGCAAAGGATCAAAGATTCCTCTACATGGAGGAGCGGCAGACATGACACTGGACGAAGAAGGATAAAAAGGAAGAGAGGCGAGGGCTAGAACTCCCTCATTAAGGCGTAGAGACCTTGATAACAAGGAACCAATTACAGAAGAAACCAGATTAGCCGAGATCAAGGCAGGCTAAAGCCTCGAAAACAGCAAGAGAAAGGGCAATGACCCTGAAAGGGTGAGGATGAATGAGTAGAAAGATGAGAAGAAGAATCATCCGACGTGGTCGGAGAAGAGGGACGAGAATCATCCGACAGTGCTGGAGAAGGAGAATGGGAGACACCCGACAAGGTCGGGGAATAAGAAGGAGAACTCGGAGATACCGGAGGAGAAGAATCAGAGGAGGATATAGGCTGCGGCCGACAATGGTGAGGAGATGGAATGTTCGGAGGTTCCGGATGGGAAAAGGAAGAACGAGGATTCGCGGATTTGCGATAGGAGGAGAGAATTGTGGAGGGAGAATTAGGAGAGGGCAGATACACCACCCAAGGGTGGGAACCGAGCAGAAGAAATGACGAGTGAAAGGAAGAAGAAGGAAGAGAAATGGACCCCTGAGTGCACAACTGACGGCCCTTAAACTTACGTTGTCGCCTCTTCTTAGCTGATACTTCTTGAACATGGACTCGCCTAGCGCGGACTCGGACCTTCGACCTTCTTAATCTGTAATACCTTCTCAGATAACGGGTCCACCTGACAGATGGCCTGGCCAGGTCATGAATATGCAGCTTCATCAGGGCAGTTGCCCCTAGACACCCAGTGCTAACAACAGTAGATGGACATTCTTGAACAACTAACTCCTCATAATGTTGAATATCATAAAACCATGAAGTCGTGTTACTTGGCACAAGTAGCATTAGATTTGGTAGCTCCACTCGGTAATCAGACTTGAAGCGTAACTCCCTTGCTAGAAGAGACGGGTGCAGCTGAGGGAGAGTAATACACGGCGTTGACATGGCCGGCTTGCTAATAAACTGAGGAAGATTGCATAACAAGTGCAGAATATCCCCAAAAAATGTAGAAGATACGGCCAATTGCCCCTCGAATATAGAACCCATAATCTGCTTGGCGGCCGTATGCGTTAGCACAACACGGGTAGAGAACCCTTCTTGGCCAGTGAACTGAACATCAATCGAGTGAGGAGTAATAACAGCATCAATAGTGAACTCTCCGGCGAGCAATGAGATTGCCACCAGCCTCGCTCGAGAAGAAACTGGCATCAACTGAAGGGAACTCTTCTTAGCAACTGTCATCTTTGAAAGTGTAGGCACATTGTCCCCAAAATAACCAGGGACTAGGACACAGATCGGCATCCAACAGGTAAAATCCTGAATCTTGAATTGCACGGCCGGCACTGAATCATCTTGACTTGGCTTATTGTCTCCCTGGGGATTAGACCCGAGGGGCACCAAAGGAAACGCACACCCGCTCCGTGGGGTGGAAGTGGTTGGAGAAGTAAAGGGAATATATTTGGGTGGAACATGTGAAGGTTTGGAAGGCATGGAGGCTCCAACGGGAGTGGTAATGGAAAGTGAAGGCGCAGGCGATGTGGCAATGATAGGCTCAGGTGGCAACAAAGGTGAAGGTGAAGGCGTGGCTGAGGGTAAAGGTAAAGGAGAAGGTTTGGCTTGCTCAGGCTCGGGCAAAGGTGATGGCAGAGATGGAGGCGAGGGTGGATATGGAGGTGGTGATGGCAATGGAGATGGAGATGATGGTGATGGCAATGGAGATGGTGAGAATAGTGATGAAGGCGATGGGGGTAGTGGACATGGAGGTGGAGAGGGTGAAGAGGGAGGTTGTGGTGTCCACCGTCGACGTGTCGACACAATGCGTCGAGCGGTGTTAGGGATAGAAGTAGTGGTAGTGGCGGTGGGGGAAGAAGGGGAGGCACTATCCTGAGCGGAGGCTTGGGTTTGTGGAGGTTGCGGAGATTGGATAGGAGATGGCAGAGGTAACTAAGTAGGTGATGGAGCGGTTGCATTGCTAGATAAAGAACCACAGGGGTGCCCCTGGTCTTGAAGTAACGGAGACAGCTGCCCAGGATGAACTTCTTGCTGCTGCTGTTGGCTGCGGAGATGTAAAATGACTTTATGCATAGCGGCCCAATCAATCCTTTTCTTAGCTTCCAGGTCATAAACATAATCCTGGAACTCGGGACAATCCTCAACAAAATGACCCTGTTGGCGGTGAAAATCACAGAACTGAAGCATATCCCCGACCGCGGGTCGGCAAGGCACAACCGGAGAGAGCGGCAACGTGTGAGTGGCCATCAAAGCCCTAAAAATGTTGATAAAGCACTCCGGCAATGGAGGACAAGGAGCCCGCTTCGGGCATGGTGAATGCTGAGGGATATGTGATGGAGATGGTTGTGGAGACGGAAGTGGAGGTTGCGTAGGCAATAGTGTGTGGCTAGTGGTGGAGAGATTTGGTGAAGGCATATGTGGAACGGAGTGGGGAGGTATGTAGATGGCATCCACCTACTCGGGATGTGGTGTTCCCTTGACTGAAAGTGGAGATGGAGACGGGTATGTGGACACGGGAGGCTGACTCATGGAAGGTTGATATGCGGAGGCGTATGGGTACGTAGAGGCGGGAGGTTGGCTCGTGGAGGGATATGTGGCGGAAGGCTGACTCATGGCGGGCCGGCTCATGGGAGCGTAGGATTGGCACGTGGAGGGTGAAGGTTGATATGTGGAGGTGGATGGTGGAGACTCGGGGTCAAGGGAATCTTGGATTTATTGGCGAATGAAGCGGGCTCGGCTGTATAATTGTTGCTAGGAGGTGATGTCGTTGAGGGCTAAGATGAACCGATACTCGGGCACGGCATTGGATATCAGCATCTTGATTTGCTCTCCCTCCGGTATGTGCCCCGGGACCTACGCGGCAAGGTGATGCCAACGATCGGCAAAGGTAGAGAATTCCTCTTCGGGCTTCATCATCTCATGGGCCAGATCCACAATAGAGTACTTGGGCCCAACCTGGCCTTGAAACTGCTAAAGAAATTTCCCTTGCACAGCTTAAAAATTCATGACTTGCTCTTGCGGAAGAGAGAAGAACCAATCCCGAGCCGGGCCTTCCAATGATAGATCAAACAGATAAGCCATCAAGTGTTGGTCATGTCGAAATTGGGCTGACTCATAAACAAACTCCTTCAAGTGCACATACGGGTCACCGACTCCACTATAACGGTGATATGTGGGAATTTGTGATGGAGGTGGGAGCCGAAGACCTTGGAAAGCGAACGGAACACCTAAAGAGGATTTGGGATCGATCCGACGTTGAAGCTCATCAAGCTGGCGTTGGGTTTGAGCAATCATCTCCTGGGAAGGGAGAGATCGAGAAGAATATGGGCCAGCTTGAGCAAGAGGATGTGAATTAGGACCAGGAGCATGGTATTGGGCCGGATAAGAGGATCCGGGCTGAGAAGAAGAAGGGCCCATTCCAAGAATGGAAGGATATGTGGGCCTGGAAGAAGCATGAGCATAAGGACCCATTGGACTGGCAGCAACATGGGCAAAAGGATGAGGCCCATTAAGAGAATAAGTCCCATTAGAAATCGGGCCAGTAGCATATGAAGGAGAAGAAAGAGGCCCATGAACAGAAGATGGCCCATTATGAGAAGAAGGCCCATTAAGATGAGACGTAATGATGTGTTGGGCCTGGGCCGGGTCCATTTGACGAACAAGGCTTGAAAGATGGGCCATGAGATTAGCCTATTCCTCGGATGGATCAGAAGGACCACGGGAAGATGGGCCCGCGTGAGAAGAGGATTCCACGCGGGAATAAGAAGAAGATTGGAAGAAGAATGATACAAGCGGTTAGAATACTGCTCCATGAGGGCAAATGGAGACTTAATACAAGGATATCAAGGAGAATACAAGTGGGGAAGCAATGGCTTAATGGGCTCGAGACAAGAGGGGACTGACCTACTAATGGACAACGGATCAGGGACAATGGACTAGATAATGGACACATAAAATGGGCTAAGCTAAATGGGCCTAACAGCAACAAACATATGGATGATGAAGAATGCAACACAAAAACCACTAATGGGCTTGGACAAGCCCAAACAACACAAACAATGCAATGTGAGAGTTTTCACCCAAGTCAAACAAGTTAATATGATGGGAAATCTTTTAGGGGTTTTAATAGACCTTTTAATGATTTGAATTAGGAAAATTTCCCTTAATATAAGAATCCTATGGGAATAAGGTCCAAACTTTGTGTTGACTAAGGTTAACTCCCTCACACGTATGCAAATGCAAGCCTAAGGTGTGGAAAGGTAAAACCGGCCCGGTGTCCGTGTGGGAATCCACGGCTCACGGGGACTTATGGAGGTCCCGGATAAGATCACATAGTCGACTCCAAGGAATATGGAGACGAGAGGATCACTTACCAAGGTAGGAAATGGAACTATGATATGCGATGTATGGCCCTATGTGCACCGGAGTGCATGCAAATTCTAGCTTAAAACTAGAAAATCAAGATAAAATTAAACCATGCAAACATGATCCAACTAAGCCAAATAGTATATGGATGGAAAGACAATACAAAGGTCTGCACAATGGGCCCAAGAACAGATCAATCTGACCCTGGGAGGTCAATCAAATCACTGAGCAAAGATGCCCCCGTGACCCTATGCGCAGACCACATGCAGATTTTATGGACAAAATGCTAAAATGATGACAATTTTTAAATAAGCGAATGAGACCCAAATGATGCAAATAAGCTATGTATGGAAAGATAATATAAAGGACTAACCAATGGAACAAAAATCACTGCAATCAGACGTCGGGAAGGCAGTCAAATCACTGAGTAAAGATGTACCTGTGAACCTGTCCCAGAGCCTGCCTACAGAACTTATGCATAAAACTCAAAAAGTTGGACAATATTAGAATATGCAAATGTTAAACAAATGATGAACATGATATATGGATGGAAAGACAATACAAATGGCTATCCAACGGAAGAAGAATCAGCTCGATCGGACTCCGGGATCAAAAGTTATGCCCCGACGAACATGGCCCTGTGACCATGCGCTCAGGACTGCCAGAAGCTGTAACGGTCTACCAAATATCGTTACATGAATGTGACGGTCTACTATAGGACCGTCACACTACCAGAGCCCTTAAAATATCAAAAATAGTGGGACAATGGAGGAAATATCACCTAAACATGAACATGCACCCACCCAACCTACAAAAGAGCATGAAAACAAGCGTGATGGGCATTGGTGTCCCACCGTGATCGCCAAAAAAATTGTAGATTTATTTTTTTAATTAGATTCCTATCACGCCCCCTTTAAATACATACATGCATAAACATGTGAATCAAAGACAAAGGGGATGAAAGGATGAGAAATACTAACCGTGATCGCCACCAAGGTTCCAACAACGCCAAAGGATGAAGAAAGGAGAGGAACGGCGTCGTGTACCTTGGAAATATGAAGACTTGATCGCGCTTACTTAAGAACGGGATGCAGGGAACTTGTGGAATCGAACCTCTTCTCCTCCCCAGCCGGCTAGATGAAGAAGGCCTCACGTTGTATTCATGTTCTCCTGCGAAACAAAGATGAAACACAAAGGTAAAAACCCATTAGAACATGAAGTGTAGAAATCTGCCCAAAGTGATAAAATAGAATGAATAAAAGGGGGAAAATGCACCGGGGGAAGGTTTTTAGCCCATGTAGAAGGGTGGAAAAGATAGGTGGGTGTGTTGTGCATGCATGAGATTTGAAATCACGAGATTTGATTGAGAGAATAGAGAGAAATCATTGATGCAAAACGGAGAAAAACACATATGTAGCAGAAAATGCAGAAAACTGTGATGATTTGTGATTTTGAGGAGACTAGAACTAAGAGTGCAGACCATGAAATCAAGCCCAGAAGGATGGAATGAAAAGCCAATACTTCCCTCTTCAAGATAGGGTCAAAGTTGTGAGTCGGAGTTGCAGCATGGCTTCGCCCCACGTCCGGAAAGAGCCCCCCGTCGCGATTGTGAACTGGGCAATTTTTATAGAGTTTTGTAAGAAAGCCTCATCTTCTTATCACGATTCCTAGAGATAGAGTCCAAGATAAATCGAGTTCTCTAGATCAAACTCGAGATAATACTAAGGACAAGAGATAGGAACAAACAGGGATCAATTCGGAGGAGGATTCTAGAAGATATGGCTCTTGGAAGGTAGCCCCGGAGCCTTATCTGCAGAGTTTTAGTTGAACTAGGATACTTAAATCCTGATCTTGCGACCCAGATCCCGAGAGATATAGCCAATGAAATTTGGAGTTCTATGAACCAAATTCAAGATAATATAAAGGGCTAGAAGTAGGAAAAAACGGGGATTAATTCGGAGTAGAATTCAAGAAGTTATGGACTCTTCAAGAGGGCCACGATGCACAGAAACGGAGCAGAGTCCAACACGAGACTCTCAGGTGTGTGTAACGGTCTATTTTAGGACCGTCAGAGTTATGTAACGGACTAGGGTAGGTCCGTCACACTCTGGGGGTTGAACAGGGCGATTTCGGGCAAGTTCCTGTGTAACGCACTCATACTAGGCCGTCACATGGACTCTAACGGTCTAGGGTAGGACAACCACATTCTGGGTGTTGAACAGGGTGTTTCAGGTAAGTTTCGGTGTGACGGTCTATCGTAGGACCGTCACACTGATGTAACGCACCTGTATAGGGCCGTCACATTGATGGAGGCAGATTCTGGGCAGACTATGCGAGACTTCAGAAATTGAAGCGTATCTCTCAAACGGGGCAGAACTAGCGAAAGTGGTAGAAGAAGAAATTGTAGATAACGAAGAGAGGAAGAACTTTCATGAAGAAATAAATTTGAGAAAATGATCATAAGATGGAGAAAACGGGGCTGGAAGAGAGATGAAAAATCTGGAATGTTGGTGAATAGCATAGCACGCCGGAAAATGTGAATAGATCACAATCGAGGCAGAACTGGCCAATGGCGTAGATTAAGAAGTTATAGATCTTTGAAAGATGAACAACTTTGATGAAGACAACGTTTTAAGAAGAGGAACATAAGGAGATAAAAAAGGATCACTTTCAGGACCGTGTAGTGAGAGAGAGCCGATTACTTGAGGGAAGCCGGCCTAAATGGGCCGTGAGTTGACTTGGAAGCTGGAATTTGATAAGATAGGCTCCAGGACTCTAAGAAATCATGATCTCCAAGACTCAAAGGATATGAAATGGTAAAAATGGGATCAAAATCTATCCAAGGAAGCTCCAAAACAATGGCTAATTCGGGACATCAAAAATGATGAATAAGAGAAATGACACAACTTGTGGGCTAAAACGGGTGTCAACACTCGGGTTAAGAACACTTGAGACAATAGCGGTCATGACTGGACCGTTTATTGGAAATAGCGGTCGTTTACTTGACCGTTTCTATACAGTAGCGGTCAGTGTTGGACCAATTATTGACAGAGTCGATGCATGAAGAAAGGGAGTGTCGACGCAGTGAAATCTCTGGAACCTTGCGGTCATGGCAGGTCCGCTAGGTGTCTTTGGCGGTCAACTAAATGGCCGCTACTAGACTCTTGTGGTGTAATGGATGGCCGCTAAGATCCAGAACATAGAAAACGCCGATACAGTACTTTCTAGATAATTGGGCTTTGAGAGTACAACTAGCTCGGCGTCCTAGTGGGAATCCCAGGCTCACGGAGACTTACAGAGGCCTTGAAACAAGATCACCTAGTCCGGTGGAAGGAATATCCAACAGAGAGGATCACGAGTCTAAGATTATGTGCTTATAAGTGCAAAGTGTATCTAATGGCCACGCACTGAGGTACGTACCATGTACTTAACAAAAGACTGTAGATGAGAAAGGATCATGGTAAAACATCGATCAAATGAAACTTATACAAGACCATGAAGTAAAAATATGATCATTAGTACAAGAATATAAGTTTTGGCATGAAAGTAGCATAGGCAAAAAAATAAGCATTAAACCTTGTTGGACATGCCATGTATCAAGGATGATGTACAATATAACAAATATTGCGAATATAAAGTCAAAATTAGGAATAAAACCTATTTACCTAGGTTTAACATATAGTTATTTTGGTCAATATGTAATCTATTTAGAGTTAACAGGTTGCAGAGAATAGTGGTCAGGGGAGGACTGCATGCAGGCGTTTAGTGGTCTATTGCAGGGCCGCTAAACACATGTGGCGGTCTAAAAGAGACCGTTTCTTTCCTGTAGCAGACATGGTTAAAAATCAAAGAACAAGCCTAATCCAAGGCAATTAGATGTATGAAAAAATATGCCAACAGGTAAATAAGGCCTGATACAACCATATTAAAACATGGAGATACATGGGGGTGCATAATTTTAAGCCAAAGTTATAACTTTTCTCTTAAGGTGTAATGGTAAGCATGCAGACTTAACCTATGTTCGCAGTAATGATAAAACATAAAATATAACTCGTAGAAAGCATGAAACGGAATGAAACAATATGGCTTTTATTCCTAACATGTTGATTTAGCCTTTTCATAAGATAACCTACCTTTGATTTGATCCTTAGACTTTGGATTTTTGACTGGAAGTAGGCCCTAATTCCTACACATCCTGTGACAAACCAGCAACTTCCCGCCCCCTATCTTCTGATTCTCTTGACCTAAATACGTGAAAATTGGAGGGTATGTAGGAGATAGAAAGGGGAATAAAAAGTTCTAAAGCCACAATTTAAACTAACCTCATTTAGGGCTTCTACTCTCCTGTTCTTCACTGGACCGGTACACTGGTTCCTGCACCGCTTGCAGCGAAACAGCAACTTTGGGGGCTTCTATCTTCTCAAAGACTTGACCTCCAAGCATGAAAATTTGGGGAAAGTTAGACCATATTAAGAGGAACAAAATTCTTAAAAGGTCTACCCTGAGTCAGAGCCTCCTTACCTTTGAAAAATGCGATCCAACATTAGGGTTCGTATAGGTCAAACTTAGGGTCTATTTACAGGGTTTTGAATTAGGGCTGAGGATTTGATCGAATTGGGAGTCTTAATTAGGTGTAGGATTGATCCTCAAGAGTCATAGACATGTTTACATATCCACCTACTTTGATCTATGGGGATTTGGATGCCAAAGATCCAAGCTTTCTATATTTCTTCCACTTACGGAATCAAAAGGACTTAGCGGTCATGGTGGGACCGCTAGGCTGACTTGACGATCTCGCGATAGACCGCCAATTCACGTAAAATTTGACAAATTTGGATTTTCTTATTATCTCTTATTTATCTCCTAATTGGTGTATATATCCTATTTTAAAACCATAAATTACCAGATTTACGTTTCTATTAATGGGCTTAGGTCTAAAGGTCTTGGAATTGGGTCTTTGGACCCATTTGAGTTGGGCTTAATCCTTTGGTTAATATAGGGCCTTTAAATGGATTTAAATAACACCCTAATTCCTTCTTAATAGCCCATTAAGCCTTTTAATTGCTTAGTAACTAGATTTTATCTCAGAAAATTCCTAGAAAATTCTTGGGCGTTGCACCCTCCCCAACTTAAATGAATTTGGTCCCCAAATTCAATACGTATGATTGTTAAGGAGAGAGTACTTACAATTGAATTGTTATGGGAATCGTTTACGTATTGGTTCTTCCGTTTCCCATGTCACCTCGTATGGCCAAGATTTGTTCCATTGGACTTTGACCATAGGAATAATTTTACTCCAAAGTTGACGTACTTCTTGAGCATGGATACATGAAATACGTCATGGATGCCAGACAATTGTGGAGGCAATGCTAGTCGATAAGCCATCTCGCCCACCTTTTCAAGAATTTCGAAGGGGTCGATAAATCTTGGAGTGAGCTTGCCTTTAATGCCTAACCTTCGAACGCCTCGACCCGAAGAAACCTTGAGAAACACATGGTCTCCTACATGGAACTCCAGATCATGCCTTCGATTATTAGCATATGATTTCTGTCTATCTTGTGCCACATGGAGTCTTTCTCGAATAAGCTTTATCTTTTCGGTAGTATCTCGAATGATTTCTCGGCCTAGAACTTACCTTTCTCCAACTTCATTCCAGCATATTGGTGAGCGGCAACCTCTTCCATATAGTGTCTCGAATGGCGCCATTTGAATGCTATCTTGGTAGCTATTATTGTACGCAAATTCCACTAGAGTTAAATGATCGTGCCAACTCTCACCGAAATCGATAACACATGCCCTGAGCATATCTTCCACTACCTGATTTATCCTTTCAGTTTGACCATCCGTTTAGGGATGGAAAGTAGTGCTGAAATTGAGTCGGGTCCCCAATGAATGTTGTAGATGTTGTGTCTCTATGGTTTTGATGATGTCAATATTCATAAGTCATTTTTTGTTAATGGTATTAATGACTTGTTGTTGTGTTTAATCAAATGAACATTTGACTTGCTATTGTGTTTAATCAAATGAACATTTCTGATGGTGATTGCTCTGGAAAAAGCCTTGAAGCATTCTGTTCATCATGGATTAAGGTCTTTGCTTCATTTGCTTTATGTGTTCATCTGTCATGGTTTATGTGTTCAGAGTCTGCACTGCACACTGGTTTATAGCATGTTCGAGAATTCAGCAAGTCTATACATTGCTTCTAGCATGCACACACACACCATAGTCTATACATTGTTATATGCAGAGTCTGTACATTCATTTGGCATGTCTATACATCGCCCTAGGTTGCATTATCAAGTCTATACATCCGACCGTCTTACTTAGCATCTTTGTGCATGTTACACACTCGCAAGTCTGCACATTGTGGCACGCAGAGTCTGCACAATGCTTTGTCAGCAAGTCTACACATTGCTATAGCACGCATGCAAAGTCTAGACAGTCATGAGTAAGTCTATACAACGTCTTATGCTGTGTCTCTGTCAAGTATGTACATCGTGCATCTATTGATTCGAAGTCCATACATTGCCTTGCTTAATGCAAAGTTTGTACATCGGACTAAGTCTGCATCGGCTGAGTCTATACATCGTCCGTCTCACTTAGCGTCTTCTCGCTTTCACGCTAAGTCCATGTATTGCATTTGGGCATCAAAGTCTTTACACGCTGTCAAAGTCTATACAGCATGTGCACGCATTCAAGTCCATACATTATCTCGCACAGTTCATCCTAAGTCTGAACATTGTCTTTGCTGCACGCATGACTAAGTCTGTACATAGTCTACACATCAAGTCAGTACAGCCCGTGGTCGCAAGACCAAGTCTGTACATCGTCTGCTGCATGCATTACTTCAAGTGTGTATAGCCAATGCATTCCTTGATATTAAGTCTAGACATTGCATGCTACAAAGTATACACATCATGTTTGCACTAAGTCTGTACATTATCTGTGCATTCACTTGTCTGGTTGCATGAGACACTAAGTCTGTACATGGTCTTGGCATATGCATTCATAAAGTCTATACATCCATCAGTTGATAGTTGGCCTAGTCTATACATTGTAAGACCAAGTCTGTACAACCTTGTGCATGCATCATCTCATGCATCATCTCTCTCGAAGTCTGTACAACGTTGGCCTACAGTGCATCATCTCTTAAAGTCTGTACATTGTCCAGCGTCTCACTCAGCGTCTAAGTGAGTGTGAACATTGCATTGCTAAGTCTATACAATGCATCGTCTCATGCAGCGTCTCTATGTGCAAGTCTATACATTGTCTAGCTTGGCATCACACAAAGTCTATACATCGCTGCATCACTCACGTACAAAGTCTGTACACTGGTGTCGTCGTCTGCGTGATCAAGTCTATACAGACTTAACGAAAGCTTAGCAAGTCTGTACACTGGCATCGTTTTGCATGCACGCATACACTAAGTCTACACACAGCTCGCACACAGAAGTCTGGACATTCCTTTCTCATATGCATTCAGAACTTCACGCCATCAAGTCTGTACATTGCATCGTTTGTTCATGCATTGTCTCAACAAGTCTGTACACTCGTCCATTGCTTCACCCGACCAACTCTGTACAGCCATGCACTGCCTTGCTTGCATGAATGAAGCCTGTACAGGGTCTTACTAACTTTAGCTGATATTGTCTTCTACTGATTATCTGACAGGACTGCTAGATGAGGGAATGAAGACTGGCACGTGATCCGAGATTGGCACCTGGCACGTGATCCAAGGTGTACTCTGGACAAAGAGGGCAGAAGCCCTACACACGCCCTAGCTTCTGCTGATATAAATAGAAGCGATCGAGCAAGAGAGATCAAGTGAGAAGAGATCGAGACAGAAGGAGAGAGCAGCAGAGAGGCAGAGAGCAGAAGAAGAAGAAGAGTGAAGATAGACTGAGAGCTCGTGAAGAAGAAGAAAGAGAGAGAGAGAGATAGAGAGTTAGAGAAGAAGAAGGGAAACTGCTTGAAGATCTATTCCTGCTGGACCGTGGATCAAATCCAGGCCAATCAGCTCCGTTGAGAGCCAAATTTGTGCTTCATTGTTTACAGCTTGTAGTCGCTGTGTTTTTTCTTGTGTTTATTTTTTATTTTGTTCTTTCCATCTGTTCACCTTGTCCTTCCGATTCCCTTGTTTGGGATTGGGGTTCCTCCTGGGTTTCAGGAGAAGGGAGACTTGTTCTCCGGTTTGCTAGTGACTGTGTGTCACTAGTGGTTCCCTCTGGTGTGGAGGAAGAGAGGTTTGTGACCTCTGGTTTGCAAGTGAATTGGAGTCACTCGTGGGTTCCCTCTGGGCTTCATAGGAAGAGAGATCTGTGATCTCTGGTTTGCCAGTGACGGGCTGTCACTAGCAGGGTCCCTCCGGTTTGGAGGAAGGGAGATTCGTCTCCGGTTCTGATCTTGTGGGTAGCAAGATCAGGTGTCAAGCTTCTGTGGGTTGTAGAGCTTGGGTTGAGGGATTTGTCTCTCTTGGTTTGTCAAGCTGTTAGGCAGCACTTGTTGTTGACTGAGTCTGCGGTTCTAGCGTTAGCTAGTGGAAGCCTCACTTCGGTTTGGAGTGAGGGGTGGATGTAGGTCTGTGGACCGAACCACCTAAAAAAGTATCTGTGCCGTGGTTTGGCTTATGCGGTTGCTCCTTGTCTTCTATCTCCCCTTCACAGGTTATGCATGGTTGATTTGTTGTGATTACCTTGGGAGCTTATATGATTGTGAAGTGTTTGTTCTTTTGCTCAGAAGAATTAGAACTCATTTGTGAGTCTGAGTTTCTCTGTCCACGGTTGTGATAAGAGAGCAGTTCAGTTGATTTCTATCTAATTATCTCTGATTGGTTTTAATCTGGGCATTTTTGAAGAGGGATACATTCACCCCCCTCTGTATCCATCGCACCGATCCTATCATTTGGTATCAGAGCGGGTGTCTGCATAGTAGGTCCAGCGACCTGCAGATTCGACCCTACAGTTTTCGGTGCTATTTCGCTTTGGTGCATTCTTATCGATTGCTTTGTGCGTTGAATATATTTGCTATCTGTTTCAATGGCTCATCCATCCGTCTTTAGTGGTTCTGATTTCAACCAGTGGCACAGTGCTTTCCATGTTCATGTTAAATCTGTTGATCCAGACCTGTGGAAAGTGATTTCACATGGTCCACATAGACTACCAAAAGATCAGTCCAAATGGACTAACAAGCATCGATCTATGTGTGCAGAAAATCAGAAAGCACTGGAGTTAATGAAGGACGCGACTAATCGAGCTCTTCATTCATGTTTCCTTGGTTGCAAATCTGCAAGGGATATATTGCAAACGAGCTGCATGATGGCTAACGAAAGTAATCAAAGCAGCAGCCAAAATGAAGAAGAGGATGATGATGAGGTAAACCTCTTCGAGAATTTTTCTTTAGATGATTAGGAGAATGCATATGCTGAGTTGCTTGAATCTCATGAACATTTAAGAAAACAATACAAAAAATTGAAGAAGAGTAGTAGGTCAGACAGTTTGAATTCTAATTGTAAAAATTGTGCTGAATTGAAAAATGTTCATGATGCTTGTATGTCTGATATTCAAATGTTGAAAAAACAAATTTCGTTGCTGAAGATTGAGAATCAAGATCATGTAAAAGAAATCTCTGAACTTGAGAAAAAACTTAGCCTAACTTGTTATGATTCTGTTCAGAGTAAGGATTTGCTGAAAAAGTTTGAATGTGCTAAGTCTAATTTAAACAAGCTGAAAAGTGAGAATGACTCTCTCAGAAAGTTCTCCAAAGAAAATGAAGAAAGTTTAGAGAAACTTAAAAAGGAGAACACGTTGCGGACCGAGAAATTTGAAGCCATCAAATCTATGAATGAAGAATTACAGAAAAGTATTGAAAAGCAGGAAAAAGATTTGAAGGAATTTGAGGCTGGAAGAAAACTTGGAATTAACTCTGACGATCAGATTTTGAAAAATGAATTAATTCAGAGTGACAGACTAAAAGAAGAAATTGAGAAACTAAAACAGTTGAACACCATCATGTCAGAGAGATTGCTGACATTTAAAAAAGGTAAATGTGTGGTGTCCGATAATTCAGAAGAAGTGGAAAAGCTCAAAGCTGAAATAGAAAATCTTAAAAATGTCAATGCCACTTTAAGTGAAACACTCAACAGGAGTAAGGAAGAAAATGCTAACTCTGAATTGCTCATCGTTACTCTTGAAAGTGAAATCAAGGATCTGAAAGAATCCTTGTCAAAATTCGTAAGTGGGCAGAAAAACCTAGACAAGCTACTAGGTGTAAAAATCAACCCTAGGAAGGAAGGGCTGGGCTACAATAATGTTAACAAGAAAGAGCTTCAGAGCAAGTTGATGACTTCATTTGTAAAAGCTTCGAGTGTAGCTACCACATCTCAGAACAAGCAGCCCATTGTGCAGAAATCCCAGAAACAAATTAAGAAATCCAAAAGGGTTGAAAACATCAAGAAAAAGACTAATTTTAAGTATATTGAGAAAGTTCAATCTGTGCTTGACACGAATACACATACACATGCACATAAAAACAAGAATTCATGTCATTACTGTGGTAGGGTCGGCCACATTATGAATAATTATTTTATTCTGAAACAAGACAACAGAAAGCATGCTAGGAAATATGTTCATGCTCAGAACAAAAAGATTCAATGTTTTTATTGTGAAAAATTAGGCCATCTAGCTTCGAATTGCTGGTTCAGGAAGGTATCTAGAGGTAATCAGATTGCATATTTTCATTGTGGAAAGCATGGCCACACAGTCAAAGATTGTTGGCATGCTCAAGGGAAAAGTTTCATTTCTGAAGGGTTTAAATTCCCTGCAAATACAAATGCTCTCAGAAAGAATAAAGTTATTTTTAAAAAGAAAAACTTTGAATGTTTTGATTATAGAAAATAGTTTGGTCATGCAAATAACAGAAATTTCCATGCCAATGCACATAAAATTCATGTTCATAATGATGTGCATAAAAAGAACCTAAAATCTATTTTTTCATGCTATAACTGTGGGAAGCCAGGTCACAGGGCTGCAACCTGTTGGCTGGCAGGATACCAAAGCAAGACTAGTTTTGGTAAATAAAATTTTAATTCTATTAACAAAAATATTCATGCACATGCACATAGAATTCATACTAATACGAATGTGCATAAGTCAAATCTGAAATCTGCTATATCTTGCTATCATTATGGTAAATCTGGACTTTTAATGGATGGTTATTCTCTGATAAAATTTGATGATCATCAAGCTAAAAATTTGCTTAGAACACCTATCAAAGGTGTCACTGTTAATCCAGGACCCAAGGTCTCTTGGGTACCTGTTGCATCAAAATGATGTGTTGGTTGCAGGTGTGCCTTGGGACTGAGAAAATAAGAGGGGTAAATAAGCCAAGGCACTCAAAAGAAAACCCCTTTCTGAACTTTTCAGGTAAATTCTCTGCATTTCCTGTTCTGAAATTCATTGCATATCTTGTTTGATGTGTTCATGCATATTTGTCATTATTTGCACATTATGAGTATTCATGTCTCTCAATGCTCATACTGAATTGTCTGTTTAGATATTAGAATGAGAATGAACTTGCATTTCTGAAAATCTGAATAGACTGAATTTTCATATTGCTTAGTAGGGCAGTCTGAATGAGCATGAGTCACAAAATTATATGTTCAGTCTTCATGGCAAACATTGCATGTTTTTGCATACATATAGTTAATTGCATTGCATATCATCTAAATTGAAAATTCCAAAAAGGGATAAATCATTGCATCTGCTAAAAGGAGTCAGTGCGTTTGCATTCTTGTGTTGATCACATTTGAACCATTTTGAAAACTCCAAAAGGATGATTCTGTAGATTTAGGTAGGGGGAGTGTGTTGCCTCTGCACCATAATTGTGTCCATGCATTGTGCTTTAGAAGTGGTCACTGCATATGCATGCATATAGTTAACTGCACTGGATTTATTTTGGAAAATTCAAAAACAAGTGATTTTCAATGCATTTAGTCCGGGGGAGTCAATGCATTGCATGCAGGTTGTCAAATACATACACTTGTCAGAATTCATTGCATGTTAACCTTGAAAATCCTGAAGCATGCCTGACCTCCTGATATCTTGCTTGGTGTGCATATTCTTTTCTTCATTGATTTTAATTGACAAACCTTCATCATATTTGAAATCAATGGACTTCAAAATCACTTATTCTTGTTGAATCTCTTCTATCAGTCATTCATGAAGATTTCAATGGGACATGTCTCGATCATAAATCTGAAAACACTTGAACTAGGAATCTTCTATTATACGATTTTATGAATGTCTGAAATAACTCAGGTGGTTTAAGTTTAATGTATTCATTGAGTTTGACTTTAAAATCTCTTAAAAAATATCTGAATCATGTTTAATAAACTTTAATCAACTGTTTCATACTGTGTCTTGTAAAAACTTCTGAAATCTGCACTATTGATTACATGGCTTTATTTGGTTAAGTACATGAAATTAGTATTGAGTTGAAGCAAATGAGCTTTCTGAATTGTCTAAAGGGTAATTAATTATCAGAGCAATGACTTTGGTCACTGAGAAACAATGTCCAAAAGACTGTGTCATGAGGTGCCATAGTAAACTCTGCTTTAGAATGATTGATAATCTGGCAGAGCAATGGCATGCACACTGAGAAATACATCTCACTCATCAAGAAATGAGTTGAGGTATGTCATGGGGTGTAAATGTTAACTCTGTTAATATAAAGCATGACTTTTAGTCACACTAAGTGCTTAGGGATATTGGCGTCTGATCAACGTATATCCTCTAGTTACAAGGTGTGCACTGAACTAGAGTGCTCGTAAAATTTGTAGCATGAAAATTTGTTGAACAAATTACAATATTTGAAAATTGATGCAAAAAATCAAATTGCTATAACCCTAGACAAAATCACATGACTTCATAATTGCTTGATCTCAATACTAGTGATTGTTATTCTGAAAGAAGTCAGTAAATTTGATGGTGTAAGAGAAAGGGAGGCTAATCAAGATATAACTATGAGGGCTTGGTTCATTTTTATTAAACCGTGACTTTAGATATAAATACAAAATTTTATTGACAAACTTAGCATACATCATGTTTAAACCCTGCTGATCAATAAAGTTCATTCATAAGCCCTTATAATGGAAGACTTTGAAAACTTATGTTTTGGATTTATGAGATTGATATCTCCTTGAAAATCTTGTTGAATTCCTTGTGTTTGGAGCTTAGTTGAAATTCTTTTTCTCACTGTCCTTGATTCATCATGACCAGAACTTGTCCTTAATGCCACTATGGTCTCCTTCTCATCCATCTCATAAGATTCTATTTATTCAGGGGGAGCTTCCTTGTCATATGAATCATGCTGCATAGTCATTCTTAAAGAGGGAGAATTGTGGGCTTGCATTCATACATTTAGGGGGAGTTCTTGCATTTCTTGTTGCATCTGCATCTCTGCATTCATACCTCTCCATGATTCTTAATCTGATTTCCTGCTCAACCTCCTTTTTGCTGTTGGCAAAGGGGGAGAAGTTGCATGAGTCAGTCATTGGGGGAGGAGTTTGAAAACTTGTGCATTCGAGCATATGGGGTACTTTGATTTCTTGAGTCTCACAATTGTATTAATGCAATGACTCATAATATTACCATCATCAAAAAGGGGGAGATTGTTGTCTCTATGGTTTTGATGATGTCAATATTCATAAGTCATTCTTTGTTAATGGTATTAATGACTTGCTGTTGTGTTTAACCAAATGAACATTTGACTTGCTGTTGTGTTTATTCAAATGAACATTTCTGATGGTGATTGCTCTGGAAAAAGCCTTGAAGCATTCTGTTCATCATGGATTAAGGTCTTTGCTTCATTTGCTTCATGTGTTCATCTATCATGGTTTATGTGTTCAGAGTCTGCACTGCACACTGGTTTGTAGCATGTTCGTGAATTCAGCAAGTTTAAACATTACTTCTAGCATGCACACACACACACCATAGTCTATACATTGTTATATGCAGAGTCTATACATTCATTTCGCATGTCTATACATAGCCCTAGGTTGCATTATCAAGTATGTACATCCGACCGTCTTACTTAGCATCTTTGTGCATGTCACACACTCGCAAGTCTGCACATTGTGGCACGCAGAGTCTGCACAACGCTTTGTCAACAAGTCTGCACATTGCTATAGCACGCATGCAGAGTCTAAACAGTCATGAGTAAGTCTATACAGCGTCTTATGCTGTGTCTCAGTCAAGTCTGTACATCGTGCATCTATTGTTTCGAAGTCCATACATTGCCTTGCTTAATACAAAGTCTGTACATCGGACTAAGTCTGCATCGGCTATGTCTATACATCGTCCGTCTCACTTAGCGTCTTCTCACTTTCACGCTAAGTCCATACATTGCATTTGGGCATCAAAGTCTTTACACGCTGTCAAAGTCTTTACAGCCTGTGCACGCATTCAAGTCCATACATTGTCTCGCACAGTTCATCCTAAGTCTGAACATTATATTTGATGCATGTATGACTAAGTCTGTACATAGTCTGCACATCAAGTCTGTACAGCCGTGGTCGCAAGACCAAGTCTGTACATCGTCTGCTGCATGCATTACTTCAAGTGTGTACAGCCAGTGCATTCCTTGATATCAAGTCTATACATTGCATGCTACAAAGTCTGCACATCCCATTTGCACTAAGTCTGTACATTATCTGTGCATTCACTTGTCTGGTTGCATGAGACACTAAGTCTGTACATGGTCTTGGCATATGCATTCATAAAGTCTATACATCCATCAGTTGATAGTTGGCCAAGTCTATACATTGTAAGACCAAGTCTGTACAGCCTTGTGCATGCATCATCTCATGCATCATCTCTCTCGAAGTCTGTACAGCGTTGGCCTACAGTGCATCGTCTCTTAAAGTCTGTACATTGTCCAGCGTCTCACTCAGCGTCTAAGTGAGTGTGAACATTGGATTACTAAGTCTATACAATGCATCGTCTCATGCATCGTCTCATGCAGCGTCTCTATGTGCAAGTATATACATTGTCTAGCTTGGCATCACACAATGTCTATACATCGCTGTATCACTCACGTACAAAGTCTGTATTTTTTTTTTAAAACCCTGCCTAGGGGGAATGGAGAGTGCTCTCGACGAGACACATCACCATTTGACCACTAGGGGGAAGGTATTATTAAGCAAAACTTCAACAGAATATTACATGGTTCGGATGCTAGGGACACCTAGCTTATCCAATTGTGCTGCGCCCTTGACATTTGGCGGCAACTCATGATAAAAAAAGAAAGAATTACACTTTTTAGAGCAAGCATGAGATGCTAACAAGTCAGCATCAACGTTAGCTTCTCTGAATACATGAGTGACTGTGTCCCTTGGCGAAAGTAGAGCTTTGATTTCTCTGACATAAGGAGTGATGGTCCACGGGTAGCAAGCTTGGCTATTAATGGCTTGAACAAGGATTTTGGAATCACATTCAATCCCAGTCGGTTGAGGAGAAACCAGCTTCAGATAGTAGATGCCATCTAGGAGTGCTCTAGCTTCTGCAATGATGCTGTTTGCAGCCCCATAAAAATGTGAAAAAGCAATGAGAACATCACCTTTGAAATCTCTGACAATTCCACCTCCACCTGAAATTTTTGGATTCTTACTAGCTCCATCGGTATTCAGTTTTAACAGAGGCCATGGAGGACATAACCATTTGACAATTTTCAAAATAGGATTTTTAGAAGAACCACCTTTAATACCAAATTGTGAAAGAATAAGCTTCTTGCTGTGATGCTCTTCCTTTAGATCCGACAGTTCACAAACGGATTTAGCTTGGGTAATAATGTTATGCAGAATGGTAGATTTTGAAATATATTTACCCTCATATTTAGCCAAATTTCTTGCAGACCAGAGTTCCAGCATGGTATAACCAATAACTGCTAGAGAGAAGAAACCAAACTTTGATTTGATATTAAGGGGAGTGAGCGATTTGATGACTCTGTGTTTTGCAGAAAGGCCTTCAAATTGTAGCCCCAGAGCTGACAAAGAAACCCAGACAAATGAAGCAGCTTCACTGTCTATGAATATGTGTTGCATAGATTCCACTTTAGATTGGACACAGCAATGGCATTTGGAGCAGAGCTGAATTCCCAGCATTTGAACATTATTGTCTGTTGGTACACAGTTGCAGACAATCCTCCATAAAAAAATAGATAATCTAGTAGGCAGCCATTTCGACCAAAGCTTTGACCAAGGCGATTGCTCCTGCTGACTGATGTTGCTTAGACATTTATAAATTGATGAAACTTCACAGAGACTCGATGAGGACAGGGACCAGACTTCCTGATCCTGCAGCTAGGAAAAGGAAGTAGCTTTGATAGCGGATTTAATATCATCTGGTAAGTAGTTATTGATAGCCTGGATTTCTTCAAGAGTAGGATGCAAGATACAGTCGCTAACAGCAGCATTGCTGTTAGGAATGGCAGCCATCGGAATGTATGAGTGAAGGGGCTTATTACCCAGCCAATTATCCAACTAGAAATTTGTGGAGCTCCCATCACCAACAATAACTTTTTTATGTTGGGCAATGATGTCTCTGGCATGCATCCAGCTTTTCCGGCCATGGCCCTTCAGAAGTTTAAAGGTGACCTCTGTAATGTGGCAGCCCTTGATGTGTCTAGCTTTGAAATAACCAGCCCATAGCGAGTTCGAGTGAATTGCTCTCCATAGCATCTTCACCCTCAAAGCCACCTCTAGATGTCTCAGGGACATAATTCCCAAGCCCCCTTGACTTATGGGTTTACAGATGGACTGCCAAGATTTCCAGTGATGTTTGGTTCCATGGGAGGAAGAACCCCAGAAGAAGTTTGCAAACATTCTGTCCATAGTTTGATGAATACCAGCATGCAGGGGAGAGGAGGCCAATGTATAAATGGGAATAGATTTCAACACATGTTTGATGAGAATAAGTTTAGCTCCTTGGGATAGCATTTTACCTTGCCAACCTTCTAATCTCTGTTGGATCGAAGATAACAGGCCAGCATAGTAAACCTTCCTGCTCCTGCCAATGGAAATAGGGAAACCCAGATATCTATGTGGAAAAGATTGCTGTGAGAAACCAGTAAAGGATTTAATCCAAGAAATAGCAGTCGGATTTGCTTTATGGTGCATAAAAAAACCACTCTTCCCAATATTAATCATCTGGCCAGAAGCTCTTTCATAAACCTGAAGAATTTTCATTAACCTTCGAACTGATGACTTTGAAGCATTACTGAAAATTATTGTGTCGTCTGCAAACAATAAATGAGACACATTAGGACAACCCCTGGGGACAGCAAACCAGCCAATATTACCAGCAAGGAATTCATTCCTCAAGGATCTACTAAGCACTTCTTCAGCTAGTATAAATAGGCAGGTGCAATTGGGTCTCCTTGGCGAACTCCCCTTGTGGATTTGAAAAAACCAGCCATGTCTCCATTCAAGAGCACAGAAAACCAGCAATTGTTAAGCATCTTCTCAATGAGATTAATAAACTAAACTGAAGCCAAACTTCCTCAGAACTGCATACAAGAAATCACATTCAAGCCGATCATATGCCTTTGCCATATCTAATATAAACATGACATTACCCCCCCTGCACTTCCTACCCAGCTCATGGGTTAGCTCTTGAGCTAGGGAGATGCTTTCAACTATTTGTCTACCTTGAACAAAGGCAGATTGTTCCACGGATATGAGTTTAGGTAGGAGAGTTGCCAACCTGTTGTTCAGAATGGAATATATAATCTTATAAAAGAAGTTACAAAGGCTGATAGGGCGATATTCAGAAATGTCCACTACATTCTGTTTCTTAGGAATTAGAGCAATAATAGAGGTTGTCATAGTTCTGGGTAGAGGTTGCTGGAATATGAAGAACTCCTGCACTGCATCTACCACCAGAGTTTCTACAATGTGCCAAGAGTTTTGAAAGAATACACCTGTGATAGCGTCAGGACCAGGGGCACTATCTGCAGACATTTTAAAAACAACTGTCTTAATTTCCGGAGCACTAGGAACCGCACACAAATACTCATTGTTATCAGCAGTGATCAAAGATGGAATATAATCCAGTAATCCTTCATCTAAATGATGATCCTGCGAAGAGAAGGCATTCTGAAAATGGGAGACAGCTATTATTTTCATGTCTTCATGATCCGCAGTTACAATCCCTGCAGGATTTCTGAGCTTAGCAATGCAGTTCCTCCTTCTGTTGTTGAGAGTTGACATATGAAAAAACATAGTATTCCTATCCCCTTCAAGTAGCCAATGGACCCTAGACTTCTGCCTCCAGAAGCATTCTTGCTGGATATATTTATCAGTAAGAGTAGATTTGGCCTCCTCAAGCTTGGTACACTGGTGTCGTCGGCTGCATGATCAAGTCCATACAGACTTAGCGAAAGCTTAGCAAGTCTGTACACTGGCATCGTTTTGCATGCACGCATACACTAAGTCTACACACTGCTCGCACAAAGAAGTCTGCACATTCCTTTCTCATATGCATTCAGAATTTCACGCCATCAAGTCTGTACATTGCATCGTTTGTTCATGCATTATCTCAACAAGTTTGTACACTCATCCATTGCTTCACTCGACCAACTCTGTACAGCCATGCACTGCCTTGCTTGCATGAATGAAGCCTGTACATGGTCTTACTGACTTTAGCTGATATTATCTTCTACTGATTATCTGACAGGACTGCTGGACGAGGGAATTAAGACTGGCACGTGATCCGAGGTTGGCACCTGGCACGTGATCTGAGGTGTACTCTGGACAAAGAGGGCATAAGCCCTACACACACCTGTTGATGCCTGAAAAATGAGCAATGGCGGAGACAAAAATTGAAAAGAGGAGCAGACCAGCAATGAAAGATTACTGATGAAACTCGTCAACCATCTACCCGGCTGAAGCCTTTGTCGGCAAAGCTGATGCCCGGTGTTGTCGTCATTCAAATGGCAGCACTGACGAAATCCCAGTCTACAAGACTGATGAGAAGTTATGAATAACCCTAATAGAAAGTGTATCACTAATAGAGGACCCTCTCAAGATTCAAATATACCCCAGGGTCTAATCTAGACCATGAATCGTGTATGAAGTTTAAAGAGCCCTAAATGGGCCTGTCCAGTGGGCCTCTGAGAGCCGCACCGAGAGCCTCCCCATGGCCACAGGCGCGCCGGGAAGCCCCTCCATGGGAGCGCGCCGGGAACCCCTGCTATAGGCGCGCCGAGAATCCCTTGCGATGGACAGGGTTATATAACCCCTTTTTCTCCCACGAGAAAAGGGGGAGGAGGATCGAAAAGAAAGAAAAAGAAAAGGATAGCCAGATAAAGAGACCAACAGAGAGAGAGAGCCTCCTCCGCTGAGAAAAGAGAGAAGAGATCAATCAGAAGAGAAGGAGAAGAAGAAGAAGCTCCAGGTGGGCAGGCAGCTGGGGAGGGAGAGGAGTCAATGCTCCACCCTCCCCCATGTTTTCTTTTCTTCTTCATGTAATTATACGAGTTTTATCTCGATGCATCGGATGTAACCGGGATATCCCGGCCTCTGTTTTATCTCCTTTCCCTCACTCCCTCCTTGTAATTGGTCTGAGTCTTGGAATGATATTATGAAATGAAACGCTCCAATGGCCCGTTTGGGCGCTGGGTGATTGAAGTATCTGCCCTCTGTCTTTCTATGCATATATCTTTTATTTAAATGTCCAGACGATTCGGGTTTCAGAGTCGTTTCTATGAGTCTGTTCTTCGAAGAGGAATGAAGATAGGGCCCCTACCCTCATCTAATGGGTTATTGGGTTCTGTTTCCTTCTCCCCTCCTGTCTCGATGGCAGATCCCCGATATACATTCGAGTTTTCCTTCGAGGTTTCCCCCCTCATGCCGTTCAGGAACCAGATACATCGATTTCTCGGTTCCCTGAACTGCTGGTTATGAGATATATGCTTAATCTGCAGATGAATGCAACCCCACAAGGTTATGATAAGTGATGACCTTGACCCCTGAGCCCTCCATTCTAACCCGTGAATGATTAGGGCCTAGAATTCCAGTGCCGAGGGTTGTGTCGTTCCACCATCGCTGGTTTGTTTCCTCGATGCCATTAGGCTCGTCCAGGTGATCAAAGGCAGTCATCCCTTGATCTCCTCAGACGGCTGGCGGCAAACAGATAAAAATTTCCACAGGACGTTGTGAGAGGGTCTTATTTCATCTACTGACTTCTCCTTCCAATTCCCTTGGCATCCCTCCAGCAGAAATCTTCATGTAATCCCAGAAATCTCTAGAACAGAGTACCGTAATCAAGCCATAAACTCTTTCTGGCCTTGAGCCCTTTCACCTTCCCGGCGCGGCCGTTGCCACGCCGAGAGGGCTTCCCCCTCTTCCCTTCAGTATGTTGACAAAACCCTCAATCCTGTTCATTTTCCAAGAAAACCCTTTGCAATACAGCCTCCCCGGCCCGGGGGCCTCCCGGAGCCAGGTTCCCGGCGCGGTGACGAGCGCGCCGAGAACCCCTGCACCGAGAACCCCCCTTGGCCAATAAAAGCCACGCCGAGAACCCCTTGGCCGATAAAAGCCACGCCGAGAGCTTCCCCCCGGCCAATAAAACCCACGTCGAGGTTCCTTCTTTGGCCAATAAAACCCAGGCCAAGATCCACCTTCGCACCATCACCCCCCAATCCCTTTAATCTCTCCACACATCTATCCAGAGGATGTTCAGAGACCATCACATACGCCCCGAGGAGATATAGTAATGGGGAGGACCTCCCCTACATTCCTATGTCCCGAATTGGATTTATAGGCAACCCCGCGGGTTCGGTGGACCTTGTCTTTACAAGGGTTTCATCGGTCTCCGAGAAGGGGAATAGTGACCGATGCTAGAGACATGTACATTCTCTTTGAGCCTTAGTGCTCCCTCACCTTCCGGCTTTCATCCCGGCACTCCGTGGATGTCAGCCTATATCATTCCCTGGCAAATGCTAAGTCCAGGGGAGGTGCTGCCAAAATTCTCCCGGGATGATGAAAGACAATATTGAACTGCCCCCGGGACTCTGCACATCAATGGTGAAAGAGGTCCTCTATGCTGGATTGGTCTTCCTCAGTTCCTCTCAACCTCTGGCCTTCTCTTGAAGCACAAACCAAAATCAGTTGAGGCCCGATGAATAGATGCATTTTGATCACCCAGGGCCCATCTACTTTGACCTGGATCTCCAGGAAATCCTCTGACCCGCCAGCAAACCCCAGAGCAGAGTATCGTCAAACCTTGTCGGCGCCATAGCTCCCGGCGCGGCCCGCGCCGGGAACCCCACGCCGAGAGGCCCACCTCCTTGGCCTCCTGCCGAGAGCCTTGCTATTAGCACGCCGGGAACCCCTGGCCGTTTGGCCCTTGCGCCGAAAACCCCCCTTTGGCTTCCCTATGCGCCGAGAACCATCTCTTGGGCACGCCGAGAACCATCTCTTGGGCGCGCCGGGAACCCCATCTCCTGGGCGCGCCGGGAACCACCCTTCCTACGCTGGGAACCTTGGCCATCTTGCCTTTGTGCCGGGAACCTATGCACGGTTGAACTGCACCGATAACCTACTCAAATTGTATTACTGAGTCTTTAATCCAAATTTTGTTCCGGGGGCTCCTCCCCAGAAACCCCCGTAAGGGGCGCTGCCCCCTTGACCCCCGCGACCTGATCGGGCAGGTCGATCCCCGCGGCCTGACCGCGCAGGTCGATCAACGTGCGAGGGCGCAACATTGAGCGTTCACTTACATTCCGTCGTCCCGCATCGGATTTATGAGTAACCCCTTTAGCTCGGGAGGGCTATGCCACTGCATGAGTTCCGCCGGCTTCCCTAAGGGAAAATCAAACATTGCCCCATGGCATATATATATAGGTAGGGAGGTTTGGCCTCTCACTTTCTCTCCGCTTTCATCCCGGCACTCCGTGGGTGATAGCCTATTTCCCCCTGGGCATAATCCAGATTAAGGGGAAATGCTGTCGAAATACTGATCGATGCTTTAAACCTCCATCATGGCCACGGCTCAGTCTTTGAACCGCTGACTTAACGATATCGTCTCTGAGCCGCTGGCTTAACGATACCATCTGCTTCTACAGCTGATGTTGTTATCTTGCCCGCCTTCCTGGCTCTGGTATGAAGTTCCATTTTGCACACATGAATACATGTTTGCCTCTCGAGGCCTCCTATTTTGGCGTTTAATCAAGGGTTGTCCTTCCTTGGAAGGGCGTAATTAACGTCATAGCCTTTATGGTATAACGGACTTCTGGTCCCGACTCGGACTTCACAATCGACTGACCAAGTCAGATCGAGCGCACAATGAAATCGTCACACACGTGACTGGCACGCCTAATAAATCAAAAATCCAAATAAAAATATAAATAAATAATATAATGAAATAAGATAAAATCCGCGTCCACAAGTCTGGCACGCCCGGTGGGACAGAGTCTCCCTTCATCTCTACGCCAAAATAGGAGGCCCGGCGGCCCCTCTTAGATTCTAACTGTGCGCTAATCCTATTTCAAGGAACTAAAATGACGAGTGGATTCGTCTCCCTCCACGTCGGCCAGCAGGTCATTGATGCTCATGTTCGCGAGGGCTACCTGGCGGTGCTCACGATGTTCGGGTCCATGCCCCCTGCTGACGGATTGCCCAACTGCTTGGGCCTCGTCTTCACCGACCTACTGGAGGTTGCTGACAAGGAACAAGGCACTGCTACAGGTGCCCCGATGAAGACTACTGATGAGAAGGGAAGCTCACCAGAAAAGACGGCCTTGATAGTCATCGCCTGCTTCGTCCACCATATCCAAAGGAGGGACATGGTCCCCGTTGCTGCCCTAAAAGGGAGAAGAGGTAACCGGAGGAGCCGGTATGCTGCTGCTAGCCGTCGTCTTTCAACACCCTAGCTGCTGCTGATATAAATAGAAGCGATCGAGCAAGAGAGATCAAGTGAGAAGAGATCGAGACAGAAGGAGAGAGCAACAGAGAGTGATAGAAGAAGAGAGCAGCAGTGAGGCAGAGAGCAGAATAAGAAGAAGAGTGAAGATAGACTGAGAGCTCGTAAAGAAGAAGAAAAAGAGAAAGAGAGATAGAGAGTTAGAGGAGAAGAAGGGAAGCTGCTTGAAGATCTGTTCCTGCTGGACCGTGGATCAAATCCAGGCCAGTCAGCTCCGTTGAGAGCCACATTTGTGCTTCATTGTTTACAGCTTGTAGTCGCTGTGTTTTTTCTTGTGTCTATTTTTTATTTTGTTCTTTCCATCTGTTCACCTTGTCCTTCCGATTCCCTTGTTTGGGATCGGGGTTCCTCCTGGGTTTCAGGAGAAGGGAGAGTTGTTCTCCCGTTTGCTAGTGACTGTGTGTCACTAGTGGTTCCCTCTGACGTAGAGGAAGAGAGGTCCGCGACCTCTGGTTTGCAAGTGACTGGGAGTCACTTATGGGTTCCCTCTGGGCTTTAGAGGAAGAGAGATCTGTGATCTCTGGTTTGCCAGTTCACTAGCAGGGTCCCTCCGATTTGGAGGAAGGGAGATTCATCTCCGGTTCTGATCTTGTGGGTAGCAAGATCATGTGTCAAGCTTCTGTGGGTTGCAGAGTTTGGGTTGAGGGATTTGTCTCGCTTGGTTTGTCAAGCTGTTAGGCAGCACTTGTTGCAGACTGAGTCTGCGGTTCTAGCGTTAGCTAGTGGAAGCCTCACTCCGGTTTGGAGTGAGGGGTGGATGTAGTTCTGTGGACCGAACTACCTAAAAAAGTATCTGTGCTGTGGTTTGGCTTGTGCAGTTGCTCCTTGTCTTCTATCTCCCTTCACAGGTTATGCATGGTTGATTTGTTGTGATTACCTTGGGAGCTTATATGATTGTGAAGTGTTTGTTCTTTCGCTTAGAAGAATTAGAACTCATTTGTGAGTCTGAGTTTCTCTGTCCACGGTTGTGATAAGAGAGCAGTTCAGTTGATTTCTATCTAATTGTCTCTGATTGGTTTTAATCTGGGTATTTTTGAAGAGGGATACATTCACCCCCCCTCTGTATCCATAGCACCGATCCTATCAGTAGACCCTTCCAGAATTGAGATGTGAATCGAGGGTCTCGATCAGAGATAATGGTTAAATGGACACCGTGTAGCTTGACGATCTCCTTTGTGCCTGCTAGTATATCTACAGACCATCAGTTTTTAATAGGTAGAAAATGAGCAGATTTTGTCAAACGGTCAATGATCACCCATATACCATCATGTCCACCTCTTGTCTTCGGTAGCCCCATGATGAAATCCATCCCTATGCTTTCCCACTTCCATTCGGGAATATCTAAGGGATGTAGTTTACCAGCGGGCTTTTGATGTTCTGCTTTAACTTGCTGACACGTGAGGCAGCGAGATACAAAGTCTGCTATCTCCCTTTTCATGTTGGGCCACCAAAAAATCCTTTTCAGGTCTTGGTACATTTTGGTAGCGCCAGGGTGAATAGTGTATTTTGTTTTATGAGCTTCCTCCATGATCAGCTTCTTAGTGTCGGCATGATCCGGCACACATATTCAATCTTTGAATAATAACCTTCCATCGTTTGAGATAGAGAACTCCGGTCTTTGATCAATATTAGCCTTGATTTCCATTAGTGTAGGGTCATTTTCTTGTAATTTTACTAGATCTTCAATCAGTGTAGGTTGTGACCGGATATTGGCAAAAATACCCTTTTCTTCTTCTGCATCCACATCTTGATTCAAATGAGTAAAATCCTTGATAAGATAATTCATACCTTTCCAGAGGCTTGCTAGAGTTGCCATTGGTCTTCTGCTAAGAGCGTCAGCTACGGCATTTGCTTTGCCCGGATGGTACTGAATGGAGAAATCGAAGTCCTTAAGGTATTCCTGCCATCTTCTTTGTCTCATGTTTAGTTCCTTCTCGGAGAGAAAATATTTCAGACTTTTGTGGTCCGAAAATATAGTGAACTTCTCCCCATAAAGGTAGTGTCGCCAAATCTTTAAGGTGAAAATAACAGAAGCCAGTTCTAGATCATGGACATGGTAGTTTTCTTCATGACGCTTCAATTGTCTTGAAACATAACATATCACCTTGCCATGTTGCATAAGGACGCACCCGAGGCCAATGCCAGATGCATCCGTGTAGACTTCAAATCCACCACCTTCAACCGGTAGTGCCAAGACAGGAGCAGTGGTGAGATGTTCTTGTTAGGGTGCTAGGCCCGGATACAGAGGGGGGTGAATGTATCCCTCTAGAGATAATGCCCAAATTAAAACTCTAAAGCTCAGATATGCGGAATAAAACTAATGAGCTCTCCAAGATGAGATGATAAGACAACACATGATCAAACAGTTGTACTGCAACAATGCAGTCACCTGATTACACCAGAAACGCAGGCAGAGCTAAACACACCAAACACACTTAGCAGAATATAAACCTCGAAATTTACTCCCAAGATAACACAACTAATCAAGCATGCACAACCTATGAATAGGAAGTAGAAGGCAAGGAACAAACGCACAAAGCAAAACCACTGCACAGAAGATTTTTAGGTGGTTCGGTCCTCCAGACCTACATCCAACACTCACTCCCAACCGGAGTGAGGCTTCGATAGCCAACGCTAGAAACAAGCAGACTAAGTCTGCGAACACTTGCTGCCACACAGCTTGACCAGGAGAACAGCCTCCCCTCTTCCTCCCAACCGGAGGGACACCCCAAGTGACTCCCAGCCACTTGGAAACCAGAGACCGAAGTCTCTCTTCCTCTAGACCAGGAGGGAACCCACCAGTGACTCCCAGTCACCAGCAAACCAGAGGTCAAAGACCTCTCTTCCTCCAGATCAGGAGGGACCCCTGGACTTGCAACCCACAAGCCCAGAACCGGAGATCAGATCTCCCTTCTCCTAAGTCCACAGGAGGAACCCGATCCCCAACAGGGCAATCGGAAGAATAAAGCTAACCAGAGAAACAAAATGAAAAATAAGAAAACATAAAAGGAACAGCGACAAAGGCTGGAAATGAAACACAATAGTCGTTCTGGATTTGATCCACGAACAGACTGAACAGGTCTTCAATAGAACTCTCTCCTCTCTTCTTTTCTTCCTCTTCTTTTTTCTTATCAGCTCACGCAATCTTTCTCTCTTTCTTCTGCTGCTCTCACTCTCTATTTTCTTCTCTTTCGCAGGCTCTCCCTATCTCTTCTTTTCTCTTCTTCTACTGCTCTTTTGATCGTTGCTCTCTTTCTTCTGCTTCTCTACTTTCTTTACTGGCTTCTATTCTCTCTGTATATACTTGGCCACCTCGATCAGTCTTCGTCTGTGGAAGAAGGCTCGTATATATAGCAGCAGCAGCAGCAGCCAGGGCGCGTGTGGTTTCCACATTTCCCGCCCTAAGAATTCGGACCACGTGGCAGCATCCAGCAGGCTGTCAGAACACGTGTCCTCATCTGGGCACCTCGTCCTTCCTTGGATCACGTGCCTTCATTAGGCTTCACGAAGATTCTCTGTTAGACAAATAACAAATTATCAGTTAAGTCTAAACCCTGTACAGTCTCTGAAGAATACAACACATTGTATAGACTTCAGTCTTAAAGCCAACGTACAGACATTACTGTATGGACTTTACAAGACAAACAGCAATGTATAGACTCTTCAATCGACAGGCAGACAATGTATATACTTGCTCAGTGTATGGACTTGATTGAACGAACATGCAATGTATATACTTGCTCAGCCTGAGGCAATGTCTAGACTTAAACCATGATGCATGCAATGCAACGTAGATACAGACTGTATAGACTTTGGCAAAGGCATGAGACATTCCCTAAGACAATGAAGTCTATATAGACTTTATAAGCAGCAAATGAGCAAGTGTGAACACTGAGTGAGTGTATAGACTTTGAGACTTCATGCGAACTCAGTGTATATACTTGCTGAAGAATGCATTATCATAACAGGAGGGAGTGTGTAGACTTCTGTGAAATGCATGAAGGAATCGAGTGTATAGACTTGGATATCTTCATGCGAGCTCAGTGTATAGACTTGGAGTTAAATGCATTAGTTAACCAAGTGTGTAGAGTGTATACACTTGAAAGCCTTCAAGCGTCCTCGGTGTACAGACTTGTAACAAGCCTATCGGATGTATAGACTTCGATGAGAGCAATGCATGAGCACCCAATGTACAGACATCCTGTCCCTGTAGCTGACGACTCCAGTGTATAGACTTGCTGAGGGAGAGACTGTACAGACTTGAAGCAAAGCAGGGCAATCGAGTGTGTAGACTTCACGATGTGCAGACTTGCCAAAGGAACGGGTATACAGACTTTAAGAAAGAGTCTAATGTGCAGACTTGCCACCGACCAATGTGTAGACTTGATGGTTGAGAGACGATGGCCAGGACAAGGCACAAACGGATGTATAGACTTTGGACTTGAACGCCCAAGCAGGCTGTACAGACTTGAAGAGTAAGCCAGTGTATAGACTTCAAAAGCTTGAAGGCCCAATGTACAGACTTTGAAAAGTCTGAACCACTGTACAGACTTGATTAAGACAAGGCAGTTGAGTGTGTGGACTTTGGCAAGCAAACGGCTATACAGACTTTGACACAACAGCGATGTACAGACTTCCAATGAAAGCTACCGCTGTACAGACTTACTCAATCAAACCGATGTATAGACTTTGAAGCAAACGCCAGGCAAACGATGTGTAGACTTGGCCAGAAAGCGTAGGGAAAGGTATGAGTGTATAGACTTGGCCAAACGTAGGGAAAGGTGAGGAGTGTATAGACTATGCTTCACTTCGAGCAACCACAGTGATGTATAGACTTGGCCTTTGAGATGTGGCTGTACAGACTTTGTGTGAAAGTATGATCAGGCTTTGGCTGTACAGACTTGTGGTCCAACTGTGGATGTATAGACTTGAAGAACCGAAGCTCACGTTGTACAGACTTTATGAGCACAGTCCAGTGTATAGACTTGATGCCTTGAAGGCGATGTACAGACTTAGTTACCCAAACGATCAATGTATGGACTTGAACTTCTGGAAACGAATGAATAGACTTTGCCACAGTCTAATTAATAGACTTCCAGTGTGAATGAAACGTTGTACAGACTTTGCTCAAACAGTCCGATGTATGGACTTGGAATTCCAACAGAAGGATGTATGGACTTTGATAAGAGAATGGCTGTACAGACTTCAGGTGAAGACCAATGTATAGACTTCCAATATGAAGACCAATGTACAGACTTCCAATATGAAGACCAATGTACATACTTCGAATATGAAGACCAATGTATAGACTTCCAATATGAAGACCAATGTACAGACTTGGAAATCTTTGAATTCGATGTACAGACTTGGACTCAAGGAATGGCTGTACATACTCTGAGTGAAGGCATGAACAGTGAATCAATGTGTAGACTTCATTTCAAGCAAGCTACAGCCCAATGTTTAGACTTGCTGATGAAATAGTCTGATGTACAGACTTGTCTAAATGCAAGCAATACACAGACTTGCAAAGACGCTGAATGAGACGGTCGACTGTACAGACTTCGACTTCAATGCATGGGCTTTGAATGCTTGAGAGACGATGCATGAGACGCAAATTAAGACAGTAGGCTATACAGACTTGAAGTAAAGCTTGCAGAAGGTGATGTATATACTTGGATGCCCAACACCAATGTACTGAGTTTGAAGAGAAGACAAATGTATGGACTTTATGGCTTAACGAGAGTGCTGACAGTATGCTCAATGCAATTGTGCAGACTTCCACAAGCAGACATCCACAAGCAGAGTAAAGTGATGAATGCTTTATGCATCAGATAACATGACTGAACATCAAATATGCAATGCTTTAGATCTGTTAAACTAATCTGAGTAGCAAGATGACTGAACATTTGAAAGACTGCATTATGATCAGAAAATGACTGAATAACAGCATGATAACTCACACAGCAAGATGACTCACAGTGATTAACTCACATCAAAACCAATCATCAAAACCATCATCAAAACCACAGGGGCACAACAGTTCTCTAAGAGTTAGGAAACTCTCCTCGCAATCTTTTGACCATATGAAGGGATTTTCCTTTCTTGTGAGCCTAGTCAATGGAACGACGATTTTGGAGAAATCCTTAATGAATCACCAATAGTAACCAGCCAACCCTATAAAGCTTCTAACTTCGGTTACAGTCGTTGGTCGGCTCCAATTCCTGACAGCTTCTACCTTTGAAGGATCAACAACAATACCTTCCTTTGAAATAATATGGCCAATGAAAGAGACCTCCTTTAGTTAAAACTCGCACTTGCTGAGCTTTGCGTGGAGTTGATGCTCTCTTAGAGTTTGCAGAGCTATTCTTGAATGTTCTTCAAGTTCTTCCTTTGTTTTTGAATAGATGAGAATATCATCAATAAATACGACCATAAATTGGTCAAGATACGGCCTAAAAATATTGTTCATGCGTTGCATAAATGCTACAGGGGCGTTGGTCAACCCGAACGGCATTAGCACGAACTCATAATGCCCATATCTGCTTCGGAAAGTAGACTTGAAGATGTCTTCATCTTTGATCCTTAGCTGATGGTAACCTTACCTAAGGTCGATCTTAGAAAAATATTCTGCCCCAGAAATTTGATCAAATAGTTCATCGATACGCGGCAACTGATATTTGTTCTTAATGGTGAGTTGATTAAGTCGCCGGTAGTTGATACATAGCCTGAGAGATCCATCTTTCTTCTTGACAAATAGAACCGGCGCACCCCAAGGGGATGTGCGGGGTCGAATGATGCCCTTATCTAGTAACTCCTGAAGTTGCCTCTTCAGTTCCTTGAGTTCTGTGGGGGACATCCTGTAGGGAGCTATTGAAATAGGTGCTGCTCCTTAAATGAGTTCAATGGAGAAGTTTACTTCCCTTTTGGGCAGTAAACCAGGTAAGTCCGATGGAAAGACATCGGGGAACTCTTTGACAATAGGAATTTCTTCTTTGTGTATTTCCTTGGACTCTGTGACAATTACGGAAGCAAGAAAAACTTCACATCCTTGGGAAATTAGTTTGCAAGAGTGAAGAGAAGTAATAATGGTAGGGAGCTTCATATACTTGATGCCAAAGAAAGAGAAACGCGGGAGACCTGGTTTTTGAAAAGAAAATTTCCTATTGCGACAATTTATGTATGCGTCATGGTCCACAAGCCAGTCTACACCTAGAATGGCATCGTAGCCTTCCATATCAAGGCATACGAGGTTTGTCGGATGGTTATGACCTTCTACAATTACCTCACTATCGGGGTAGTAGGTTGCAAGTTTTATTCCATGACCTAAATGTGTTGTGATTGCTAGGTCCGATGGTAGAGGAACAGGTGAAATTGGTAAAGTTCTTGCAAAGGCTGTAGATATAAAAGAATGAGAGGCACCAGTATCGAAAAGTACAAAGGCAGGATGCGAATAAATTTGAACGGTACCTTCCATCAGCCCATCATCTTTGGGTGCTTCATCATCGTCTAGAACAGCATTAAGACGTGCTTGCCGCTTGCGTCCACCGTTAGAGGGTTGTTCCTTCATAAGAGGGCAATCAGACATACGATGCTCCCAACTTCCACAACACAAACAAGCGCCAAGGCGTTTCCAGCATTCCTCAATCGAGTGGTCGAATTTTTCACAGAATCAGCAAGCCGTTGCGACTTGCGTTTCCTCCTCCTTTACCTTCTTGTTCTTGTGAGTATTCCTTTTGTTCCCATTGTGGGACCTCTTCTTGTTATCCTGGGAGTTGTAAGTGATGCTGAACTTTTCTTCTTTTCATCCTCGCTTCTCGAACTTGAGGCTAGACTCCTCGCTCTTGCCTTTATACCTTTCGACCTTTTCCAAGGTCCTTTCACCTAAATGAGCTCGTTGGACCATCTCCGTATAAATGCGGATATTCTGGGGTCCGAGTTGTTGAATGAAGCACGACCTTAAACCATCCAAAAAATGATTCACCTCTAGAAGATCCGCGCCCACCAGATGTGGGGAATAATGAGCTAGACGAGAGAATTGAAGTTCATACTCTGCCACGGACATCATGCCTTGGCCAGGCGCGGCGAATTCTGTGGCCTTTCTCTCCTTAACATACTCGGAGAAATACTTTGCTCGGAAGAGTGCGAGAAATCCCTCCCAAGTATGTGGTGCGTTTGGAGGCAGTGCCAGAATAGCTTTCCACCATCTACGCGCATCCTTGTTCAACTGGAAGGTGGTGAGACAGGCCTTTTCTTGATCAGTGCATTGCATAACGTCAAATATTCTGTTCATTTCGTCAATCCAATTCTCCGCCTCATCGGGGTTGGAGGATCCCGAGAATCTTGGAGGGTTCATGATCCGAAAGTTCCCATGCAGATTACCCGCACTAGCCTGAGCGCCAGCTTAGGCCACAGTCTGTAGGGCCTGGGTAAGACCCACAACTGTTTGCTGCATCGCTTCCCAGTTAGCACGATTTGTGGCACGTTCTGCGGCCATTGTATGAATAAAGTGCCTGAAGAAATAAACAAGCAATTAATTCTTATGGAATTAGAAGGGGATTATCCTAGAGGTAATTTTTAATTAACTATCTCATCTTGGGTTCTACCCAATCTCTCATGGGTTCGAAAATTTCTTTCCTAGTTTATAGGTGTGGGTCCTTAAACCTTGGACTTAGCCTATGACATGACATTTTCCTAGGAATAAGTATGTCCTTAGACCTAGGCTCTGATACCACTTTAACTGTCACACCCCAAGATTTATGTACAATGGAAGATATTCGGGAACACGGACAGTCGGCTAGTACGTCTCAAGCAAGCAATACAATCAGAGCGCTAACACATGCACACATAAAAGGGAATGTACAAGTTAATATACTCAAAACTTCACTTTATTGAATAATACTCAAGTATATTGATAATTTACTCTTTTTATTAGACTCAAGTAAATGAAAAATTACATAGACTCGACTTGACTCATAACTCTACTGGGTCTTTTCTCGATCTTTAATCACTCTCAGACTCATCACTTGAGTAGTCCGAATCCCCGCTAGAGTTTTCTGAAAAGATTGGAAAAACAGGGAATGGGCACACTTGCTCAGTAGGTATCTTCGTATCAACATAAAGACAATGTTTAAGTAATTAGCATTTTAGCTCTAGAAATAAAGATAAATGCATATGATGAAACATGCGAATAAAACCATAGTAACAACGTAAGTAACAAGGTATGACTATGAAGATATGAGATTTTATATAGAGATGAAGGGGATATTCATTTCAGAAAGTATAATGGCCTTTCATGTTAGAAGAATATACTAGCATGTATCAAGAATGTACTATTCACAGCCATGAAGGTCATGCACTAGAAAGTCATGTAATCAAGAATGTAAATTTCATGTAGAGCCTCGTGGTTTTCTATAGCACCCTGTATAAAAATGATAGAAAATAATAATAATAATAATAATATATAGACTTTTTCCCCAATAAATAAAAACTTTAGATAACTCTATAAGAAGATAACTCTATAAGAGGGTTAAATAAAAGGTAGAATATCCAATGAGGGCCATTATATAAATATGTAACAATTAAAGCCATCATACGTATTACTATTCACCTGAAATAGGGCCTCTACACAAGGGCGTCAATTTCTCAAGCCACAGGGCCACCGTACATTCCACTGAATACATAGATATATATGAGATATATCTCTCTTAAGACCCCACCAACTAACCAATTATATATATATATACATCTGAATTAAACACAAACTAGCACAGAGGTAAATAGCGCCTCTGACCAGGGAGCAATTCACTGAAGGGCGCCCCTTCCCAGGGCGCCATTCACATTACATTATCAAAAAAAAAATTTAAAGCCAGATGATATAGCGCCCATGTACAGGGGCGCTATTCACCTAAATCATGGCACCCTCAAGGGTGCCATTTCTCTTAGATCTATCATCCTTCCAGAAGTAAACCTGTACAGCTCCTCTTCGCTGGCAACGTACCCTTTACCCGACAATGGATTGAAGCACTAATTACTTCTTGTTCCTTGGCAATGGACCCCCATGTTTTCTTTCCCTATAATTATTCCCATCCATCTAATGTTAGATGGTGATTGCCTACGTTCTGGTTCATCTCCACCTGCAGAAGAGAAACACCCCCTTTCTTTTATTATTTTCAGGAACGTAAGGGGTACCTTCTTCCTACGTTCTTCTTCCTACTGTTGGATCCTTGCAGAGAAGCTTGGTTTTCTTATTATCTCTTCCACGTATTCTCGTCAACAAGGTAGGTGTTCTCAAGATCTGGCTTAACTAGTAGTTAATATAGGTTAACATGCATGCTAGTTAAACCTTTCATAGCCATAATCTGATCACCTGAGTCAGGGGTATATCAAAAGAATTAGTGAGAAGGATAGGCTACGCCTATCTGAAACACTAACTCTTGCGTGAGTAGATCTATGATCTTACCTCCGTCAAGTACCCCATTTACACACTGATTGTAGAGTCATTACTCATAATATGTCTCAATTTCTTTTAAATTGATCAATGTTTAAAAATTTATATCTATGAAATTAAAATCAAAAATTGTTGCATGAGTATGACCTTACAATCCTGGTATTTTTCCATGTCTATCTATGTCTCTACTTCCTGATTCCGTGAACATGTTATAAATCATGAATAGTAAGGTTACGTGATTAGTAGCCACCATGTTTAGAAATTTATATCTATTGAACCAAATCATGAAACTCCTGCATAAGCATGACTTTGAAATCCTAAGATTTTTCTCTATTTAACCATGTCTTCATTTCCGGATTTCATAAAAATTTGCCTGATGAATAGTGTTTTGAGTCTAATGGGGCACCCAGGGAAAGGGCGCCCCTGGCCAGGGTGCCATTTCCATCTGTGTGTTAAACCCCCACTGGTTTAGCCTGTTAAACCCCGCTGATTAGCCTGTTAAACCTGTTACCTGTTAAACCCCGCTGATTAGCATGTTAAACCTGTTAAACCTGTTACCTGTTAACCTGTAAATTTCATACCTTGTTAAGCCTATAAAAATCCTACAGCCTGTTAAACCTATTAATTACAGAGCCTCGTAATTACATATCCTGTCGAACTTTGTTATTCACATAGCCATCGTTAAGCTTGTTAATTCTATATTCTGTTAATCATAGAGCCTATTAAACCTGGTTACACAACGTGTAAACCTGTTATCCTGTTAAACACGCAGTTATTGTTAGCATTTTGAAATAGAGACTCCCTGAGAAGTCTCTATTTTATGAAATAGAGACCCTCTGGGAAGACTCTATTTCAGCATTGAAATAGAGACTCTCTGAGAAGACTCTATTTACTGAAATAGAGACCCTCTGCAAGGGCGCCATTTCCCTGTAACCTGGAATTTTTGGGCTTCTGTCCAGCCCTTACCCAATGATCCCTGGCCATCTCCTTAACCCGGATTGGCCTATGTATCATGCACTTTAAGTAGCTTGGTCATAAATCATCATTTACATGTGATATGTCCTTGAACTCTATTCCTAAAAAATCTACCTGATGTTCCTACAATGTATACTTTTCTTGAAATTCCATATTGGCTATAAAAATGAGAGTGGATGTCTAAAGATATACATGAAACAATGCTCTGCATATAGGACCCAGTCTGGTCCTGGGAGGAGCACCCGAAGGTACTTGTGCCCATGGGAGTTTATTGACCACGGTGTTTGCATTGTACCGAAGTACTTGCTTGCTTGACTTGACTTGAGACATTCCCACTCACTCTCTTGTGACATGCTTGACTTGCTTGAAATGAATGGTTTGGCCCGAAAAAGAGCAAATTACTTGCTTGATTGAAATGAATGAAATAGCTAATTCCCTTACACTACTTGTTATTACACAAGCTTGAGATCACTTGCTTGAATATTGATTATTATCTTCTTGGGAAGACTTGCTGGAATATTGACTATTACTTTCTTGCAAAGACTTGCTTGAATATTGATTTCTTGGAATGACTTGTGCAATTACTTGGCGATTACTTGCTAGTTCCTTATTGATACATCTTATTGATGTTCATGTGATACTCTTTTGGTACAATTCTTGATATTCTTGCTCGATCCAACATGCATCATTATACCGCATGAACTTGTAATTAACTTAAAGATTGTTAGAGCTTGAGATATAAATCCTACTGAGCGATTCGCTCATCTAGTTCATTCTAACATTTTTCAGGAAACCTGGATAGCGACCATCACCCGGATGGGACCGATACTGAGTGATGAGTGCTAGATTTGGTGTACCGTCAGTTAGACGTGTCTTTTTATTCCTAGGTCCTACATTGTATTTCCATTTATTGTTGTATTTTTAGTTATTGTTAAAGAATTGTATAATTTAATTGGGTCAGTTATGTTCTAGTTAGATGGAACTTATTAAACTTGTAGCCTTACGAATGATTTTGGGATATTGTAGTTTGGTTAAGTAGATAATTTTCATCTTGGACTATGGTATTATGTTCAAGTTTAAGTTAGCGATAAAATTATCGATTACTATGCGCACTCTGTCTTTACATTAATGACACGATCGATATAGACATGTCGCACACCCGAGTATCTTCCGCTCTTGGGACGTGACAGTCTTCGTGGTATCAGAGCCTAGGATTTCAATTTCGTAGGTAAAACCTAAGTCCAAGCATAGATTATAGTCTAAGGATAGATTTATACCTTGCCTGGTGAGATGGGTAGGGACACGGGTTAAGATCTAACAACATTCGACCTTATAATTAAACCCGATCTTTATTATGCTTAAACCCTTTTTGTAGGATCATGGCTGCTAAAAGAGCACAATGACGTGAGATGCAGCGCACCGTGCAGGGCCGTACACAGGCGTGACAGCAAGTGGCGCAAGGCAGTGCTAACCGTGGAGCCGGTGATCTCCACAGGGGTTTTCGCAACATGAACCAACCAAGGTTCACGGGTTCGTTTGACCCCAAGGATGCCGAAAATTGGTTAAAGGAAATTGAATGAATTTTTCGTGTGATGCAATACACGGACGAGGTAAAGGTTCCAACTGGAGCGAGACGCTCAATTTTTGTGGGAATCTGAGTAACATTGCTCGATGACCACGTCACATGGGATGAATTCGCTGAGCATTTTCAACAACAAGTACTTCTCCGACCATATCCAAGAAAAGAAAGCCACGAAATTTGCTGCATTGAAACAACGGACCTTCAAAGTAGCCGAGTATGAGGCCCAGTTCTCAAGACTAGCTAGGTATACACCTCACTTGGTGTGTACGGAGAAGATGAAGGCTAAAAGGTTCCTCAACGGGCTTCAGCCCCATTATATTACACAACTTGCACCGATGGACATCCAAGTCTATTCGAAAATGGTTCGGTGTGCGCAGTTGCTCGAGGACGCCACCGAATAATCAGAGAGGATCCGAGGAAGGGACAAGAAGGAACCTGTCATAAGCCCGGGAAATTTTAAAGCATCATTCAACAAGAAGCGGTACTACAGTGGAGGGGAGTCCTCCAAAGGAAAGAAATTTCAAAAGAATGTCAAACCATTCTCCACCACCACACCTTCCAAGGAAGTTTGTAAGTACTTTGACAAAGCTGGTCATAGGACCGAGGAATGCTGGAGGAAGATAAGAGCCTATCTCCGATGTGGAAGCTGAGAACATCGGATCCCTAATTGCCCACTGATGAATGAGCAAGCCTTTAAAGATGAGAAGCTCCCGGCAAAGAAGCAAGGCCATCTGCAAGCTCTCCAAGAGACGTAACCAATGGAAGGAGGAATCGTGGAAGGTACACTAATCGTTTGCTCTAAGACTGCTAAAGTTTTATTTGATACTGGAGCAACACATTCATTTATTTCCAAGAAATTTGCTGCTGCATTTACTAAGGAGCCTAAATGGTTAGACTTAGTCATATCTACACCTATCGGGAACAAGGCCAACCTCACACATCATTACCCAAACTGTGAGATTATGGTTAAAGGAAATAATCTTCCTGCGACCTAATTTGCCTATATATGGAAGTGTATGATGTCATACTAGGTGCTGATTGGTTATCCACATACCAAGTAACTGTAGATTGCCGGAATGGCAAGATAACTTTTGTGGATTACCCAGAACTGGTATACATTAGCCATCGAGCTAGATCACCTCTTATATCAGCTCTCCGAGCCAGTAAACTTATAAGCAAAGGATGTAGGGCTTTCATTGCATTTGTAACCGCCGTGGACGTCAAGGGGTCTAAGCATGAAGACATCCGTGTAGTTCAGGATTTTTCTGACATTTTTCCAGAAGAATTACCCGGCTTACCCCCGGAGCGGGAGGTGTCGTTCACCATCGACCTTGTCCCTGGTGCTGGACCTGTTTCCAAGGCACCTTATAGAATATCTTGTGCTGAGCTGAAAGAGCTAAAGGAACAACTAATTGAACTATTAAACAAGGGTTTCATCCGGCCAAGTACTTCCCCATGGAGAGCGCCTGTGATATTCGTCAGGAAGAAGGACGGATCGATGAGACTCTGCATCGACTATCGGCAGTTAAACCACCTTACAATCAAGAACAAGTACCCACTGCCAAGGATTGATGAATTGTTCGATGAAATATCTGGAGTATTTCTCTAAGATTGATCTTCGATCTGGTTATCACCAATTGAAGATCAAAGAAGAAGACTTTCATAAAACTGCATTCTGAAGCAGGTATGAGCATTACAAATTTACTATTATGCCTTTCAGACTAACAAATGCTCCCATAGCTTTCATGCAATTAATGAACAGCATATTAAGGCCTCACTTGGACCAGTTCATTGTGGTCTTTATCGATGATATTTTGATTTATTCAAAGTCTGAAGAAGACCATGAAAAACACCTCAAGTAGGCATTGCAGATATTAAGGGAACATAAATTATATGCCAAATTCAGCAAGTGCAAGTTTTGGCTCGAGGAAGTATCCTTCTTGGGCCATATAATTTCGAAGAACGAAATTTCCGTGAACCCATCAAAGGTCGAAGCCGTGAAGAATTGGGAGCGACCAACAAATGCAACGGAGATTCAAAGTTTCTTGGGGCTAGGTGGTTATTACTGACGTTTCATCAAGGACTTCTCAAGAATTACTATTCCTCTCACCGGATTGACTCGCAAGGAAATACCTTATGAGTGGAAGGAAGACTGTGAGAAGAGTTTCCAAGCTTTGAAAGATCTCTTGACCACTGCTCCAGTCTTATCATTGCCAATCGAAGGAGAGAAGTACGAGGTATATACCGATGCTTCTGGTATTGGCCTCGGGTGTGTATTGATGCAAAATGGGAGATTCATTGCATACTCTTCTCGGCAACTGAAGAAGCATGAAGAGAACTACCCGATGCATGATTTAGAACTAGCCGCAGTGGTATTTACCTTAAGGATCAAGAGACACTACCTCTACGGAGAACAATTCATCGTATACTCCGATCACAAAAGCCTCAAATATCTATTTTCCCAGAAGGAACTGAACATGCGGCAAAGGCATTAGCTCGAGTATCTCAAGGATTTCGACTTCACTATACAGTACCATCCCGGTAAGGGTAATTCCATAGCTGATGCCCTTAGTCAAAAGTCGAGAGCAATATTGGCTAATTATATGATTCAAGAATGGAAGTTGCTGGAGAAATTCTCTAAGCTCAATATCAATACAGATGAGAAGAACGGGTGTATTATTCTTTTTCATATGAGTCTACATCCATATTTGGTACCTGAAATTAGGAAGCCACAAGAGGAAGATCCAACACTGGTGGAGATAAAAGGCAAGCTGGACGATGTTGACACCCATTTTTTGCCTATGAGTTAAGTCATTCTTCTTACCACTATTTTTGATGCCTCGAGTTATCCATTACTCATTGGGCCATTTTTAAGCATGTCTTTGGGCTTATTTTATGGGTATTTCCTCTCTGGCTAGATTTGCTCTTGAATTCGGGCTTAAAGGGCCTGGATTTCACTTGGGTTTTGGGGTAAATGGGCTTATTTATCCTATTTTATTAATTTCCACCGCCCAGCCTAAAAGCGATCTATCGATAGACCGTCTGATATTTAGGCGGTCGCTTTGAGACCATTTATATCACTCAGATTTATCTCTAGATTTTTTAGCCATTTTCTGATTTTCCACCGATAATCTTACAGGCGATCTTTTAATGGGCCATTTATTCATGTTGAACGGTGCATCATTAGACCGTTTAGTGGCCAGAGTCCTAAGCGAGTTGAATTTTTAGATAATTATCTATTTATCTCATTTTATTGATTTATCACCGACAACTGGTACACGGTCTAGCAATGGGCCATGTAATTTTGTGGGCGGTCTATCGACAGACCGTTTATATCCTGAGAGTCCGACGCCGCTTCCGTCGGTTTGTTCTTTGGGGTAAATGGCTTATTTATCTTATGTTCTATTTATCACCGACACCCATAAGCGGTCTAGCGTTGGACCGTGTATTGAGGTGGGCGGCCCATCGGGCGACCGTGTATATGTCCGAGATTCTTGGACTGGTTGGCTTTTCTCTCTCTATCCGTGGTCGAATGAGCGGCTTCATCCTCGATTTTCTCCGTGGATTCTTAACCAAATACAATGTCGTTTGATCCTGGAGAAAATTTGTTATATTATCTCCAGTTTATCCAAAGGAATTTCATCCTAATTATCGCTGGAAGTCCCTCAAATTCGAGTGAACTTTTGAGGGTCTATAAATAGTACCCTTGGTCCAAGCTCGCAAAGGGGGGGAGATCCAGCGTTTGCATCGAAGTGCTGGCAGATTCTTGAGCGGATCTCAGCCAGGGAGGAAGGCTCTCCACATCCATTTGAGCCTTCGGTCAATATAAGCTAAGCACGAGGCCCATCCCCTCTAGCGGTCGGAAGGGGTGGAGGAAGACGTTCCACATCTTGGGGTCTGGGCCGTTTACACGGCCTGTATTTGTCCGCTTGAATACGTGAGCAGACTCCAAAGGGCCATTCATCTTCCTCAGGCGGCCTGTCATAGACCGTGTAAGTGCCGGTTCGTTCTTCGTCCCGCTTCGGTTTCCAACGTTGTAAGCGGCCTATCGATCGGCCGTGTACCTGCTTGGGCGGTCCTCTGTAGGCCGTGTTCATCCTGACAGCGCTGCACTTTGCCGAGTGTCCCCATCTGCTCCCCTTTTCAAGGTACGTAGTGCTATTAGTTTGTGCTATGTGTCTTGGTGGTGATCACGGCATGCTTTTGTGCATGAGTAGTTCATCGGTTGCCTTCTTTCCCTTCTAGCCCATCCCTCGTCATTTCTTCATATTCACTTTTGAGTTAAGAGGGAGGGAAGAGAGAAGAAAACTTGTCAACACCCCCTTTTTTGGCGATCACGGTGGGACTCCTATTGCCCATCGTCTTTCTGATTTTGTTGATCTGCTCCTTTTGTGTGGTTGGATTAGTTGGTAGTCCACTTGGGTTTGCCATTTCGATTGATGCCGTTTTCTGTTCCCGGGGTGTGCGCGGTCTTATAAAAGGTCGCTTACAGAATCTAGCGGTCCGTCGATAGACCGTCCACTTCTGCCTCAGGTACATTTTGGCTATTTATATTTCTGTGGATTTGCTATCATTACACGGTCTTGTCAGTGCTGTCTCACAGGTTTCGCAGTCGTCGTCCAGACCGCCCAAGTTGTTCAGGTACGCTCCCGTTTCTTTTGTTTCCGTTCATTTTCATTTTATGATTTTATTTTTACTACTCCCTGTCATTTAGCGGTCTTGTCCAGGGCCGTCTACTCTCCCTGAGCGGTCTCCCATCAGACCATTTTTGTGCTACAGTGCACCCGATCTCTATAGTGGTGTGTTATTTCGTATCATTTCATACTCATTTTTGGGTGCCTCATATCTCCCCTTGGTTGTTATTTATCCTTGCACTATTGTTGTTATACTAGCCATATTGTTTGATCATTGGATGTTAGTTTTAGGCTAGACTTTGCATTCACTCCGGTGTTGAACATGTGTGCACCATAATTTCTTTTATGGTTTTGATGATGTCTGCCTCTGTAGTCATTATACCTGCATTTGATAATGTTAATATTCATATTTCAGGTCATTATACTTCCAGTGCAAAAGATCAAGAATGGCACACAAATTTAGGCAATTGGATACGGATACACAGATATCAAGGCATATGACAATATTGAATGCACGAAAATCTAGCATGTGTCAAGCAGCACAGAAATCAAGCTGAATAGCATCACACATAAGGCCATTGCATATTCCTCATATGGTCAGTGCGTATTTTGCCTTATGGATGGTTCAAGGTCGGTGCAACTTCTGGATAGCAAGCCACAAGATAATCCAAGGAATGGAGTGGAGTTGGCAAAAGTGAAAGCTCAATGACAGTTAAGGTCGATGCACAAAGAAGCATAACCAAGAGAACCCAAAGTCAAAGACTCAGTTGACACTTTCTAGACTATCAAGGGTGATGCTACAGACATGAATGGGGTGCTAAAGAACTTAAGCGACGGAGCCAAAGCAGTTAACGGATCGACCTGGGAAAACCCGGGGTCTACCCAGCTGGCGGTCAACCGCCAGCCTAGGGGCGGTCGATCGCCCCAGCCAGCAGCTCACCGTCTGCAGTCTTCTCAGTAGCGGTCGACCGGAAATTCCAGGGACTAATCTTCTACAGCGATTCTTAGTAGCGGTCAACCGCCAGAAGCTTTAGGTCGACCGCCAGCCCCGAGCCTTCAATGTTGACTTTGTTTTCCACTTCGAGAAAGGCCATTCCCCATGGATTTCTTTAATCCAAAAGTCACCTAATCACCCACAAAATGTGGATCTGGTCTGGGATGTGTTTATTGACCATCTAAAGAGATATAAAACCAACACAAGAGGGTTAGAAACCCTAGTTGATCATTTGGAGAAAAGAGAGATGAAGAGAGGCTAGAGGAGCTCCAAGGAAGAAGAGGTACTATAGCCGTGAACAGTACTCCGTGCAGAAGTTCTACATCCAATCCAAGGGATTCAAGCCTACATCTGAAGCCCTCAATCTCCAAGGAAGAAGAGAAGCAAGCAAGCTCACAAAGGAGATCAAAAGGAAAATCAAAGCTATATCCAAACCTCTTCATCAACTCAAGGGAAGATCAAAGCTACATCCAAACCTCTTCATCAACTCAAGGGAAGATCAAAGCTACATCATGTATCTTCTCCATCAACTCAAAGGGATCAAAGAAAGATCAAAGCAACAGATTCAAGATCCAACAATCTCAGACAGGATATAGTTCATTCTAGCATATCTTTATATCTTGTTTGAGCATTTTCATCTTGTTCTATTTTCATTTCATTCAATCTATTGAAACTGAAGATCGTCCCTACCGGTGGTTAGTAGGAAAGCAATCGAAAGTTCTCCAATCTACGGTATAGCCGTCCTTGCCGACTTTGTGTGTAGGAAGACAGAAAGAGGGCTTTCCCTATTCTATGGTTTGGGGCGTGTCCTCGGTCAAGCTGTGAGTCAGCAGGGAAGCCTCACCGGGATTTGGTGAGGGGTGGACGTAGGTTGCGGGGTTGCAACCGAACCACCTTAAAAATTCCTGTGTTGTGGGTTGTTCATCATGTGCGATTGCTCTATATCTTCTACCCCCATTCACAGGTTCGTGTGCTTCCATACTTCGTTATCTTGTTTACACACTCAAGCACTCAGATTTGCACTTTCGGTTTTATCTGTGGTTTAATTGAGCTTAGCACTTTGACTGCATCCCTTGGGCGGCCTGCTACACCCTTGCACATAGACGCCAAGGTAAAAGTATTGCTAAGTGTTTCCCTTGCTTAGACTCACATGCACCTTGGTTGATGATGCGGGACGGACTCGGGGACCAACTCTACGTGGTATGGACCTCGGACTCTAGATGCGGACACGACCAGCAACACATGATGTGAGAGACATTAGGCCCGACACGGAGAGCTCCTATGGGCGATATGTCGCTAACCTAACGCAAGCTCACTCGTCGTCCCAAGCGAGGGAAACGCGGATCGTGCGCGGTTGAAGAACCGGCAGAGTTCAAGGTAGTCAGACTCACTTCCGGACTCGGATCGAGTCGCGGGACGGGTCACTCTTACACTCACAGCGGTGACATGGACACACGGGCTAGTACCTATCGCTCTCGACAGTGGCAAAAGACCATATACTAGCTAAGCAAATGAACGCCAAGAGGTTCGGACCACTACCTCCGCGCACCCGGCGTGGCGAAGACAACCCCTGCCGAATTACGGACTCCCGGTTAACAATGATTACAGCAATACACTAAGTCGACCCAGTCCACACAGCGAGGTAAAAGGTCACATGTGGGATCCTGGAATCGCGCAAATCGGGTTGACGGGCAGCATCTTGATGTCGCCTGGCGGTGCCGAACTCCGCATTTTTGTGCTTTCCGAACGGCGGCTTCTACGGGCCCGTGGGGCCCACGGACGGCGCTGTCCTCCAGATCTGCGGGGGTGGGACCCACTGTGATGGGGACCCCTGGTGGCGCGCCTCCACAGACGGCGGTCGGCCGGGAACACCAATCGGGGGTCGATCGGCCCCGATTCCCAACTCTTGAACTAATAACCCACGGATTTTGGTTGTTGTCCTCCGGCACGCGCTCCGGCGAAAACGGCCGCTGCGATCAATCCCGACGTCGGATTCGGACGCATGAGCTATCGTTGGAAAGCTATCTTCAAGTGCTTCAATGTAGACCTAGATAGATCTGCTGGTTCTAGTCGGATCAGAACTTTATTGAATTTACAAGTCCATGTTGTACAATAACCAAAATCTCAAATCTGCAGGGCACTTATCTGAGAACCACCACTGACCGCCTAGTAAACCTCTGATTCAGCTCTTGAGCTCTTCTTAGAAGTTGTAGGGAATCAAACCACGGAATTGGGACTATTTTGAGAATTTGATTTGGAGGTGGCTCCGATTTGTTATGATTTTTGTGGTGACTTGTGGTCGGATCTGGGAACAGGTGGCCAGAACTGTAGATGGGTCTAAGAATGATTTTTAGAAAATATGAGATGGGCGAATAAAAAATTGAGAAAAATTTTGGATGAAGGGGTGGATGGATGTAACCCCCAGTAAAATTGGGCGAACTAACAGAAATCAAAAAGTGGATCTACGACATGAAACTCAGGACGGAAGTGAACCTAGACAGAACTCTGGCGGAACCGAAATGGAAGAGTGGAAGAAAATCAAAAATTAGCAAACGTGATCTGAATGCTAGCCTGATTATTTTGGGTGGAGAGGAACATCCTAGGAACAACTCCTCCAAATTTGGTAGCCAAATGAGCTCGGAGAAGACCTGTGAATTTCAAACAAGCTGCTGTAGTACTGCGCAGGCAGAACTCCGTTGACGGCGATGGCGGTGCGGTGGCGACTCGTGGCGGCGGCGGCGATCGTCGGAATCGATACACGAGACGTCATACCTCAGAATGGAAGCCTTCACAGCTTGAAGGGGGAGAGGGAGGAGAGAGGAGGGGGGCGCACCAGCCCTTGCTCTTAGAATTAGTTTGATTCAAATGGCATTAATTCTTCCAAAATGGAAAATACAAGCTTAAATAGGTTACATCTCACATCCATCCACAACCGTAGGATCTAGGAGTGGGAGATGAAGGGATGGGATGGCATGAGACACACACACACAAAAATAAATAAAAAATAAGGGGAGGGGGGCGGCCTATTGACTATGGTGGCAAGGGGGGGACAAGTTGGTAGCCACCTTGGACTTTGAAGTCCACTTGTCTCCCATGTGCCTTTTACCATTCAAACTTCTAGATACCTCCATTTGACATGTTGACTGACCTCACATGGGACCCATGGGCTGAGGTGGATCAATGGGATGGGGCCTGGGGGGCCCGTGGGGCCCACGGGGTCCAAATTGTACATAAGCCCCTCTTACAATCAAAATAGCAAACCGAATACAATGAAATAAACACAAATTACACACAAATAAAGTTTAACTAAATATGATAAATGGGGAGGCTCAAGGCGGAGTCTCCATGCTGTCTCCGAGCCAGATGGACGCTGAGGTGGCTCGAGTCGTGCTCCGTGTGCGGTACCGATGGCTCGGCATGTTGCGCCGCTCAACTGCTCGGGTGTCCGCACCAATTCTCCCCGGGTGGGAGAAACTCGACCCTGTCGAGTAAGGGTCTGCATCGCTCCTGTATCGGTCCAGAAGGTCCGGATCGATCCGCTGCAACTCGCCATGTGTGATCCATGTGTCCTCAGTAGCGGGCCGTCCTCTCCATCGCACTAGGTAGCGCGGGTAAGATCCACTCCTGGTAACTGTCACTTGCTCATCCAGTATACGATCTATATGCTCACGCTGCCGTGAAAAAGGGGCTGGAGGTGGAAGTGGACATTCAGGTGTGGGATCACTCTCAAGGGGAGGAGATGGCTCAAAAGGCTCACTAGGGATCACCGCTGGGTCCCTATATGCAACAAGATCCGATACATTGAAGGTAGAGCTTATACCATATTCCTCGGGCAGGTCCACAACATACGCATTGGATCCAACGCGTTTCAACACTCTAAAGGGACCGGCTCCACGAGCTTGCAACTTCTTAACGGTTCCAGAGGGAAACCGCTCAGGTCTTACCCTGATCATGACGTATTCGCCCTCGTGGAACTCTCGGTGGTGTCGGTGGGCATCGGCTAACTCCTTGTACCGTGCATTACTGGCCTCAATGTGACGACGGATGTCGTCATGTAAATTCCTAACATGCCTAGCAAACGACTCGGCCGACTCCGACACTCTAGCATGGATAGGCATGGGGACAAGGTCAACGGGTTTCCTAGGCCTGCGACCTATGAAAATCTCAAATGGACTCATGCCGGTAGACCTATTCACCGAATCATTGTATGCAAACTAAGCCATGGGTAAAATGAGATCCCAATCCCCAATGCGGTCCCTTACTAGACACCTCAAAAGATCTCCCAGACTCCTATTGACTACCTCGGTATGGCCATCTGTCTGGGGATGATATGCAGTAGAAAACTTGAGGTGAGTACCCATCATATGCCATAGTGTCTTCCAAAAATAGGAAGTGAATCTAACATCACGGTCAGACACTATAGTGCGAGGCAACCCGAACTTGCACACCACATGAGTAAGGAATAGGCGGGCTACCCTAGAAGCATCTGAAGTCTTCGAGCAAGGAATAAAGAGGGCTATCTTCGAGAAACGGTCAGCCACCACATAAACCGAATCATGCTTCCTGGAGGTACGTGGCAATCCCAAAACAAAGTCCATACTAACATCCTGCCACGGGGCATCAGGCACGGGTAGAGGCGTATAAAGGCTCGAGCGTTGCTTCTTCATCTTGGCCGTAGCACATGTACGGCACTGGGCCACGATGTTAGAAACATCGCGCTTCAAGCTCGGCCAATAAAATCGATGCTCCACTGCCTCAATAGTCTTGTTCCGACCAAAGTGGCCGGCTAGACCTCCCGCATGTAGTTCCCAACCTAAAAAATCTCGAACCGAAGTTCGGAGAACACATAGCCTACTACCTCAAAAGAGGTAACCCTTCTGAAGCACATACTCATCAAGGTCTCTCGAGGGTCCGGCCTGGAGAGTGGTAAAAATCTGACCGAAGTCAGGACAATCAACATAGGGCTCCTTCATCTTCTCTAACCCTATGACCTCGGCACTCATGGTGGTAAGCAAACATGCTCGCCGACTCAAGGCATCAGCCACCTTGTTCTCCACTCCAGCCTTATGTTTAAGCACAAAGGTGAACTGCTGGAGATACTCGACCCAACGACTATGACGCGAGTTAAGCTTCTTTTACGAATGGAGGTACCTCAATGCCTCGTGGTCGGAGTATAGGACAAACTCTTGATGTAAAAGATAGTGCCTCCAATGCCTAAGAGCCTAAACAACTGCGTAGAATTCTTTATCATACGTGGAATATCGCAGTTTCGCATCATTCAGCTTCTCGCTGAAATATGCGATCGGGTGGGAGTCCTGACTCAAAACTCCTCCAATCCCAACACCCGACGCATCACAAGAGACCTCAAACACCTTCAAGAAATCAGGCAATCGAAGGATAGGTGTCTGGGTCATGCGCTCCTTGATGTCCTTGAAGGTGGCAGATGCGGCCTTCGCCCATACAAATGTGCCCTTCCGGATGCAATCCGTGATCGGGGCGGTGACGGAGCTAAATCCGCGGATGAAGCGATGGTAGAACGTCGCAAGGCCATGAAAGCTGTGGACATCATGAACCGTACGTGGATCCAACCACTCAACAATGGCCCGGACCTTCTCCGGATCGGCGGAGACCCCAGTACTAGACACGATAAAACCCAAGAAGGTAAGCTGAGGTGTCATGAAGGCACACTTCTGTGGGTTCGCAAACAGCTGCTCTCACCGAAGAAGTAGACAGACCTGCCGAAGGTGGTCTAAGTGGTCCCCTATGGTGCGACTATAGATAAGGATATCATCAAAATACACCACTACAAAGACTCCAATGAAAGGTCGAAGGACCTGAGTTATGATCCGCATGAAAGTGCTAGGGGCATTGGTCAACCCAAAAGGCATGACCAACCACTCATATAGACCATCCTTGGTCTTAAATGCGGTCTTCCACTCATCACCTGGCCTAATCCTCACGTGATGGTAGCCACTCTTAAGATCAATCTTCGAAAAGATAGTGGCACCTGCCATCATGTCTAGCATGTCATCAAGGCGGGGAATAGGGAACCTGTACTTCACGGCGATTTTGTTGATGGCACGACTATCAATGCACATTCTCCACGTACCATCCTTCTTCGGGGTGAGTAATGTGGGTACAACACATGGACTCATGCTGTCCCGAACAGACCCTCTCTGCACTAACTCATCGACCTGCCGTTTAAGCTCGGCATGCTCCGTGGGACTCATGCGATAATGAGGAAGGTTGGGCAAAGAAGAGCCCGGAACAAGGTCAATGGCATGCTGAATATCCCGAATGGGTGGGAGTCCCTCGGGAAGCTCATCGGGAAAGACATCAGCAAACTCCTGCAGAATGGGAACAACCTCGGGTGGGAGCTCACCCTCGGAGTCCCGCTCCACCTCTCGGACCATAATGGCAAACATCGGACAGCCATGACTAAGCTCCTGCTCCATCTCCCGGGAGCTAATCATCATCAATCTCCTCGTCGATGGCTCTCCTGGGCCAGAGGTAACGGTCATAGCCCGAGCTGGGGATGGGGTACTAGGCCCGGGAACGGAAGGCTTCGGAGTACTAGGGCCAGTAGGACCCCTGACGGATGGGCTCCTGGGCCGAACGGGTTGGAGGGTGACCCGCTGGCCAGCGTGGTCGAAGGTACAGGTGTTCGACCGGCCATGGAGCGTGGCATCCCGGTTGAATAACCACGGCCTACCAAGAATGATACTGCCCACTTCCATGGGGAGAACATCACACCAGATCTCATCATGGTAGGAGTGGAGCTGCAGCGGGACCAAGCACCACAGCCTGACCGAAATGGAAGTGGTATCCACCCATGATACCTGATAGGGGCAAGGGTGGTCTACGGGTGTGAGACCAAGACAAGTGACAGCGTTCGTGGAGATTGCATTGATACAACTCCCGCTATCGATGACCACCTTGCAAATTTGCTTTCCCAGCCTACAGAATACATGAAGGATAGTAGTCCGTTGCCAGTCATCACTGACCTGTGGCTGGGTGAGGATACATCTGACGACCCCCACGTGGGTATCGTCCGAATGCTGGGCATCCTGGGCCTCACCTCTCATCTCATAGTACTCGTCAGCTAGCTCTTCATCGGCCTCATAGCTGACTAACTCAAGGCCCGTAGGGGTGGTATCCTCGGCCTGTGTGTCCCCAATGTGAAGAGATGGGCGGGTGGGACACTGGTTGGTGAAATGGCCAAACCCATTGCAACGATAACACTGCTGCCGTGATCCACTAGGTTCCCCAATCATAGGTCCTTTACCTTTATCCTCCCGACGGATAGGAGGCGTAGGCAACAAAGGACGTGCAGGAGGTATGGGTGCCGGTGGACGGGCTATGTGTGGGGTTGTAAGATGCTGGGGACGAGGAAGGTCCCTCGGGGGTAGAGGACGGGGCCTAGGAGCAAACGGCTCGGGACGAGCGGGCTCCTGAGGTCGTGCCATGGGGGCCCTCGGATACGTGCCAGAAGAGCCACGGGGCTCGACACTACGAAGGGAAAAAGAGCCCAACCGGTGGGGTGACTCGAACTCGGCCTCGAACTGCTCCAATTCGAGAGCAATCTGATACGCCTGCTCCAAAGTGGTCGCATTGCGGCGAAAGAGTTCATATTGATAATTGGGCCGCAGACCTCTCCGAAAGCGGGATATCATCATGGTGCTCTCTTCCGTGACCCCGCACCGCAAGTAATACTCATCGAACTCGGCGGTGTACTCGGTCACGGATCGGTTCCCTTGGGAGATGCTTTGCCACTTGTCTATAAGACGTTGGCGATATGAGGCGGGAAGGTATTTCTCCCTCAATTTAATTTTCATATCATCCCAAGTACCGATTTGGGGTTGACGTCGCTGGTTGAGCAGGCTCTCCACATTGATCCAATAAGTTTGGGCCTGCCCTTGCAGCTTCATCTTTGCGTATCGGACTCTTCGGTGGTCCGTCATCTCAAACCACTCGAAGTACTGGTCCATGCCAGCCTCCCAATCTAGATACACCCTAGGGTCCAAGGACCCGCTAAAAGTGGGAGGGTCCGCACGCACACCCCTAAGAATGCGATCGTCATCCTCGTCATCACGATTCCGTCGTTGATGACGATGACCGTTACCCCCCTGATCATTGTCGGAAGCATAATCATCCACTATAGGCGCATGTTGCCTCCCGACATCCTCCACCTGAGCCCTTGGCACAGCGGGTTGCTGCACCGGCTCTTGTTGGCCGTTCGTTGGCGAGGGTTGCGCCGCTACTGGGCCTCTCTCTAGGACGTCAATTCTCCCAACTAGACCCTGGATGGACTGATCCGAAGACTCGGCCCGATCCTCGAGGGCTTTCATCTGCCCTTCTAGATGCGTTCCTATGCCATCCATACTCGTACTAAGACCATCCATACGTGTGTCAAGACGTTCCATAATGGCTCGAAACATGTCGGCCGTCGAGGACTCATCGGAGCTACGGGCCCGGGAATCCGCCATAGGTGGTGGTGGCGAGTATTGGGTACCTCGACGGGTGGGCATGCAACTGACACACGACCTAGAAGACATCGACTAATGCAAACACACACTAAATGATGCACTTAGACCTAAACCAATATCCGGTATGGGGCGGAGTTAATCGATCCGAAGATCACTCCCGCAAGTGTGCGACCTCCCGGTAGGCGTAGCCTAACATTCGGACAACACCTTTTAAGATACCCAATAAATGGTGCAAATGCAATTTAAAACACACTTTTTTTTGTTTTGAAAATAATGATGGTCCTAGACTCGACTTAGACCATGATGCATGCAAGACATATGCAAAGACTACTCTAGACTCGACTCGCTCTGATACCAAACTGATGCGGGATGGACTCGGGGACCGACTCTACGTGGTATGGACCTCAGACTCTAGATGCGGACACGACCAGCAACACATGATGAGAGAGACATTAGGCCCGACACGGAGAGCTCCTATGGGCTATATGTCGCTAACAGAACGCAAGCTCACTCGTCGTCCCAAGCGAGGGAAACGCGGATCGTGCGCGGTTGAAGAACCGGCAGAGTTCAAGGTAGTCAGACTCACTTCTGGACTCGGATCGAGTCACGGGACGGGTCACTCTCACACTCACAGCGGTGACATGGACACACGGGCTAGTACCTATCGCTCTCGGTAGCGGCAAAAGACCATATACTAGCTAAGCAAATGAACGCCAAGAGGTTCGGACCATTACCTCCACGCACCCGGCGTGGCGAAGACAACCCCGGCCGAATTATGGACTCCCGGTTAACAATGATTACAGAAATACACTAAGTCGACCCACTCCACGCAGGGAGGTAAAAGGTCACATGTGGGATCCGGGAATCACGCAAATCGGGTTGACGGGCAGCATCTTGATGTCGCCTGGCGGTGCCGAACTCCGCGTTTTCGTGCTTTCCGAACGGCGGCTTCTACGGGACCGCGGGGCCCACGGACGGCGCTGTCCTCCGGATCTGCGGGGGTGGGACCCACTGTGATGGGGACCCCTGGTGGCGCGCCTCCATGGACGGCGGTCGGTCGGGAACACCGATCGGGGGTCGATCGGCCCCGATTCCCAACTCTTGAACTAATAACCCACGGATTTTAGTTGCTATCTTCCGGCGTGCGCTCCGGCGAAAACGGCCGCTGCGATCAATCCCGACGTCGGATTGGGACGCATGAGCTATCGTTGGAAAGCTATCTTCAAGTGCTTCAATGTAGACCCAGATAGATCTGCTGGATCTGTTCGGATCAGAACTTTATTGAATTTACAAGTCCCTTTTGTACAGTAACCGAAATCTCAGATCTGCAGGGAACTTGTCGGAGAACCACCATTGACCGCCTAATAAACCTCCGATTCAGATCTTGAGTGCTTCTTAGAAGTTGTAGGGAATCAAACCACGGAATTGGAACTATTTTTATAATTTGATTCGGAGGTGGCTCCGATTTGGTATGATTTTTGGGGTGACTGGTGGTCGAATCTGGGAACAGGTGGCCAGAACTGTAGATGGGTTTGAGAATGATTTTTAGAAAATATGAGATGGGCGAATCAAAAATTGAGAAAAATTTTGGATGAAGGAGTGGTTGGATGTAACCCCCAGTAAAATTGGGCGAACTAACAGAAATCAAAAAGTGGATCTAAGACATGAAACTCAGGACGGAGGTGAACCTGGACAGAACTCTGGCAGAACCGAAATGGAAGAGTGGACGAAAATCAAAAATTAGCAAACGTGATCTGAATGCTGGCCTGATTTTTGTGGGTGGAGAGGAACATCCCAGGAACAACTCCTTAAATTTGGTAGCCAAATGAGCTCGGAGAAGACCTATGAATTTCGAACAAGCTGCTGTGGTACTGCGCAGGCAGAACTCCGTTGACGGCGATGGCGGTGCGGTGGCGGCTCGTGGCGGCGGCGGCGATCGTCGGAACCGATACACGAGGCGTCACACCTCAGAATGGAAGACTTCACAACTTCAAGGGGGAGAGGGAGGAGAGAGGAGGGGGGCGCTCCAGCCCTTGCTCTTAGAATTAGTTTGATTCAAATGGCATTAATTCTTCCAAGATTGAAAATACAAGCTTAAATAGGTTACATCTCACATCCATCCACAACCGTAGGATCTAGGAGTGGGAGATGAAGGGCTGGGATGGCATGAGACACACACACACAAAAATAAAAAAAAATTAAGGGGAGGGGGCCGGCCTATTGACTATGGTGGCAAGGGGGGGACAAGTTGGTAGCCACCTTGGACTTTGAAGTCCACTTGTCTCCCATGTGCCTTTTACCATTCAAACTTCTAGATGCCTCCATTTTGGTGCGGACACCCGAGCAGTTGATCGGCACGACACACCGAGCCACCGGTACCGCACACGGAGCACGACACGAGCCACCTCAGCGTCCATCTGGCTCGGAGACAGCCTGGAGACTCCGCCTTGAGCCTCCCCATTTATTATATTTAGCTAGACTTTATGTGTGTGTAATTTGTATTTATTTCGTTGCATTCGGTTTGCCATTTTGAGTGTAATAGGGGCTTACGAGCATTTCGGACCCCGTGGGCCCCACGGGCCCCCCGGGCCCCACCACATTGGGCCACCTCAGCCTAGGGTCCCACGTGGGGCCAGTCAACATGCCACATGGGAGCATCTAGAAGCTTGACTTGTAATTGGACACATGGGGGACAATGGGCTTAAAAAGTCCAAGGAGGCTACCTACCTCCCACCTACATTTCAACCTTCCACACCCCTCCCATTCAAAGTCCAAGGGCCGCCCCCCTCCCCTTAATTTTTTATTTCTTTTTTTTGTGTGTGTGTCACATGCCATCCCAGCCCTTCATCTCTTACCCCTAGATCCTACGGTTGTGGATGGATGTGAGATGTAAGCTATTTAAACTTGTATTTTCCATTTTACTTGAATTAATGCCATTTGGAATCAAAGAAATTGTTGGAGCTCCAGCTTGGTGCGCCCCTCTCTCCCCCCTTGCAGCTGTGAAGGTTGTCTCTGGAGGTGTGACTCCTCCCCTATCAGTTCCGGTCATCCTCGCCACCGCCACGAGTCGCCACCGCACCACCATCGTCTTCATCGGAGTTCTGCCCGCGCAGTACCACAGCAACTCCCACGAAATTCCCAACTCAGCCAAGAGCTCTGATCGACCTGGAGATTTTACTGGAGGTTCCATAGGTGTCAAGGATGTCCCAAAAAAATTGGTTTGTCATTCAGATCCCGTTTCATAATTTTTGATTTTCGTTCCCTCTTTCATTCCAGTTCTGCCAGCAGTCTGTCCAGATGCATCTCCACCCTGAGTTTTAGGTCTTAGGTCCACGTTTTGATTTTATTTCGTCCCACACATTTTACTGGAGTTTCCTTCCATCCACCCCTTCATCCACAAGTTTTATAAATTTCTAGTTCGTCCATCTCATATTTTCCAAAATTCGTTCTCAGTCCCATCTACAGTTCTATCCTGCTGTTCCCAGATCCGACCACTCGTCACTCCAAAAATCATATCAAATCTCCGCCACTCCAAATCCAATTCCAAAAATTGTCCCAGCTTCGTGGTTTGAATATCTAAAACTTTTAAGAAGAGCTCGAAGTCTTAATCCCACTGTAAGTAGGCGGTCAACGGCCGTTTACAGGGAACTGATGTGCTGATCTAAGAGTTCTGGAACTGTGTAGCAGAGAATTGAAAATTAGTTAAGGTCCAGGTCCGCGCAGGTTCAAAGGAATCCACTGGCCCTAGGTTGGAGGATTTTGAGTCCTCTTTCTAACGGCACTGTTTTCATCCCATTCCGGCGACGGGGCTGATCACAGCGGCCATTTTCGTCGGAGCGCGCACCTGAAAACAGCAAGCAGAAATCCGTGGGCAGCATTCCAAAAGCTTGGAGATCGGAGTTGTTCGGCCACCGATCGGTGTTCCCGGCCGACCGCCTTCCGTGGAGGCGTGCCACCAGGGGTCCCCATCATAGTGGGACCCACTCCTGAAGATCCGGAGGTCAGCGCCACCCGTGGGCCCCACGGGCCCGCAGAACCCGCCGTTCGGAAAGCACGAAAACGCGGAGTTCGGCACCGCCAGGCGACATCAAGATGCTGTCCGTCAACCCAATTAGCGTGATTCCCGGTCCCCGCATGTGACCTATTACCTCCCTGCGTGGAGTGGGTCAAATTATTGTATTTCTGAAAAATTGTGTTAACCGGGAGTCCGTGATTGGCCGGGGTTGTCTTCGCCACGCCGGGTGCGTTGAGGTAAAGTCTTAACTCCTCGGTGTTACATTACTTAGCTAGTATACGGTCTTAGGCCGCTGCCGAGAGTGTAGGTACTAGCCCGTGTGTCCATGTCACCGCTGTGAGAGTGAGAGTGACCCGTCCCGTGACTCGATCCGAGTCCGGAAGTTGAGTCGGACTACCCTTGACCTCCGCCGGTTCCTTAACCGCGCACGGTCCGCGCTTTCCCTCGCTTGGGACGACGAGTGAGCTTCCACTTCTGTTAGCGACGTTTTGCCACTAGGAGCTCGTAGTGTCGGGCTTAATGTCTCCCTGGTGTGTGCTGCTGGTCGCGTCTTAATCTAGAGTCCGAGGGTGGCACCTAATAGTGTCGTCTCCCGTGTCCGTCCCGCATCAGTTTGGTATCAGAGCCAAGTTGAGTCTAGGGTAGTCGTTGCATATGTCTTGCATAGTATAAGTCGAGTCTAGGATCATCATTTTCAAAAAAAAAAGTGTGTTTTAAATTACATTTCATCCCGATAATTCGATATCTTAAAAGGTGTTGTTCGAACGTTAGGCTACGCCTACCGGGAGGTCGCACACTTGCGGGAGTGATCTTCGGATCGATTAACTCCGCCCCGTACCGGATATTGGTTTAGGTCTAAGTGCATCATTTAGTGTGTGTTTGCATTAGTCGGTGTCTTCTAGTTCGTGTGTAGTCCTATAAGAGTCAGTCGGTCTTATCCAAGTGTCGGCATGTCTAACATGTAGTTCCCCAGTTTCTCATGGAGTCCCAATCACCCGGGCGATATGACCGTTGGCCCACCCATGGGCTTGGCAACCATCCTCTCCGCTTCTGTAGGCCTGAAGCCTCAGATTTTTTTGGCTCCAATGACCCGGGCATCTACCTCAAGTGGGAGGCCACCATGGACACCTACTTTGATTGTTATACTATGTCCGAGGCAATGCAATTCTCTTTCGCCAAAGAGCGGCTTCTTCATGAGGCGGCCAAAAAGTGGGATTACATCGAAAGAATGAGAGAGGTTAGGGGGCAATGGCCCATCGAGTCATGGTGGGACATGAAGAGAGAGCTTAGGAAGGTCTATGTGCCCCAACCGGTCACCTCCAACCGGCCCCACCCAATCACTTCCAACCAAGTGGGTTCTAGTCGGAGGCAAAGAGTCCCACACGTAGATGAGCCAAGACCCAATCCTAGGACGGTTGACTACGGGCGAGTCCACCATGATATCCCTATTCCAACCCACTCCGTTGCCGAACTTATGCAAATGATTTTGGACCGGTTGGATGGGGTGGATAGGACACGTACTCCTAGTGATGTACTACTACCCGAGCCTAAAGAGGTCATCGCCGGTAGTCTTAACCCGGCCCCATCAACGGAGTCCCCAAGCTCTCTCCCCATCATAGTGAATCCTCCTTCCCCACCCATGAGAGCTCCATCACACTCACCTTCCGATCTTAATTTGGAACCATCTCATTTGGAGCCACCCAAGCCCGAGCCACCCGTATTTCTAACGGGTACACTTTACATAGCCGAGCCACTACTTAGTTGGCTCAAGGATAGCTTGGTCTTACTTCCCTTCCCATCTATGGACCCTATCCTACCTCTGGTGTCAATCAATTCATTTCACACCACTTTCCGGTCTAGTCACTATGTGGATACATTGGATGACCTTCTTAAAGGGTTAGATCGGCAGTGGACATTTACGCACTTGTTGGCTCCAGGCTTCGACCGACCCACAGGTCGTAGTTTCACTCATCCCGCTTTAGGGTCCATCACCTCCGTGTACACCGTGGGTCATGTTACCACGGAGGTTCTTCTACTCCTCCCTATGCCGGCCGAGTCCGACTTCATTTCCTTTTGTCCAAGGGAAGAATCTTACTTTCTACCTATGACTGTCGTCCCACCTCTCACAGTGAATGAAGGTGATCATTTACACCTACAAGATTTCCAAATGTGGGACAGCGATTTGTGGAAGCCTAGTCCGAGGGGTCATACCTTCTTTGATCCCTTCGACCCATTCTCTTGTGGACCCCGTGACCCACCACATTTACTCCACCTTTTTGAGAGAGTCCACCATCATACCCCCACCGTCTCATCTCCCTTCAAGGATGAAGGAGATCAACAACACCTTCTAGACTTCAACACATGGGATCTTGAGATGAGGGAATCCATATCGAGGGGTCACACATTCTTTGATCCCTTCGATCCCTTTCTTCATGGGCCCCTTGGCCCACAACCTCCATTCCCCCTCTTTAAGGAAGTCCACTATCACACCCCTCCTACTCGGGCCTGGCAACCTTCACATGGCAATAGGTCCGAACCGTCATTTGGGGGTAATGAAGACTTTGGTTCCCCCGGCCCACCTCAACCACCCAAGCCTCCCGGACTTCCCACATCCAAACCCCATGTCCATGGTTGGTGCATCGTAGGATGTCTAGGAGTCCACCATGACATTAACCTCCGGTTATGTCAAATGCATGCATGGCACACATTCGGATGTCCTGGACCACCTTGCATATGATTGGGTTTTACTAACTGTAGGGTTGTTTAGGGTCGTGTGTGCATCAGTGTGTTTCTTTTCTTTTGCTAAGCATGTTAGGTCGTGTGTGCATCCTGTGTTTCTTTTCTTTTGCTAATCATGCTAAGAGTCTGCATGACGATGTCCATCGTCACAGTTGAGGCCAGCAATGCACGGTACAAGGAGTTCGCCGATGTCCATCGACACCACCGAGAGTTCCAAGAGGGTGAATATGTCATGATCAGGGTAAGACCTGAACGGTTTCGCTCTGGAACTGTTAAGAAGTTGCAAGCTCACGGAGCCGGTCCCTTTAGAGTGTTGAAACGCGTTGGATCCAATGCGTATATTGTGGACCTGCCCGAGGACTATGGTATAAGCTCTACCTTCAATGTATCGGATCTTGTTGCATATAGGGACCCAGTGGTGATCCCTAGTGAGCCTTTTGATCCATCTCCTCCCCTTGAGAGTGATCCCACACCTGAGTGTCCACTTCCACCTCCAGCCCCTTTTTCACGGCAGCGTGAGCATATAGATCGTATACTGGACGAGCAGGTGACATTTACCAGGAGTGGATCTTACCCGCGCTACCTAGTGCGATGGAGAGGACGGCCCGCTACTGAGGACACATGGATCACACATGACAAGTTGCAGCGGATTGATCCGGACCTTTTGGAGCGATACAGGAGCGATGCAGACCCTTACTCGACAGGGTCGAGTTTCTCCCACCCGGGGAAAATTGGTGCGGACACCCGAGCAGTTGATCGGCACGACACACCGAGCCACCGGTACCGCACACGGAGCACGACACGAGCCACCTCAGCGTCCATCTGGCTCGGAGACAGCCTGGAGACTCCGCCTTGAGCCTCCCCATTTATTATATTTAGCTATACTTTATGTGTGTGTAATTTGTATTTATTTCGTTGCATTCGGTTTGCCATTTTGAGTGTAATAGGGGCTTACGAGCATTTCGGACCCCGTGGGCCCCACGGGCCCCCCGGGCCCCACCACATTAGGCCACCTCAGCCTAGGGTCCCACGTGGGGCCAGTCAACATGTCACATGGGAGCATCTAGAAGCTTGACTTGTAATTGGACACATGGGGGACAATGGGCTTAAAAAGTCCAAGGAGGCTACCTACCTCCCACCTACATTTCAACCTTCCACACCCCTACCATTCAAAGTCCAAGGGCCGCCCCCCTCCCCTTAATTTTTTATTTCTTTTTTTTGTGTGTGTGTCACATGCCATCCCAGCCCTTCATCTCTTACCCCTGGATCCTACGGTTGTGGATGGATGTGAGATGTAAGCTATTTAAACTTGTATTTTCCATTTTACTTGAATTAATGCCATTTGGAATCAAAGAAATTATTGGAGCTCCAGCTTGGTGCGTCCCTCTCTCCCCCCTTGCAGCTGTGAAGGTTGCCTCTGGAGGTGTGACTCCTCCCCTATCAGTTCCGGTCATCCTCGCCGCCGCCATGAGCCGCCACCGCACAGCCATCGTCTTCATCGGAGTTCTGCCCGCGCAGTACCACAGCAACTCCCACGAAATTCCCAACTTAGCCAAGAGCTCTGATCGACCTGGGGATTTTATTGAAGGTTCCATAGGTGTCAAGGATGTCCCAAAAACATTGGTTTGTCATTCAGATCCCGTTTCATAATTTTTGATTTTCATTCCCTCTTTCATTCCAGTTCTGCCAGTAGTCTGTCCAGATGCATCTCCGCCCTGAGTTTTAGGTCTTAGGTCCACGTTTTAATTTTCTTTCGTCCCAAAAATTTTACTGGAGTTTCCTTCCATCCACCCCTTCATTCACAATTTTTCTAAATTTCTAGTTCGTCCATCTCATATTTTCTAAAATTCATTCTCAGTCCCATCTACAGTTCTATCCTGCTGTTCCTAGATCCGACCACTTGTCACTCCAAAAATCATATCAAATCTCCGCCACCTCCAAATACAATTCTAAAAATTGTCCCAGCTTCGTGGTTTGAATATCTACAACTTTGAATAATAGCTCGAAGTCTTAATCCCAATGTAAGTAGGCGGTCAACGGCCGTTTACAAGGAACTAATGTGCTGATCTGAGAGTTCTGGAACTGTGTAGCAGAGAATTGAAAATTAGTTAAGGTCCAGGTCCGCGCAGGTTCAGAGGAATCCACTGGCCCTAGGTTGGAGGATTTTGAGTTCTCTTTCCAACGGCACTGGTTTCATCCCATTCCGGTGATGGGCTGATCACAGCGGCCATTTTCGTCGGAGCGCGCACCTGAAAACAGCAAGCAGAAATCCGTGGGCAGCATTCCAAAAGCTTGGAGATCGGAGTTGTTCGGCCACCGATCGGTGTTCCCGGCCGACCGCCTTCCGTGGAGGCGTGCCACCAGGGGTCCCCATCACAGTGGGACCCGCTCCTGCAGATCCGGAGGTCAGCGCCACCCGTGGGCCCCACAGGCCCGTAGAACCCGCCGTTCGGAAAGCACGAAAACGCGGAGTTCGGCACCGCCGGGCGACATCAAGATGCTGCCCGTCAACCCAATTAGCGTTATTCCCGGGCCCCGCATGTGACCTATTACCTCCCTGCGTGGAGTGGGTCAAATTATTGTATTTCTAAAAAATTATGTTAACCGGGAGTCCGTGATTGGCCGGGGCTGTCTTCGCCACGCCGGGTGCGTGGAGGTAAAGTCTTAACTCCTCGGTGTTACATTGCTTAGCTAGTATAAGGTCTTAGGCCGCTGCCGAGAGTGTAGGTACTAGCCCGTGTGTCCATGTCACCACAGTGAGAGTGAGAGTGACCCGTCCCGTGACTCGATCCGAGTCCGGAAGTTGAGTTGGACTACCCTTGACCTCCGCCGGTTCCTTAACCGCGCATGGTCCGCGCTTTCCCTCGCTTGGGACGACGAGTGAGCTTCCACTTCTGTTAGCGACGTTTTGCCACTAGGAGCTCGTAGTGTCGGGCTTAATGTCTCCCTGGTGTGTGCTGCTGGTCGCGTCTTAATCTAGAGTCTGAGGGTGGCACCTAATAGTGTCGTCTCCCGTGTCCGTCCCGCATCACATTTGACATGTTGACTGACCCCACATGGGGCCCATGGGCTGAGGTGGATCAATGGGATGGGGCCTGGGGGGCCCGTGGGGCCCACGGGGTCCAAATTGTACATAAGCCCCTCTTACAATCAAAATAGCAAACCGAATACAATGAAATAAACACAAATTACATACAAATAAAGTTTAACTAAATATGATAAATGGGGAGGCTCAAGGTGGAGTCTCCAGGCTGTCTCCAAGCCAGATGGACGCTGAGGTGGCTCGAGTCGTGCTCCGTGTGCGGTACCGGTGGCTCGGCGTGTCACGCCGCTCAACTGCTCGGGTGTCCGCACCAGTTGATCACCACTGCATTCACACACTTATGCACTTTGAGTGATCAACATAGCACACACACACGCACGGTTGTTGCAAGCTATTTCATGCTCTAGTATTATGCTTTATGATCCCTACACTACAAGGCTTGTATCTCTCAAGATCACTAATGTTCTTAAAGAAATGTTGACACTTTATCACTTGTAATCCGAGTCTTTTCCATTTGAGCCACTCTACTTAATTCCGATGTGCATTGTGCCTAGGTGATTCATTCACTTTATAGGAGTGGTTCATGCTTCTGATAGCTAATAGTTTTTCAATAGGCCAAAGCTTTTGATAGGATCTATTCAACCCCCCCTTCTAGATCCATTTGCACCTCGCGGGACCCAACAAGTGGTATCAGAGACTGGCTCTACCATTCCCAGATCCGACGATCTACAGGGAAAGATCCCGGTGTATTCTATTTAAATGGCTTCATATGCTACACATGCTTCGATGGTTACTCCGCCCATTTATGATGGTTCAGATTTTTCTACATGGGTAGGGAGAATGTTTATCTATGTTAGCTCCATAGATCCACAATTGTGGACTCTTATATACGATGGTCCTCATGAGCTGCCATCAAATTCAATTGATTGGTCAGCCGAACATGAGACCAAACACAATGATAATCTTGCTGCATATAACTTAATTACAGCTGCAGTTGATCTCAGACTAACTCATCTTGTGTCTTCCTGTAGCACAGAGCATGTACTGGACAGGTTGGTGAAAATCCATGAAGGGAAGGAACAAGAACATGAATGCTTCATGGCCGACCGTGCAGAATAGTCCAGCAATACATCCTCATCACATGTAAACTCTGACTCCTAGGAATTCACTTTTGAAGAACTTATGGAAGCCTATGATGAGTTGATTACACAATACAAAAAGGTAAAAACTGAAAATAAAAATTTGAAAAAGGATCTCAAGAAAATCAACCAAAATGAAAGCTCGTTTTGTAAAAAGTGTTCTATTTATGAAGAGCTTAATGACACTCTCTCTTTTGATCTAGATACGCATAAATAAAGCATTGCATGTCTAAGGGATGAAAGTGAAAATCTTCATGGTGAAATCACTAGGTTTGAAGAAATTGTAATAAAACTTCAAAACCAACATAAGTCAATCTCTAATGATCAAAGTATGGCCGATGGACTAATCTATCATGAGAGGTTGATTGAAGAAAATAAAAATTCTGTTTCATGCTCTGCTAATTTTGCATGTGAAAAATGTTCATTCTTGAGAAACATAAATGTTGGTCTCCATGATGATCTTGAATGGCAACAAAATCTGATTGATACTCTGAAAGAAGAGAATAGAGAGTTGTTGGAAAAGAAAATTGAACATGAAAAAGTTGAAGAAGAATTGCATGAAAAATTGACTGCACATGAAAAAGGTAAATCTGTTGTTGATGATCACTCTGAAACTTTGCATGCCTTAGAACAACAAAATCAAAATCTTCAAGCAATAAATGCCATACTCAATGAGCAATTGGCAGCATGCGAAGAGGGTCTTGATGAATCTAAACAACGTATTTCTTCACTAGAAAATGAAATTCAAGGTCTGAATGATTTCCTATCTTTGTTTGCCCAAATTCAAGATTCAGGCTCACCGGAAGCCACCACCTCCTGTGGTTACCAAAAAGAGTATACTGCTCAAAAGAAAAGCAAAACTCAGTATGCTCATCCAAACATGCACCATAACATGTCCTATGCTAAATACCATGATTTCCACAAAATAAATGTCCATTGTTATTATTGTGGTAAACATGGTCACACTGTACATGATTATTTTATCTTGAGAAATTATGAGCTTAGAGCAGGAGAACAAGTGAAGGAGCAAGGAAAGAAACATGTCAATACTGGCAGAGGACCTACTCAGTAGATATCTTCACAGAACTGCATGGGGAGTCAGAAGAGTCGACACTCCCATTCAAGCAGGTCGACACTCTCCATGGCTTTAAACAAAAATCTTCCTCCTTGCTGCTCTCATTGTGGTAAGTCTGGCCATACTGTCCAAGAGTGCTGGCACTTGAAGGGAAAGTATCACCTTCATGCCATGAAAGGTAAATCCCATGCTCATCCACAAAAATAAAATGCACATGCACACGCACATGAACATAAAAGGAATGCTAAATCTTTTGTGCGCTATTTTTACTGTGAGAAAAATGGTCATGACTTGTATGATTGTCATACAATGAGGAAGGATGATCTGATTTCCCTGAAACAGATGAGCTACATTAGTGAATATGACAAAGCTGCTAACCCACTAGGACCCAAGCAATCTTGGGTACCTAAAAATTCTAAATGAGAATTTTTGGTGCAGGATGTCTTGGAGCTGAACAAAGGATCATAAGGTAAATATAAGCTCAAGGCACAGGTATGTAGATAAACCTTTTAAGTTCAGTCATCTTGCATGTTTAGTATTGACATGTAGATGGTGCATCATACGTCTGCCCAATGTCATTAGATTCTGCAAACTGAATTGCTCTTTGAAATGTAAAACCCCCATGGTGTGAGATGAACTTTTGAGCTAGATAACTTGCTCACACCATGCTTGATTTCAGCTATTTAATTCATGAAAAACTTGTTATGCTGATGAAGTTGCTGTGATGATGAGTTGCTTAAGTCTTGCTATCAGCCACATGAAATGCTTGGATTTTGGTTTTGATTATGCATACCATGGCTACATTTTCAACTCGTTATTCATGTTAGCATTATTCACAGGGGGTGTCTATTGGTATCATCATCAAGTTGCATTCATGTGTGTTTGCATCATCTTGTGATCACACATACCTTAATGCACATCATGCTTAGAAGAACAAAAAAGCACAATCATTTTGCAGCATCTTCATTGCATTTAGTATTCACATAAATCTTAGGCTGCATAATTCATTGCCAACCCATGCATGTACTCAGGGAGAGTCAACATCAATCTAGCTTGAATCATTTCACATCATTTCACTATTGCATGGCCATGGTATATCAAATGTTGATGTATGGACAGGCAGGTTATGCTTGCTAGAAGCACTCAATATGCGTGAGATTTCACCTCCGCCACGTACCATGCGTCAATGTCGCATATAGGCCATATAGTAAGGGGGAGTTGTTTCTTTACAGCATTCATGCATATGTTTCATCTTCATTCTGTTGACATCTAGGCATAGAATGCTTCTTCTCAGAGGGAGCTTGGCCATCATGAAAATCCAGTGAAAATTCCGCCTTGCAGTTCAATAGGTTGACCTCACTCCTTTGACAGGTCAACCCCACAATTCTATCTGCCTTAAAATTACTTCTGTCTGAGTTCCGAGTGTCGACATCACACAATGTCAGAGTCGACACTTCCTTGCCCCTGATAACTTTATCTCTTCCATCTCAGTCTGAGCTCAGTGCATAACCTCAGGGGGAGTGTTCTTCATCTATTCTTGCCTACCAGTTATGCAACACTCTCTTTTTAAACCAAGCCACTGCATGATATTGCTTAATTCTTTTGTGGTTCAACTTGGATTCAAATTGCCTTGAACTTCTTAGAGGATTCCCTATCTTTTATTGAGGTTGTTTATTAGAGTAAATCTTCAAGAAGAATTTTCTTTTATAGAGTGTTGTGACTGCCTTGAACATGAATGATTTTGGTTTAACATTAATGATTTCTTGCGTCTTGAAGTTTGATGGTCTTGAAAATGTTTGTGTCGGGCTTAATAGACTTAAACTAGTTTCTCATGTTTTGACTTGTAATGCCTTCTTGAATCTGAAAGTTTATTTTGAGTACAAAAGCATCTTTGATCGAGAAACTTCAGCTAAGTATTATTTTTAAACATTTCTTAAATCTGAATATTTCAAAAAGTGGCTACACTAAAAGTAGGCTCAAGGTAGAGCAATGGTACTGTTGCTGAGAAATATATCTCCTCATCAAAGAAACGAGGTCCGATATGTCACGAAGTGACTATGCTATCTCTGTTCTCATTGAAGCAAAATCATGAGCTACATTGAGTAACTGGGGGTGCTTGCGTCTGGTAAACGTGCACACTCACATCAAAAGGTGGTTGCTACACTTGACTGCTCGTAAAATGATAATAATCATCTTTCAATTATTTTCAAAAGAAAAATCTGAATGTGTAGCACTCATGAATCAAATCAAAGTCATCTAAGTGTTTAGCCTCAATACTTATCGTGGTCACTCTCAAGAGAACCAATGAAACTGAATGAGTAAGATAAGAGAATGTTAACTTGGTTTTGACATGAATTTCTAGTTCACTTCTATTAAACTTGCATGCAAATGTCTTCATGTGATTCTACTGAGTAGGCCAGAATTTATTAGCATTAAACCAATTTGAATGTAAGGGCTAGTTCATTTGAGTTCTATAACTGAAAATTCTGAAAAATCCATAACTCTGATTTATGAACTTGATTTCAGATTAAAGAACCTCCATTCTTCCTTGAGAAGTTATATCTTGATGCTCCTTGTTGTTTGCCTTCATTTGCCATATCTACATAAATCTTTTAGGTTACCATGATTATATCACCATGATACACGTACAAGTGGTATCTACATGTGGTATCATTCAACAAGTCATATCTAAAATCATTGATGTCCTCTACCATTTGGTATCATTCATTGGCATGTGGCATAAGTCCTAGCATCTTTGGCATCATGTATACCATATAGCTGGTTTCAGTTTTCATGTAATTAAGTGCCTTGCATTCTTCAACCTCTTGCACATCTATCCTGCATCTTGCATTCCCATGCATTGCATAGAAAATTCAACAAATCTGAAAACTAGAAAACCACTAAAAATCTGTATAATTTTAAATCAAAAATTTGCTTTTTGGCTGCTCTATCCATCTCCACTATTTGAGGAATTGAATCATGCTACTGTGGCTCCACCTCTCACACTTACATTATCTTTGCCAAGACACGGGACACCACCATGTTCGATACATCCATATCATTCATTGGTATCAGTCCTATAACTGGCTTTCCACAATTTGTTGTTATCTCTGGTTATCTTGTCAACCTTAATAAGTGTACAACCATTGGCATGTATTTCCACATCATTTTCTGGAATGTTGCCTGCAATGACATGTTTAGAATCTCTTTCTCTTCTCTGGATCTTTTGATGTTGTCAAAGGGGGAGAAGTTTATGTGAGTCATTAATCAAAGAATGTGGTAAGTTTATGTGAGTCATTAATCAGAATGCACTCTGTGTGTCAAAGGGGGTGAGAACCATGTAAGTGACTCATAGTTACCATGTGAATTTATAATGACTCATAGTTGCCATCATCAAAAAGGGGGAGAATGTTGAACATGTGTGCACCATGATTACTTTTATGGTTTTGATGATGTCTACCTCTGTAGTCATTATACCTGCATTTGATAATGTTAATATTCATATTTCATGTCATTATACTTCCAGTGCAAAAGATCAAGAATGGCACATAAATTTAGGCAACTAGATACGGATACACAGATATCAATGCATATGACAATATTGAATGCACGGAAATCTAGCATGTGTCAAGTAGCACAGAAATCAAGCTGAATAGCATCACACATAAGGTCATTGCATATTCCTCATATGGTCAGTGCATATCTTGCCTAATGGATGGTTCAAGGTCGGTGCAACTTCTGGATAGCAAGCCACAAGATAATCCAAGGAATGGAGTGGAGTTGGCAAAAGTGAAAGCTCAATGACAGTTAAGGTCGATGCATAAAGAAGCATAACCAAGAGAACCCAAAGTCAAAGACTCAGTTGACACTTTCTAGACTGCCAAGGGTGATGCTACAGACATGAATGTGGTGCTAAAGAACTTAAGCGATGGAGCCAAAGCAGTTAACAGACCGACCTGGGAAAACCCGGGGTCTACCCAGCTGGCGGTCGACCGCCAGCCCAGGGGCGGTCGACCGCCCCAGCCAGTAGCTCACCGTCTGCAGTCTTCTCAGTAGCGGTCGACCGCCAGCCCAGTAGCGATCGACCGAAAATTCCAGGGACTAATCTTCTACAGCGATTCTCAGTAGCGGTCAACTGCCAGAAGCTTCAGGTCGACCGCCAGCCCCGAGCCTTCAATGTTGACTTTGTTTTCCACTTCGAGAAAGTCCATTCCCCATGGATTTCTTTAATCCAAAAGTCACCTAATCACCCACAAAATGTGGATCTGGTTTGGGATGTGTTTATTGACCATCCAAAGAGATATAAAACCAACACAAGAGGGTTAGAAACCATAGTTGATCATTTGGAGAAAAGAGAGATGAAGAGAGACTAGAGGAGCTCCAAGGAAGAAGAGGTACTGTAGCCGTGAACAGTACTCCGTACAAAAGTTCTACATCCAATCCAAGGGATTCAAGCCTACATCTGAAGCCCTCAATCTCCAAGGAAGAAGGGAAGCAAGCAAGCTCACAAAGGAGATCAAAAGGAAGATCAAAGTTACATCCAAACCTCTTCATCAACTCAAGGGAAGATCAAAGTTACATCCAAACCTCTTCATCAACTCAAGAGAAGATCAAAGCTACATCCTGTTTCTTCTTTATCAACTCAAAGGGATCAAAGGAAGATCAAAGCAACAGATTCAAGATCCAACAATCTCAGACAAGATCTAGTTCATTCTAGCATATCTTAATATCTTGTTTGAGCATTTTCATCTTGTTCAATTTTTATTTCATTCAATCTATTGAAACTGAAGATCGTCCCTACCGGTGGTTAGTAGGAAGGCAATCGGAAGTTCTTCGATCTGCGGTATAGCCGTCCCTGCCAGCTTTGGGTGTAGGAAGATAGAAAGAGGGCTTTCTCTATTCTGTGGTTTGGGGCGTGTCCCCGGTCAAGCTGTGTGTCAGCAAGGAAGCCTCACCGGGTTTTGGTGAGGGGTGGACGTAGGTTGCAGGGTTGCAACCGAATCACCTTAAAAGTTCCTGTGTTGTGGGTTGTTCATCATGTGCGATTGCTCTATATCTTCTACCCCCATTCACAGGTTCGTGTGCTTCCATACTTCGTTATCTTGTTTACACACTCGAGCACTCAGATTTGCACTTTCGGTTTTATCTGTGGTTTAATTGAGCTTAGTACTTTGACTGCATCTCTTGGGCGGCCTGCTGCACCCTTGCACACAGACGCCAAGGTGAAAGTATTTCTAAGTGTTTCCCTTCCTTAGACTCGCATGCACCTTGGTTGATCACCACTGCATTCACACACTTATGCACTTTGAGTGATCAACATAGCACACACACACGCACGGTTGTTGCAAGCTATTTCATGCTCTAGTATTATGCTTTATGATCACTTCACTACAAGGCTTGTATCTCTCAAGATCACTAATGTGCTTAAAGAAATGTTGACGCTTCATCGCTTGTAATCCGAGTCTTTTCCATTTGAGCCACTCTACTTAATTCCGATGTGCATTGTGCCAAGGTGATTCATTCACTTTATTGGAGTGGTGCATGCTTCTGATAGCTAAGAGTTTTTAAATAGGCCAAAGCTTTTGATAGGATCTATTCAACCCCCCTTCTAGATCTATTTGCACCTCGCGGGACCCAACATCCGGTGCACATAGGTTCATACATCTTATCATACTAGTTGATTCCTACTTTGGTAGGGGATCCTCTCGTCTCCATATTCCATTGAGACGACTAGGTGACCTTATCCGGGACCTCCGTAAGTCCCCACGAGCCGTGGATTCTCACACGGACGCCGGGCCGGTTGTACCTTTCCACCCCGTAGTTTCACATTTTGCAGACGTTGTGAGAGAGTTAACCATAGATTAACCCAATGTAACACCAGGTAATTTTGAAAGGCTAAATAGGAAACCAATATTTATGATATTTAAAGAAAAAGATAGCTTACACTTGATGATAATTAATTTTTCTCCTATAAATAGATGATAATGTTGAATAAATAAGAATTTGGGTATATTATTACTAGGATAAACAAATGGCTAGTTAATTTCTCTTTTGAATAAAAGTGAACATTTTCCTAGGATCGAACCTATCTCTGATACCCAAGACAATAATTGATAAGGTAAATAAAGTGACGAAAATTATAAGAAATGAAATCCCTATATGAAGTACTACCCTAATCAAACTCTTAATCGATATCATGACCCACCTACAGTATAAGTTTAATACAACCCCATAGGAAATGGGCTTAGCTTAAGACCAATGGGCCTTACACACACACACACACACACACACACACACACACACACACACACACACATATCTATATATATATGTGCAAAACTATTAATAGATATAAGCCACGTATATGTGGTTTAGTAAATAACGAATGGGTTTAGTTATATGTATATATGAATATATGAATGATAAATCAAATCCAAAACACCCACCAACTATTACCCTTGGATTTCCACCTATTATATATATAATAATAATAAGACTTTCAAAACTCATACACAACAACCTCTAATCTACGTACATAAATGGGCCAACCTCATAGTGTGGGTTAGTATGACCCACGTGGAGAACTTAAACCCATTATTATAGACACTACCAACAGCAACCCAACCCACATTCAAACATGGCCTACAACCCATATGTATATACACAAACATATATATATATATATATATATATATATATATATATATATATATATGGGTTGTAGGCCATGTATATATATCATAACAAGGGCCATATATATAAACATTTTTATATGGAATGACCAAATGGGCCTTAACAGCCCCAAACCCACATACGTATATTGGCAAAAAAAAAAGTGAATGGGCCTTATTACGTATAAAGGAGAGGTGAGATGTATATACAGATATAATATATATATATATATATATATATATATATATATATCTCAGAAGGCCACTTTGTTACGACGCCATATATATATAAACATTTGAATATGGAATGACCAAATGGGCCTTAACAGCCCCAAACCCACATACGTATATTGGCAAAAAAAAAGTGAATGTGCTTTATTACGTATAAAGGAGAGGTGAGATGTATATACAGATATATAATATATATATATATATATATATATATCTCAGAAGGCCATTTTGTTACGACGCCTACTTGCAACCGTAGGGTTTCATACCCAATGAGGGTAGGTGGCTAATGTTTAGCAGGGAAGAGATGTGCATGGAAAGTTTAAGCCTCGTAGGACATCTTACATGGGAAAGTTATTTCCCATTAGGATTGAAAGACCTCCAGGAAACCCTCACCCTATAAATACCAATACCGTCGATCGAGCAAGCCTGTTGGTGCTTTCTCTTCGACGTCGACCTTCTGCCGATCTTCTTCCCGACGCTGTGGAGGTGTTACTGCCGACGCTGTAGTTCTTCATCCTTGTTATAGTTGCAGTGCTGCCGTGAGGTTGTCCACTGCGGTTGCATCGTCCTCTTCTCCTCAATTGTTGCTGAACGAAGGAGCCGAGCTGCTGCTTCTTATATTGCCATTGCAGTTGCCGTAGCATCCTGCTGCTGCTATTTCTATTACTTCACCTCCTCCGTTCATCGTCTAGATCAACCCACGATGGTAGGTTTTCTCAAAGAATTGAAGCCCAAGTACAATAGTAATTAAGTTGCATGCTTAAAATTCATGTTTTCGTTTTCCCTGCTCATCGTTTTGTCTAAGTTTTCAGTTTACTGTTGCATGATTATCATAATTGATTAAATATTCACATCACGTTAAAAATTTTTATATCTATGTAACCACTTGTTTAAAAATCACAAAGTGCATTTGACATGAACCCCCATGATTTATCATAAATTTTCATGTGATTATATGATATGTTAACTAATTAATAATTAACTTTAATAAATAGGAGGAATTATTAAAGTTACACGGCGAATCATGATTTTCACTGTAGCACAGTAGTTGTAGGTTTTTACTTTGATAGCACAGTAGTTCTAGGTCGTCGGAGCGTCCTTTGGTCATAAAATTTTACGGTCGTGTTATTGGGATAGTGATCGAGGTAGTGGAGTTGGTACCTCCGTTTTCCGATCCTCCTAGAGAAAAGTAGCCCTCCTCTCGAGTAAAATTTTTTTTGAACATCACGTTAGGTAGAGTTTTTCTGGCTCTTCATTTCGGTATATAGCTTGCATGATTCCGACTTGTATACATTGAGAACGAAACGTTTGAAGTAGAGAAATACTATTCATTACTTTACCTAATTAACGACCTTTGCCTTGTCGTTATTTAAATGATTAACGACTTTTTGCTATGTCATTATTAACGACTTAATTCCCGTTGTTATATATATAATAATTACTTTATCTTTGAAATTAAATAACTATTGAACCATATATCCTAAAATTATGATATTTATATTTCTAGAATCCCTGTAATTTTCTTTATTTTTCTATATTTTTGTTCCCTGAAAATCCTTGTAATTTGAAAGTGACACTATTCATTAAAGAAAAAACGACAACGTGCGTTGTCGTCATTTCTTTAATATATATATATATATATAAAAGTATAAACTCTATAACTTTTTACACATATCTTTAAAAATTCATATTTAGAAAACTATGTAAATTAAAATTATAATATATATATTTTTGGAATCCTTAGATTTTTCTCTTAATTATCATATATTTAGTTCCGATAATTTTCTTTTATTGGAAAAATATTACTATTCATCATGATCAAATTAAAAACTACATATCATGATTAAATCCTAAAAAATTCATATCCTATGATCAAAGTCGGTAAAAATTACAATATATATATAGTCGTGATCCTTGTAAATTTCTCTTAATTACCATGTAATTAGTTCTAAAAATAGTATTCATCCTTTTAAAGAGATGCTATTTTTTAAATTATTAGATTAAATAGAAATTAAGATATGAATTGACACCTACTTGCGTGGACGCGATTTATTCTATTTTTCTCGAGATTTGATCTGTACCGTGGATCATATTGGCACTACGTCTCAGTCCGTAGATGCAGTCCCACGTTTCACGTTAGTTTTCGGATACACTCTAAAACTCTCCGTGACATACGAGCCATCCGTTAGACATTCCGTTCCTTCGGACTGGCAAATTAGTCATTGGGACCTCTGTAAGTCTCCTCATAGCCTTGGATTCCCTCAAGGCCAATTGAGCTGGTTATACCTTAAACACCTTGTACCCGTTATAATTGCCACGTCACTCTGGAGAAACATGGTAACCCGGCCCTTTCATGGTGCTACGCTTGGCCCATGAGAGAAATCTCTCAAGCCGGTGGAGTGGGTGACTGTTCCACTAGGCGAATTATTGAATTGGTTAACCTATGGTTAGGTGCAAATTCTTCAGCTTGCTTCATGTCCATTGAATTCATGACTCTTGTTAGTCATTTATTTAAAGTATCATGGCAACCTATCTAGGTGCCATTCCCACCTAGTTTATCGACATGTCACGGTTTGTCTATGCTCTTTGCGTGGATTTTATCGCTAGTTTGTCCTTACCCAAGGGCCTTGCCCTTGAATTCTATAAACTCTATTTCTCATTCTATTATAGCTTGTTCTTTGGAACTCTCTATTGGCTATGAACTATAGTGGATGTCTATATCTATTTTTAATGCTGTGCATATAGGGCCCGATCTGGTCCTGGAGGAGCACCCAAAAGTACTTGTGCCCATGGGAGTTGTAATGATCATGGTGTCTGGCATTGCACCGAAGTGCATGACTAGTTTGATCTATTGGCATTCCACACTCACACTCTCTCTTTCTCTCGTGACTTGCGTACATGACTTGACTTGCGTGACTCGACCTGCGTGGCCCGGAATGGGCAAGTACTTACGTGAAATATCCAATAATCTATAAATTCTCTCATGAATATCTCTTGTTTAAGACTCACTTGGAAGTTCTGCATAACGTTGTTGATCTCTTGCTAGTTTTGTTTCACTTTCTTGGTTAATCCTACATGCATAGTCCTACCTGCATTTACATGTGAAAATGTAATTACTTAAACCAATTGCTTGTTCTTGAGATATAATTCCTACTGAGCATTCGCTCATCCAGTTTATTCCAACATTTTTCAGGTATCCCGATGGCTAGCGGGACCGAGACTCACACGGGAGAGGCAAGTGTGCAAGAGAGCTCTGGAAACTAGATGACCCATGTCTTTAACTTTTCTTGAGTCTAGTCTGGTGTCTCTTGTCTAGTTGTTATGTCTAAGATCAATTTGTGCATCTCTATTCCTTTCTTTTCTCAGCATGGTAGTTGAGTCTTCAAACTTGAATTTGAATTTGTAAGGGATTTATGCTTGGAATAAAATTTCATTATTGCGTCAAATTATTTAATCTTATGGTTCATGCTCTTGAATATTCACGACTGTTTAACTGCCACGTTCCGAGCAAACGACACGTTCCACTGCTATCGGTTCGGGGCGTGACAACCAAAGTCCGGACCTTCTTCCTATAGGGCATCCATGTCTTGAGGGAATTATGCTTAATTTAAGTCATTAAAAGGCCTACCAAAACTTTGGGAAAGTAAAAATTAACGATCATATCAACTTGTTTGATCTTGGTTGAACTCTCTCACACCCATATTGTTGTTTGGGCCTGTCCAAGCCCATTTGTGTTATTTTGTGTTGCATCCCCCATCATCCATATAAATTTTGTTGTTAGGCCCATTCAGGCTAGTCTATTATGTGTGTCCATTTGTCTAGTCACATTGTCCTAGGTTTTTTTTCCCCTTTGCATTATTGAGTCAGCCCCCCTCTCTGATTCTCAAGCCCTTTTATTTCCCTCATTAGATTTCCCTGATTATCCTGTATAAAGTCTCCATTTGCCCTCATGGAGTGCCATTTTTCTCCTTTATATTACTTTTCTTCTTCCCCATCGTCCTATTCCCGCGTGGATTCCTCTTCCCACGCGGGCCCATCTTCTCGTGGCCCTTCCGACCCGCAAGCAAATCTCATGGCCCACCTATCATCTCTTGATTGCCAAATGGCCCCGGTCCAGGCCCAAAAATTCATGGCTAATCATCTTAATGGGCCTCATTATCATAACGGGCCTCATTCATCTAATGGGCCTTATTCCTTCAATGGGCCTCGCTCTTTTAATAGGCCTCATCCTTCTAACGGGCCTCCATCTTCTACTCTTAATGGACCCCCTTCCTTTAACGAGCCTTCTTATTCTCTTAATGGGCCTACCTCTCTTAATGGGCCCTCTCCTTCTACCCATGTTGCTGCTGGCCCAATATGTCCTTATTCCCGTGTTCATGATCCTTCCAGGCCCATGTATCCTTCCACTCCTGAAATGAGCTTCCCTTCTTCTCAGTCCGGATCCCCTTATCCGGCCCAATACCATAATTCTGGTCCAAATTCACACTCTCTTGCTCCGGCCGGCTTGCATCCTTCCCGATCTCTCCCCATCGAGGAGATGATGACTCAAACCAAACACCAGCTTGATGAACTTTAACGTCAAATTGATCCCAAAACTTATTTGAGTGTCCCCTTTGCATTCCAAGGTCTTCAGCTTCCACCGCGTTCATAAATTCCCGCATATCGCCGCTATGGTGTAGCCGGTGACCCCTATGTGCACTTGAAGGAGTTTCTTTATGAGTCGGCCCAGTTTTGACATGATCAACACTTGATGGCCTATCTGTTCGGTCTGTCGTTGAAAGGCCCGGCTCGAGATTAGTTCTTTTCTCTTCCGCAAGAGCAAGTTGTGGATTTTCGAGTCATTCATGAGAAATTTCTTCAGCAATATCAAGACCAGGTGGGGCCCAAATATTCCATGGTGGATCTGGCCCATGAGAAGATGAAGCCCGATGAGGAGTTCTCTACCTTCGCCGACCGCTGGCGTCTCTTGTTCGCTCAAGTCCCGGGACATATTTCGGAGGGAGAGCAAATCAAAATGATCATTTCTAACGCAACACCCGAGTACCGCTTTATCTTAGCCTTGAATGATATCACTTCTTGGCAACATCTTTATAGCCGAGCCCGCTTCATCCACCAACAACTTTTTTTGTTATCTTGACCCCGAGTCCCCTCCACCTTCTACGCCCACATATGCCTCCTATCCATCATCTCCCATCAGTCAGCCCTCCACGAGTCAGCCCTCCACCACATATCCTTCCATGAGTCGGCCTTCCACCCCCACTGTAGCAACCCTAATAAATGGATAATTGAAATGAATTAAAACATATATATTACAGAAGTAATATATAAAAGGAATAGGGTTAATTGGACGAAGTAAAGCAAAATTAAAAATAACGCCTCTTATTAAGGCGTTAATTTATAAAGAAACGCCTCTATCCATGGCGTGACTAAAGAAAGGATGCCCACATATGCGGTCGTCAGTTCTCATACGACCAAATGGGTAAGTAAAAGAAACGCCCCTATCTTGGGCGTGTTTTAAAACACGAAACGCCCTTTGTCAAGGCGCTTTTTAAGAAACGCCCTAAAGTAAGGCGTCAATTAAAGAATAGATGCCCTGACCAAAGTCGTTAATTCAGTTCGAGAACCGATCGAACCCAGAACTTATCCAAGGAAAGATTAACCTAATCTAGTAAGTGTCTATTAGAGTAAGGACTCTATTAAGGATATATTACCCTCAATCAAACACTACTCTTGTTAGGACTTCAAAATCCTATAAATAACATGTTCGATCGAACCCTAAAACCCATTTGATCGAACGTCTGCTGCTAGGTACGTGAAGAACAAACTATTCCTTTGATCTCTGCTTTGCCTACACGAAGAACTAATGATTCTTCACTCTCTTTTCTTCTTACAGGTTGAGGAAGCCTAGACATCGTGAAGAACAAGGGTAAGTTCTTCTAAACTTCCATCTTCAGCCAAGCTTATGAAGAAATTTCTAATATCTCTTCATATTCCTCTGTAGGAAAACTCTAGGGATCGACCAAAGAACAAAGGTTCTCTGCCTACTGCTGATTCAGTTTATCCTTATCAACGTCTTCACGTGTCTGTCACCTTCAAATCCATTGTTAAGGTAGGATTTTCTCAAGTTATTGTAGCCCAAATAAGAATTAATGCAAGATATCTATACATACGTATATGAGCATGGCATGCATACTGTTTATAAGGTTTTATTACGTTTTCTGCAAAATTTTGAAAGAAACGCCCTTGATTAGGGCGCTAATTTAAAAGAAACGACCATTCTAGTGGTCGTCAATTTAATATTTGACGCCCTCTACGCAGGCGTTAATTTCATAAGAATCGCATGTGATTAATGATTGATCCTGTTTAAAAATTACAATACATATGAAATATTGATTTTTAATATCTTGCATGACTCTGTGAATTCCTGTTAAATTTTACTGCCATGACATATCTCCTGTCTCTCGAAATATTATTTATTAAAATATCGTAAATCCCTTGAAATTCACGACTTGGACAAAGTCGTTTTCCATATTCTAACGCCCCAGTACAAGGCGTGAATCTGAAAAGTAACGCCCCTGCCTAGGGCGTGTATCTGTTAAAATCCTGAAATTCACATATTCTGTAAAATGGAATTAGAAAGTAACGCCCCTTCCAAGGGCGCGTTTTTGATAAATTTCTGAGAATAATTATATCCTGTCGAATATGTAAATGATGAGACGCCTGCCTCTGCAGTCGTCAACTTTGAAGAAACGCCCCCAGGGAAGGCGTGTTTTTGATAAATTAATGAAATAATGGAAATTCTGCAAATTGGCAATATATGTAAACGCCCTTCTGTTAGGCGTTAATTATTCAATACACGACTTTACTTAAGTCGTTATTTTACTGTAAACTGATTTTATCCTGATTCTATTACCGATGGTTTCATATTATACATATATATATATATATATCGGCACTATTCTCCATTCCGTGAGTATAGTCCCACTTTTTACGTTGATTTATCGATCACACTCAACTCTCATTGACATACAAGCTCTCCATTGGACATTCCGTTCCTTTGGACTAGCGAGTTAGTCATAGAGACCTCCGTAAGACTCCTCGTAGCCTTGGATTCCCTCAAGGCCGACTGAGCTGGTTGTACCCTAAAAACCCATTACACAGTTTTTGCCATGTCAATCTAAAGAAACATGGTATACCGGCCCTTATGATTATACAAAGAGTATATCATAAGAAATTCTTAATGGGATGATGATATCATGCCATATCATGTCATTCTTGTAAACCTCAATTCTATGATAAGAATGGGGGTATCTTACCTTTGATATACTGTTCATGTGGACCTAAATTCTATATAAAGAATGTCCATATTGATTTGTCATGGTACCTAAGTTAAGGGAACCATATTCTACCTAGTGTTATCGATATCGTGATTATACCGTTATGATCGCCATTCTATGTCCTTGTCATATTTTTGGACTCTATTCTGTCAAAGTTGTCATACGTGTCTACAAGCTTGATGATTGAAATTCTATATTGGCTATATAAACAAGAGTGGATGTCAAAACACATGATAAATGCCTGCGCATATAGGGCCCGATCTGGTCCTGGGAGGAGCACCCGAAAGTACTTGTGCCCATGGGAGTTAAAATGATAAGGTATCTGGCATTATACCGAGTACTTGACTTGCTTGATTGGACATTCCACACACATCTTGTACTTGACTCGTACTTGACATGAAATGAAATGCGTGGCCCGAAAAAGGGTAATTTACTTGCTTGATACATGATAGCCAAAGTTCTTGACATGACTTGTTAAACGTGCTTGCTTGAATACCTTGAATATACTTGTCATCTTGTTGGAAGTTCATGATTAAGTTCATCTTGTTTCTTTGATATTACATTCTCTCTATCTTGTCGTTTTATGCGAGCATGCATAGCTTTATTGCATTCATGAAAATGTAATTACTTAAACCCCTCGCTAGTACTTGAGATATAATTTCCTACTGAGCGTTCGCTCATTCCGTTTGTCCCTTTCTACTTTTCAGGTAAGTCCGACGACGATGGAAGTCAATCGGATGGGAATGGTCAAGAGTGAAAGTGATAGAGCTTCTACAAGTGTCGTCTAGTCTTTTCTATAGTTTTCTCGAGTCAACTATGTACTTTTCTTTTTATTAAACAGAGTATTGGATTTGTAATAGTCTATCCATTATGAAATAAAGGATTGGGTTATCTTGCTATTTTGCGCATCTCTGTCTTTGTGTCGAATACACGACCACTCTGATTGACATGATTGATATAGACACGTCGCGCATCTCCGGGTATCTTCCGCGCTCGGGGCGTGACAGTCTTTGTGGTATCAGAGCCTAAGGTATTCAATTCCTAGGAAACCCAAGTCCAAGGATAGGTTTCAAAACCTTTAACCAAGTGAGAGTGGGTAGAACCAAGGGTTAAATGATCAATGAGTCCTTTATAAGATCATAGTGATATAATACTAACGTAGCTATCGTAATTGTAGGATAATGGCTGCCGAACGTGCTCAATGGCGCAACATGCAGCGTACCCTTCAAGGGATGACCCAAGTGCTACAACAGGTAGCACAAGGTGGTGCTCCACGAGCTGGAAGCTTACACCAAGCATTCAAGAATATGAATCCCCCGAAGTTCATGGGATCGACCGATCCAGACGATGCCGAGCATTGGGTTCGGGAGATTGAACGTATATTCCGTGTTATGCAATGCACGGATCAGGACAAAGTCTTATTAGCTACTTTCCAGTTAGAAAAGGATGCTAGATGCTGGTGGGAGTCGATTGAAGCTACTATTGACCCAACTCAAGTTACATGGGGTGAATTCGTTGAATATTTCAACGCCAAATATTTCTCTGATAGGGTCCAGGAAAAGAAGGCCGCCGAATTTGCCGCATTAAAGCAAAGATCTTTATCGGTGGCTGATTATGAAGCACAGTTCTCTAGACTGTCTAGATATGCTAAGCATTTGATTAGCACGGAAAAGATGAAAGCTCGTAGATTTCTTAATGGGCTTAGGCCTCACTACATTACTCAATTGGCGCCTATGGATGTTCAAGTTTATACTGAAATGGTGCGCCGAGCTCAGTTGCTTGAAGATGCCACGGAATTATCTGATAGGATCCGTGGGAAAGACAAAAAGGAGCAAGTCACAAGTTCGGGTTCTTTTAAACCCAACTTTAAGAAGAGGCCCAATAATGGAGGTTCTTCCTCTCAAGATCAGAAGTACAAGAAATCCAAGCCTTTCTCTATCACCACTACCCCTTCAAACGTAGTATGCAAGCATTGTGACAAGGCTGGTCACAAAACAGAAGAATGCTGGAGGAAACTAGGAGCATGTCTCCGTTGTGGGAGTCGTGAACATCGGATTCCCGATTGTCCATTAATGAATGACCAAGCCGGTGAGGGTAAACGTCCAGTGACAAAGAATGCTCGTCTTCATGCAATCCAAGGGACCGAACCAGAAGAAGAAGGCGGATTGGTGGAAGGTACATTAAAAATTTGTTCTAAATATGCACATGTTTTATTTGATACGGGTGCATCGCATTCCATTATTTCCAAGAAGTTTGCTGACCCATTACCTCTAGAACCAGAATGGATGAAGATAATATTGTCTACTCCTCTCGGAAACGAGACGGATATCACACATCACTACCAAAATTGTGAGGTATTGGTTCGAGGAAAGAATTTTCCTATTGATCTTATCTGCTTAGATCTAAAAGAATATGATGTTATACTAGGGGCAGATTGGTTATCCAAATACCAGGCAACGGTTGATTGCCGTGATAGCAAGATTGTTTTCAAGGAATTTCCGGAACTGACTTATACTAGTCCTAAGAGTCGAAGCAAATCCCCTCTTATCTCGGCTCTTCGAGCAAGCAAGCTCGTCAAGAAAGGATGTGTATCCTTCCTTACTTTTGTCACTATTAAAGAAGCTAAAGAAACCAAGATAGAGGACATTCAGGTAGTGCGAGAATTTCCAGACGTATTTCCGGAAGAATTGCCGGGATTACCCCCTCAAAGAGAAGTGGCCTTCACCATTGACTTAGTCCCTGGTGCCGGTCCTGTTTCCAAGGCACCATATAGAATGTCCCCTGCTGAACTCAAGGAGTTGAAGGAGCAGTTGATGGAACTAATCCGAAAAGGGTTTATTAGACCAAGTACTTCCCCGTGGGGAGCACCAGTCTTATTTGTAAAGAAGAAGGATGGGTCCATGAGATTGTGTATCGACTATCGACAGTTGAATCATCTTACTATCAAGAACAAGTATCCACTGCCGAGAATCGATGAGTTATTTGATCAGATTTCAGGATCCAAATATTTCTCCAAGTTTGATCTCAGGTCGGGATATCATCAATTAAGAATCAAGGACGATGACATTCACAAGACTGCATTCAGAAGCAGGTATGGCCATTACGAATTTGTTGTTATGCCTTTTGGACTAACAAATGCCCCTGCTGCCTTTATGTAGTTAATGAATAGCATATTCAGGCCTTACTTGGATCAATTCATAGTAGTCTTCATTGATGATATATTGATATATTCTAAGACTAAGGAAGAACATGAAGAGCATTTGAGGATTGCATTGCAAGTCTTGAGGACAAATCAATTATATGCTAAACTCAGCAAATGCGAGTTCTGGCTTGAAGAAGTGGCTTTTCTCGGACATGTCATATCCAAGGACGGTTTATCTGTGGATCCGTCAAAAGTTGAAGCTGTGAGAAACTGGGAGAGACCCACTAATGCAAGCGAGATCAGAAGTTTCTTAGGTCTTGCAGGCTATTATCGGCGATTTATCAAAGATTTCTCTAAGATCGCCGTACCACTTACAAGATTAACTCGTAAGGAGATCCGATATGAATGGAGTGAGGAATGTGAAAGCAGTTTTCAAACTCTCAAGGATCATCTCACCACAGCTCCGGTCTTAGCCCTACCAATTGAAGGAGAGAAATTCGAGGTCTACACTGATGCTTCTGGCATTGGCCTCGGATGTGTTCTAATGCAACAAGGGAAGGTCATAGCATACTCTTCTCGTCAACTGAAGAAGCATGAGGAGAATTACCCCGTCCATGACTTGGAACTGGCCGCGGTAGTATTTGCCCTAAAGATATGGAGACACTATCTCTATGGGGTACAGTTCACTGTATACTCCGATCACAAAAGTCTCAAATATCTATTTTCACAAAAGGAGCTGAACGTGAGACAAAGACGTTGGCTAGAATATCTCAAGGACTTCGACTTCAGTATACAATACCATCCCGGAAAGGGTAATTATGTGGCTGATGCCCTTAGTCGAAAGCCGAGAGCAAGGATAGCAAATTGTATGATACAAGAATGGAGGTTACTTGAACAATTCTCCGAGCTCAATATAAGCTTGGACACGGAATCCAAATTTATCACATTATCTCATGTAAGCATACAGTCAGATTTGTTATCTGAGATACAAACACTTCAGGATGATGATCCTATGTTAGTAGAAATCAAAAGCAGATTAGAAGGACAATCTGATTTTCAACTAACTTCTGATGGAAGATTATCGTTCAAAGATAGAACTTGTATACCCGATTGTCCGGAATTAAAGAAGAAGATCTTAGATGAAGCTCACCGATCCAGGTACACTATTCATCCAGGATCAACCAAAATGTACCAAGATGTAAAGAGGAACTTTTGGTGGCCTAATATGAAAAGAGAAATAGCGGACTATGTATCACGCTGTCTCACATGCCAACAGGTCAAGGCGGAACACCAAAAGCCTGCGGGAAAACTACATCCTCTAGATATTCCTAAGTGGAAATGGGAGGATATTGGTATGGACTTCATCATGGGTTTGTCTAAATCTAAAGGAGGACATGATGGAATCTGGGTTATCATTGACCGATTGACTAAATCGGCACATTTCTTGCCAATCAAAAGCCGATGGTCAATTGATGTGCTAGCTGCACTATACATTAAAGAAATAGTCAGGATACATGGAATTCCTGTCTCAATCGTGTCTGATAGAGATCCCCGTTTTACTTCTCATTTTTGGAAGGGATTACAACATTCGTTGGGGACAAGGCTCAACTTTAGTACTGCTTTTCACCCACAAACGGATGGTCAGACCGAGCGAACTAATCAAGTTGTTGAAGATATGCTGAGAGCATGCATTATTGACTTTGGAGGAAGCTGGCATGACCACTTACCTTTAGTTGAATTTGCATATAATAATAGCTACCAAGCTAGTATCCAAATGGCACCTTTCGAAGCCTTATACGGAAGGAGTTGCCGATCTCCCATATGTTGGAACGAAGTTGGAGAAAAACAACTATTAGGTCCAGACATGGTAAGGGATACAACCGAGAAGATACAAGTAATCAGAGAAAGATTACAAGTTGCTCAGACAAGGCAAAAGGCTTATGCTGATACCAGGAGAAGAGATCTTGAATTCCAGGTTGGAGATCATGTATTTCTTAAAATATCCCCTGGACGTGGCATACGAAGATTTGGTGTTAAGGGCAAGCTTACGCCAAGATTCATCGGACCATTTGAGGTACTCTAAAGAGTTGGCGAGGTTGCTTATCGCATCGCGTTGCCTCCTCAGTTGTCCGAGGTACACAATGTATTTCACATATCTATGTTGAAGAAGTATGTGCACGATCCGTCACATATTATTGAGCATGGAGATCTGGTGATCCAGAAAGATCTCACATATGAACAGAGGCCTTTAAAGATATTAGATCGAGAAATACGAGCTCTAAGGAATAAGGTTATTCCCATGCTCAAGGTGCAATGGAATAAGAATCCTGAACGCGAAGCGACATGGGAGACCGAGGAATCTATGAAGAAACGATTTCCCGAGTTATTCTAAGAGGTATATGTCCTACACTCTCCGCGTGTATAATTATATATATATCGAATTTGGGGACCAAATTCTTTTTAAGTGGGGGAGGGTGTAGCAACCCTAATAAATGGATAATTGAAATGAATTAAAACATATATATTACAGAAGTAATATATAAAAGGAATAGGGTTAATTGGACGAAGTAAAGCAAAATTAAAAATAACGCCTCTTATTAAGGCGTTAATTTATAAAGAAACGCCTCTATCCATGGCGTGACTAAAGAAAGGACGCCCACATATGCGGTCGTCAGTTCTCATACGACCAAATGGGTAAGTAAAAGAAACGCCCCTATCTTGGGCGTGTTTTAAAACACGAAACGCCCTTTGTCAAGGCGCTTTTTAAGAAACGCCCTAAAGTAAGGCGTCAATTAAAGAATAGACGCCCTGACCAAAGTCGTTAATTCAGTTCGAGAACCGATCGAACCCAGAACTTATCCAAGGAAAGATTAACCTAATCTAGTAAGTGTCTATTAGAGTAAGGACTCTATTAAGGATATATTACCCTCAATCAAACACTACTCTTGTTAGGACTTCAAAATCCTATAAATAACATGTTCGATCGAACCCTAAAACCCATTTGATCGAACGTCTGCTGCTAGGTACGTGAAGAACAAACTATTCCTTTGATCTCTGCTTTGCCTACACGAAGAACTAATGATTCTTCACTCTCTTTTCTTCTTACAGGTTGAGGAAGCCTAGACATCGTGAAGAACAAGGGTAAGTTCTTCTAAACTTCCATCTTCAGCCAAGCTTATGAAGAAATTTCTAATATCTCTTCATATTCCTCTATAGGAAAACTCTAGGGATCGACCAAAGAACAAAGGTTCTCTGCCTACTGCTGATTCAGTTTATCCTTATCAACGTCTTCACGTGTCTGTCACCTTCAAATCCATTGTTAAGGTAGGATTTTCTCAAGTTATTGTAGCCCAAATAAGAATTAATGCAAGATATCTATACATACGTATATGAGCATGGCATGCATACTGTTTATAAGGTTTTATTACATTTTCTGCAAAATTTTGAAAGAAACGCCCTTGATTAGGGCGCTAATTTAAAAGAAACGACCATTCTAGTGGTCGTCAATTTAATATTTGACGCCCTCTACGCAGGCGTTAATTTCATAAGAATCGCATGTGATTAATGATTGATCCTGTTTAAAAATTACAATACATATGAAATATTGATTTTTAATATCTTGCATGACTCTGTGAATTCCTGTTAAATTTTACTGCCATGACATATCTCCTGTCTCTCGAAATATTATTTATTAAAATATCGTAAATCCCTTGAAATTCACGACTTGGACAAAGTCGTTTTCCATATTCTAACGCCCCAGTACAAGGCGTGAATCTGAAAAGTAACGCCCCTGCCTAGGGCGTGTATCTGTTAAAATCCTGAAATTCACATATTCTGTAAAATGGAATTAGAAAGTAACGCCCCTTCCAAGGGCGCGTTTTTGATAAATTTCTGAGAATAATTATATCCTGTCGAATATGTAAATGATGAGACGCCTGCCTCTGCAGTCGTCAACTTTGAAGAAACGCCCCCAGGGAAGGCGTGTTTTTGATAAATTAATGAAATAATGGAAATTCTGCAAATTGGCAATATATGTAAACGCCCTTCTGTTAGGCGTTAATTATTCAATACACGACTTTACTTAAGTCGTTATTTTACTGTAAACTGATTTTATCCTGATTCTATTACCGATGGTTTCATATTATACATATATATATATATATATCGGCACTATTCTCCATTCCGTGAGTATAGTCCCACTTTTTACGTTGATTTATCGATCACACTCAACTCTCATTGACATACAAGCTCTCCATTGGACATTCCGTTCCTTTGGACTAGCGAGTTAGTCATAGAGACCTCCGTAAGACTCCTCGTAGCCTTGGATTCCCTCAAGGCCGACTGAGCTGGTTGTACCCTAAAAACCCATTACACAGTTTTTGCCATGTCAATCTAAAGAAACATGGTATACCGGCCCTTATGATTATACAAAGAGTATATCATAAGAAATTCTTAATGGGATGATGATATCATGCCATATCATGTCATTCTTGTAAACCTCAATTCTATGATAAGAATGGGGGTATCTTACCTTTGATATACTGTTCATGTGGACCTAAATTCTATATAAAGAATGTCCATATTGATTTGTCATGGTACCTAAGTTAAGGGAACCATATTCTACCTAGTGTTATCGATATCGTGATTATACCGTTATGATCGCCATTCTATGTCCTTGTCATATTTTTGGACTCTATTCTGTCAAAGTTGTCATACGTGTCTACAAGCTTGATGATTGAAATTCTATATTGGCTATATAAACAAGAGTGGATGTCAAAACACATGATAAATGCCTGCGCATATAGGGCCCGATCTGGTCCTGGGAGGAGCACCCGAAAGTACTTGTGCCCATGGGAGTTAAAATGATAAGGTATCTGGCATTATACCGAGTACTTGACTTGCTTGATTGGACATTCCACACACATCTTGTACTTGACTCGTACTTGACATGAAATGAAATGCGTGGCCCGAAAAAGGGTAATTTACTTGCTTGATACATGATAGCCAAAGTTCTTGACATGACTTGTTAAACGTGCTTGCTTGAATACCTTGAATATACTTGTCATCTTGTTGGAAGTTCATGATTAAGTTCATCTTGTTTCTTTGATATTACATTCTCTCTATCTTGTCGTTTTATGCGAGCATGCATAGCTTTATTGCATTCATGAAAATGTAATTACTTAAACCCCTCGCTAGTACTTGAGATATAATTTCCTACTGAGCGTTCGCTCATTCCGTTTGTCCCTTTCTACTTTTCAGGTAAGTCCGACGACGATGGAAGTCAATCGGATGGGAATGGTCAAGAGTGAAAGTGATAGAGCTTCTACAAGTGTCGTCTAGTCTTTTCTATAGTTTTCTCGAGTCAACTATGTACTTTTCTTTTTATTAAACAGAGTATTGGATTTGTAATAGTCTATCCATTATGAAATAAAGGATTGGGTTATCTTGCTATTTTGCGCATCTCTGTCTTTGTGTCGAATACACGACCACTCTGATTGACATGATTGATATAGACACGTCGCGCATCTCCGGGTATCTTCCGCGCTCGGGGCGTGACACCCACATACCCATATACCTCCACGTATCAACCCTCCATGAGTCAACCTACCGCCATCCACAGTCAGCCCTCTGATGTTTCATATCCGCACGCGTCTCCACCTCCGGTCAAGAAACATCACACCGCGAGCAGGTGGATGCCATCCACTACATACCTCCTTATCCCACTCTGTATGCGCCATTATCTAATCCTTCCCTTAGCCATGCACCATTGCCTACACAACCCCTGCTTCCTTCTCCACTCCCATCTCCATTACCTTCTTATACCTCTTGGCATCCACCTTGCCCGAAGCGGGCTCCTTCTCCATCGTTGTCGGAATCTTTTACAGACATTTTTAGGGCATTGATGGCCGCTCACGCATTGCAGCTCCCTCCGATTGTGCCTTGATGACCCGCGGTCGGGAATGTGTTTCAATATTGTGAATTTCATTGCCAACAGGGGCATTTGGTTGAGGATTGCCCAGAGTTTCAGGAACTTGTTTATGGTTTGGAAGATAAGAAGATGATTGATTGGGCTACCATGCATGAAGTCATTTTACGTCTCCACAATAAGCAGCAGCAGCAAGAAGTGACACCTAGGCAGCCGTCTTCGTTACAAGACCAGGGGCACCCCTGTGATTCTTTAATTAGCGATGCACCTGCTCTGCCGCCTGCTCTGTTATCTACCCCATCTTTGCCACCTCCTACTCCATCCCCACAACCCCCACCAAGCCAATCCTTTGCTCAGACAAGTGCCTCTACTTCTTCTACTCCCATTTCCACCACCACTTCTACTCCTAACGCCGCTCGACGCGCCGTGTCTATACGTCGAAGGTGGGCGTCACGACCCTCTACTTTCTCCGCCTCACCATCTTCACCTCCATTGCCTTCATTACCCACATCACCACCTCCAATACCCCTACCGCCATCACCATCGTCTTCACCGCTTCCTCTCCCAGCGACCCCTATTCCATCACTTCCACCATCTCCACCGCCTTGCCCTCCCCTTCACCATCGTTGTCCGAGCCTGAGCAGGCTATACATATACCCACATATCCATCTTCGCCTTTACCTTCTCCTATGCCTCCACCTTTGCCTTTACCCCCACTTACGCCTTCCGAGGCTCTACCCAAGCCTTCCAAGCCTATTACCTCCACTTCTCCATCCCTTTCCACCCCATGGAGCGGGTGTGCATTATCTTTGGTGCCCCTTAGGTCTGGTCCCCAGGGATATAATGAGCCGAGCCAGGTTTCGATTGTGCATTTCAAGATTCAAGATGTCATTTGCCGCATGCCAATCCGGGTCCTGGTCCCTGGCTATTTTGGGGAAAATGAGCCTACATTTTCAGAAATGGTTGCAAAGAAGAGTTCCCTTGCATTGATGTAAGTTTCTTCAAAAGCGAGGCCGGTAGCAATCTCTCTGCTCACTGGGAAGTTCACTATTGATGCTGTTATTACTTCTCGCTCGACTGATGTTCAGTTTACTGGCCGAGAGGGGTTCTCTACTCGGATTATGCTAACCCATATGGCCGCCAGAAGCCTGATGGATTCTCTATTCAAGGGGCAATTGGCCGTGTCTTCAACACTTTCCAAGGACATTCTGCACTTGTTATGCAATCTCCCTCGGTTTATTGGTGAATTGACCACGTCAACACTGCGTATTACTCCCCCTCAATTTTGTCCTGCTCTTCAAGTATGGGAGTTATGCTTCATGCCTGATTGCCTAATGGTGATTCCGAATCTCATGTTGCTAGTGTCGAGTGACAAGACTCCATGGTTTTCTGATGTTCATCCTAAGGAGTTACTTGTTCAAGGATGTCTGCCTATGGTTAGCACCGGGTGTCTAGGGGCAGCCACCCCGATAAAATTGCATATTCATGACCGGGCTAGGCCATCTGCTAGGTGGGCCCTTTATATGAAAAGATGTTTTAAGACAAGAAGGCCGAAGGTCCAAGTCCGTGTCAGGCGGATCCGTTACAAGACAGTTTCTGCCAAGAAGAGGCGGCGGCGTAAGTTTAAGGGCCGCGTAGTATGCACTCAGGGGTCCACTTCTTCCTCTTCCTCTTCCATTCGTCCCTCATTTCTATTGCTCAGCTCCCACCCTTGGGTGGTGTATCTTCCTTCATCCAATCCTAATTCGATCACCTTCTCCTCTCCTCCCGGGTCCGTGAACCCCTGCTTCCCTTTTCCTAGTTTGGAGCCGCCCGATCTTCCACATTTTCATTATTCTAGGCTGCAGCCTATGTTATCTTATCTTCCCGATCCCGAGACTTCTTCTGATTCTCCTCCCTGGGTATCTCCAGGGTTTACTTCTCGTACTCTTTCCCCAACCCTGTCGGGTGTTTTCATGCCCTTTCCCCGACCCTATCGGGTGTGTAGATTTGTTTAATGGACTATCCTGCCCCCTTCAAGTAAGCATGTGTATATGCACATGAACAAGCATGAACTGGCATGAAAGTATACACGAAAGGGGGTTAAATAGACATAGAAACATACCGTGATCGCCACCAAAGTCACAACAACGCCAAAGGAATGAAGAGATGTAGGAAACAACGTTGAGTACCTTGGAAAAAGATGAAGACTTGATCGCACTTGACAAAGGGTGCGGGGAATGATATGGATTCAAACCTCCTCATCTTCCAGCGGCTAGAAGAAGAGGGCCTCACGTTCATATCATGCTCTCTTGCAAAACAAAGACAAAACACAAAGGCAAAAACCCATTAGATCATGAAGTGTAGTATCAATCCCGGAGTGATAAAATAGGGGTAGAAATTGAGGGCAAACTCACCGGGGGAGGTTTCTAACCCCTGTGGAAGGGTGGAAAAGATAGGTGTGTGTGTTGTGCATGCAGAAGATTTGAAATCACGAGATTTGATTGAGAGAATGGAGAGAAAATAATGATGCAAAACGGAGAAAAACGTATATGTAGCAGAAAAATACAGAAAATTATGATGATTTGTGATTTTGAGGAGAGGAGAACTAAGCGTATAGACAACCAAATTAAGCCCAGAAGGATGGAATTGAAAGCTAATACTTCCCTCTTCAAGCAAGGGTTGAAGTTGTGAGTTGGAGTTGCAGCATCGCTTCGCCCCACGTCCGGAAAGAGCCCCCCCTTTGCAACTGCGAACTAGGCAGTTTATATAGAGGTTGTAGAAAACCCAAAAAGTTCTCCCAAGATTTTAGAGGATAGAGTCCACAAAAATTCGTGTTCTATTGATCAATCTCGAGATAATACAAAGGATAAGAAGTAGGAATAAGTGGGACTCAATTTGGTGGAAGGATCTGGAAGATATGGCTTCTAGAAGGGAGCCCCGGAGTTTAATCTATAGAGTTTGTGTTGAACTAGGATGCATAAACCCCCAGCTTTCGTCTGCGTTTCTGAGCAAGATAGCCAATGAAAATCTGAGATCTATGGATCAAATTCAAGATAATATAAAGGAGAAACCATAGGAACAAATGGCGCTCAATTCAGAGTAGAATTCAAGAAGTTTTGGGCTCTGCAAAAGGGCCACGGCGCACAAAAATGGAGTAGAGTCCAGCACGAATTGGACTCTCGGTTTGTGTAATGGTCTATCGTAAGACCGCCAGAGGCAACAAACGGTCTAGGGTAGGACAGTCAGGCTCTGGGGTCGAACGGGATGATTTTAGGCAAGTTTAGGTGTAACGATCTATTAATAGACCGTCACTTGGGCTGTGATAGTCTTACGATAGACCTTCACATGCTCTCTGACGGTCTACTAATAGGACTTCACACGGATGAAGGAACATTTTGGGCAGACTGCGTGTGACTTTGGAAATTGAAGCGTATATCTCAAATGGTACAGAACTAGCGAAAGTGGTAGAAGAAGAAATTGTAGATAATGGAGAGAGGAACAACTTTCGTGAAGAGATCAAGATGAGAAAATGATCAGAAGAAGGAGAAAATGGGGTTAGAACAGAGAGAGAAAATTCTGGGACATAGGTGAATAGCACAGCCTGCTGGAAAAATACGAATAGCACACAATCGGGGCAGAACTCGCTAATGGCGTAGAAAAAGAAATTGTAGATCCTTAAATATCGAACAACTTTGGTGAAGAGAACATTTTGAATAGAAGATTAGAAAAGGGTGAAAAAGAATCACTTTCAGGACTGCGTAGTGAGAGAGAGCCGATTACTTGATGGAAGCCGACCTAAATAGGCCGTAAGTCGACTTTAGAAGTCGGAAGTTGATAAGATAAGCTCCAGGGACTCTAAGAAATCATGATCTCTAAGGATCAAAGAATAGAGAACAATGAAAATGGGCTCGAAATCCATCCAAGAAGGCTCCAAAACAATGGCTAATTTGGGATATCAAAAATGATGAATAAGAGAAATGACTCAACTTGCGGGCTAAAAATGGGTGTCAACAGGGTGTTTATGATTCTTTTTCTCCGACCTTGTCGGGTGTCTATCGTTTTCCTTCCCCGACCTTGTCGGGTGTTTATGCATCTTCTTCCTCGCGTCTGGCAGGTGATCGCTATTCTTTTTCTCCGACCACGTCGAACAATTATTCTCCTTTTTCCTTATCTTCGCAGTAATCTTTTCATCATCTTTCTATTCTTTCCTCCTCACCCTTTCGGGTTCATTACTTTTTTTCATGCTTTTTTCGAGGCTTTAGTCTGCCTTGATCTCAGCTGACCTCTGTTGATTCTGTATTTGGTTCCTCGTTATCATGGTCTTTGTACCTTAACGAGGGAGTCCTAGGCCTCGTCTCTGTGCCTTTTTACTTTCTTCATCCAATATGATGTATACTGCTCTTCCGTGTAGAGGAATCATCAAGTCCTTGTTATCCCCTCCATTCTTCATCCTGTCAAGTGAGGAAAACAAAGCTCGTGCTGCTCAAAGCTTAATGGTCAAGAGCGCTTCAGGATGCTACTTCCACGCTATGGATTTGCAAGGTACCTTTATTCTGTGCAAGAAACATGCTATCATTGCTATCATTTCTATTTATTCCCGCGCATTGTTATAGTGGTGAATTCCTCAACACGGCTGAGTGGCGTTAGGAAGTTTGCTTAGTTCAGTTAAAAAGAGTTCGCTTCTGCAGCATCCTTAGGCTGGTGATAGATCTATGCTGGGAGTCTAGTTTCTTTCCCCGATTGTTGAGGGTTTTCTTTTGTACGGGTTTTTTACACACTACACGACAAGCCATATCTGATCTCTCTGGAGCAACACCGTTGCTGCTTTGGCCATACTATGGGTATGCACAAAGGTCTTTTCTTTTCTCTTCTCGGCCAAGTGCAGGGGCAAGAGATGGATGGATGAGATAACCGACCTAGGTGCTCCCCAATACGGGAGAAGTCTCAAATAGGGGCAGTCTTGACCCTCAAAAAAATGAGTTTTCATGTAAAATCTGGCCAATAAGGGCTATCAAATTTAATGAACCAATATCAAAATTATGAAATCAAAGGCATGGCAAGAGTGGCAAAGTCCCCGTGGGTCATCATAAGCCCGGTCGTATGCATGCCTAGTAATGGGTCCAGAAATAAAAGACTCAAAGCCCCGGCGTAACAGACCTACTCTTTGAGGGGTGGTGCCTTGGAAGGAAGTTGAATCTTGATATCTCCCATCCTGCACAAAGCTTGTCTCCCGAGTTTCTTCTATTCTTCTCTCTTAGGCTGGGATGAATCCCGGGTATGGCCTTAGTAGGGGTACCGTTCTTTGGAAGCGGTTGGTTATGGTGAGCCACTCTCAAATGTAGGCCCTGCTCAAGGGAAATCTTTAACAAGAGGGGGAGGAACACCGATGCTTGGCCAATAGTTTGAACCTGTCCTTGGTTGCTATAGATAGTTTTTTAAAAAAAAACCCAAAAAAACCAGATATTTCTAAAATCCAAAAAAATCAGATCAAAAAAACAAATAAATAAATATTGTCAAAATTTAAAAAATCTAATATTGTCAAAATCCCCAAAAAAAGGGTCAAATATTGCCAAAAATAAAAAAATCAAATATTATCAAAAACATTCAAAAATAGCAAAAATCCAAAAATATTTGTCTTTTGTTCCTTTTTATCTATTTGTTTTAGATAATTCGTTTGTTAAGCGTGCTGGTTGTCGGTCTAAGCTTTTCCTTGTTCTACTTCCTGTTCATATCTTGTCTTCCGATCTGTTCTTTCCTTTATTCTTCGATCCATTATCTCGATATGTTTAGAAGCTCATGTCCTTCTCAGCTTTCGCTTACTCGCTTGATCATACCTCCATGAGAGGGCATCACCTCACGATTTTGAACCTGGCGGTTCTGCTTCGTCAGATCTTGGGCTTGATTGAAGAGCATAGTTGTCATGTCCCGTGTTGTCTCCTTGTGGTCATCGTCTAGGTGTCTTATCCCCTAGGGTCATCTCATACATGTTCTAGTTCCACGTGTTGTCTCATTCTACCGTGTGTTACATGTGTCCTTGTCCCACTTGTGGTTGTTTCGCGTGTGTTATGTCATCTCCCCTGTGATTGTCTTAGATGTCCTTGTCCTACGTATCTCTGTCCCATTACTTGTGGTTTTGTTCCGCATGGTATGTTGTCCCGCTATGTTCTGGTCCTAACCGTGTGTGTTATCCCGCCGCGCGTTGTCATGCCATACCATTTTCTTCGTTCTCATGCTTGTTGTTTGTTCATGTGGTGTTTTGCATGTGTTGGTATGTTAGTCATCCTTCGTTATGCCGTTATGTCATGTTGTGTTATTCTTCGTTCATTTTGTGGTTATGTTATTACTATGTTTTGCTTATCTCTTTGTGTGTTTGTGTCATATAAGTCAGAAAAAAGAAGAAGAAAGAAGCCGTTTTGCTTGGCAGGTAAGTCAAGTATGGCTCTCTATCCCTACTCGTTGTTGCATTACTATATGGTATCTATTTATTATATTATCTCGAGAACCGGCTGGTCACTCATGTGTTTCAGGATCTGATGTTCCCCTACAACAAAAATGATGATGATCTAGGTGCACGTGTTTAATCATCGGATAAGCCGTTAGGTTGGGAGGATTAGGGAACGATGGTTCTATCTCGCACGCTGTGGTTGCGGATAGTGTCTTGACCCTAGTTATTACGGTCTAGCAATATTATTCTTGAGTATTTTCTATTTTATGGGTTTCTTTGCATTTGTTTTAACGATTTCTTTCATTTCTTAGCCCAGCATGCATCATACGCATCTTTTTGAGCATTCATATTCCATGATTTGTCTGAAAGTGTCCCATTAGTGATGGACGATTGTGCATTCATGGTTTTGGGTAAGAGGAACAATTCCACTCAGAATTGGAAGGTTTTCTCTGGTCTGTTCATCGGGTTTGATTGACTAAGAGTCCCCTTCTGGAGTTTTAGTATGCTTCTTTACTTTTCGTTGCTACTTATTCCCTCATTGGTTGTGGATTGTGTCCCCTGATAAGGTTGCTCTTTTTTCTCCTGCTGTTTTATTTAGTTAGTTTCTCTAGGCTGGTGTCGTTTTGGTCTAATTGTTCCCCGTGTTTGGTTCAGAGTTTTCCGAAAGATTCCTATCGCTCGTTGACGAGGAAACATGTGTCTTTTTACCTTAACACCTACGTTTCAGTCCGCTCCCCTTCATTTCCACTTCATCTCCATGTTCCATTTCGCTTTCGCTTCACCTCCGCTCGCTCCCCTGCAAAGAGGACGTTAAGGAGGGGTATCTGTTGACACCCGTTTTTTACCTATGAGTTGAGTCATTCTTCTTACCACTATTTTTTATGCCTCGAGTTGTCCATTACTCATTGGGCCATTTTTAGGCATGTCTTGGGGCTTATTTTAGGGGTATTTCCTCCCTGGCTAAATTTGCTCTTGAATTCGGGCTTAATGGGCCTGGATTTCACTTGGGTTTTGGGGTAAATGGGCTTATTTATCCCATTTTATTAATTTCCACCGCCCAGCCCAAAAGCGGTCTAGCGGTAGACCGTCTGATATTTAGGCGGTCGCTTTGAGACCGTTTATATCACTCAGATTTATCTCTGGATTTTTTGGCCATTTTCTGATTTTGCACCGACAATCTTACCGGTGGTCTTTTAATGGGCCGTTTATTCATGTTGAGCGGTGCATCATTAGACCGTTTAGTGGCCAGAGTCCTAAGCAAGTTGAATTTTTAGATAATTATCTATTTATCTCATTTTATTAATTTATCACCGACAACTGGTACATGGTCTAGCAATGGGCCGTGTAATTTTGTGGGCGATCTATCGACAGACCGTTTATATCCTGAGAGTCCTACGCCGCTTCCGTCGGTCTATTCTTTGGGATAAATGGCTTATTTATCTTATGTTCTATTTATCACCGACACCCATAAGCGGTCTAGCTTTGGACTGTGTATTGAGGTGGGCGGCCCATCGGGCGACCCCGTATTTATCCGAGATCCTTGGACTGGTTGGCTTTTCTCTCTCTATCCGTGGTCGAATGAGCTACTTCGTCCTCGATTTTCTTCGTGGATTCTTAACCAAATGCGATGCCGTTTGTTCCTGGAGAAAATTGGTGATATTATCTCCAGTTTATCCAAAGGAATTTCATCCTAATTATCGTTGGAAGTCCCTCGAATTTGAGTGAACTTTCAGGGGTCTCTAAATAGTACTCTTGGTCCAAGCTCGCAAAGGGGGGGAGATCCAGCATTTGCGTCGAAGTGCTGCCAGATTCTTGAGTAGATCTCAGCCAGAGAGGAAGGCTCTTCACATCCATTTGAGCCTTCGGTCAACAGAAGCTAAGCACAAGGCCCATCCCCTCTGACCGGCTGGAAGGGGTGGAGGAAGACGTTCCACATCTTGGGGTCTGGGTGGTTTACGCCTGCATTCGTTCGCTTGAATACGTGAGCGGTCTCCAAAGGGGCGTTCATCTTGCTCAGGCGGCCTGTCATCGACCGTGTAAGCGCCGGTTCGTTCTTCATCCTGCTTCAGTTTCCAGCGCTGTAAGCGGCCTGTCAATCGGCCGTGTACCTACTTGGGTGGTCCTCTGTAGGTCGTGTTCATCCTGACAGCGCTGCACTTTGGCGAGTGTCCCCATCTGCTCCCCTTTCCAAGGTACGCAGTGCTATTAGTTTGTGCTATGTGTCTTGGTGGCGATCACGGCATGCTTTTATGTATGAGTAATTCATCGGTTGCTTTCTTTCCCTTCTAGCCCATCCCTCGTCATTTCTTCATATTCACTTTTGAGTTAAGAGGGAGGGAAAGAAAGAAGAAAACTTGTCAACAGACGAGAGACTTGATTTCAAGCTGGCACCCGATGGTAGATTGCTATTTCATGAATGGACATGTGTACCCGACTGTCTGGAGTTGAAAAAGAAGGTGCTTGAAGAAGCTCATCGATCGAGTTACACGATCCACCTTGGAGCCACTAAAATGCACCAAGACTTGAAAAGAACTTTCTGGTGGCCTAATATAAAAAGAGAGGTAGCGGACTTCGTATCTCGCTGCCTAACATGTCAACAAGTGAAGGTGGAACATCAGAAACCCACCGGAAAACTACATCCGCTGGATATTTCCAAGTGGAAGTGGGAAGACATCGGCATGGACTTTATCATGGGCTTGCCCAAGACTAGAGGTGGACATGATGGAATTTGGGTAATTATCGACCGCCTAACTAAATCGGCTCATTTCTTGCCTATCAAAAATCGATGGTTGGTTGATGTCCTTACTGCCTTGTATATCAAGGAGATGGTTAGATTGCATGGAGTTCCCGTGTCGATCGTATCCGACCTAGACCCACGCTTTACCTCTCATTTCTGGAAGAGTCTACAACACTCTCTAAGGATGAAACTCAACTTCAGCACTGCTTTCCATCCCAAGATAGATGGACAGACAGAAAGGACAAATCAAGTTGTCGAAGACATGTTAAGGCTCTGCATTATAGATTTCGGCAGTAGTTGGCATGACCACTTACCCTTGGCCGAATTTGCATATAATAATAGCTATCAAGCCAGTATCCAGATGCCACCTTTCGAGGCACTCTATGGCAAAAGTTGTCGATCTCCAATATGCTGGGATGAAGTTGGTAAAAAATAGATTCTAGGCCCAGATATGGTGAGAGACTCAACATAAAAGATACACCTCATTCGGGAAAGGCTAAAGATAGTACTATCCAGGTAGAAGTCATATGCTGATAATAGGAGAAGAGATCTGGAATTTCAAGTGGGAGACCATGTTTTTCTTAAGGTATCTCCCGGCCGAGGTATTAGAAGATTTGGTGTTAAGGGCAAACTTACACCGAGATTCATTGGTCCATTCGAGGTATTGGAAAGAGTGGGCGAGGTAGCTTTCCGCATTACCTTACCTCCACAACTATCAGAGGTGCACAATGTATTCCATATTTCTATGCTGAAGAAGTATGTGCACGATCTTCTCCACATCATCGATCACACTGGCTTAGTGATACAGAAGGACCTTACCTATGAGCTGAAGCCAATGAAGATCCTCGACCGAGAAGTCCGAGTTTTAAGAAGCAAGACTATCTCTATGGTGAAAATCCAATGGGATCGATGCTTAGAACAAGAAGCTACATGTGAAATTGAGGAGTCTATGAGAAGGAGATTTTCAGAGCTATTCTAGTCTGTAAGTATTTCTCACCCTCCTTGTCTCCATATATGCAATAGAATTTGGGGACCAAATTCTTTTAATTGGGGGAGGGTGTAGCACCCCGTATAAAAATGATAGAAAATAATAATAATAATAATATATAGACTTTTTCCCCAAGAAAATAAAAACTTTAGATAACTCTATAAGAAGATAACTCTATAAGAGGGTTAAATAAAAGGTAGAATACCCAATGAGGGCCATTATATAAATATGTAACAATTAAAGCCATCATATGTATTACTATTCACCTGAAATAGGGCCTCTACACAAGGGCGTCAATTTCCAAAGCCACAGGGCCACCAAACATTCCACTAAATACGTAGATATATCTCTCTTAAGACCCCACCAACTAACCAAATATATATATATATATATATATATATATATATATATATATATACATCTGAATTAAACACAAACCGACATAGAGGTAGATAGCGCCCCTGACCAGGGCACTATTCACTGAAGGGCGCCCCTTCCCAAGGTGCCATTCACATTACATTATCAAAAAAAAAATTTAAAGTCGGATGATATAGCGCCCATGTATAGGGGCGCTATTCACCTAAATCATTGCACCCTCAAGGGCGCCATTTCCCTCAGATCTATCATCCTTTCAGAAGTAAACCTGTATTGCTCCTATTCGTTGGCAACGTACCCTTTACCCAACAATGGATTGAAGCACTAATTGCTTCTTGTTCCTTGGCAATGGACCCTCATGTTTTCTTTCCCTATAATTATTCCCATCCATCTAATGTTAGATGGTGATTGCCTACATTCTGGTTCATCTCCACCTGCAGAAGAGAAACACCCCCTTTCTTTCCCCTTTCTTTTATTATTTTTAGGAACATGAGGGGTACCTTCTTCATACGTTCTTCTTCCTGCTGTTGGATCCTTGCAGAGAAGCTTGGTTTTCTTATTATCTCTTCCACGTATTCACCTCAAAAAGGTAGGTGTTCTCAAGATCTGGCTTAACTAGTAGTTAATATAAGTTAACATGCATGCTAGTTAAACCTTTCATAGCCACAATCTGGTCACCTGAGTCAGGGGTATATCAAAAGAATTAGTGGGAAGGTTAGGCTACGCCTATCTGAAACACTAACTCTTGCGTGAGTAGATCTAAGATCTTACCTCCGTCAAGTACCCCATGTACATACTGATTGTATAGTCATTACTCATAATCTGTCCTAATTTTTTGTAAATTGATCCATGTTTAAAAATTTATATCTATGAAATTAAAATAAAAAATTGTTGCATGAGCATGACCTTACAATCCTGCTATTTTTCCGTGTCTATCTATGTCTCTACTTCCTGATTCCGTGAACATGTTATAAATCATGAATAGTAAGGTTACGTGATTAGTAGTCACCAGAAATTTATATCTATTGAACCAAATCATGAAACTCATGTATGAGCATCACTTTGAAATCATGTGATTTTTCTCTATTTAACCATGTCTTCATTTCTGGATTTCATGAAAATTTGCCTGATGAATAGTGTTTTGAGTCTAATGGGGCACCTAGGGGAAGGGCGCCCCTGACCAGGGCGCCATTCAATGGGGCGCCCCTGGCCAGGGCGCCATTTCACTATGGGGCACTCTTGGCCAGGGCGCCATTTCCATCTGTGTGTTAAACCCCCACTGGTTTAGCCTGTTAAACCCCGCTGATTAGCCTGTTAAACCTGTTACCTGTTAACCTGTAAATTTCATACCTTGTTAAGCCTATAAAAATCCTACAGCCTGTTAAACCTGTTAATTACAGAGCCTGGTAATTACATATCCTATCAAACTTTGTTATTCACATAGCCGTCGTTAAGCTTGTTAATTCTCTAGTCTGTTAATCATAGAGCCTGTTAAACCTGGTTACACAACGTGTAAACCTATTATCCTGTTAAACACACAGTTATTGTTAGCATTCTGAAATAGAGACTCCCTGAGAAGTCTCTATTTTATGAAATAGAGACCCTCTGGGAAGACTCTATTTCAACATTGAAATAGAGACTCTCTGAGAAGACTCTATTTACTGAAATAGAGACCCACTGCAAGAGCACCATTTCACTGTAACCTGGAATTTTTGGGCTTCTGTCCACCCCTTACCCAATGATCCATGGCCATCTCTTTAACCCGGATTGGCCTATGTATCATGCATTTTAAGTAGCTTGGTCATAAATCATCATTTACATGTGATATGTCCTTGAACTCTATTCTTGAAAAATCTACCTGATGTTTCTACAATGTATACTTTTCTTGAAATTCCATATTGGCTATAAAAATGAGAGTGGATGTCTAAAGATATACATGAAACATTGCTGTGCATATAGGGCCCGGTCTGGTCATGGAGGAGCACCCGAAGGTACTTGTGCCCATGGGAGTTTATTGACCACGGTGTTTGCATTACACCAAAGTACTTGCTTGCTTGACTTGACTTGAGATATTTCTACTCACTCTCTCGTGACATGCTTGACTTGCTTGAAATGAATGGTTTGGCCCGAAAAAGAAAAAATTACTTGCTTGAATGAAATGAATGAAATAGCCAATTCTATTACACTATTGTTATTACACGAGCTTGAGATCACTTGCTTGAATATTGATTATTATCTTCTTGGGAAGACTTGCTGGAATATTGACTATTACTTTTTTAGAAAGACTTGCTTGAATATTCATTTCTTGGAAAGACTTGTGCAATTACTTGCTAGTTCCTTATTGATACATCTTATTGATGTTCATGTGATACTCTTTTGGTACAGTTCTTGATATTCTTGCTCGTTCCAACATGCATCATTATATCGCATGAACTTGTAATTAACTTAAAGATTTTTAGAGCTTGAGATATAAATCCTACTGAGCGATTCGCTCATCTAGTTCATTCTAATATTTTTCAGGAAACTTGGATAGCGACCACCACCCGGATGGGACCGATACTGAGTGATGAGTGCTAGATTTGGTGTACCGTCAGTTAGACGTGTCTTTTTATTCCTAGGTCCTACATTGTATTTCCAGTTATTGTTGTATTTTCAGTTATTGTTAAAGGCTTGTATAATTTAATTGGGTCAGTTATGATCTAGTTAGATGGAACTTATTAAACTTGTAGCCTTAAAAATGATTCTGGGATATTGCCATTTGGTTAAGTAGATAATTGTCATATTGGACTATGGTATTATGTTCAAATTTAAGTTAGCGATAAAATTACCAAGTACTATGCGCACTCTGTCTTTACATGAATGACACGATCGATATAGACGTGTCGCGCACCCAGGTATCTTTCGCTCTCGGGATGTGACATCTTCACTCGTCTATAAAAAAAGTACTCCCAGCGCAATGCGATGCCAGTGTTCATCATACCTCATGATTTATAGCATGTTTCCGACAATCAGCCGAGGGGGCTAGTGTCGAGCCCTTGGACACAATCAGTGCCTAAACCGCATATTCAAGTTATAAATCAAGCTACTTCCACGAGTAAATCAATAAAGTCCAGCCAATAACAATTTAAAATAATAAGCTCATGATAACAATGTCAAGGTAAGAATGCTTTAATTAAGAACATGAAAGTCCAATGATTGATTTAGAACAAGGTCATGCCACGGAGAGAATTCGGCAACATAATAGCATATTCTTTAATTTCCATAATTCATTAGGTAGCTTTGGAAACAAAGTGTTAGGTTCTAGATAATCATAGACCATCTAGGAACATAGGATGATCAACCCTTGGGTCAAACCTCAGGTTAAGAACACTTGAGACAATAGCGGTCATATGACTGGACCATTTTTTGGAAATAGCGGTCATTTATTGGACCATTTTTGTACAGTAGCGGTCAGTGCTGGACCTTTTATTAGAAGAGTCGACGCATGAAGAAAGAGAGTGTCGACGTAGTGAAATCTCTAGAACCTTATAGTCATGGCAGGTACGCTAGGTGTCTTCGGTAGTCAAGTAAATGGCCGCTACTAGACTCTTGCGGTCTAATGGATGGCCGCTAAGATCCAGAACATAGAAAACGTCGGTAAAGTACTTTCTAGACAATTGGGCTTTGAGGGTACAACCAGCTCGATGTCCTAGTGAGAATCCCAGGCTCACGGAGACTTACGGAGGCCTTGAAACAAGATCCCCTAGTCCGGTGGAAGGAATATCCAACGGAGAGGATCACGAGTCCAAGATTGTGTGCTTATAAGTGCAAAGGGTATCTAATGGCCATGGACTGGGGTACATCCCATGTACTTAAGAAAAGAATGTAGATGAGAAAGGATCGTGGTAGAACATCGATCAAATCAAACTTACACGAGACCATGAAGTAAAAATATGATCATTAGTACAAGAATATAAGTTTTGGCATGAAAGTGGCATAGGCAAAAAAATAAGCATTAAACCTTGTAGGACATGCCATCTATCAAGGATGATGCACATTATAACCAATATTACGAATATAAAGTCAAAACTAGGAATAAAACCTATTTACCTAGGTTTAACATATAGTTATTTGGGTCAATCTGCAATCTGTTTAGAGTTAACAAGTTGCAGAGAATAGCGGTCAGGGGAGGACCACATGTAGGCGTTTAGCGGTCTATAGCAGGGCTGCTAAACACATATAGCGGTCTAAAAGAGACCGTTTCTTCCCGGTAGCAGATAGGATTAAAAAATGAAGAACTAGCCTAATCCAGGGTAATTAGATGTATGGAAAAACATGCCAATAGGTAAATAAGGCCTGATACAACCATATTAAAATATGGAGATACATGGGGGTGCATAATTTTAAGGCAAAGTTATAACTTTTCTCTTAAGGTGTAAGGGTAAGTATGCAGACTTAACCTATATGTGTAGTCATGATAAAACATGAAATACAACCAGTAGAAAGCATGAAACGGAATGAAACCATAGGGATTTTATTCTTAACATGTTGATTTAGCCTTTTCATGAGATAACATTTCTTTGATTTGATCCCTAGACTTTGGATTTTTGACTGGAAGTAGACCCTAGTTCCTGCACGTCCTGTGCCAAACCAGCAACTTCCCGCCCCCCCTATCTTCTGATTCTCTTAACCTAAATACGTGAAAATTGGAGGGTATGTAAAAGATAGAATGGGGAACAAAAAGTTCTAAAGTCACAATGTAAACTAACCTCGTTTAGGGCTTCTACTCTCCTGTTCTTCATTGGACCGGTACACTGGTTCCTGCACAGCTTGCAGCGAAACAACAACTTTGGGGGCTTCTATCTCCTCAAAGACTTGACCTCCACGCACGAAAATTTGAGAAAAGTTAGACCATAGTAATAGGAACAAAATCTTTAAAAGGTCTAACCTGAGTCAAAGCCTTCTTACCTTTGAAAAACGTGATCCAACATTAGGGTTCGCATGGGTCGAAGTTAGGGTCTATTTATATGGTTTTGAATTAGGGATGAAGATTTGATCGAATTGGGAGTCCTAATTAGGTGTACGATCGATCCTCAAGAGTCTTAGACTTGTTTACATGTACACCTAGTTCGATCCATGGGGATTTTAATGCCAAAGATCCAAGCTTTCTATGTTTCTTCCACTCACGGAATCAGAAGGACTTAGCGGTCATGGAGGGACCGCTAGGCTGACTTGGCGGTCTCGCGATAGACCGCCAATCGGTGTAAAATCCAAAAAATTCAGATTTTCTTATTATCTCTGATTTATCTCCTAATTGGTGTATATATCCTATTTTAAATCCGTAAATTACTAAATTTATGTTTCTATTAATGGGCTTAGGTCTAAAGGTCTTGGAATTGGGTCTTTGGGCCCATTTGAGTTGGGCTTAGTCCTTTGGTTAATATGGGGCCTATAAATGGATTTAAATAACTCCCTAATTCCTTCTTAATAGCCCATTAAGCCTTTTAATTGCTTAATAACTAGATTTTGTCTCAAAAAATTCCTAGAAAATTATCGGGCGTTACAGGTTCTTTAATTGACCCCTTTGCCCCTATGGTTATCATACACATCTAGGAGGGGTTTTACAAGGGTTTAAAACATGCTTTTATGGTATTTCATATGTCCTTTTGTGCCCATTTATATGAGTTACGATTTTGAGATCATTTGAGAACGAGAGATAAGGTTTGGCCGTAGGTGGGAGAGGGAGAGTGTTCCTTGATGTGCCTCATGTGTTTCCTCTCTTGCAGGGACATTCTGAAGTGAAGAGATCAAGGCTACATCCGTTCCATCAAGATTTCGTGTGTCAAAGAAGCTGAATCTACAACGACGAGTTCGTGCGGCTTCATATCTGCTGATGTTCGACCCCTCTCACCTTGAAAGCATCAAAGAGGATTATCTCCAGGCCGTTCATATACCAAGGATACATTTCTCCAACCTTCTTTAGTTTATATTGATGATTCTTCCTTAGTTTATTTTGAGTATGGGCATGTATTGAATATTTTCTTGTTTTCTCAACTCCAAATATTTCTGTGGTGAACCGTCTGTGCATGGTTATGTGTGTGAAGAGTGCTGCATTTGTAGCAACGTGTGTGTGTGTAGATCCGTTGTTGGATCATGTGGGAGACAACGTCTTCGTATATTTGGAGTGGGAACACCTTGCGCTTCAGTTCGAAGTGAGTGGATCCTCACCAATTCGGTGAGGGGTGGACGTAGGGAGCCCATCGTGGTCCTGAACCACCTAAAAAATATATCTTGCTCTGTGTGTTTATGGTTTGTTTGTTCATATTATTCATCCTGATCATGTGAGAGCGGAGAGTTCGAGAGAAATGGTTCGTGTAGAGTTTAAATCTCAGTTCATTATATTTCGAGTTCACAATTGTTTTAATTCTGCTATGAAAATTTGAGAAACTATCATTGCACTTGGCGGGGACAATTCAACCCCCCTTCTTGTCCTTGCGTGTATCTAGGGACAATACGCTCATTCCCTACTTTTCCAATCCTTTTCAAGAAACTCTAGCGGGTTGGATTCGGACTACTCAAGTGACGGGTCAGAGAGCGATTAAAGTTTGAGAGAAGACTTAGAGAGTCATGAGTCCACTTATCTTAGTTAAAGTTATGTCTATGTATTTTTTCTTTTATTAAGTCTAGTGAGTTGCTATGTCAAAAGTCATGTGTTATTGTAAACGTTTGATTATTATGCAATAAAGTGGCAGCTTTGAGTATATATTTGTGTTCACTCTTTTATGTGTGGATGTTATAGCACTCTGATTTCTTTGCTAGCTTGAGGATTTATTTGCCGGCTGTTCACGTTCCCGACTTAATTCCGCTGCATATCTCACGACATGACATAAGTTGTGTGTGCTAGCAATGTATCTAGAAATTCTTTTAACTACCACAAGATGTGATTCTTTAGGTTTGGTCTGAAACCTTGCACACAAGCATACACTAAATTGAATGTCAGGTCTGGAGGTAGTGAGATATAGTAATGAGCCAATCATACCACGATAGATTTTTGCATCCACTGATTTACCTGACTCATCAGCATCCAGAGATGCATTTGTACCCATTGGTGTAGCCATGTGCTTCATCTTCTCCAGTCCAAATCTTTTTATAATTTCCAACGTATACTTTGTTTGACTTATGAAGCATCTATCCTTCCTCTGTTTGATCTGCAGGCCAAGAAAATATTGCAGTTCACCAACCAAGCTCATTTCAAATTCTTTGGACATTAAATCTACAAACTCATCACATAGTTTAGAACATGTAGAACCAAACATAATATCATCAATGTATACCTGAACTATGATGATTTGCTGATTCAGATTTTTGGTAAAAAGAGTCTGATCAACTTTACCTCTACAGTACACTTTACTGAGCAGAAAATCTGTCAATCTATCATACCAGGCCCAAGGAGCCTGTTTCAGTCCATACAGGGCTTTATTCAATTTAAAGACATGGTTAGGCAGCTCAAAAGACTCAAAACCTGGGGTTGCTCAACATAAACTTTCTCTTTTATAAAATCATTTAAAAATACACTTTTTACATCCATTTGATGGAGTTTAATGTTATATGAGCGAGCAAAGGCTAACAGAATCCTAATAGCCTCCATCCTATCAACTGGTGCATAGGATTCATCAAAATCCACCCCCAATTCTTGATTATAACCCTTAACTACCAACCTAGCTTTACTTCTAGAGATTATCTTCATTAACTTTATTTCTAAACACCCATCTAGTTCCTATGACAGAACAATCTTGAGGTCTAGGAACTAAAGTATAGACCTTATTTCTTTCAAATTGACCCAATTCCTCATGCATTGCATTTATACAAGATTCATCTTTTAAGGCCTCTTTTATGGTTTTGGGTTCAATTTGGGAAACTAAGGCTACTAGATCCTGATTATTAACCTCTTTGTGAAAGGATCTTGTCCTTGTGGGATCATGTAGATTTCCTATTATATTCTGAGCAAGATGATCTTTTAGAAATCTGACATTATTGAAGGACTCACCTTGTTCGGTCGATTGAAAAATTGGTTCGATCGACCTACCATGCTCAGGAGCGGGCTGTTTAGCTTATTCAGAGGATTCTGCATTTTACTGTTCTTCCAGAAACTCCCCATCGTCTTTTTCTTTCATGTCATTATCACTTTGATTAGTAGAGTTAAATGATTCATCAAATACTACATGAGAAGACTCTTCTACTGTCTGATCATGAATATTGAACACTCTATATGCTCTGGACCGTTCAGAATACCCCAGAAAAATGCCTAGACAGCTCATGGCTTCAAACTTATCTAAGTCCCTTTTATCATTATTGTGAATGAAACACTTGGAACCAAAAATTCTGAAGTAAGCCAAGTTAGGTCTTTTACCTTTTAGTAGTTCATATGGGGTTTTCTTGTGAACGAGTTTTACCATAGCTCTGTTAATTATGTAACATGTTGTATTTGTTGCTTCTGCCCAAAATCTCTGTGGGAGTTGGCTTTCAATTAACATTGTTCTCGCCATCTCCATGATTGTTCTATTCCTCCTTTATACAATCCCTTTCTTTTTTGGAGTCTTGGGGGAAGAGAACTTATGAGTTAGTTCTTCCTTATCACAGAAATATGAAAATAGTGAATTATCAAACTCCCTCCCATGATCAGATTGTATGATTCAGATTTTCTGCATGCCCTCCTGTTTAATTCTGTTGAAGAAATTTTGAAATTCATAAAATGCATCATTCTTATGGGCTAGAAAGAAAATCCATGCAAACCAAGTAAAGTCATCCACAACTACATATCCAAATTTCTTGCCATTCAGACTTTGAGTCCTACTAGGACCAAACAGGTCCATATGCAGAAATTCTAATGGCCTAGTGGATAGAGGTTCATGTCTTGTTTTGAAAGATTTTCTGGTTTGCTTCCCTAATGCACATGCATCACAAAATTTTAAATTTGTTTTGAAAGAAATTTTAGGCAATCCCTTAACTAGATCATGCTTGACTAACTTATTCAGAATGTTGTAGCTAGCATGGCTTAATCTCTTGTGGCAATTGAAGGCATTATTATCAGAATTAGCAGTCAAACAAAGATTAGCTGTAGAATTGTCATCTAAGTCTACCATGTAGACATTGTTTATTCTATGGCCTATGAATTTTATTGACTCAGAATTAATCTCAAGGATTTTACATGCATGATTATCAAACGTGACTTTGTGGCCCTTATCACAGAGCTGACTAATGCTTAACAGATTATGTTCAAGACCATCAACAAGTTGAACCTTTTCAATGGTATTGGAGGGGTACTTACCAATGGTGCCTGACCCAATGATCTTACCTCTGTTATTTCCTCCAAAATTGACCATTCCACCTACCTTCATTTACAGCTTGCTGAATTTGGTCATGTCCCCGGTCATGTGTCTCGAGCAACCATCAAGGTACCATCAGTTGTGCATGGCTGATAGGCTGACCTCCAAAACAAGTTATGCAAAAGATTTTGGAACCCAAGAAAATTTGGGTCCACAAACATCACTTAATCCCTTTAAGAGGCTTTTGGGAATCCAAACTTGTATAATATTTTTATTTTGATCAGCAAGATAATTCAAATTTCCAACATTAATGGTCTTGCTGGCAACAACTATTGGGTTTAATCTTCTTGGACATTCTTGGAGAATTTTTTATTCTGGTTTCCCCCGAAATGATTTCTGGAATGACTCATGAATTTTCTTTGGTTTTGGAAGATGTGTATTGAATGAGTTTTGGGGGTAATAGAAGTGTGACCAAGGTTTCCTGTTGTTATTCAAGTTTCTGTTAGGAATAGATTGAGTCGACCTTGTTCTTGGATTGGGTCGACGTAGTCTTGTTTTGTTCTCTCTTTGAATGGCCTGGGTCTTGGTCTGTTGGTCGGAATGGGTGTTCTAGTCACCTTTTCTTGTGGTTTTGGTGAAGTTTTTTACTTTAGGTTCCTGGATATTCTTGTAACAGTTTGAACTGGATGCAGTGTCCAATTTTTCTTTTCCTTTCTCTTGATAAAATGAAACTGTTTTGAATTCAAATTGTTTCTTATTGGTGGGATTATATCCCAACCCTTCTTTATTGAAATTTATCTTCATACCTAGCATTGCATCTATGTTGGACTTTCCCTGAATAAATTTTTCCAGTGTGACTTGTTCATCTTGTAGCTCTTTTTGAAGCTTTTCATAGTTTTTCTGGATCTCAGATTTTGCACTTTTGATAGCTTCATATGTTTCAGTGATTAGCTCATTTTCTTTTTAAATTTCCTGAAGTTTTAGCTTAAGTTCATCAAGTTGTTTCTTAATCTCTTCATTTTCTATTTTTAGATTTTCATCACTTTTCAACAAATTTAATTCTTCCACTTGTGTTTTGAGGCTTTCTTTTTCTTTTTCAAGAGAATTCACTTTTTGAACCGAGATTTGATTTTGAACAACAACATTTAGCTTTCTCTTTATTACTCTATATACTTTTCTCAGGGAGTTAAACTGATCAAGTAAATCGCCATAAGCATCCTCCCAATCATCAATTGTAAAATTCTTGAAAAGATTATTTACCTCCTCATCGCTGTGTGCCATAAGGCACAGACTTTCTTCTTCCTCTTCAGATGATTCTTCAATGTTCTCCTCTTCATCGCTCCATGTACATACCATGGCTTGTGGCTTCTTCTTCTCTTTGGCTTTCATGTTGTTCTTGAGCAGTTCAGGACAGTCTCCCTTCATGTGTCCTGGTTTTTTACACTGAAATTAAATAATCTTGTCAGATCTCTTGTTCTTGTCAACTTTTGAGTTTGAGCTCTTACCTGTCTGCTGTGGTCTTCGTTTCCTAAAATTCTTACCTCTTGTTCTTAAGAACTTTTTGAATTGTCTGGTAAGATAGACCTGATCAAAAGATTCATCTAAATCTGTGAAACTCTCAGAGTCTTCACTACTCTCTTCATTACTCTCAGATACTTTGAGGGCTATTGACATATTTTTCTTATGCTCTTCTACATTTTTCTTGAGATTAAGATCGTACGTCATCAACGAGCCCATTAGTCCACACACTGTCATGGTGGATAGATCCCTAGATTCTTCTATCACAGTGGCCTTAGTGTGCCACGCTAGAGATAGGGACCTAAGAATCTTTCTGACAAGCTCACTATCAGTGTACTGCTTACCTAGAGCTTTAAGACTATTCGTAACTTGTGAGAACCTGGCATACATGTCAAACACAGTTTCATCATGCTTCATTTTAAACATTTCATAGTCTGAGATCGACATGTTTTCCTTGGTAACTCTCACCATGGATGTTCCCATGTAGATCAGCTCCAACTCATCCCACATTTGCTTGGCGGACATGCAGGCAGACACTCTTGAATACTCATCTGGATGAACTGCGCACTGCATCACATTCATGGCGCTCTAGTTTACAGTGGACAGATGAATTTGCTCTCTTGTCCATCCATTTTCATCTTCTGGGAGCTGAAAGGGATCGTGGCTAACCACTCTCCATATTTCATTGCTTTGCGCACACAGAAATACCTCCATTCTATTTTTCCAATAAAGATAGTTACATCCGTCAAAGAATGGTGGTCTATTAATTGAATGCCCTTCAGCTAGGAAGCTGTGAACATTGCCATTAACAGATCTTCCCTAGTCGTTGGATCACATTGTGGGAAACCTGCTCTGATACCAATTGTTGTGAAAAGGAAGAACAATTCTAGAAGGGGGGGATGAATAGATCTTCTCCTCTAATAGATCAATTTAAAAAATAAAGTCAAGTATATGATCTAACTCTTCATGATTCAAGAGGCAAGCAACCAATAGATGATTAAGTGCAAATGACAAACACTTGATGTGCAGGATGAAGAAGACAGAACTATGAAACATTAGACATTGTATGCATTTAAATTTACGACAAGCTCAAGAAGATTTCTCAATGTAACCTAACCACAGTTCAGAAAACAAACTCAGATTGGTACGTGGCAGAGGTTTGATCAAATGACCTCTTCAGGCAAAGTATAGCCTTCCAGATAGGCTTGACCTATCGTTCCAGCTGCACTTTTTGATATACCAAACGAGTTGTATGAGAATAGAGATAGGAGATATGGATATCAAACCATAATTTGCACATAAGTTTTTAAGGTGGTTCGATTGCTACCCAACAATTTTCATCCACCCCTCACCTGATCAGGGTGAGGATCCCTTGCACAAGAACAAGAACGTAGATCCAATCTGCTACAAAAGCTGATGACACAGCTTGAACTCAAAGGAACACTCTCCTCCCTTACTCTGAAATCTCAGAGTGAACCTGTGTACAACAATTATGTTGTGCACACCACCGATCTTGCACCCAACAAGATCAGCAACACTGCCTAGAGTAGCAAATGAGGAGGACTTTATTTACGCTCTGTTTGCCCAGAGCAAAATGTGATCAACACCCAACTGATCACCACCCTGATTCGTGTTTCAAACACAATCAATAACAACAAAATTTCAGAAGTGATGGGAACGAAACAAAATAAGAACTAGAAGGAACAAAAACAAAAATAGACACAGACTCGAAATGTAGCTCTGAAACAATTCAAGAGCCATTTCTGAAAAACACGAAGGAACTTCACCTTTCATGACTGGCTGCACTCAGATCTTCTCTATTCTTCTTTCTCTTTCTCCCTCTTTTGATTTCGAAGTGGCTCTCTATTTCTCTGATGGCTCTTCTCTCTTCGAAAGCAACAACTTTGATCTTTTTTGTGTCCTCTGCTCTTGGAAGACGAAGGACGAGATCTATATATAGAGCATGAGATGAGTAATTTTCAAAAAGTCTAATCTCCAAAATTGATATTCCATAGGTCCACATCAGATTGATACAATATTGCATTCTCAGCCCTTTCTAGAAGCGTGCCACGCGTCTTTGGATCATGTGCCACTAACTGAATTCGAATCCATGTGACCTACTCACGTGTATTAGAAGATCTTCATAGACCGTAAGGACTACGTCGACCTCATGGCTATCCTGCGTCGATGCCATCTTCATTGCTGTTGAGAATCTTGTTCCAGTCTTCAAGGTGGTGTCGACTCCATAGGGATGTGGAGTCGGCGTAGCATTTGATGATGCTTGAGTTTTAAATGAGGCACCTTCATTGAGTTGACTCCAAAGTGCGTTTGCGTCAACTCCATTACCTGAATACTTTTGATGCTTGGCTTAACGGGCTTAGTTCCTTGCATCGACTCAATTATTTACTACGTCGACTCTGTTATCCGATATGTCTTGTATTTATCTTGAAAAGTAGCCGTTGAGTCGGCTCCACTTGAGCTTGGCGTCAACTCCTTGTGCAAGCCCGAGGTTTGACAGAATTTCAATAAATAGGATTCGACTCTGTGTGTCGACTCTTACTTGGTTTTGAACGAAGTTCTACTGAATTAGAACTGTTGAGTTCTAACTTGCCAAGTCGACTTGTGGAGGTCTGAAGTTGACTTGTCATCTTCTAAATTCCTTTAGCTTTTCTGAAAATAGAGTTTATGAGATGTCTGAATTTGGCTTGATCTTCTGAGTATCAATTTTTGAATTTCTTCTTCTTCTTCTGACCAGCATGAACCAATCCGTCAATCTGCAATTTATAATGTAACCACTTAGACAATTTGAAACACATACTTAAATGTATTCCACATATATGGCCAAGGCATTTAGCGATTCAAAACATATGATACAGACTGACTGACTAATGACTTATTATTGTACTGACGTGATCAAAACACACAAGATGCAACACCTACTACTTTAATGTGATGGGCGAGCTGACAACAGAGGAATCCTACTTGCTGAAGTTCTTCGGATTCTCCCTCACGGGCCACGCGTTCGAGTGGTACTCGAACCTCCCAGCCGAGTCTATCAACGATTGGCCTGATGTGCAACGAAAACTTTGGGAATGATTCCATGTTGCTGAAAGGGAGGTCACTGTGGTCGAACTATATGCCTCTAAGCAGAAGAGTGATGCGATAGAAATACTAGAGAGTGATCTAGAACGGGGGGGGGGGGGGGGTGAATAGATCACCCCAAATTAAAATCAAATCAAAGGAACAAAGTTGATGAACTAAGAGAGACGATGCAAATCGTTTAAGCACAGCTGATCACGATCAAAACAATCTAACAAATGATATGATAACCAGTAAAAGCAGAGATAGATGATTAGATAAATGATCGAACAATAGATGGGTCTAGAGAAATGATGTAAATAGAGCTCTTTATAACAAAAACATGATCAGTAGCTGAGCAATGGTGGAGCAAATGTGAATTCAGCAGATAACCAGTGGCACTTGGCAGAGGTTGGACTTGGGAGTCTACTCAAGCAAGCAACCAATCTTCTAGATAGGCCTGACCTATCGTTCTGACTGGGTCTATTTATCTACCAACTAGATACTAAAAATTCACGCCAACAATGATGATCTATGCAACAACCACACAAGGAGACAAGAGCGTTTTAGGTGGTTCGATTGCCAACTGCAATCTACGTCCCCCACTCGCTCACACAGAACGAGGATTTCACTAGCAAATGCTGGAGAAGAAGCAGACTCAATCTGCGACACAACGCTACCTGACAGCTTGCCCTGAGGGAGAAAAATCCCTCAACCTAGGTCCTGCACACCACAGAACCTGAAACCTGGCCTTGCCACCCGCAAGTCCAGAACCAGAGGACAGATCCTCCCTTCCTCCACACTAGAGGGAAACCCACGAGCGACCCTAAGTCACTCGCAACCGGAGATAATATCTCCCTTCCCCTAACAGCACTCAGAGTGAACAAAATGATAAATCAAGGTGAAAAACAAGGTGAAAACAAAAGTAGAAGAATAAAAATAAACAGTTAATGTATCTTCGAAGAAGCGCTTTCAAGTGAACTGGCTGGCTGCTCTCAGACGTTCTTTTCTCTTTCTCTTCCCTCGTACTAGCTTCTCACTCTCTATTTTCTTCCTGGAGCTGCTCTCTTTTCAGATAGATTCTTTTCAACAGGAGCTCTAAGCTTTTTGGTAGTCTCAACTATTATCCTGTGATCAGGGTTGCTCTCTATTTATAGAACAGAGTACCGTAGGTTAAAGACCCCAGTGAACCAGACTCTTCCACGTGGAGAAGAATATTCTCCAATTATTGACCTCAGAGGGTATGCCACGTGGACATATCTTTTCACCCCAAAAGATGTCGCAGGTAACACATCGTCTTGTCACGTGTGTTGGATTGTGTGCCTTGAATAGCACGTGGTCACTTGATCTTCAACGAACCCTCCACGTGTTTGTTGAATTGTTGACTAGGTGCTCTGACTTAGCTTAAGTGGTTTAACTCTTACATTCAGCTGCTTTGACCTTGTTTCCAGCATGTTGGTCTTCATTGCATAGACCTTAAGTTCATGGAGCCCTTCAGCTGCACCGACCGTGATAGCAAGAAGTTCTTCATCTGCATCGACCTTACTGGCAGTTTGGAGAAAGTTGCACCGACCACTCTTCATAGTTAGCTGATGTGCACCGACCTTCCTATTGAAGTTGCTCAAATGTGCACCGACCTCTCTTCATAGTTAGCTGATGTGCACCGACCTTCCTATTGAAGTTACTTAAATGTGCACCGACCTTTCTTCAGAGTTAGCTGATGTGCATCGACCTTTCTTTAGAGTAAGCTGATGTGCACCGACCTTGCTATTGAAGTTGTTCAAATGTGCACTGACCTCTCTTTAGAGTTAGCTTATGTGCACCGACCTTTCATCTTGAAATCACCAAGGTGCATGGACCTTTCTTCTTCGTTTCCAAGATGTGCCTCGACCTTTATCCCGTGCAGACTGGATGTGCACCAACCTTGATTCTTCAAGTCACCAAGGTGCATCGACCTTTCTTCTTCGTTGCTAAGATGTGCCTCGCCCTTTGTCCCGTGCAGACTTGATGTGCACCGACCTTCCTTCTTTACTCGTGGCAGTTGCACCGATCCTACTTCTTAGTTGCATCGACCCTGCTTCTGAGGTTGCTGAGGTGCTTCGACCTTTCTTTGTGAAGACTGAAGTAGCATCGACCTTGATATGCAATAGTGGGCATGTGCACAGACTTTATGTGATATGCATTGACCTTATATAACACAATGATTGTATGTGCACCGACTTATCTATCAAAGGAATCATTCAACAATTATGACATTATGCACATGAAAATAAGTACAGCTTAATACATATAACATCATCATCATCATTCAATTCATGTAATTTAACATATTTCACCCTTTTATTTTTTTTGATATTCAGTTAAGTATAGTCATAATGGTTGACATCATAAAAACATTGACATCATCAAAATGTAGAATGTAACACACTCCCCCTTTTTGATGATGGCAATCGTATGACTTATTGATGAAGATTTTATTGAGATTTTATTGGTGAAGTTTGTGCAATCAAAATAGGTAGATTCAAAGATGAGATGATAAACTGAAGTGTGCACACTATTCCTGACATGCATGCAGACTGACTCCTTCACACTAACTCCCCCTCACAATGATAACCTTTTATTTTCTATCAAATCAACAAAAACACAAAGACTCATGCCACACAATGACTCATGCCCGCCAAAATCACTCCCCCTTTGACATCATCAAAAGGAGTGGAGAGAGAACTGAATGAAATACAGTAAATTCACAATATAGAAAACTTCAAATCCATCTCTTAAAGGAGTAAGTAAGAGAACTGAACTAAGCTCTAGTTCTTCAGATCTAATAATCAGGATAGACATAGAGTAAGAGTGAAGATTACCATCGTACAGAAGTAATAAGGAAAGCCAAAGTTTAACAGTTATGCCAAGAGTGATCTTTCTAGATGATGTACTGATCAGATGACTAGAAACTCATCTACTGACGGTTGTTCCAAAGGTATTGAGGACAAACAATCTACAGTTTATTTCAAAAATAGAGGGGTTGACAGATTTTACTTTTCTGAGTAGCGAAATTGCCATCGAGTAATTTTGGTAAATCACACATTGTTACAGGAGGAGACACCTTGATTAGAGGCTGGAATCCCCAGTTACTCAGTGTGATAACCATATTACTTCTCTTTAGATAACAGAGTTAGCATTTGAAGTGTCTTTTTACATGAGGAGACACCTTCGTCAGAGGCCAGAATCCCTAGTTACTCAGCACTTTAATGCCATTGCTCTGCCATGGATTTTAATATTCGACAGGCTTTTTAAACAGAGATAATCTGGCACTTCATGACATAGAATATTTTTCATTTCTTTGATGAATCTTCTAGTTTCTCGATAACCAGATCATTGATCTGAGATTTTGATACCCCCAATTTTTATTTTGGTATGTGATGTATGAAGACAATACCACATGTACTGAATCTTAGAGAATTTGCTTCCACAAATCTAAGCTTCAAGCTTTTACAAGATTTCATGACATAAGAATTTTAACTTTGGTCCATGCTCATTAATTTTGTAGGAAGACATTTTTCAGATTCTTTGTCCAGGTCTTTGTAGGATTATTAGGTAGAAGCTTCTTTGCGATATTTCAATTAATCAGACTTAAAAGTTTAAGAGAGTCATGAGTTTCTATCTGTTGTGAATAGACTCTTTAAAATTTTCAATGAGCTTTTTGCATCAGCTAGATCTCTCAACATCTTTTGAATCAGCCCCCTAAATTTACCAATTGACAAGATAACTAAGCTCTCCCTCACACTATGAATCAGGAATGTAGATCCTTTGAATACAAAATGTACTGCTATGAAAAAAAATGTTGATGGACATTAAACCTGGTCTACATGTAAATGAACCTATGGTACCAGGTGGAGAACGCAGGTGATGCGGGACGGACAGCGAACCTGGGACTCTAGCTCGCGGACATCCCTATGCGAGGGAAACACAGGATTTGCACGGTTGAGAAACCGGCAATGAGTCGGGTAGTCAACTCTCTTTCGTGCCCGGATCGGGTCACGGGACGGGTTTCGCTCCCTCTCACGGCAGTGATAAAAATATCGGGCTAGATTAACCTATCACTCATGCAGCGGCAATAGAATACATACGAAATAAGCAAAATACGAAGAGAGGAGCGGACACGATACCTCCACGCAACCGGGCGTGGGGAAGACAACCCCGGCCGAACTTCGTACTCCCGAAACAGTACATAATTAAATTACAGCAATGAATATTACTGCCCACTCCACGTAGAGAGATAAAGGGCTACAATGTGGGACCCGGGAGTAGCGGGTTCGGGTTGACGGGCAGTGATTTGGACAGCTCTGGCGGTAAAGCGTGCCAATGAACGTGGGGCTCACATCCTGGTCGGAGGGCCGATGGGGCCGGGAGTGGTACCGCTGTGGTGGGGACTCTTGGAGGGATGATCCCGAGGAGGGGTACGCGCTGGTTCGCCTTGTGGAAGGCGAGGTGGCCCGACTGGGAGCGATGTTGCTTGCTGCCCACGAACCTGTTCTGCTGTCACAACACTGCGCGACCCGGCGAGAACAGCTGCTGCGATCAGACCTGAGCTCAGAACGATGTGAGACTAGTGCCGTTGGAAAGCTCTCTCAAAGATCTACAACCCAATGTTGTCAGAGGAATTTTAATCTCTCTGTATGCTCCGTGCCTAAATTTACAATAGACTGGCTGATAGAACCAGATTAGACAGGGCAGAAAGTGGATCTACCTGAGAACTCGGTTTGACCGGAGTGTAGACGATGGATCTGGGTACTGGAAATTTTATGACTGAGATAGGGGAATGTGAGGATGACACACAAATATTTTGGGATTTTTGGGACGTGGTTTAAGAGGTGAAAGGGATTTTATGGTGGACAAAGGTCGGATCTAGACTGCACAGGACTAAATAGAAATGGAATTTTTCAGAGATTTTTATGGGAGGAAAAAGAACTCCTAAATTTGTGGAAGTGGCCTTTGGTGGACAGAAACTCCAATCCAATTTTCAGCTCAATCTAAAATCAGAAAGGGGGTTAAAGGGGTGAAGAGATAGCTTGCTGGCTGGTGGATCTACAGAGAGGCATATTATGTAGATCGGGGGGAATAATGGTAAAGGAAGGTAAACAAGGGTGTAAAAATGTGAATTTTTTTGTGGAGGCTGGGGGAAACGTGGGGAACTCACCCTCCAATTTTCAGCATGATCTGATCTTCTGGTGGGGATTTAAAAATTAGGCTTTAGACCTCTATCCAGGAATGGACAGATCTGCGACGGCGAGGCGGTGGCGGTGCGATGGTGGCTCGATGGCGGCGGCGGCGGAGCTTCACACTCAGAGGGGAGATACAACTTAGAATCCACCAAGTTTTGTAGGGAATCCACCCTAGAAACCATAGCAATCCAGCTGCAAGAGAGGTGAGAGTGGAGGGGCGCCCTTGGGCTTGGAGCAATTTCTAAAATTTCTTCTCATTAATTCCTTAAAAATGAAAAAATACAAGCATTTATATGAATTGGAAACCCTAGGCAAATGACCAATATTTCCCTCAGATCTAGGGTTGGAAGGGATATTTTAGGGATAGGAATATTTAATTTCTTTCTATGTGGTCAAAAGAAATAAACAAAGCTAAAAAAACTACCTAATAAGACAAAAGAGGGGGCGCCCCCTTAAAATAGGTAAAATATGAATTTCTTCCTCTTGGTCCAAGTCCAACATGGACCATGGTCCATCCCCCATGGGGACCTAGGGCTAGGTGGCCCAATGGGAGAAAGGGTGGGGGGACCACTGGACCTACATGGTCTTTTACACATAAACCCAAATAAAACCCAAAACAAACACACATTACCCACCAAGTTTCATATTACAAACATACATGCCCAACATTTAATGGAATAGCCCTGATGCCCCATCAATTTTCCCTGGGTGGGAAGAACTCGACCCCGTCGAGTAAGGGGTGCTGTTGCTCGCTCCTTCGGATCTCGATCCATCCTCCGTAGCTCTGCCTAGGTGATCCTCCTATCATCAGATGTTGGTCGGGCGCTCCACCGTACCAGGTAGTGTGGGTACGTTCCACTCCGAGTAATAGTCACCTGCTCATCCCGTATATGTTATATATGCACACGCTGCTATGGGAATGAGGCTAGTGGTGGACGCTCCGAGGTGGGGTCACTCTCAAAGGGGAGGAGACGGCTCGAAGACTCACTGTGAATCACTGTTGGGTCCCTGTATGTGACTGGATCCGAGATATAGAATGGTAGAGCTGATTCCCTATTCGTTAGGCAAGTCCACGACGTACGCATGTGATCCGACTTGTCTCACACTCGAAAGGGACTGACATCGCGAGCTTACATAGACCGACTCGACTCAACGTATGCAAGCTTCAACTAGACACATGCAGACTTCCAACAGACTAGACGACAACAAAAAGAAAAGAAAATAGACTCACACACGACCCTAGACTCATATCTAATGTAGTGACATGACCCCTAAGTGGGCATCATCCGAGTGTGGCATCCACGGTGTCGATAGGTTCCTCCGGGTCATCCTCATAGAATTCATCAGCTAAGCCCTGCTCGGCCTCATAGCTGACAGACACAAGCCCTGATGGTGAGGCTTCTCCAACTCTCGCGTCCCCAATGGCTAGAAAAGTACGGGTGGGACATTGGCTGGCAATGTGGCCAAACCCATGGCAGTGACAACACTATTGGCGTGACCCACTAGTCTCCCCAATAAGTGGTCCCTTGCCCTTATCCTGCCGATGGGTAGGGGGTGCCGGCAATAGTGGAGGAGTAGGAGGTGTGGGTGCTGGGGGTCGGGCAATGGGTGCAGGTCGTTAGGGTTGAGGTGGAACATCCCTCGGTGGGGGAGGGCGAGGCCTTGGGGTTGGTGGCTCCTGGCGGATGGGCTCCGAGGGTCGAGCCAGAGGAGCCCTATGATATGGGCCCGACGAGCTACGAGGCTCAACCCCACGATGAGGAAAGGGCCCCAGTCGTTGGTTAGGCTCAAACTCGGCCTCAAATTGCTCCAACTCGAGAGCAACCTGATATGCCTCTTCCAAAGTGTTTGCGTTGCGGCAAAAAAGTTCATACTGGTAGTGTGGCCGCAAACCACGTTGGAAGCGGGGAATAGGCACGGAGCTCTCCTCCATGACACCACATCGCTGAAAATACTCATCAAACTCAGCGATGTACTCGGAGACAGACCGATCTCCCTAGCTGAGACTCTGCCACTTATCAATGAGTCACTGATGGTATGTGGCAGGAAGGTACTTTTGTCGAAGCTTGACCTTCATCTCACCCCATGTCTCAACCTGGGGTTCTTGCCGATGAAACAACAGGCTCTCTACGTTCTTCCAATAGGTCTGAGCCTGTCCCATCAGCTTCATGGTAGCGAATCAGACTCTTCGACGGTCCGTCATATCAAACCAATCAAAGTACCGATCCATCCCGGACTCCCAATCTAGATAGACCTTCGGGTCCAAGGACCCGTCAAAAGTGGGAGGATCCGCACGAATGGTCCTGAAGGCTCACTCATTCTCATCATGATCACGATTCCGCCGTTGAACTTGACGGTCACGACCATAGCCCCTATTCTCATTATCGGACTCGTAGTCATCCACCTCGGGGGCTCGGCGCCTCCTATCATCTACCCCTTGAGCCCTAGGAGCAATAGGTGGCTGAACCGGCTCCGGTTGACCATTTGTCAACGCGGGGTGCGCCTTAACCGGGGGTCTCTCTAGGATGGCTACCCTCCCTACCAGACCGTGAACAGACTGGTCCTACTCTTCGGCCCTATCCTCTAAGGTCTTCATCCTCTCTTCCAAACGTGTGCCTAGGCCATCCACCCGCGTACTCAACCCTTCCATCTTTTCCACTCGAGCACTTAAATCATCCATTTTTACCATAATACCTCGAAACATGTCGACCACCGATGACGCATCGGGACTAGGGACTCGAGGATCTGCCATAGGTGGTGGTGGTGGTGAGTATTGGGTACCCCTACGAGTGGGCATGCAATAGGCATGGGGTTGGAATGCACCGACCAAGGCGAAATGAGGAACGACCTAGACTCCATTATTCGGTACGTGGCGGAGGTTTGATCCGAAGATTACACTCACGCAAGTGTGCTACCGTCCCAATAGGCGTAGCCAATCGCTTCGGAGGCACCATTTGATATACCGAATGAAGGAATGCAAATGCAACCTTGGACCGACTTAGACTCTCTCTAGACTTAAATGACTTTTTTTTATTTTTTTAATCAAAGACTACCCTAGACTCAACCTTTGGCTCGGATACTAATTTGATGCGGGATGGACAGCGAACCTGGGACTCTAGCTCAAGGACGTCCCTATGCAAGGGAAACGCGGGATCTTTGCGGTTGAGAAATCGGCAATGAGTCGGGTAGTCAACTCTCTTTCGTGCCCGGATCGGGTCACGGGACGGGTTTCGCTCTCTCTCGCGGCAGTGATAAAAATATCAGGCTAGATTAACCTATCACTCATGCAGCGGCAATAGAATACATACGAAATAAGCAACATGCGAAGAGAGGAGCGGACACGATACCTCCACGCTACCGGGCGTGGGGAAGACAACCCCGATCGAACGTCGTACTCCCGGAACAGTACATAATTAAATTACAGCAATGAAAATTACTGCCCACTCCACACAGGGAGGTAAAGGACTACAATGTGGGACTCGAGAGTTGTGGCTTCGGGTTGACGGGCAGCGATTTGGACAGCTTCGGTGGTAACGCGTGCCAATGAACGTGTGGCCCACGTCCTGGTCGGAGGACCGATCGGGCCGAGAGTGGTACCACTGTGGTGGGGACTCTTGGAGGGATGATCCTGAGGAGGGGGACGCCCTGGTTCGCCTTGTGGAAGGCGAGGCGGCCCGACTGGGAACGATGTTGCTTGCTACCCACGAACCTATTCAGCTATCACAACACTGCGCGACCCGGCGAGAAAAGCTACTGCGATCAGACCTGAGCTCAGAATGACGTGAGACTAGTGCTGTTGGAAAGCTCTCTCAGAGATCTACAACCCCATGTTATCATAGGAATTTTAATATCTCTGTATTCTCAATGGCTGAATTTACAACAGACTGGCTCACAGAACAAGATCAGATAGGGCAGAAAGTGGATCTGCCTGAGAACTCGGTTTGACCAGAGGGTAAACGATGGATCTGGGTGCTGGAAATTTCATGGCTGAGATAGGGGAATGTGAGGATGACACACAAATATTTTGGGATTTTTGGGACGTGGTTTAAGAGGTGAAATGGATTTTATGGTGGAGAGGGATCAGATCTGGACTGCACAGGACTGAAAAGAAATAGAATTTTTTAGAGATTTTTATGGGAGGAAAAAGAACTCTTAAATTCGTAGAAAAATTTGTGGAAGTGGCCTTTGGTGTACAGAAACTCCAATCCAATTTTCAGCTCAGTCTTAAATCAGAAAGGGGGTGAAAGGGGGGAAGAGATAGCTTGCTGGCTGGTGGATCTGCACAGAGGCAGATTATTTAGATCGGGTGGAATAAATGGTAAAGGAAGGTAAACAAGGGAGTAAAAATGTGAATTTTTTTGTGGAGGTTGGGGGAAACGTGGGGAACGCACCCTCAAATTTTCAGCATGATCTGATCTCCTGGTGGGGAGTTAAAAATCGGGCTTTCGACTTCTGTCCAGGAATGGACAGATTTGCGACGGCGCGGCGGTGGCGGTGCGATGGCGGCTCGATGGCGGCAACGACGGAGCTTCACACTCAGAGGGGAGATACAACTTGGAATCCACCAAGTTTTGTAGGGAATCCACCATAAAAATCACAGCAATCCACCTGCAAGAGAGGGGAGAGTGGAGGGGCGCCCTTGGGCTTAGAGCAATTTCTAAAATTTCTTCTCATTAATCCCTTAAAAATAAAAAAATACAAGCATTTATATGAATTGGAAACCCTGGGCAAATGACCAATATTACCCTCAGATCTAGGGTTGGGAGGGGTATTTTAGGGATGGGAATATTTAATTTCTCCCCATGTGGTCAAAAGAAATAAACAAAACTAAAAAAACTACATAATAAGACAAAAGAGGGGGCGCCCCCTTAAAGGAAGTAAAATATGAATTTCTTCCTCTTGGTCCAAGTCCAACTTGGACCATGGACCATCCCCCCTGGGGCCCTAGGGATATGTGGCCCAATGGGAGAAAGGGTGGGGGGCCTGCTGGACCTACATGGTCTTTTACACATAAACCCAAATAAAACCCAAAACAAATACACATTACCCACCAAGTTCCATATTACAAACATACATTCCCAACATTTAATGGAATAGCCCTGATGCCCCATTAGTAGGTCATATGACCACCTCACACATAATGTGGGTTTCCGATCAGAAAAGATCTGACCTTCTCCCAGCTTTCCATTTGATATACCAACAGGTTATGCATTCCAATGCAATTCACTAAAGTATGACATATGCTAAGTGTAGATGCATGCTAATGAGGATGGTATGCAGCTCAATGTTGACATAGAAACATGGATGCATTTTATTCAAAGAATTCAGAATTCAAGGAGATTTAAAGAGGCCCAATTCCCTTCTCAAAGTGGTGAATTTTTCATTGTCCAGTGGCTTAGTGAAGATATCAGCTATCTGATGTGGAGTGCCAATAGGGATGAATTCAACAGTGCCTTTAGAAACCTCATCTATGATGAAATGATGTCTGATTTTAATGTGTTTGGTGCGTGAGAGCAAGACAAGTTTTTTTGCAATATTAATGGCACTAGTGTTATCACAGTATATGGGTGTGCAGCCCATGTCTACTTGGTAGTCCTAAAGCTGGTGTTTAATCCAGATTACCTGTGTACCACAGCTCCCTGCAACTACATACTCAGCTTCTGCAGTGGAGAGGGCCATATAGTGCTGTTTCTTGGAAGCCCAAGAAACCAGACACCCACCTAAAAATTGATAGTGCCCACTTGTACTTTTCCTATCTAGTTTGTAGCCAGCGTAATCAGCATCAATGTATGATATAAGATCTAAAGAATTTGATGCAGGGTACCATAATCCTAAGGTGTGTGTGGCAGATATGTATCTGAAGATTCTTTTTACAGCAGCTAGATGTAGTTCAATAGGCCTAGATTGATACCTAGAACACATGCCTATACTGAATTGTATATCAGGTCTCGAGGCAGTCAAATAGAGTAGGGATCTAATCATACCTCGGTATAATTTCGCATCAATTTCTTTACCTGACTCATCTGCATCCAAAGATGTATTGGTACCCATTGGAGTTGAGATGTGCTTTAACTTGTCCATATCAAATCTCTTGAGAATTTCCATTGCGTACTTGGTCTGGCTAATGAAGCACCCATCCTCCAATTGCTATACCTGCAATCCAAAAAAATATTTCAGTTCACCTACCAAGCTCATTTCAAATTCATTAGACATTAAATCAGCGAATTCATTGCATAGTTTAGTGCATGTTGAGCCAAAAACAATGTCATCTACATATACCTGAACTATGATGAGATTTTTATTTAGAACCTTTGTAAATAAAGTCTAATCCACCTTACCTCTTTTGTAGCCCTTGCTGAGAAGAAATTCTGTTTGCCTTTTATACCAGGCCTGAGGGGCCTGTTTCAGTCTATATAAGGCTTTATTCAACTTGTAAATATGGTTAGGGTGTGCAGACATCTGAAATCCAGGGAGTTGTTCTACAAAAACCTCTTCTTTAATGAATCCATTCAAGAAAGCACTCTTAACATCCATTTGATGAAGTTTAATGTTTTTGGAACAGGCAAAAGCTAGTAAAATTATTATTGCTTCTAATCTAGCAACAGGAGGATATGATTAATCAAAATCTACTCCAAACTCCTAGCAGTAGCCTTTAGCTACAATGTAGATTTATTTCTTGAAATTATTCCATCTTCATTTGTTTTATTCCTAAAAATCCATTTTGTTCCAATGATAGTTGCATTTTCAGGTCTGGGAACTAGTTTCCAAACATCATTTCGTTCAAATTGTCCTAGTTCCTCATTCATTGCATTAACCCAAGATTCAGCATCCATCACATCTTCTACTATTTTGGGTTCAATTTGAGACATTAATGCAACTAAGTCTTGGTTATTTATATCTCTGTAATATGACCTAGTCCTAGAGGGATCATGTACGTTGCCTATAATATTATGTATAGGAGAGGAGCTGGAGAAGAACGCGGATATCATCTACATCCAGGAGGAGTTTGCGATCGTGATTGAAGGAAGAAAGAAGCGGAACGTAAAGTGGAACGCACAGACGTTCTTAGCGTCAACATCTGGCTACCCTCGGACTTGGGGCTTAGAGAAGATCTTCTGAAACCTCCCTTTACTCATGGGGGTTCATTGTTTCATCTTGTTTGCATCTACTTGAGTCATCTATTCTTGATTTACAAGGGTTTCCAACCTTTAAGCTGAGCATAGATAAATATTTTGGGTGTTCATTGTATATCCTTTTATTTTATCAAACTCAGAATATCATAGTGTGTGGGCGGAGCTGCGTCTCCATGTATTGGGCTTTATTGTGGGGAAAGTTTCCCTATGGTTGGTTATGTGTTGTCGGAGCCGCGTCTCCGTGTGGATTTAGTGTCCGGGGCGTGTTCCCCGATTCTGTGTGTGGGTGTGTGCTATGGTGGCAGCGTGTTGGGGATTTTCCCCGTGTATGGATGTTGCTGCAGAAGCAGCGTGTGTGTGTGTGGTTGGGGTTCATCCCCGTGTTGCTACGAAAGTAGCGTGTAGTGAAGCCTCACCCGGTTGGGTGAGGGGTGGACGTAGGGAGCCCGTCGTGGTCCCGAACCACCTAAAAATCCCTGTGTCTCGTGTGAATGCCTGTGTGCTTGTCCTTTTCTTCTATCTCCCTTCACAGGTTAATTTAATATATTTTTACTCACTACACCACTACACACTGTTACTTCTGTTATCCGTGTTAGGCATAATTTTATCTATCGGTTGCATTGTTATTACGAGTGAGATCGGAAAGATCAAGAGAACCTGTTAAATCTCATGTGTTGTTAGGCCAATCTAGTAGTTTGTTTTAATTCCATTGTGTTCAGTTAAGAGAGTTTTTAAAATCCGCCATCTAGGTCAAGGGGACAATTCAACCCCCCTTCTTGTCCGCCATCTAGTCTGGGCCAACAATTGGTATCAGAGCCCAGTCTCTGATTTTATTCAGCGGACCTTGCGGTCTAGGAGAAACGATCTTTTTATGATGGCTAATCTGAATTCTGTTCCTGTCTTTGATGGTTTTGATTATGTATCTTGGATTGGAAAATTCACTATTTGGATTTCTAGTACTGATCCTAAGCTTATGAAATTAATTACTCATGGTCCTCATGTTTTACCAAAAAATGAGTCAAGATGGACCGATGAACATAGGAAGATGAATTCTGATAATCTTTTTGTTTTGAGTGCTCTTAAAGCTGCAATTGACTCTAACAAATTTTCGTTTGTTCTTGATTGTAGTTCGGCCAAAGAAATCATGGATCAATTGATCAAGGTTCATGAAGGAGGGCTACAGGATGCTTGCATGATGGCTAATAGCAAGGATGATCATTCAAGCTTAGAGTCCAAGGAGGTAAGCTCTGACTCTGAACTTGATGAAATCTCATTTGAAGAATTAGTAGAAGCATATGATGAATTATCGAGTAAGCACAAGAGATTGAAATCTGAAAATAAGAATTTGAAAAAGAAAATTGAAAGCTATCACGTTGATAATTCTATATGTGAAAAATGCATTGAGCATGAAAAATCAATTGAATCTCACATGCTTGTTGAAGAAGAACTCAAAGAATCGATTGCAAATCTGAAATCCAAAAAAAAAAATTTACCGGATAAAATTTCAGAATTTCAACTCATTGAGAAAGATAATGAGAAGCTGAAAATATTGAACAACTCTCTGTCTGAAAAAGTCCTTATTTTGGAAAAAGGAAAAGTAAATCTGAATGTTGACAAGACAAATGAACTGGAGGAACTTAGGAAGGAAATAGAAAGCTTTAGGAATTTGAATGACAAATTTGAAAACAATGAAACAATGGGTAGAATGGTTGGTCAAAATGCGAGTCTTCAAATGAATGAACTTGAACACACTTCTATGAACAAAAATTATTTTGAAAAACTCCAAAATGAAAATAGTGCTTTGGTGATTCAAATTTCATTGCTTGAGAGTAGATTGAAAAATATTGAAAAGGTTGAAAAAGGAAAAAGTGTGATTATTTATGATCATCAAAATTCTCATGTTCTAGAACAAGATGTCGCAAGGTACAAAACCGTCAATTCCTTGTTAAATAAGAAAATTGTTTCATGTGAACAAGAGATTGCCAATTCTCATTTACAAATCTTGAATCTACAAAATGAAATCAAGACCTTAAATAAATCTTTGTATTCGTGTGATAAAGAAAATGAAAAATAAAAAGATGTTGTTGAATGCTCTTATGTGCATGAAAAGACTTCAATCGTTAAACATACTCATGCATCAAGAAGAAGAAAAAATGTTTCATGTTATTACTGCAGAATATTTGGTCATGATATGTACGATTGTTTTTTAATGAAGTCTGATGATGATGTGGCCTTGAAAACAAGAATGGAAAGTGATACTAGTTCCAAAGATCATGAGAAACTCACAATGAAAAATCTCAACACTCATTGTTACTATTATGGGTTAAATGGTCATGTTTTTGAAAATTGCTTCGTTAAGAAAAATGATGATGAATGGTGTCTCAGAAAGAAATTCTCATGTTATTATTGTGGTGAACTTGGACATATCATGGATAACTGTTCTTTAATGAAAAATGATGAAAATTGGACCATGAAAAGAAAAACTTCTCATTGTTTTTATTGTGGCCTGAATGGAGACTCAATGGATAATTGTTCCATGATGAGGGCCGATGATGAATGGTATGAGAGGAGAAACAAAAAGAAAACTTTTGTTCATGTAAGAACTAACCCCTCGGGACCCAAGATGGCTTGGGTACCCAAATTGCCAAAATGAGAACTTATCTTGCAGGGGCACCTTGAGGTCAAGGAACATCAACAAATAAATGACTCTCAAGGTGAGAAACAAAATGATTTGTTTTGAAGGTTGTTTCACCTAGGTTTTCTTTGACAAATCTGGAAAGGTAAATTTTTCATTTGAAGAAAAAGGTTGCAATTATGAAGTTACATTTCTGTTTCACTGACTCTTGTCAAGTTCTAAAATGTTGAGATCCTTCAATTTTGATGAGTAGTTGACTTGAATGATTTTTGGTTGAACATCTTGTAAATAATCATAACTCTTGAATGCTTAACCTTGGACATATATGGCTCTTAGTACACACCTTCTCTTTTGCTTTCAAAATAAATTTGGCTTTGTATGCTTTACACTGTGCATAGAGTCATTCATACTCTTACTTACTATTTACAAATAACAACTCACATGTGCATACGTAGATTACATACTTAGCTTCATGATACTCATTGCACATATCATAAACATCTTTGCATAATGTTGAATAGGAATAATTTTTCAATCATCCTTTTAGGTTACATGCATACATTTGCATGTCATTGCATACTCGTGTGCTTGAATGTCATGATTATTTGGTATATCAAATGGCGATAGTGGAAGGTTAGATTATGTCCAACTTGAAGCTTTTCTCATGCGTGATGGTGGTCTTTGGACCAATGTACTCCGCCAAGTACCGATAATCATTTGCTTGAAAACATTGAAAGATCCCTGGTTGAATGCATGTATATACTTTATACCCATCTTTTTGACTCCTTGTATGACTCATCCTTTGATAAATGAAATTGCATTGATTTAGACATGTTTGTTACATGTCATATATTAAGGGGGAGATTTTTTATAACCGTGCATACATTTAGGGGGAGACATTACTGTGATAAGGCTAATTCATCTTCTTCATTCAATACAACCACCCACACAAAATGCACATTTTTGAGATAATGATTTAATTTAATAAGGATTACTATTTTCTACTCTACACTTTAGAGGACTATTGATTCTATACATGGAAATCACATATCTCGTGAGGAAAAAGCTGTTTACCCCACCAAAAAGTCGTATAAGTGGAACGTGGATCCGAGTAGACGAGAATCTCCCTTGAAACAAAGGAGGAAACTCACGTCGAAAGGAGAAACTAATCCACACTAAAATAAGTGTGATTTGCCACTGAGTAGCCGGGAAGTGTCCCTGAGACAAAGGATACAACTCGCGTCGAAAAGTGTCTCATTCACATCATAAAAAGTGACGAAACTGAGTAACCGGGAATTGCCCCTGAAACAAAGGGCATGACTTGTGTCAAAAGATTAGTCACACCATTTATTGTACTTTAAAAAAAAAATTTGGGGTCATACATAGCTACCAATAGTCGAGCATTGTGTTGCAAGTGTATGGATGATAAGTACTTTGTAGTGTTCTTTAGAAAGTCTGATTTTCCATATTGACTTGAACTTCATTGCTCAATTTTCACATTTGCACCTTGGGTTTGATTGTTTGAATGTTCCTTATGAATCTGTCGCTTATCATGGTTTATGCAGTATTTATTTATGTAAGCACGACCTTCTTAGTATTGTACATGCACATCATGTTCTATAATCGATTGCATAATCCTTACTCCCGTCCCGAAGGGACTTGTATGAGTCTATATCTTATTATGCATGCTTGAATGCTTGACTGCTTGATTCAATTTATTCATACCACACTTCATCTTGATGCATCTTTAGCTTATACTTGCAAATAACAGGCTAAATAACCCATTGTCAGCTGGTTTTTTGTTCTTGACAATTGGGGAGAATAATGTGCTTTCAACAAAACTTGTGCATAGCTTGGTCATCTTGCATATAATTTTGAACAAAATTCAAAAATTGAGCATTTGCATATAATTTTTGTCATCTTACATGCTGCACATCAAAGGTCATTTCTTGCTTGGTCTTCATGGTTCACACACCTTCCTTTAATGGTCGGTCCTTGCTGGGTTCGTGTGCCATTGATATTTCATTCTCTTTCATTCATGTTAAAATCTCACATTTGTCATCTTAACCCCCATTTTTTGATAATGCCAAAGGGGGAGAGATATTTGAATTTGAATTTAAATAGTCACAATATATTATCATCATCAAAAAGGGGGAGATTGTTGGGTTCTGTGCGCCCCCTTGTTGTCTCTGACAATGGTTTTGATGATTCTAATATATTGTGTGTTTTATGCTTAAATGGCGTTTGCACAATAAACAAGCTAACACTATAATATCTTGTTTTGCAGGTGGTTCATAAACAATGGTCCTTCATGCACACATCCTTAATGTTGATGTTCACATTGGTGTCTTCATGGAAACATTATGTTGGTGTTCTTAATGACCTGACAAATGCGTGATATCTTGTTGCCCATGGTTATACATGCTCTGAACTGCATTTATAATTCATGTTTATTCATGTTTATGAACTGATTATGCCTTACATGAATGTTTGTTTTGAGTTGCTCTGAAATGCTTCATTTATTTCCAAAGTCTGTACACCTTGATATTGTACACTCTTTGATACAAAGTCTATACACTCTGTTGCATATTGAAGGTAAAGTCTATACATCGTCCAGAGTATTGTTGCATTGTGTGCCAAAGTCTATACATTGCCAGCACACACGTTCAAAGTCTTTACATTTGAAGTCTGTACAGCCTCTGCATTGCACTAAGTCTATACATTGTCTTTGGGCATCAAAGTCTATACATTGGTTCAAGCTTTCCAAGTCTGTACATTGGCCACCAAGTCTGTACATTGGCCAAGTCTGTACATTGTCTTGTGCCTTCAAGCTTTCAAAGTCTATACATTCAGTTTCATGCATACACAAAGTCTATAAATTCAGATGCACATTCACTTAACCTTGATTTAGTCAAAAATGGTTATGTTGCTCCTTATTCAGAATTGGAGTATTTCAGTCTAATTGATATGTGTGGGGCGTGAAAATGCTAGTTGCTTCGGACTGACTAAGCAACTCATGGCTGGTTTGAGCTAATCATGTGTGATGTTAGCTTATGGAGAAAATAGATTGAAAGGCTTTGCATCACTAATTTTCTACTTGCATGTCAACATTCTCCTTTGTAGGATGAGAGTTATATGGAGAGAAAGTTTGATGCTAATTTCCGCATATGAATTGAATTGTGTTTGACATGATGTTGAGTTCTCTGAAATGCAGGTTCATATTGATATCATTCAGTTGGAACAATGGTAAGCTTACATTTCCATTTGCATTCCTTTAAGTCAATGTTAAATCCTTGTGAACCATGGTTCAGTCATTGTTCTAGATACTCTCTAATCTTGCTATTTATATTGGTAAATCTTGCTTTGCATTAGGGCTTATAAGATGTTAAAGTTCATTAGGGTGAATGTTAGATCATTAGAACATCATTAGGAACTTTAAAATATCATTTCATGAGAGTTCATGGCAAATGGGTCGACCCCCCCACTCAATGGGTCGACCCCTGGGCAAGAAAAGGCCTAAAAAGGTTGCTGTCTGAAAGTGGGTCGACCCCCCTCACAAAGTGGGTCGACCCCCCTGTGACAAATCTGCCCAGACAGCATTCTGTCTGGCAGATGGGTCGACCCCCCCATTCTGGCAGTTCCGCGCGAAAATTTCGTGGGCCACCCTAGCCCAACCAAATGGACTCCAAATGGGATGAAATTTTACCTTAATACCCTTGGGTCATTAATGAACATATTAGGGTGGTTTTGCTAGGGTTTTAAAAGGGTATTGTGGTCTTTTGCACAACTTATTCTCTTGGTATATATATGTTGCGAATTTGGAAGAAATAGAAGTGGAGCTCTAATCTTTCTATCTGTTTTACAGGAGAACGACGGGAAGAAGGAGAGGAGTTGGCAAAGAACGCGGATATCATCTACATCCAGGAGGAGTTTGCGATCGTGATTGAAGGAAGCGGAACGTAAAGAGGAACGCACAGACGTTCTTAGTGTCAACATCCGGCTACCCTCCGACTTGGGGCTTAGAGAAGATCTTCTTAAACCTCCCTTTACTCATGGGGGTTCATTGTTTCATCTTGTTTGCATCAACTTGAGTCATCTATTCTTGATTTACAAGGGTTTCCATCCTTTAAGCTGAGCATAGATAAATATTTTGGGTGTTCATTGTATATCCTTTTATTTTATCAAACTCGGAATATCATAGTGTGTGGGCGGAGCTGCGTCTCCGTGTGTTGGGCTTTATTGTGGGGAAAGTTTCCCTATGGTTGGTTATGTGTTGTCAGAGCTGCGTCTCCGTGTGGATTTAGTGTCCGGGGCGTGTTCCCTGATTCTGTGTGTGGGTGTGTGCTGCGGTGGCAGCGTGTTGGGGATTTTCCCCGTGTGTGGATGTTGCTGCAGAAGCAGCGTGTGTGTGTGTGGTTGGGGTTCGTCCCTGTGTTGCTACGAAAGTAGCGTGTAGTGAAGCCTCCCCCGGTTGGGTGAGGGGTGGACATAGGGAGCCCGTCGTGGTCCCGAACCACCTAAAAATCCCTGTGTCTCGTGTGAATGCCTGTGTGCTTGTCCTTTTCTTCTATCTCCCTTCACAGGTTAATTTAATAGATTTTTACTCACTACACCACTGCACACTGCTACTTCTGTTATCCGTGTTAGGCATAATTTTATCTATCGGTTGCATTATTATTACAACTGAGATCGGAAAGATCGAGAGAACATGTTAAATCTCATGTGTGGTTAGGCCAATTTAGTAGTTTGTTTTAATTCCATTGTGTTCAGTTAAGAGAGTTTTTAAAATCTGCCATCTAGGTCAAGGGGACAATTCAACCCCCCTTCTTATCCGCCATCTAGTCTGGGCCAACAACCTAGTCCTAGAGGGATCAAGTACGTTGCCTATAATATTTTGTATAGGATGATCTTTCTGAAATTTTAAATTTATTGAGGACTCACCTGGTTCGGCTGACTCACCCTGATCAGGACCTCTTGAAGCAACATGTGCTGAATTTTCTTCATTCAGCTTGTCCTCTAGGAACTCTCCATCATGCTTGGAGTCATTGTCATCATTTTCAAGATTAGTGGTAATTTTTGTTTCATCAAAAATAACATGTGGAGACTCTTCAACTTTTTGTTCAGAAATATTGAAAACGTTGTATGCTCTAGACACTTCAGAGTATCCTAAAAAGATTCCTGGGTTACTTTTAGCTTCAAATTTATCCAGGTGCTTCTTGTCGTTATTATGAATAAAACATTTGGAGCCAAAAAATTTGAAGTGAGCTAAATTTGGTTTCTTACCTTTCAGAAGTTCATAAGGGGTTTTCTTATGGATTTGTCTTACCATGGCCCTATTGATTGTATAACATGATGTGTTGGCCGCCTCTGCCTAGAACTTCCTTGGTAGTTGACTCTCAATCAGCATGGTTCAGGCCATCTCCACAATAGTTAGATTTCTCCTCTTCACAATTCCATTTTGCTCAGGAGTCCTGGGAGAAGAAAATTAAAGAGTTAGTCCCTCATTTTCACAAAAATCAGAAAACATGGAGTTTTCAAATTCACATCCATGGTCAGACTAAATTGAACAGATTTTATGTTTTCCTTCTTGTTTAATCTTATTGAAAAATTGTTTGAATTTCTGAAAAGCATCATTTTTATTGGTTAAGAAAAATAACCATGAAAACCTAGAATGATACCAAACCTCTTGCCATTCAGACTCTGAGTTCTAGTAGGACCAAAAAGATCTATATGCAACAATTCTATTGGCCTTGAGTGTTAGGGTGCAAGGCTCGGATACAGAGGGGGGTGAATGTATCCCTCTACAAAAATAACCTAATTAAAACTCTAATACTCAGTAATGCGGAATTAAAACTGTTGCAGAAATGGCCTAAAGAACCTTGGAAGGATCAAAGCAAGACAGCAACTCAAGAAGCCCTCAAACGAACCTAAGCAAGCATCTAATGCGCAGCAATTAAGTGAACATATAAGAAGATCAAACCACAAGGGACACCCAGGTTTTTAGGTGGTTCGGTCAACAGACCTACGTCCACCCCTCACTCCAAACCGGATTGAGGCTTCCACTAGTAACACTAGCACAGCAGACTCAGTCTGCAACAAAGGCTGCCAAACAGCTTGACCAGGGGAACAACCTCCCCTCTTCCTCCCAACCGGAGGGACACCCCAAGTGACTCCCAGCCACTTGGAAACTAGAGACACACGGTCTCTCTTCCTCCAGACCAGGAGGGAACACCTAGCCTTGCAACCCACAAGACCAGAACCGGAGATTAATCTCCCTTCCTCCAAACCAGGAGGGAACCCACAAGTGACTCCCAGCCACTTGGAAACCAGAGACACACGGTCTCTCTTCCTCCAGACACGGAGGGAACCCCTGGACTTGCTACCCACAAGCCCAGAACCGGAGGAACAAGCCTCCCTTCCTCCAAACCGGAGGGGAGCCTAGAGACCCAAGTCTCTCTTCCTCTGAACCCCAGAGGGAAGCACAACCGGAGATAAATCTCCCTTCCTCCAACCCGGAGGGAAACAACCGATGACACCCTGTCAAAGGCAACCAGAGACGCAAGTCTCTCTTCCTCCACACCGGAGGGAACCAACCACAAGTAGCACCCAGCTACTTGCAAACCGAAGACACAAGATCTCCCTTCTCCTGAGTCCACAGGAGGAACCCGATCCCCAACAGGGCAATCGGAGGAACAACAAATGAATAGTTCAAAGGAAAAACAAAACCCAGCAACAGAAAGCTGAAAAGATAAAATCAAATGTGGCTCTCGCAGGAGCTGGCTGGCCTGGATTTGATCCACGGTCCAGCAGGAACTTCTTCTACTGCTTCTCTCTTTCTCCCAGCACGAACTCTCTTTTCTTCTTCTTCTTCTCACTGCTCTTGCCTTCTCCTTCTTCTCACTCTCTGTATCTCACTGTCTCTCTTTCTTTTTCTTCTTCTGCTCTCTCGATCTAGCTCTCAGCCTTCTCTATCTCTTCTTTCTCTTCTGCACGTCTTCTCTTAGCTCTGGTTGCTTCTACTTCAGTCACTCTCTCTGCCCTTGCTCACCCCGCTTCAATGGTAGAAAACACATATATATATAGCAGCAGCAGATTAGGGCGACGTGTGCTCTCCACGATTCCCGCCCAAATGCTTCAGTCCACGTGGAGGCTCCTCTGCATCTCGGATCACGTGCCAGATGCCAGCCTCGTATCACGTGCCTACTCTTACAATAGAGCAACCTGGTTCGGATTTGATCCTGTAACCAGAATCCTTCTTCTTCTTTTGCAAAGAGATTAAAACCATTAATACTCAGGGTTCTATATATATATATATGCCTGAAATAAGTCAGTTGACACTCAAGCTGAAACTGCACGAGGTATGTAGGAACAACAAGAGGTGCACTATACTGAGAACGACACGAGATACAGTGGTGATAAAACAAACACTACAAAGAGAACGTCACGAGGTTCAAGGGTGACAAAACAAATACTACAAAGAGAACGACACGAGGTCTCATGAGAGCAGCATGAGGTGAGAAGGAAGTCTCACGGAGTGAAACGGTAGACAAACACGCGATCAAAGGGAACCTGGACGAAGATAGAAAGAAACAACACGCGGACATAAACACAAGAATAACACGAAGACACGAATACAAAAGCAACACGACATAACAAACAGTAAAGAGAACGGCACGAGGTGAAACGACACTTTACCTAAAAGACTTGAATGCACACGAAAATAACTCGAGTACTAAGTTGCTCAAACATACGAACGACTCGAAGACGAGGACGACACGGGCTGACAACAACTTGAAGACAAAAATAGAAACCGACACGAAGTGTGGTTACAAAACAAGAAAGACACGAGGTCTAGGAAAAGTAACACGAAGACAGAAATAACAAAGAAATGACTCAAACTACGGACGACATGGAGACAACACAGTCAGACTCGACTTGAGACACTTAAAGCTTTAATTTAGAGAAGAATGCACGAAGTAAAATCAACACGAAGACAGAAGAAGACGGTCAACGAGACGCTGACTCTGTACAGACTTAAGCTAAAGTAAGACAGTCGATGTATGGACTTTATGAGAAGGAAACTGAACACTGTACACACTTCCAATGTACAGACTTCATATGAACAGCCCAATGTGCATACTTCCCTTCGATGCATCTACAGTGCAATGTATGGACTTGACGAACATTATGCAATGTATGGACTTTGATGTTCAACTGGTGAGTGTACAGACCTCACCAATGAAACGCTCACTGTACAGACTTGTTGGATGCAACGTGAGACGCTGTATAGACTTTGTCTTCCAGCGTATAGACTTAATGAATGCATATGCCAAGACCATTGTACAGACTTGACATATTTAAAGTGCATGCGATGCAGACTGTACAGACTTTGATATGTGAGATACAAGGAGAATGCACTGAAGTCTGTATAGACTTAGCATGAAGCACACATGCGATGTACAGACTTCAAGTCATGCAATGCAATGTACACACTTTAGCTAAGCAAGCTTCAGTGAATATATGGACTTCATGAATAAGATGCAATGCTAACTGTTGTATAGACTTGTGAAACAATGCAAGCTACAGGACAAAGCAAGCTGTTCAGACTTTGTGTGTTCAAATCCCAATGTACAGACTTAGCTTTGAGCATGTGATGTACAGACTTGGCGAATGCAATATTCAGACTTGGACGCATGCTGTGCCATGCGATGTATAGACTTTATGAGCATCTACAGTGTAGTGTATGGACATGCAAACTTGAATGTGCAGAATTGATGACTGATGAATGATGTATAGACTATGCTGAAAGGGTATGACAGCAACACCCATTTGTACAGACTAACATCAAACAATCCAGATAAAATGTAATTTATGAAATGCATGAACAATTATGAAATGCACCAATGCACACTACACACAGCCATATCTAAAATGCAGCAATAATTCAGATAAGATTTTCACTGAACCATTCATCTGCACCACAAACAGACTTGTATGCATTCAAATGACTTATAGTGTTTGCTATCATCAAAATCACAGGGACACAACAATCTCTCCCTTTTTTATGATGGCAATACTATGAGTCTTATGACTGAAATAAGTGGAGTATTCAGACTAGGAGTATTCAGACTAGACTCATCAAAGTATTCTCCCCCTTTGACTTCATCAAAAAGAAAAACAATACTTTGGTAACCTAGTGATGTCATATTAGACACTCAAGATAGTTCAGTAGAAGATGGCAACACAATATCAGAAGCAATTAAAACAATTCTCACCCTTAGTCAAACAACTTATGCAGTCATGCATATGCAACAATACTCCCCCTTTGACATGGCAGAAGATATAGAGCTAATACAGACAAACAACATGATCAGACAATTTAGCACATTGTCCCCTTATGCATATAGTCTCTCAAACAGACTAGATAATTCTACCCTTATGATCCATGATGCAATAGAAATCTACAAGGATGAACTCTAGTTATCCAAAGAAAATTCTGAGAGTTATGCGTTACATAAGAGAGAACCAATGTCAATCAAAACACATTGATAGAGGGCAATATGATCAGAAACATTTTGAAGGTTGAAACCAATTGAGATGAAGGGAGAATATCAACAAAAACACAGGGACACTCAAGAATGCTGACTAGATTTCCCCCTTTAAGAAAGACACCCAGCAAGACAGGAAAGCTCCCCCTGATTAGATGATGGAGTGAAGCCAATTGATATAGTGAAGTGATGAGCATCTATCAGCAAGACACAAACTATATTCACAGTGAATAAATGAGGAAGACAGATTTTCATTAGCACACCAAATTCATAAATCTTTGTAAACGAATTTTAGATTCTTCAATTATAATAGATTATGAATGAGTTTAAACTGACCATCATGATTTAAGAGAGATGTATTCAAAGTTTATCAAGAAAATTCAATACTCATATCTGAAACACCTATTAATAAAGGTGAACCAACAACTCATTTGATATTCATGTTTAACCTCCTTCCATCTTACTCATTTAAATTCAGTGACTCCTATGGAAAATACACAAGATCATATTGAGATTAAACAGAAATAAATGAGACCGAGCTTGTCTTTAGATTTTCAGAATTTTCTGACACCAATTGAGCAGCACTTATTTTTCCTGAGCAAGTTTGGTTCAATCAACACCTTTTTACATGAGGCACAACATGTTTTAGGTGAAGTGATCCAGTTACTCAATGTGACAACCGTATTACCTCTTAAAGAGAATAGAGTTAGTAGTGGAGTATCTTTTTACATGAGGAGACACCTTGATCAGAGGCCAGAATCCTTAGTTACTCAACACATCCATGCCATTGCTCTGCCAGACTTTCAAACATATTGAAAAGAGGTAACTATGGTACTTCATGACATGGGCTTACTCTATTTCATTGATAGAAAATCCAGTTTCTATGTGACCACAGTCATTGCTCTCGCTTTAAATTTTAACTATTTTCAGATTCTTCAAACAAAGCTCAGTACACTTGAAATGATTAAGAACAATACTTTCTACATGTATCTTAACCAAAGAAAGCCATGTCTTTTAAAATTTCAGATTTCGGAAAGTTTTGCATGAAATTCATGAGGCAATTGGTTAAGACTTATTAAGCATGATGATTCAGATATTTTTCAAGTCTTTTACATCAAAACTTAGAAAATACATTAGGCTTAAATCAATTTGATTTATCAAAACATTCTTAAGCCAGTATAATAGAAGATTCTTCTTTTCAAAATGTCTGATTTATGCCTAGGGTGCACTGATTAAATCTTTCCTCATTCGGCTGAATCAATGACATAGTCAAGAGAAATTAGCAGAGAGCAATTCAGATACCAATAGTTGAGAGAATTGAGCAATTCAGATGCAAGCCTTAAAGACCAGAATTCAGTCAGATTAGCTTGGGACAGTCTTGACAAGATATGAAGAAATGTGTATGATAGTAACAAGTTATCAATTGAATTCATAGTAGACAGAATCAATGGAGCTACATCAGTGTAGACAACAGAGAATTCAAGTGAACCATACATTTGCCAAGAATGGATCAGATTGCTAGACAGAAGGAGTTCAAGAGGTAAAGAGATGAATCAGGAATGCTCCCCCTATCTAGATGCAATGAATCAATTTTTTTTTGTATATAAGGAGATGCAATTGCAACTAACTATATGTATGCATTCAGCAAATGAGATTATCATGATTATGCAGGCATCAATCAAACTCCCTCTTACAAAGTGCATGATATGCAATTAACATATATGCACACAGCTCACAGTACAAGCAAGAAAGCCTACAAAGCTCAATGCAAGAGTCAAACCAAACAAACAGTATGTATGCATGAAATTATGACTTATCAGATCAACCATAAATTTCATTTGAACAGATGTGAAGAATTTACCTGAATGGGGTTTTATCAACTCGGGTGCCTTGGTTTAATTTCCCCCCCTTTTTTATTATTATTACCTCAGCTCCCAAGGCACACCTTCAAGTTAGCACACTATGTTGCATGGGCAGGTACCCAAACTGTCTTGGGCCCTGCATGGTTAATAGTGACACCTTTAGCAGGTGTTCTAAACAACCTCTTAGCATGTAGGTCATCAGATCTCATCAGATGGCAATTATTCATTGAATGACCTAATATACCACAATAATAGCAAGAGGCAGCAGATTTCAGATTTGATTTATGCACATTCTGATTAGTATGAGTTCTATGTGCATATGCATGAAATTTTCTGTTAACAGAATTAAGATTCTGTTTACCAGCATAAGCTAGCCAACAGTCAGCAGCTCTATGGCCTGGCTTCCCACATTCAAAACATGTAAGTGTTTTCTTTTCAAACACAAATTCATTTGTATCAGAAATATTTCTATTGACAAAGAATTTACCAGATTTATTGTTAAACTTCCTTCCCTGAGCATGCCAACATTGGGCGGCAATGTGGCCCATCTTGCCACAGTGAAAGCATGAACTAGAATTTCTTCCACCAGCCCTCAGCCAGCATTCAATGGCCCTGTGGCCAGTCTTTCCACACTCAAGGTATGTAATGAGCTTATCTTTAAAAACAAATTTGTTCTTATTAGGACCATGTTGGCTTGCAGGAGATTTACCATGATATGAATGAGATGTTTTCTTATCATTTGCAAACCAGCATTGTGCAATTGTGTGTCCTAATTTACCACAGTGAAAACATTCAATTTTCTTTTTCTGAAATGAAGGATTTCTATCATGAAGGTTCCTAGCAGTCATATCATCCTTCTCCATCAATTTACATTCATGCATCAGATGACCAAATTTATGACAATAATGGCATGGCATTTTTTTTTAGATGCATGTGAATGTGTGTGTGAACTTTGATCAACATGCCCTATTGAACCCTTTTTATTTATTTTCTGTTTTCCACTCTTTTTCTGATTTTTGTTCTGTTCTTCACTTTTCTGAACAATGGGTTGTTTATCTTTTGAAGTGGTGGCTACATTTGAAGATTTTACAAAAAATGTCATCAACTTGCTCTGAAACTCTTTCTTAGTAGCATTGTTGTAGCCCAGCCCTTCCTTCCTAGTGTTGATTTTTACACCTAGTAGCTTGTCTAGATTTTTCTGCCCACTTACAAATTTTGACAGAGAATTGTTCAAATCATTTATTTCAGATTGAAGAGAAGAAATCTGATGTTCATAGTTGACTATATCTTCTTCACAGACCAGAATCTGTTGATGCATCACATCATTCAAATTTTTAAGAGTTTCAATCTCTTATTTCAATTTGAGCTCATTTTGATTTTCATCAACAGATTTTCCCTTTTCAAATGTCAGCAATCTCTCTGACATGGTGGAGTTCAACTGTTTTAGTTTCTCAATTTCCTCCTTTAGACTAGTGTTCTCCTGCTCAAGTTTATCATCATCAAACAAAACATCAGTTAGGAAACTTGGATATTCTGATTTATAGTTTTCAAAGTTTTCCTGAGATTGTAAGTTCGCAACACTAACAGCCTCGAACTCTTCATTGATCAATTTGTTTTCATTCTCAAGACTGATTAGTTTTTGTTCAGATTCTTGACATTGATTTGTGAGTTTAGTGTTTTCAGATTTAACATGATCAAGTTCTAATTGAATTCCATCTAATTTCGACACTTGTCTTCTGAGTATCTCATTTTCAGTTTTCAGAATTTCAGGATTTTCAAGATTTTCAGTCCCAAAAATGGGATCCCCTAGATTTGTTATCTTCTTTATCAGACTTTTATTTTTCTTCCTCAGTTTTTCAAGGGAGTGTAACAGATTAGCATAGGCATCTTCCCAGTCATCTAAGGTGAAATTCTCGAAAGGGTTTACCTCCACAGCATCTTCAAATTCATCTTGTTCACTGCCATGGTTGCTCTTGTCAGCCATCAGGCAGCTGTCCTCATTCAACCTCTGAGCTATCTTCAGCTGATCCAGAATGTCTTTAGCAGACCTACAGTCATAAAAACAAGAATGTAGAGCCTTGTCAGTGGCTTCTTTCATTAATTTCAAAACTTTCTGATTCTCTTCATTTCTCGATATGTGACTTTTAGTCCATTTGGACTTTTCCTTTGGCAGTCTGTGAGGACCATGTGAGATTAACTTCCACAGATCCGGATTCATCAATTTCACATAGTTATGGAGAATGGTAACCCATGAGTTGAAATTAGAGCCATTGAAAACCGGTGGAGAACCCATTGAATAAATCGGCAAACAGATTAATGCAGCAAAGAGTAAAATCAGAAATGCACCAAGGGACAATAGGATCCTCTGCAGATCGTTGGATCTGATCAATCAGAGAACCGCTCTGATACCAATTGTTAGGGTGCAAGGCCCGGATACAGAGGGGGGTGAATGTATCCCTCTACAAAAATAGCCTAATTAAAACTCTAATACTCAGTAATGCGGAATTAAAACTGTTGCAGAAATGGCCTGAAGAACCTTGGAAGGATCAAAGCAAGACAGCAACTCAAGAAGCCCTCAAACGAACCTAAGCAAGCATCTAATGCGCAGCAATTAAGTGAACATATAAGAAGATCAAACCACAAGGGACACCAGGGTTTTTAGGTGGTTCGGTCAACAGACCTACGTCCACCCCTCACTCCAAACCGGAGTGAGACTTCCACTAGTAACACTAGCACAGCAGATTCAGTCTGCAACAAAGGCTGCCAAACAGCTTGGCCAGGGGAACAACCTCCCCTCTTCCTCCCAACCGGAGGGACACCCCAAGTGACTCCCAGCCACTTGGAAACCAGAGACACACGGTCTCTCTTCCTCCAGACCAGGAGGGAACACCTAGCCTTGCAACCCACAAGACCAGAACCGGAGATTAATCTCCCTTCCTCCAAACCAGGAGGGAACCCACAAGTGACTCCCAGCCACTTGGAAACCAGAGACACACGGTCTCTCTTCCTCCAGACACGGAGGGAACCCCTGGACTTGCTACCCACAAGCCCAGAACCGGAGGAACAAGCCTCCCTTCCTCCAAACCGGAGGGGAACCTAGAGACCCAAGTCTCTCTTCCTCTGAACCCCAGAGGGAAGCACAACCAGAGATAAATCTCCCTTCCTCCAACCCGGAGGGAAACAACCGATGACACCCTGTCAAAGGCAACCAGAGACGCAAGTCTCTCTTCCTCCACACCGGAGGGAACCAACCACAAGTAGCACCCAGCTACTTGCAAACCGAAGACACAAGATATCCCTTCTCCTGAGTCCACAAGAGGAACCCGATCCCCAACAGGGCAATCGGAGGAACAACAAATGAATAGTTCAAAGGAAAAATAAAACCCAGCAACAGAAAGCTGAAAAGATAAAATCAAATGTGGCTCTCGCAGGAGCTGGCTGGCCTGGATTTGATCCACGGTCCAGCAGGAACTTCTTCTACTGCTTCTCTCTTTCTCCCAGCACGAACTCTCTTTTCTTCTTCTTCTTCTCACTGCTCTTGCCTTCTCCTTCTTCTCACTCTCTGTATCTCACCGTCTCTCTTTCTTTTTCTTCTTCTGCTCTCTCGATCTAGCTCTCAGCCTTCTCTATCTCTTCTTTCTCTTCTGCACGTCTTCTCTTAGCTCTGGCTGCTTCTACTTCAGTCACTCTCTCTGCCCTTGCTCACCCCGCTTCAATGGTAGAAAACACATATATATATAGCAGCAGCAGATTAGGGCGACGTGTGCTCTCCACGATTCCCGCCCAAATGCTTCAGTCCACGTGGAGGCTCCTCTGCATCTCGGATCACGTGCCAGATGCCAGCCTCGTATCACGTGCCTACTCTTACAATAGAGCAACCTGGTTCGGATTTGATCCTGTAACCAGAATCCTTCTTCTTCTTCTGCAAAGAGATTAAAACCATTAATACTCAGGGTTCTCTATATATATATATGCCTGAAATAAGTCGGTTGACACTCAAGCTGAAACTGCACGAGGTAAGTAGGAACAATAAGAGGTGCACTATACTGAGAACGACACGAGATACAGTGGTGACAAAACAAACACTACAAAGAGAACGGCACGAGGTTCAAGGGTAACAAAACAAATACTACAAAGAGAACGACACGAGGTCTCATGAGAGTAGCATGAGGTGAGAAGGAAGTCTCACGGAGTGAAACGGTAGACAAACACGCGATCAGAGGGAACCTGGACGAAGATAGAAAGAAACAACACGCGGACATAAACACAAGAATAACACGAAGACACGAATACAAAAGTAACACGACATAACAAACAACAAAGAGAACGGCACGAGGTGAAACGACACTTTACTAAAAAGACTTGAATGCACACGAAAACAACTCGAGTACTAAGTTGCTCGAACGTACGAACGACCCGAAGACGAGGATGACACGGGCTGACAACAACTTGAAGATGAAAATAGAAACCGACACGAAGTGTGGTTACAAAACAAGAAAGACACGAGGTCTAGGAAAAGTAACACGAAGACAGAAATAACACAGAAACGACTCGAACTACGGACGACATGGAGACAACACAGTCAGACTCGACTTGAGACACTTAAAGCTTGAATTTAGAGAAGAATGCACGAAGTAAAATCAACACGAATATAGAAGAAGACGGTCAACGAGACGCTGACTCTGTACAGACTTAAGCTAAAGCAAGATAGTCGATGTATGGACTTTATGAGAAGGAAATTGAACACTGTACACACTTCCAACGTACAGACTTCATATGAACAGCCCAATGTGCATACTTCCCTTCGATGCATCTACAGTGCAATGTATGGACTTGACGAACATTATGCAATGTATGGACTTTGATGTTCAACTGGTGAGTGTACAAACCTCACCAATGAAACGCTCACTGTACAGGCTTGCTGGATGCAACGTGAGACGCTGTATAGACTTCATCTTCCAGCGTATAGACTTAATGAATGCATATGCCAAGACCATTGTACAGACTTGACATATTTAAAGTGCATGCGATGCAGACTGTACAGACTTTGATATGTGAGACACAAGGAGAATGCACTGAAGTCTGTATAGACTTAGCATGAAGCACACATGCGATGTACAGACTTCAAGTCATGCAATGCAATGTACACACTTCAGCTAAGCAAGCTTCAGTGAATGTATGGACTTCATGAATAAGGTGCAATACTAACTGTTGTATAGACTTGTGAAACGATGCAAGCTACAGGACAAAGCAAGCTGTTCAGACTTTGTGTGTTCAAATCCCAATATACAGACTTAGCTTTGAGCATGGGATGTACAGACTTGGCGAATGCAATATTCAGACTTGGACGCATGCTATGCCATGCGATGTATAGACTTTATGAGCATCTACAGTGTAGTGTATGGACATGCAAACTTGAATGTACAGAATTGATGATTGATGAATGATGTATATACTATGCTGAAAGGGTATGACAGCAACACCCATTTGTACAGACTAACATCAAACAATCCAGATAAAATGCAATTTATGAAATGCATGAACAATTATGAAATGCACCAATGCACACTACACACAGCCATATCTAAAATGCAGCAATAATTCAGATAAGATTTTCACTGAACCATTCATCTGCACCATAAACAGACTTGTATGCATTCAAATGACTTATAGTGTTTGATATCATCAAAATCACAGGGACACAACATTGAGGACAATGGCTCAGATCTTAGTTTAAAGGACTTCCTGGTTTGTTTACCCAGAGCGCATGCATCACAAATTTTTGAATTTGTGTTGAATTTTATTTTAGGTAACCCTCTAACCAGATCATGTTTCACTAATTTATTTAAGGTACTGTAAATAGCATGGCCTAACTGTCTATGATAGTTGTAAGCATTATTATCTAAATCAGCAGATAAGCAAAGATTTGATTCTGAATTTTCATTAAGGTCTACAATGTAGACATTATTCACTCTATGTCCTATGAACATTATTTTGTCAGAATTAACTTCAATTTTTTTTATACTTTATTATCAAAAATTACTCTGTGACCCTTGTCACCTAACTGACTTATGCTAAGTAGGTTGTGTTGAAGACCTTCTACAAGCAAAACTCTTTCAATCGTGTTTGAAGCGAACTTACCAGTTGTTCCTGCACCAATGATCTTACCTTTATTCTTCCCTCCAAATTTGACCAAGCCTCCTACCTTCATTTCCAATTCACTGAATTTGGTCTTATCACCTGTCATGTGCCTGGAGCAGCCGCTATCCAGGTACCATCTGTTATGCTCGGCTGCCAGACCAACCTGCAATCAATTTAGACAAAGAGAATTTGGAGCCCAAGAAAGGTTGGGTCCAAACAAGTTGCTCATTCCTTCCAGAATAGTCTTATGAATCAAGATCTGTCTGGTTCCCCTCTAGTGAACTAAGTTTTTCTTTTCAGCATGGAAAATTCTATTGGCTCTAGTCATTGGATTTTGATGAGTTTTGTTCTTATTGTAGAATGCATTGTTCCAATTGTAAGTATTTCTTTGTGAAATTTTCCAGAATCTTTTATGACTGAATTGCTTCTGTGAATTATTAGAATGTGCCCAATTTGATGTATAATGATTCCAGTTTCTGTTTTGATTGGGCCATCTGTGTTGATGCTACTGTTTTGAATTTTTAAAATTGTTACCTTGATGCATCCCATTAAAGTGAGCTGTATTTGCTCTGTACACGCCGGGATTGCTTGAAGCTGTAGTCTTGCTACGTTGATGCATTGTGGGCTTAGTATGAAAATTTTTATTGATGATTTTTGATGGAATGAAATTTGTTTTTACAGATTTTTGGAATTTGCTGTCTGAGCTGGATGGGGTGTCCAACATCTCCTTTCCCTTTTTCGAGTAGAAGGTTACAATTTTAAACTCAAAGGGCCTTTTATTGGCGGGATCATATCCCAATCCTTCCCTGTTGAAGTTCACCCTCATACCTAGCATGGTATCTAGGTTGGATTTGCCTTGCACAAATTTCTCCAATGTTGATTGTTTATCTTCAAGCTCCTTTTGAATTTTCTCACAATGTTTTTGAATTTACTGGTTAGCCATTTTTACAACTTCATACTTCTCAAGAATGAGAGCATTTTCTTTTATCTGTTCTTGAAATTTTAATTTGAACTCATCCAGACTTGTTTTAGCTTGTTCAAATTGATTTTGAAGATTTTTATTGTCATCCTTCGGGGAGCTTACTTCTTCAAATTGATTTTTCAACTCTTCATTTTCTTTTCTCAAACAGTTTTGTTCCTCAATCATGTTATTTAATTTTTTCTTCAGCATTTTGTAATCCTTTGTTTGATAGTTAAACTTATCTAGTAAATCAGCATAAGCATCCTCCCAATCAACTAAAGTGTAATTTTCAAAAGGATTGCTTACCTCATTGTCTATGTCGGCCATCAGACATAGTCTTTCCTCTTCCTCTTCAGAAGTGCTTTCTTCAACATCTTCCTCCTCATCGCTCCAAGTGCAGACCATAGCTTTGGGCTTTTTATTCTGCACCTTGGTGTTCTTCTTCAGAAGATCGGGGCAGTCACGTTTCATATGACCGGGTCTGTCACAGTGAAAACAAGTAAGCTTGTCAGTAGTCTTGAATTTGCTATATTTAGTGTTAAAATTCCTACCAGACGATTATGAACTTCTTTTTCTAAACGTCTTGCCCTTGGATTTCAGGAATTGTTGAAACCTATGAGTCAGCATGGCTTGCTATTCTTGATCAAGATCTGAGAAATTGTCAAATTCCTCACTACTACCGTTACTGCTACTGCCACTGCGAGACACCTTGAGAGCAATGTTTTTGCCCTTTTTGTGATTTTCCTCAACATTTCTCCTGAAATTTAATGCATATATCATTAGGGATCCGATTAACTCTGTGACTGTCATTTTTGACAGATCCCTAGATTCCTCTATGATTGTGGCTTTAGTGTGCCACGTTGGGGTCATTGACCTGAATATTTTCCTAACGAGATCTACATTTGGGATATGTTTCCCTAGACCCTTGAGGCCGTTTGTGATCAACGACAGTCTACCATACATATCAGTAATTGTCTCCTCAGAATTCATCTTAAACAATTCATACTCAAAGGTTAGCATGTTTACCTTTGTAGCCTTGACCTTGGATGTACCTTCATACATAAGCTCTAGTTCTTCCCACATTTTCTTTGCTATCTTGCATGCTGATATACTAGCATATTCCTCTGGATGGACTGCACACTGCATTATATTTAGTGCCATCCAATTCACGGTGGAAAGCCTGATGTGTTCTCTTGTAGATGTATCCTTGTCCTCTGGAAGCTCGAATGGTCCTGAGGTGATCACTCTCCAAAGTCCGTGACTCTGCGATCTCAACAACACTTCCATCTTGTTCTTCCAGTAAAGAAAATTGACACCATCAAAGAAAGGAGGATGGTTAATTAAATGTCCCTCGGTAATGAAGCTGTGAGGAGTGTTAGTTCCAGGTCTACCCTGGTCGTTAGATCACATGTTGGGTAACCTGCTCTGATACCAATTGATAGAAAAACCAGAGAGTGATCTAGAAGGGGGGGATGAATAGATCACCCCGAATTAAAATCAAATCGAAGGAACAAAGTTGATGAACTCAGAGAGACGATGCAAATCGTTTAAGCACAGCTAATCACGATCTAAACAATCTAACAAATGATATGATAACCATTAAAAGTAGAGATAGATGATCAGATAAATGATCGAACAATAGATGGGTCTAGAGAAACAATATAAACAGTGCTCTTTATAACAAAAACACGATCAATAGCCGAGCAATGGTGGAGCAAATGTGAATTAAGTAGATAACCAGTGGCACTTGGCAGAGGTTTGACTTGGGAGTCTACTCACGCAAGAAACCAATCTTCCAGATAGGCCTGACCTATCGTTCTAACTGGGTCTATTTATCTACCAACTAGATACTGAAAATTCATGCCAACAATGATGATCTATGCAACAACCACACGAGGAGACAAGAGAGTTTTAGGTGGTTCGATTGCCAACTGCAATCTACGTCCACCCCTCACTCACACAGAACGAGGATTTCACTAGCAAATGCTGGAGAAGAAGCAGACTCAGTCTGCGACACAACGCTGCCTGACAGCTTGCCCTGAGGGAGACAAATCCCTCGACCCAGGTCCTACACACCACAGAACCTAAAATCTGGCCATGCCACCCGCAAGTCCAGAACCGGAGGATAGATCCTCCCTTCCTCCATGTTGACAAGTTTTCCTTTCCCTCTTTCCCTTTCTTTTTTTCTTTTCCCTCCTTTCTAAATCAAGATATGCAAATAAAATGCTAAATGGGGGAAAGGCATGAGTGGATCGTGATCGCCACCAAGGCACGAAGTGTAAAAGAGAAGCACTATGTACCTTGGAAAGGGGAGAAGATGAGGCACTCGCCAAGATGCAGCGCTGGTATAAGGTTCACGGTCCAGTGGGGACCGCTCAGGAACGTACACGGCCTCCCGACAGGCCGCTTACAGCGTAGGAGAGAGAATGTGGGACGAAGACCGACTAGCACATAAACTATTCATGGTGAGCCGCAGGAAGGAGATAAACGGTCTGTATGAGACCGTTTGCCCTCTCCAACGGATTGAGATGAACCGTATATAACTGCTAGACCTTGAGTTGTGGAACCGGATCCTCCACCCCTTCCGGCCGGCCAAAGTGGATGGGCCTTGTGCTATGCTTCTGTTGACCTGGAAAACAAAGCAAAGAACAAGAAAATAGAACCCAAATTAGCCCATGGATGTGTAGTACCTATAACAAGAATAGAAGAACCCACATATAACCAGAATGGGGAATACCTGGGGGGTTGGTTTTTTAACCCCTAAAGGGGGTAAAAACAGTAGGAGGGTGTGGAATAATGTGAATGAGGATGAAAAACATCTATAGAAAAGAGAAGAAATGATCATGCAATGGGTGAAAGAATGACTAGAAACCTAGACCAAAGCCAAATAAAAACCACTAGTCCCTGAACCGGAGGCTCACACGGACGTAGAGAGCCTCCCTCCCTGGCTACAGTTCGCTCAAAAATCCAATAGTACTTCGACGTAGACGCTGGATCTCCCCCCCTTTTAAGCTTGGGCTAAGGGTTCTATTTATAGAGTCCTGAAAGTCCACTTGAAATTGAGGGATTTTTAGCGATAATTTGGCCAAGATTGTGAATGATAAATCAAAGATAATATCAACAGGTTTCACCAGGATCGAACGGAACTCAATTTGCTTGAGAATCAGTGGAGAAAATCGAGGATTAAATAGCCCATTCAACCATGGATGAGAGAGAAAAACCTGTTAAGGCCAAGGTTCTCGGTCGCATACGCGGTCGATCGATGAGCCGCTTACCTCTTCACACGGTCCAATGCTGGACCGCTTACAAGTGTTGGTGATAAATAAATAAAAAGATAAATTATCCATTTATCCTCCAGAACAGACTGGCTGACCCGGCACAGAACCCTCAGAATAAACACGGTCTACTATACACCGTCCAATGACATACACGGCCCATTTCTAGACCGTGTATCGTGTGTCGGTGATAAATCCACAAAATTAGGATAAACAGATAATTATCTAAAAACTCAACCAATTTTGGACTCTGGGATATAAACGGTCCAATGATAGACCGTTCAAATTGAGCAAACGGCCCAACGACAGACAGTGTATACGGTTGTCGATGGAAATTCAGAAAAATCCAACTAATCCAGAGATAAATCACCGTAAGTTTCACGCGGTCTCCAAAATAACCGTCCAAGAGATACACGGTCTGTCTCTAGACCGTGTATGTGCTGGGCGGTGGAAATTAACAAATTGGGATAAATAAACCCATTTACCCTGAAGACCAAGAGATATCAAGGCGCAATAAGCACAAATTCAAGAGTAAACCTAGCCAGGGAGGAAGATACCCATAAAATAAGCCCAAAGACATGCCTAAGAATAGCCCAATGAGTAACGGACAACTTGAGGCATCAAAAATAGAGGTAAGAGAAATGACTCAACTCATAGGCAAAAAAAACGGGTGTCAACAGATACCCCTCCTTAATGTCTTCTTTGCAGGGGAGCGAGCAGAGGTGAAGCGAAAGTGAAATGGAACATGGAGATGAAGCGGAGTGGACTGAAAAGCGAGCGTTAAGGTAAAAGACACTCGTTTTCTTGCCAATGAGCGATAGAAATCTTCTAGAAAACTCTGAACCAAACACAAGGGATGATTAGACCAAAACAACACTAGTCTGGAGAAGCTAACTAAATAAAAAGGAAGAGGCAAACGACCTCATCAGGGGACACAATCCACAACCAATGAGGGAATATGCAGTAACAAAAAATAGAGAAACATGCTAAAAACCTCCAGACGGGGACCCTCAATAAATCAAACCAGTGAACAGACCAGAGAAAACCTTCCAACTCTGAGTGGAATAGCTTTTCTTACCCAAAAACTATGAACGCACAATCATCCATCACTAACGAGACACTCTCAGACACATCATGGGTCATGAACACTCAAAAATATGCGTATGATGCATGTTGGGCTAAAATAAAAGAAATCATTAAAACGAATGCAAAGAAAGCCATAAAATAGGAAATACCCGAGAATAATATTGCTAGATTGGAATAATCAGGGTCAGGACACTATCTGCAACCACGGCATGAAAGATAGAACCATCGTCCCCCAATTTCCCCAACCTAACGGTCTATCCGATGATTAAACACATGCACCTAGATCATCATCGTTTATGTTATAGGGGAACGTCAGATCCTGGAACACATGAACAACCAGCCGGTTCTCGAGATAATATAGTATAGATACCATATAGTAATGCATTAAGGTATAAATGGACCGAGATACTTACCTGACTTACCTGTCCAGGAAAGGAAGGCAAAGCAAAGTAAGGCTGCAAGGGAACCATGAACATGGTTTTGCAATTGATATATATCATGAAACAATATAAGTCAAAAGTGTTATCAATCAAGCACATAATGCAGCAAGAATAGTGAGCATAAAAAGTTATTAAGCATCCACACGATCTACATCAAGACCGCCCAAAGCACATAAATGGTCGATATAGGGCCGTAAGGGCAATGCTAGTTGGGATCCCATCGTGGCATAAACACGGCCCAACTCCAGACAGCTCCGATTGGTACACAGTTATATGTAGACCGTGTAAATGCATATGAAATGTCGTAGTCAAATGGTCTTATAATGACCGTTCATAATCATACACGGTCTATCGATAGACGGCTTCTATACCATCAGTTTCAAAAAAATAAACCGAGCCCCATCGTCTCCCTCCTTGCCGTAACCGACGGAGGGAACTCCCACGATCTCCACTCTCACCACCGGAGAACCCATCTTCCCATTTCTTACCCTCATTCTCACACTATCCCCCACTCTCTCTAGTCCCCTTATGCACTTCAAGCACCAATCCCTAGCGCGCCCAGCACGTTGGATGGCCGGAGAGAACGCCCCACCGCCACCGGCCGTGGCCGCCGCAGAGGAGGCTCCGGCACCAGAGGCGGCCATGGAAGGACCCCCACTGCCGACAACCGAAGAAGAGATGGCCGTGGTGGCCGCTGGGACTGTTGAGGAGGGACAAGCACCGTCGGAGGCGGTGGCGCCGGCAGTGGACAAGCCAGTGAAGACCTCCAAGGTAGGCCCCCAAAAGCCCTCTCCCCATTTCCATCTTTTTAGCATGCATGCAACCCCAGGGGATAGAAGAGGGGAACACGACCCTTGTAGGACCGGTTGGGAGGCCCCCTCGGGCCAACGCCGCCAGTGGGGAAGGTTCGAATGCCGTCGGGCATGGCGGCCAATACACGGTTCAATAGGAATCACTTTTGAAATAGCACAGTTTACATAGAACCGTTTATGGTTAGAACGAACCAGGGGTGTCCGCTCAAGGGGAGCTGAACAGACGAGGTGTTAGGGGAGAGAACACGGTCTGGGGATGACCGTGGACATCCAGGACGGTCCATGTCTAGCCGTTCCAAATAGGAAACGATAAGACCAGAACGGTCTCCATCAGACCGTCCGTATGGGCACGGTCAAAGGAACACCCGTGTAAGTCACAGATCAACAGGGGTTTGAGGGGATATCACATGGCCAGAGGGGGACCGTGGGGAGCATAAGCGACCATGGGACTGCTGTGACCTGGATAGGCACCAGAAGAAATGGACGGTCCTAAGTGGTCTGTCCAGATAGGTGAACAGTTAATGGGAGACCGTGTAACTTGGTTCAGTGAAGGGGCCATTCTTAGAAATGAAAACGGCCAGAAACCCACCGTCTTGGTGATACAAATGGCCCAATAGGGACCGTGACCATGAAAAAGTGCATTTTTATTTTTATTCATTTATTTTGTTGCATGGCTTATCATGAAATGTATGACTAATGCAATTTTTTTAAATGTATGCAGGGAAAGCGTAGGACTCGGGTCTCCTGGCTCCAAGTCAGAGTAGTGTACCTTGCACTGTCGGACTTCTAGCTGGAGCACCTAGCGGCGATGGGCTTTGGTGAGTTCCTGAGCGTAGAGGTGACCAGACTCGACACCGCACTGCTCTACGCCCTACACGACTGGTGGGATCCGGTGAGCTGGACGTTCCTCTTTCCTTGGGGCCACATGGCCCCAACGCTGGAGGACGTCGCACGCATCACCGGCCTGCGCGTGCATGGAGAGCCGGTGAGTGGGAGGACCTTGGTGGACTATTGGGAGCTGGCCCAGAGGTTGCTGGGCCTGGAGATACTACGACCAGAGTGAGAGTTGACTACACTGCAGTGGGCGAAGCTGCAGGACAGCCTCGGCTTGAGGGGAGTGGGGATCACCACGGGAGAGCTGCCGGAGCAGCACCTACGACGGCTCGTGGATCAGACACGACTGAGGGTAGCGCCCGTAGCGGGACCGGAGGCAGACAGGGTGCTGAGGTGCTTCCTGATGCTGTTCTTCATGAGGATTCTCTTCGCCAAGCGCGTAGACGTCATCAGCCGCTGTCTGTTACGCTTACTTGAGGACGTCCACCGAGTCGGGGACTACGCTTGGGGAGCGGCGGTCCTCCCCTTCCTCATCAACACCCTTAGCTCGACAAGCTGACAGACGATGCCCGTTGGGTTCTCACCACTACTCGAGGTACGACTCGATTCCTAAAATGATTATGCATTTGCTATACGAATTCTCTAAATTCTTATGTGCTAACATTTAATGCAATGTAATGCTGGTGTGGGCCTACGTGCACCTCCCCGGGCTAGGGAGAGGAGAGGAGACTTATCCAGACCGACTGCCCATCGCGAGGTGGTGGATAGTGCCACGGGAGGTGGGCTCGCTACGTCCCCAGGTCTGGGCGATTCAGGACGACCTCAACGCCCTACCCTATGCTTCGGTAAGATCTTGAACTTAAACTTTGTGAATGGAACTATATGCTGATTATGCTGTTGCAATTTTCCTTTTTGACAGGTCCGCTGGACGCCCTACCAGGGAGAGGGGCATGAGGGCCAGCCCTGGGTGGTGGCTGCCCTGGCCTACGCTGGGCGCGACATCTGGCTCCACTACACGAATGTGGTGGAGCCGCTGTACTACCGGCTCGTGATGAGGACATTCAGGGTCCATGAGGCGGAGGTGGAGTTCCCAACGCTCGAGAAGCCGGAGGACTACGTGGGACGCCAAGCCCGAGGCCTGGCGACGGAGACGAACTGGACTACCAGGACAGCGGAGCAGATCCGTGACTGGACGGGGCTTGGGCGAGTGGTACGCGCCTGTGCCGAGAGCGAGGAGGCCTACTTGACGGTGTATGCCAGGCACTATGGAGACCAGGTCTTCCGTGGCACTCGACGACCGGTACGACTCTATCCCCATGCTTTCTATTATGCTTTTATGATTATAATGCACGGACACTAGACTTCTACATGCGGCTCGACCCCCAGGGGTGGATCGCCGAGCTTCAGGGCCTCCTGCACTCCACCGTTCAACATCGAGACGAGCTCCGATAGTCACTGGACCTCCTTGTGAGTGACACTGAACCTTAGACTTAATTGTGCATATGCTTATGACTAACCTGGAGTTCTAAATGCAGCGAGCCGAGGGGACCTAGCATCAGGGAGCTGATGAGCTTCTTCTTCCTCCCAGCCTTCCGCGGACTGTGCCGAGTGGGATGCGGAGTTTGCGAGGATGGTGACACAGGCCGATGAGGCCGAGGCGGCGCTCACCGAGAGGGTAAATAACCAGTTGCACTGAACTTCCTGATTGAAACGTTGCCAAGTAATTTATGAGATAAATGTATATGCAGGAGCGAGAGTTGGCAGCATCGCTGGGTGAGGCCACCCGACATAGAGAGGAGGCTGAGCGTTCTCATGCCGAGGCCACGGCACTTCGCGCAGAGGTAGTAGAGGCCGCATGCCTTTGTGCAGAGATGGAGCGATCCCGCACCGGGACGATAGAGACGGAGCTTCTTCGAGCCTGAGCGGTGGAGGTAGACCTTTATCGAGCTGAGGCAGAGCGTGCTCGTGCAGAGGCGGAGCGGGCTCGGTTAGAGGCAGCCAAGCTGAGAGGTGCGGTACGGGCGTTCGAGAAGATGACCTGGAGGCCAGAGCGTAGCGGAGCTCCGAGCGGCACTCACGGCTCCTACAGGAGTTACTTCATGATTTCCTCTGGTCGTCGGAGGAACGAGGAGGAGGAGCGACGCCGACAGCACCGGGAGGAGGCTAGCTCAGTGATCGACCCACCACCGAAGTGGCATGAGGGCTCGGGTGAGAGCGGGGGCCAGGGAGAGGGAGCGGCCTGATGTACTTGTGACTTATGTAAATGTGATGTTATGCATGTTATGATATGATGAATTTTGGTTTTTTATGAATGAATGAATGAATGCGAATGCTTGACGCCAACTGACTAGCAACGAATCCTAACCTGACACAAGAGAGTGAGAGAGAGAGACGAAATACTTTGAATGGAATTAGTGCAAGAAAGACAAAAATTGTGGCTTCAGGTACATAAATGGTCTGACAGACGACCGCTCCAGTGTTCAGACGGTCCTATGGTGGGCCGCAGATGTTTGTTTGGCCAAGGCTCCAAAGAAGGTCATAGACGGTCCCCATTGGACCGTGGATTGTGAAAGACGGTCTATGATTGACCATTGGCATTGACAGATGGCCTTTCACGGACCGTCTAGGGCACCGAGAGGTGAAGTGTGTAGAAGGTGGGTCAACGGTCCATGGTAGGCCGCTTCCATGAACGCGCGGTCTATCGATAGACCGCGTAAGGGGAAACTGTGATAGCTTCGAACGGGACTCTCTTGGAGAGTCCCAGCCCGAGGGTAAAGGGGCCTAACCCGTGTCAAAGTTCATCCTAACCCATTCTAGAGTTATCCTACCTCAAATCTAGTGGGATTAGGCCATAAATCAGGTACTGTAAGTAGAGGGGCACTCCAATCTCGTTCTTCACACAACACCTCTCTATCAAGCCTTGAAAACCTTGCTAATCCTCCCCAAAACACCATGAAGAGGGCCCTTGAAGGAAGCTCTATGGAGGGGGCTGCTTATGGTGGGCCAAAGTCGGCTAGGAAGGAGCATGGGGTGCTACAACGGCTGACCGCCATCCCCGGGCATCTAAGCTCCAGCCCTTTGAGAGAGGTAAGTTAATGCAATTTCTTTTTATTTCATTCAATTCCTTCAAAAAAATGCTTATATTCTTCCTCTCTTCTTCTCTTTTCCTTTCGTTACCTCAGCTTCTCCCTGGCCCGAGACGTTATTCCACCTTGAAGTGGATGGCTCCCATGATTCGTGAGCTCCCTATAATCGTGATATCCATCCTAAAGGCATGTCACTTGCATCCTCTCTTAATCCTAGCCAAAAATTACCCCAAGCTCTCCTTAGATTCGCATAGTATCACAGCCTTGATAGAAGTGTGGCATCCACAGACACATACTTTCATCTTCCCTTCCTTTGAGGCCACCATCTTGCTAGAGGAGGTAGAGACCTACCTATCCCTTCCTAGATCCAAAGTGGGTGAGGAAGACTTGGTTTGCCATACGGTTGCCCCTGTATATACTGCCCTCATCCTAGGGGAGTTCCTACCTAGCACTAAGGACATCGCACTATGATTGGTCCACACCATATCCATTTGCTACCCTTGAGCCAGTGGGTCATAGCTTATTGTAAGAACAAGTGTGGGTGGGATGAAGCCATAGCCAAGGCTGCTTCCATTTGCTTGTGCGGGGCCATGCTTTTCCCCTCTGCTAACCATGTCCTAGATATCCCCATCCTTAGCACCATTAGTGGCCTATGGCAAGGTCTTTCTATATCTAAGGCCATTCTTGCTGGTGGGGACATCGGGCCCACTGTCGGGTCCAATGCTCGGAGCCGACATCGCACCGCCTGACTACACCGAGCTTATGACTCGGAGACTCGTTTGAGGACTCGGCGTCCTGAGCTTAATATTTATTTGTGTGTATTTGTATTGTACGTATTTGTGTATTGTGTGTAAAATACATGTATTAGTACATGTATTTTTACTTTCGTCTTATTAGGCTAGTCATAGTCAATAAACATGTGTGTTTTGTGTATTTTATTTGGTTAAAACCCCCAAATCAAAAGTTAGGTAAGTAAGCTTGTTTTATTAGACTAAGGACATATGTGCTATTTGTAAAGTTTGAAAGGTGTGGTTGCTATAGCCTCCTCCTATATAAAGGAAGGCCAAGAGTGTTACGAGATATGATTTGATGAATAGAATGAATGGTTTGGTTTATGCATGAGAGAGTTTCCCCTCTTTCATTTCCTTCCCTCTTTCTCTTTGTGAGTTTGAGTGCCGCCTGGTGTGAGACCGTCCGGCGTGAGGCCGAGCTGTGTGAGATAGCAGTTATCCGTTCCCATCTTGTTCGCGTCCCGGGGTGCCGTCGATCCATTCCCACGTCGCCGCCGCGTCAAATTGGTATTAGAGCCCAACAATGGCGTCTCCGACGACTCAACGTCCCCGACGTCGTCTCTCTTTCTCTCTCTAGATTGTTAGAAGTGAAAAAAAAAGAAACAAAAAAAGGAGAAGAATAGCAGAAAAGATATTGGTTGAGAGGTGAAAAAAAATAATAGAGAAAAAAAAGGATCAGCTGAGAAAAAAAAATAGGAAATTTTTTTTTTCAACCCCCCTCCCGTTCTGTCTCCATCTCTCTGCTTTCTCTCTCCCTCGTTCTCTCTCTCTCTCGTTAATCTCTCTCCCTCTCTCTTAATCTCTCTTTTGTTAACCCCTCTCTCACTCTGTTAATCTCCTTCTCTCGGTTTTCTCTTTCTCTATCTCTCTGTTTCTATCTCTCTCCCTATCTCTCTCTCTCTCTCTCTCTCTCTCTCTCTCTCTCTCTCTCTCTCTATCTCTCGCTCAGCAAAGCAGGAAAAAAAAAGAAGGAGTTCACAGGATGGACCGGCCTCGTCGCTCGTGCCCCCAGCCTTGAATTTTTTGGGCCGCAACGGCCTTGCTCCAGCGGCCACCCGCCGCCACGTGCGGGACCACCCCCGAGAGCCCGCCGCCACAGCTCAAGCTCCCGCACCCCCGCGCCCCGCCGTCTCTGCGCAGCCACCACCCCGCCGGTGCCCGAAGGTCGCCGCCCGCCGACGCCCGAAGGCCGCCGCCCGCTGCGTCGCCACCCCTCCCTGCTGCGCCCGTCGCCACCGCCCGGCGCGCCCGCAGGCGCACCGGCCCGACCCGCCGTGCGAGCCACTTGCCCCCCCGCCTCCGTGCGACTGGCACCACGCCAGCCAGCCCGGGCCCGGCCGCGCCCTGCCACCGCCTGCGAGCTCCCCGAGCCCGCGCCCTTGCTCACGCCAACAGGCGCCCAGCGCCCGCGCCCCTGCCGCCGTGGCCGCCCACACCCCCGACCCTCACCGGCACCCTGCCCTGCGCGTCCAGCGCCCGACCAGCGACTAGCCAGGCGCCGCCCCGCCCGCGTTGGCTGACCCAGGCGCACCCTGCGTGAAGCACGCACAGGCTCGGAGAAGAAAAGAAAAAAAGTGTACAAAAAAAAAGGGGTAGGTGAAATCGTGAAAATTGAAAAAAAAATAAAAGTGTTGAAAAAAACAAAGGAGTAGGCGAAGATTTGAAAAAAAAAAAAAAGAGGAAAAGTTTGACAAGAAGGAAGATTTGAAAGAAAAGTCAAAAAAAAAGAGGATGAAAAAAATGTGTTAAATATATATAATATATATAGGATATATATAATGTTATATATATCTATATATTTATATATATTATTTGATTAAAAAAGATTTTTTGAAAATGAGTTAAATATATATAATATATATATTTGAGATATATATAATCTTATATATATCTATATATATATATTATTATATATCTGTTTAACTTATTATTTTTTGTGGCACCCGGGTCCCATATTACGGCTCGGCCCGTGTCTGAGTCGCCTGGATGTCGACAGAAGATCCATAGATTACGGAACGTGCGTACACGAGAGTCTCCCTGCGCGGAGAATATTTGAGATTGATTTGTTCCCCTGCGCGAGAAATTTTGAGTGGTCTGTAATAATTAAATCCTCCCTGCGTGGAGTGAATTCTTTGTAACCGGTCAAGCTTCTTCGACGCCGTGCGGGCACGCACGTCCCCGCTCACCTTCATCTCCGGTCGGAGCTAGACTTTTCAGTCTAGCTAGGTACGTGCTCCCCTCACTTACTCATTTAGTATCTTTTCAATTACCGCGCGAAGTGAGAGAGAGCCCGATCCATGCAGCCAGTCTCTTGAGTGCATCGCTGTGGACGGAAAGCGAGAGCTTGTATATACCCATCCTTAGGCCCTAGACTTTCGCATTAGAGCACCCTAATTGTCAGGAGGTAGTTCCACAACTACTTCGCCTACAGGCGAGCAACTCTCCCTGACCGGTCCCTTCAAATTGACCCTTTGCATATCAGCCGGGTCCACACCTTGCTAATTATCGGTCCCAGGACTGCATCATTTAGGTCCGAGGTCGTGCATGCCACGTTGGTCTAGGAATTCATCCGGCCATCTAGAACGCATGGAACAGGAAAGATATATGGCCGATCCTGACCTCATCACCCAGTTTGAGGAAATGGATGCACTATTTGATGACACGCATGTCGAGTACATGCAGGTTGGAGACATTGCCGAGAGTTCTAGCTAGAAAAGATTGGGTGTCATTCGCTGTATCTCAACACCCCAGGAGGACGATTGGTGTCGAACCTCTATCTTTCAAACCTACATCATGCTGAACTCTCATCCCTGCAAGATAATCCTTGACAACGGGAGCTTTATCAATGCAGTCTCTTCAGATTTTGTCTCCCATTTAGGTCTACCTACGCACCCTCAACCAAGGCCATACAACGTGGCTTGGGTCGATGACACTTCTATCCCAGTCACCACCACATGTGTCATTCCCATCCAATTCCAGTCCTACCAAGGACAAATCTTATGTGACGAAATGCCTATGAAGGCCGGGAGCGTCATCTTAGGACGACCATGGATCTATGATGTAGACCTCGCTGCCTTTGGTCGGTCCAATCAGTGTTCCTTCTCCTATAATGGGAAGAAGATTCAGTTGTACCCAGTACCCCCAAAGGTGACCCCAGGAAAGAGTTCCACCTCCACCCCCACTGGAACTCCTAAAGTTCAGGAGAGTCCCCAAACTCCCACTGAAGGGAAACCTCCCCTTCCTTCTTCTCCTGCATCTATCACACCCGTTTCTGAGGCTCCTAAGGTTAGTCATGACCTAGTTAGGTGCCTTGACTCCATGAATGTCGGTGAGCTAGACATAGAGATTGTTGAGGGTGCCCCTATTTTTACTGTTGACGTCACCATCACACCCAGGGAGTCCCGAGTCTTAGTCCCAACTGAAGACCCGACCATACTGCCGGACTTTCAAGGCATCGTTCCCGAGGACTTGCCTTCTCAACTCCCTCCTATGCGTGATGTACAACACGCTATTGAGCTTGCCCCTGGGTCCACCCTACCCAACCTTCCCCTCGAGTCTAGACTATCCAAGTCAGCCGAAGAGTTTGCACCACCCGTCATTAGTCTGCATGAGTCAGCTGATTCGCATAGACGTCACCTTGAATCTCAAGAAGGTGACTTGGTTATGGTACGGGCCCGGTCCGAACGACTCCCCTCGAGAGCCATTACAAAGTTACAAGCCTATAGTGATGGTCCCTTCCCAGTCTTGCGGAAGATTGGCGTCAATGCCTATGTTGTGGATTTACCTCCCGAATATGGGATTAGCTCGACCTTTAATGTAGCGGACCTAGTGGCCTACAAGGAACCCACAGCGATTCCTAGTGACCTTTTCGAGCCGTCTCCTCCCCTCGAGAGTGAGCCCACCCCTGTGCGTCCCACATCCTTGAGAGCACCGCGCGAGCATATTGAGAGGATACTGGATGAGCAGGTGACCACTACACAGAGCAGGGAGTACCAGCGCTACCTTGTCCGCTAGCGGGACCATCCACCATCAGATGATTCCTGGATCAGCCGGGAAGATCTCCAGCGTCTCGATCCCGACCTGCTGGAGCACTACCACAGCAGTGTTCCCCCTTACTCGACGGAGTCGAGTTCCAGCCGCCCCGGGAGGGTTGGTGGGGACACCGGGCCCACTGTCGGGCCCAATGCTCGGAGCCGACACCGCACCGCCCTGACTGCACCGAGCTTATGGCTCGGAGACTCGTATGAAGACTCGGCGTCCTGAGCATAATATTTATTTGTGTGTATTTGTATTGTACGTATTTGTGTATTGTGTGTAAAATATATGTATTAGTACATGTATTTTTACTTTCGTCTTATTAGGCTAGTCATAGTCAATAAACATGTGTGTTTTGTGTATTTTATTTGGTTAAAACCCCAAGTCAAAAGTTAGGTAAGTAAGCTTGTTTTATTAGGCTAAGGACATATGTGCTATTTGTAAAGTTTGAAAGGTGTGGTTGCTATAGCCTCCTCCTATATAAAGGAAGGCCAAGAGTGTTACGAGATATGATTTGATGAATAGAATGAATGGTTTGGTTTATGCATGAGAGAGTTTCCCCTCTTTCATTTCCTTCCCTCTTTCTCTTTGTGAGTTTGAGTGTCACCCGGTGTGAGACCGTCCGGCGTGAGGCCGAGCTGTGTGAGATAGCAGTTATCCGTTCCCGTCCTGTTCGCATTCCGGGGTGCCGTCGATCCATTCCCACGTCGCCGCCACGTCACTTGCTTATCTCTACGAGGGCCTTAGCTCAACAGCCTTAGGGGCCCCACTCTTTGGCTCTATGATTCTCCAAGAGTGCTGGATGGGAGTCAGGTTGAAATTCATGCCTAGGGAGGATATCTCTTCAGTCAGCCGGGTCTTTAGGAGCCATCCACTATTCTTCATTGGCGGTTCTTTCACGTTCTCTCAGCAGGTGGAGTGTTGGACTGCAGATAAGAAGTCTAGGGATGAATGGCGCCTCTACATCAACACACTGCCCCTGGACAGGTTCATGATGCGTCCGTTCATCCTCTACGGCACCACCCTCAGGCTTCCTAGGAGGCTTGGGCTCGACTTACGGCTTGTAGGAGACATCAACTTGGTGATGTACAGCCCACACAGATGTTTTCTACAGGTCGGGCTCTCTAGGATAACAGTTCCAGTACTACCCCACCTTCTTGCACTACATGCGAGGAGGCTTGGGATGAAGGAGGATGGGCAGGCGATCAGGAGCACACTGATCATGTGGGAGATCAGCAGGACACGCGTCCTACCTGCGGAGGTGACATAGCTTCAGGAGGTGTACCAGACTTATGTGAGAGAGCTCAGAGAGATTAGGCCTCGCGGGGATGCCCAGATGAGGATTGAGTGATTTTGAGAATTTATGATGTAAACATACCCATGGATTTGATATTGATTTGTTTTTGAATAATGAATGGGATGCTTTTGATTGAATGAAATTGGCCTTTGTTTCTCGTGCATTTGTGTGGATTGAGGTAACTTTCTAAAAATGAAGCAGTCCGTATAAAGCCATTAAACAATTAAAACGGCCATCATATGATCGCGGATCAAATTCAAACAGCTTCAGATAAACCGCCCATTTGACAGATGTGAGTGGTTTAGAACAAAAGTAGGCGGTCTATCGAGAGACCGCCTGGGATGCTAGAGCGGTTGGTGAGAGACCGTGTGAAGAATAAGTGGCCCTTATAAGACCGCTACCCTATGGGCGCAAGGAAGAGCCTGTGGGCTCGTGAAACAAAATGAAGGCGGCCTTATAGAGGCCGTCTACAAGCCTGGAAGGGTCGTATGATGGCCGTTTGAAGGATTTAGACGGCTGTATGGAGACCATGTACCTGTAGCTGCCAGCATCATTTGTAGAACTTGGCCCTGCACACACACTCAGACAAAACAAGTTAGATATGTTTTAGGCTTAACCCCTTGCCTAGAGAAAGTTAGGGAATAACCAATCCTTGATTTCTGGTCAAGAGGGTAAGCCTTATTAAATAGGCAAAATAACGAAAGAAAAGGATGCAATGCATGCCATGAAATGCAAGTGATGATTTTGAAAATATTTTTATAGTTTTGAAGATATTTGATTTTTTTGGGATTCTGAAATATCTGATTTTTTAGATTTCAAAATATTTGATTTTTTTGGATTTTAAAATATTTGATTTTTTTAGATTTCGAAATATTTGATTTTTTTGGATTTTTAAGCTAGCCCAAACCCGGCTACGGGAGACCCACATATCTCATTAGGGGCTCCCCAAGCACAACGTGCATCGGGGGTGACCATCTAAGGCCAAGGTCCAATTTCACTTAACAATGCCTCTGCTGAGGTCATACTCGGGGTATGATCTAGTCCTTGGGGAATTAAAAAGAGAATCGGATAGGGAAGCCGGCAACATGTATAGAGATTTTTAGGGCTTGAGTCCTTCTCACGACAATCCCTCTTCAAGAGATTTGGTTTGTTGCGCCGGGGCTGTGTCCGTCATCGAACGTTCATCCGCTCTAGGCACGCATACGACCGGGCTCATAACATCCCGCGGGAAAACTGTACGGCCACTCTTGCCATGCCTAGTTTCATTCTTCAGAAGCATTTAGACTTTTGAGCTTCGAGCATTGGAATGAGCCTTTAGTTTTTGCCATGATTTTGCCCCTTTTCTTTTATTTCTTTCCTTTCTTTCTTTTTGTTTTCATGGAATTAGGTCATAACGAACTGCCACTATTTGAGACTTCTCTTTCATCGGGGTGTCTAAGTCAGTTCTCGCCCCCTTATCACTTGCCCCTATTTTTATCCGAAGAGGAGAAAAATAAGGATTTTTACTTTTTCCTAAGCATGGCCAAAGGAGAAACGGTGCTGCGTAAAAGAGGAAGACCCAACCTTGGAGGTCATGTAGTGTGTGAATGTCATGTTGGGGATCTCCCTTCATGATCAAGGAGAGGAACACCCCGCCACCGGGTCATCGCTAGCTCAACCCTAAGGGTAAAAACATTTAAGATACAACCTGTTCCATGGATTAGATAACTCTTCGCCCTCTGTGTTGATAAGACGGTACGCGTTCCCATGATAAATTTCCTTGACTACGAACGGACCCTCCCAATTGGGTTGCAGCTTAGACCTAGGACCTGTTGATCTAATAAATTTGTGTTTCAAAACCATATTACCCACTTGGAATTTCCTTTCGATGACCTTTTGAAAATGACGCAAGACACGCTTTTGGTAAATGGAGACGTGATTGGCTGTATTAAGCCTCTTCTTTTTTTATCAAAGTTTAATCTCGAGAATGCTCAACCAGGTTTAACATATTATACTAATGGCAGATTTGCAGGAACCAGACCTGGGGAAAAAATAGATAATGGCTGATTTCAACTGTGTTGCCCAGTCCAAAAAGAATCTGCCAATCAAGCTGATTAAATGGCTGCATCCGCCTTGGCCATATTTCAAATTAAACACAGATAGTGCATCTAAACAAACTGGTATATAAGGTGGAGGTGGTATGATAAGAGATGCTGCTGGTAACCTCATAATTGCATTCTCCCATTATTATGCACAGAGCAATAGTGTTATAGCTGAAGCAAGAGCCATCATGGATGGGCTTAAATTTCTGAAGTCAATCTCATCCTCACCAGGCCTTATTGAATGCGATTCACAAATTCTAGTGCAAGTGGCTACAAGGAAGATTCCTTGTCCATGGAAGATTTTAGGCTACATGAGAGAAGTTTGGAGATTATTATCCAATCAAGATACAATCAGCCATATTTTTCGTGAGGCCAACCAAGTGGCTGATTCTTTGGCAACCTATGCTTGTGAAATGAAATGTAACATGTATTTCTCTTCCAGGCAACAACTCCCTATGCATGTAAAGGGAATTGTTCGAATGGATAAGCTAGGCTTTCCTAGCATCCGGACAATGTAAATAACACCTTCTTCCATCATTCAATAAAATTTCCTCCTAGGGTTGTGATGGTGGAGTGGCTTTCTCCCTATCTCTGATAGGGGGTGCACTCTCCTATTACACCTAGGTTGGGTTATATAAAAAAAAAATTAAGCCTCTTCTTGTCCAAGAGTTCCAGCTGGACTAGCAACGCCTCTCGACGTTCATCGAGATTACGTTCTTTGTCGAGCTGCACTCTTAGGAAAGGGATCAAAATCTCGTACGGGAGTACCACCTCCATCCCATAAGTGATAGCAAGAGGAGTTTGCCCCGTGGTAGTACGGACGGAGGTGCGATAAGCCCATAGAGCTTCTACTAATTTATCGGCCCAATCAGCAAATTTATGCGACTCACATGTTTTCTAGATGATTTTAAGAAGAGTCTTGTTGGTGGCCTCGGCTTGGCCGTTGCCCTGGGGGTAGTATGGTGATGAATGATGCAATGAAATGTTGAATTTCTTACGGAGGTCCTGGAGTTCTTGTGACACGAACTGAGGTCCGTTGTCGGTGACGATGTCGCTTGGCACTCCAAACTGCGAAATGATGTTCTTGAGGATGAAGCAGCAAACTGTGGTGGCTTTGATTTCTGCATATGCTTCAACTTCTGCCCACTTGCTGAAATACTCCGTAGCAGTTAAAATGAAGGATTTCTGTTTGACCTGGGAGTTTGGATGACCTAGTGGGCCTACAATATCAAAAGTCCACATGGAGAATGGCCAAGGAGCAGAAAGAGGATGGAGAGATAAAGCAGGAGCGTGGATCTTGTCGTCATGGAGTTGGCATTGAAGACACCTACGGACATAGGTGGAGCAATCTTCTTCTAAGGTTGGCCAGTAATAGCCCTGCCTAAGAATCTTCTTCGCCAAGGTCGGACCATTAACATGCCCTCCGCACTCACTCAAGTGAGCTGCTTCAACAACCTTCCAGGCCTCATCATCGTATATGCATCTCATGAGAACTCCATTAAGAGCGCTCCAATACAACTCTCCTGCAATAATGGTGTATCTGGAGGCGACTCTTCTTATGGCCTTGTGCTGTGCGACGTTGGCTGATTCTGGGAATGATCCATCCCTACAATACTGCTTGATTTCGTGATACCAGGGCAATTCCTCTTCTTCTAAAATTTCCTCGAGCTCAGTTAACGATACTTCTTTCAAATCCTCCTTCTCAACTTTCTTCTCTACAGATTTCCTAAGGTTATCAAACCACGGATCCTGAAGGGAAGGAGTGTCTAACCGCTGGACCACAATGGTCTCAGTGGCGCGACTGAGGGGAAAGGAAAGGGAAGAAGCGAGTGATGCAAGCGCATCGGCCAGAATATTCTAAGATCGAGGGGTTTGAATGTAAATCAGCTTACGGAATTGCTTAGCCAAGAGAGTGACCAAATCTTGATTGTTGGTTTTAAATTGGTTCCTTTCAAGTGTGTGGATATGATGATCAAGTTGATATAAATGATGTGTAATCATGAACAAATGCAAACATGAACTCAAGCAACCAGCATGAACTGTAAAGCACATGGGCATGTCATCTTCATTAGAAATAAGCAGAAGAAAAGAAAAACACACGTCGGGGGTTGGAGAAAATGAATAAAACTAAACACACACCGTAGGTGTGGAGCAACTAAACTCAATAAAGCCAAGAAAGAGATATGAGGAAGATAAAGAGGACTACTGCCCAAACTAAAGGAATGTGATCGCCACCAAGGTAATTAAAATAGCAAAGCTGAGGTAAATACCTTGAAAAGAGGAGGATGAAACACCCGCCCACGGGAGATGAAAACCAAAAATCTGCGCTATCAAACGATCTAAGATTAGGCCGTGAACGAACCAGAAGTGGCCTTACGATAAGCCACCAGAGACTCGTAAATGGTCCGATGTAGAGCTGCCAGAGCACACAGAGCAGCAACTTGGGACTTGAATCTCCACTTCTCCTAGCCGGCCATAAGAACTGGGCCTCGTGCTAGGAACCCTGTGAACCTGCAAAAAAGTGTAGAAGCACAGAAAAACAACCCAGATTAGCCCTACGACAAGTGTAGCAACTATAATTCAAATAAACTAAAGTGCATGCAATAGGAAGTGTGGATACTTGGGGTGGTGGTTTTTTAACCCCTGTGGGGCGTGAAAAAGATGGGAGGATGTTTAAAACGTGATTGAGATGCGGAGAACGTGGAAGAGGAAGATGGGAATATGCTTGTGAATGCTATGAAGAGGGGGAAGAAACTAAAGAAGAAAACAACACTATTAAATCCTTGGAACTTAATACTCCCTAGACTTGAAGGATAATGGACATAGACAACACTTCTCCTTGATGGGTACTCGCTCTAGAACGTGGCATCACCTCGACGTAATCTCCAGAATTCTCCTCCTTAACCCATGAACTTAAGGGTTCTATTTATAGACCCTCAAACTCTCTGGACGAGTTGGAGAGATTCCAGCGAAAAAGTATGGCAGAGCCTAGCAAACTCTTGAAGATAATGCTTCCAAGAGTCCATAGAAACAAACGGAAGCTTCTAAGGATCTCTATCAAGAGAGAAATCATCAAATCAAAACTCCAATTCGGCCACAGCGTAGCATGGAAAAATAGTTCTAGCAGGACTTTCTGTCTGCACAAACGGTCTTACGACAAACCACCACTTAGAACAAACGGTCTAACGATAGACCGCCACCCTCGGTCGTTCACCAAAGGATAAGACCAACGGGCGAAAAGCTCATGAATAGGACTCTGGAGTCAAGAAACGGTCTAAGGTAAAATCGCCACGATGTCTCTAACGGCCATACGATAAACCGCCAGAGCTCAACGGATAACAACAGATAAGGCTGAGAGAAAGACGTTGGCTCTAGACTTTGGCGTCAGCAAACGGCCTTAAGATAAACCACTACACGTCATCAAATGGCCATTCTATAGACCGCCAGAGACAGTGGCGTGGCAAAACAAATGGAAGGTTAAGATAAACCACTACACGTCATCAAATGGCCATTCTATAGACCGCCAGAGACAGTGGCGTGGCAAAACAAATGGAAGGCCTGCTAAGCCTCAACCCACGGAAAAACAAATAAGGAGTGAGACTCAATCAAGGAGAATGACCCATGAAATAAGCCTCAAAGCTAACCAAGATGGCTCAATAAACAGCGTATAACTCAGAGCATCATAAAGATAAATAAGGAGATGACCCAACTCATTGGTCATAAAATGGGTGTCAACAGATGCCCCTTCTTAACGTCCTCTTTACAGGGGAACGAGCGGAGGTGAAGCGGCAATGAAGCGGAGTGGACTGAAAAGCGGGTGTTAAGGTAAACCAACACCCGCCCTCGACCAACGAGCGATAAGAATCTTCCGGAAAAACTTTGAACCAATCGCAAGGAGCGGTCAAACCGAACGACGCATGTCTGGAGGAACTAACAACTAAAGGAACTAAAATCACGACCAACCTCCTCACTGGAACGTACAGTTGATAGGCGATCGGAGCGAACGGAAAAGAGAAGTAAAGAGACAAGTAACTAAACTCCAGATAGGAATCTCCAGCTAACGAAACCCAGCAAAAAGACCGAAGGAAACCTTCCAACTCAGAGTGGAATAATTCTCCTTACTCGAGACCATGTATACACAATTATCCACCATTACTAAGACACGTCAGACAGATGAGGGCTCATGAATGCTCAAAGATGCGCATGATGCATGCTGGGCTAAAATAAAGAAAGCATCAAAACAAATGCAAACAAATGATAAAAATAGCAAGACACTCGAGAATAATATTACTAGACCGGATAAATCTAGGTCAAGACACCATCTGCAACCACGACGTGTAAGATAGAACCATCATCCCCCAACTTCGCCAACCTAACGACCTATCCAACGATTAAACATGTGTGCTTAGATCATCATCATTTTTGTTAAAGGGAAACATCCGATCCCAGAACACATGAATGACCAGCCAGTTCTCGAGGTAATATATCATAGATAACATATAGTAAGGCATTAAGGGACTAGGGATCGAGATACTTACCTGACTTACCTATTTGGTGAGATGTTAACGTGGCGCGTGATGGCGTTCAAGATTTGACAAAGAAAAGGTTAGCCATCAACAATAAATCCATAAATAAGCATGAAGCATATAACATTGAAGCATGAAACATAACAGATATAGCTTTGCAATTCATCAAATAATTCAGCCCACAAATGGTCTAAAATAGAACCACTAAACGATCCTTAACGGTCTAAAAATGGACCGCTAAAGGACGTCGGTTCACATCTTTCAAGGAGAAAACCTGGATAACAAACGGTCGAATGAAGAATCGCCATAAAGACCATAACGGTCTTACGATAGACCGCCACAGGTCCTGGGCGTTTCAAAAAATAAAACCGTTTGTTCTCCCCCCATTCACGCACCTCGTTCACCCAAACACCCAACCGAACCCCCCTATCCTCCGGTGACTCCGGCGATGCGCCCGACCGGCGACCACCGTGCTCCCGCCTGACCCATGGCAAAGAAGAGGGCGATCAAGCGCCTCCAAGACCGGATAGAGGAAGATGAGCCATCTCCGGTGGTAGCAAACCCATCGGAGGAAAGATAGCAACCGACGGAGCCCCAAGTGGAAGGGGAAGCTCCCTCTGTGACTGTAAGAGGCCCTGAAGAGGCCGTGGTGGAGGAAGAAACCCCTACGGCGGAGGAAGCACCGGTGACGGCATCGGGACAGCAGTCCTCCGAGGTAAACTGAGACCCAAAAAACCCTATTTTTATGTGTTTTAAGCCATGCATGTGTGGGGAAGGGGATAGAAATGGGTCTGGGGATCCATTAGAATGATTGTATAGGCCATTGGGCCATCTCCATAGCCTGGGGAAATGGGGAGAAGAATGCCCATTTGCTGGGTTGTTAGGGGCCGTTTTAGTGACTGCTACACCCTCATACGGTCCATACTATGGCCGCTAGAGGACTCAGAAGGCCCAATATATGGCCGCCAAAGGATCAGAGATAGAATTTTGGTTTTTTTGTGTTTTTTTGTCTTATCTAATTTTTTTGTTGTTTTTGCTTATATGAAATGCAATGCAATGACTGGCTTATATTCTAAATGTGTGCAAGGGAAGAGACAGACGCAACTAATCCAGAGATAAATCACCGTAAGCTTAATGCGGTCTCCAAAACAACCGTCCAAGAGATACACGGTCTGTCTCTAGACCGTGTATGTGCTGGGCGGTGGAAATTAAAAAATTGGGATAAATAAACCCATTTACCCCGAAGACCAAGAGATATGAAGGCCCAATAAGCATGAATTGAAGAGTAAACCTAGCCAGGGAAGAAGATACCCATAAAATAAGCCCAAAGACATGCCTAAGAATGGCCCAATGTGTAACGGACAACTTGAGGCATCAAAAATAGAGGTAAGAGGAATGACTCAACTCATAGGCAAAAAAAATGGATGTCAAAACTCCACACCAGAGGGAAACCCACGAGTGACCCCAAGTCACTCACAACCGGAGATAATATCTCCCTTCCTCTAAGTGCACTCAGAGGGAACAAAATGAGAAATCAAGGCGAAAAATAAGGCGAAAACAAAAGCAGAAGAACAAAAATAAACACTTAATGTAGCTTCGAAGAAGCGCTTTCAAGTGAACTAGCTGGCTGCTCTCAGATGTTCTTTTGTCTTTCTCTTCCCTCGTACTAGCTTCTCACTCTCTCTTTTCTTCCTGGAGCTGCTCTCTATTCAGATGGATTCTTCTCAACAGAAGCTCTAAGCTTTTTGGCAGTCTCAGCTATTATCTTGCGATCGGGGTTGCTCTCTATTTATAGAATAGAGTATCGTAGGTTAAAGACCCCAGCGAACCAGACTCTTCCACGTGGAGAAGAATATTCTCCAATTATTGACCTCAGAGGGTATGCCACGTGGACATATCTTTTCACGCCAAAAGAAGTCCCAAGTAACACATCGTCTTATCACGTGTGTTGGATTACGTGCCTTGAATAGCACGTGGTCACTAGATCTTCAACGAACCCTCCACGTGTTTGTTGAATTGTTGACCAAGTGCTCTGACTTAGCTTAAGTGGTTTAACTCTTACATTCAGCTACTTTGACCTTGTTTCCAGCATGTTGGTCTTCATTGCAAAGACCTTAAGTTAATGGAGCCCTTCAGCTGCACCGACCTTGATAGCAAGAAGTTCTTCATCTGCATCGACCTTACTGGCAATTTGGAGAAAGTTGCACCGACCTCTCTTCATAGTTAGCAGATGTGCACCGACCTTCCTATTGAAGTTGCTCAAATGTGCACCGACCTCTCTTCATAGTTAGCTGATGTGCACCGACCTTCCTATTGAAGTTGCTTAAATGTGCACCGACCTTTCTTCAGAGTTAGCTGATGTGCACCGACCTTCCTATTGAAGTTGTTCAAATGTGCACTGACCTCTCTTCAAAGTTAGCTAATGTGCACTGACCTTTCATCTTGAAATCACCAAGGTGCATCGACCTTTCTTCTTCGTTGCGAAGATGTGCCTCGACCTTTGTCCCATGCAGACAGGATGAGCACCGATGACCTTGCTTCTTGAAGTCACCAAGGTGCATCGACCTTTCTTCTTCGTTGCCAAGATGTGCCTCACCCTTTGTCCCGTGTAGACTTGATGTGCACCGACCTTGCTGCTTTACCCGTGGCAGCTGCACCGACCTTACTTCTTAGTTGCATTGACCTTGCTTCTGAGGTTGCTGAGGTGCTTTGACCTTTCTTTTGTGAAGACTGAAGAGCATCGACCTTGATATGCAACAGTAGGCATGTGCACAGACTTTATGTGATATGCATCGACCTTATATAACACAATGATTGTATGTGCACCGACTTATCTATCAAAGGAATCATTCAACAATTATGACATTATGCACTGGAAAATAAGTACAACTTAATACATATAACATCATCATCATCATTCAATTCATATAATTTAACATACTTCACCCTTTTCTTTTCTTCTTGATATTCAGTTAAGTATAGTCATAATGGTTGACATCATAAAAACATTGACATCATCAAAACATAGAATGCAACATGATGAAATAGCCTTGGAGTAAATTAAAAGATGGCAGAATCTCAGCATGAGATGAAGGCGCCTGTCACATCAAGAAGATGTAGTTCAAATCTGCAAACAAAACTTGAGGAGACAGATCCTCGAGAAAATGATCGAAACTGAAATTAGGTCTTTCGACTGGCTAAATAATGTGGTGATAGAGATCGAGGCCTTCCCCTCTAGTGGTTCCTCTGCCCCTGCTGCCGCAAGCCAGAAGGCCAAATCAGTTGATAAGAAGCCCACGCCTGAGGAGATTCAAACAGTCGACTTCAAGGCGTTCGAGCTGCAAAAAGATAACGGGGTTGTCCAACCTCCTCCCACCAAGCCAGTTGAACGATAGGAAGGCTCCTCCTTGTGCGCCAGGATGAGTAAGCTCTACTCCTTTCCTAAGGAGAGGACTCGGGTCCTGTTTGAATGGTCCATGAAATTCAACAAGATTACTCTGCCGGAGCCGAAGAGGCCCGGTGATGACAGAAGAAAAGATGATCCCCAATTCTGCCCATATCACCAGGCACTTGGGCACCCCATTGAAGATTGTTATGTGTTTAAAGATACAATTGAAAGCCTGATCTTGAAGGGGGAGCTCCAGATGGGTGAACATAAGGTGGATCCTACATGCCCTCATGAACTGCTCGACCTTAAGAGAGCAGTCAACATGGTATCTATATACCGGCGGTTGCCTGAAGAAGTGTTGGAAGCTTGTACAACCTACACCTATGCATATGTCCCATGTAAACACTTCAAATTCTCGGACCTGATACAAGATGCAAAAAAGAAATCAGGAGTGCCAAGAGAACCAAATGACCCGTGGTGGGGGCAGATGCCAGCCACAAAAGGGAAGAGAAAGAATAAGTTAAAGGATAGAAGAAGTTAAAGGATAGAAGAAGAGGCATTGCTCTCTCTTGCAACACACTATCGGCCCTGCCCGACGCGAGCCAAGCTGATAAAGAAAAAAATGAAAGAAATATGCCTTTCATCATCCGACGAGGAGGCATGCTATCATACCCCTCCTCCACGTGAGGGTATGGGGGCTGAAATGTCAGCCTATGAGGGATGAGATGTTTGCAGCGATGATGATAAGATGCCGCTGGTCCCACCTAAAATCAAGGCAGAAGGCAGCACTACGGGCTCTTCCCAACCTGACCCTATTGTGGCTGCAGAACTATATCAAAAGCTACAAGAAGTCAAAATGCTACGAAGAAAATTAAGCGAGATGGGTTTATACCTGGCTATACCCGAGCAGGCCGGGCCCTCGTCTGAAGTTTACAGGGTGGCATTGAGCCACCCGAGGCCTTACTACAGCCAACTATACCCCGGATAGTACATGATAATGCAGGGGTCACCCCCTTCCAACGGCTACAGCATACACCTTCGGCGCGTCCTTCAGCTTTCCGGGGACGCCAGGAGGCAGATATGATACCTCATATAACACCATGAATAAACCCACTTCTACAATCAGCTGGCTCGCACCCGAGTTTGATGGCTCCATCGGTGATGAACAAGCCAAGGGTTGAGCGAGCAGCTAAAATGAAGCCGGCCGAGGGTGAAGTCACCGAGGCCGAATTATGAATAACAAAGCAAAGAGGTGATGAGTCTACAATGGACTACATAAGAAGATGGAGAGACCTCCGTGAGAGATGCAGGCGTCCACCGAGCTATGAGGACGCCATTCAAATCTACAAAAGAAATCTGAAGAATGAAATCCTACAAAGGGTGATGGGCATTGAAGTCAAAACCTTTGAACAACTAAATGATGTGGTGGCTGACATTGAGGCCTTCCTGGCAAAATATCGCCCAGCTACTGCTGCCTCTGGTCGGAAAGAATAAACCCGCCGACAAGCATCCAGCACAAAAAGAGATATGCATCTCAGATTTTAAGGCCTTTGAGCTACGACAGAAAAAAGCAAAAGAGGCAGCTGAGGCTTCTTCCACCAAGCCTACCAAACAGGGACCCATATTAAGGGACAAAATGAAGAAACCCTACTCCTTCCCAAAAGATAAAACTCGAAACCTCTTCAAGTGGGCCCAATAATACGGCAAAGTTGTGCTCCCAGAGCCGAAGGGACCAAGCAATGTCGAAAGAAATCATGATCCCTAATTATGCCTTAATCATCAAAGGTTGGGGCATTCCATTGAAGATTGTTACATATTCAAGGATGTCATCGAAGGCCTAATCAAGAAAGGTGAATTACAAATGGGCGGGTACAGGGTGCATCCACCGTGCCCTCATCAGATGCTCAGCTTTAAGAAGGTGGCCAACATGGCCTCGATATGTCAGCCGAAGGACCGTGCGCTCTAAAGGGCATCTCGAGTTCCTCAGATTGTGGCAGGAAGCCAGAGGAGAAATGCAAGATACAGATGTCATCATGTTTTGGGGGCATATGAAGCCAAAAGAAATACACCCCGTCCTGGGGGCATCTAAAGCAAGAATAAACCCCGGCTTGGGGGCATATGAAGCCAAAATAAATACACCCTAGCCCGGGGGCATATGAAGCGAAGAAATACACCCTGGCCTAGCGGCATTTGAAACAAGAAATACACCCCAACGTGGGGGCATGCGAAGCAAATATATATACCCCGACCTGAGCGCATGTTAAGCAAAAAGTATTTGGGCACACTGAAGCCCCACCGAGGATCGTAAGCCCATCGGGAGCACCAAAAGAAAAGAAAAAAATGAATGGTGAGATGAAAATGAGAATGAACAAAATGATGGGGAAAAATGATGAGGATATAGGCCTACCAAAGGCCGTTCGATAACAGATTACTGTACTATACAATTGTTGCTGATTATAGGGGGCTATCCACATGATGAAGTTCCAGATACCAATGGAGATTAAAAAATGAAGATGAAAAGACGATTGAAATAACAATGAAAATCATGATGAACCATGGCCGAGGATCGGCGAAGGAATGATGAATACATGAAGATGATGATCGATAATAAAAAAAGAAGATGTTCAACCATCGGCGTTCAGGCCGATAGATGCTCACAAACATGCAATCATTGGCATTCAGGCCAATAGATGGCCAACAATGTTCACAAATGTTTAAGATGTCTAGCCATCGACGTTCGAGCCAATAGATGCTCAGCCGTATTTAGAGATGTCCAAGACGTCAAACCATCGGCAATCGGGCCGATAGATGTTCGATAATCCTCCAAGATGTTCAATATGTCTAACCATCGACGTTCAGGCCGATAGGTGCTCACAAATATGTAGTCATCGGTGTTCAGGCCGATAGATGTTCGATAATGTTCAAAGAATATGCAATATTTATGACCATCGACGCTTAGCCCGATAGATATCCAACAATATGCAAAAAAAATGAGTAATATTTCTGACCATCGGCATTCAGGCCGGTAGATGTTCAATAATATTTGAAGATATTCAAGACGTCTAATCATCGGCGCCCAAGCCGATGGATGCTTAATAATGTTTAGAAATACCAAAGATGATCCAATCATCGACGTTAGGGCCGATAGATGGTCAACAATTTTCAAAGGACGTTCAAGATGTCCACCATCGGCGTTTAGGCCGATAGATATTCGACAAGATTTAAAGATATTCAAGACATCCAATCGTCAGCATTCAGGCCGATGGATGTTCAGCATAATTCAACTATGTTCGAAGAAATTCAACAATGATCCAAGATGTGTCCACCATCGGTGCTTAAGCCGACGGATGTCAAATATTTAACCATCGGCGTTCGAGCCGAGAGATGTCAAATATCAAACCATCGGCGTCTATGCCGGTAGATGTTCAAAATTGTTCGAAGATGTCAAATATTCAACCATCCTCGTTCGAGATGAGAAATGTCAAATATCAAACAATAGGCATCTGTGCCAGTAGATGTTCAAAAATGTTTGAAGATGTCGAATATTCAACCATCGGCGTTCGAGCCGAGAGATGTCAAATATCAAACCATCGGCGTCGGTGCTGATAGATGTTCAACAATTTTCAAAGATGTCAAATATTCAACCATCGGCGTGCACACTGATAGATGTCAAGGACTCAACCATCGGCATCCAAGCTGATAGATGCCAAATATTCAACCATCGGCGTGCACACTGATAGCTGTCAAGGACTCAACCATCGGCATCCAAGCTGATAGATGTCAAATATTCAACCATCGATGCCTGAGATCGATAGATGTTCAATAATGATTGAAGATGTCAAATATTCAACCATCGGTGCCTGAGACTGATAGATGTTCAGCAACACTTGAAGATGTTCAAGATTCAATCATTGGCGTCAAGCCGACAGATGTTAAATACTCAACCAACGGCATCTAAGCCGATAGATGTCCAACCATCGGTAGCCACACCAATAGATGACCAACCATCGGCAATTAAATCGACAAATGTTCAACCATTGGCGATCAAGCCAATAGATGATCAACCATCTGTAGCCACACCGACAGATGTTCAACCATTGACGATCAAGTCAACAGATGATCAACCATCGGTGCGCAAGCCGACAGATATGCAACCATCGGTAGTTACACCGATAGATGTCTAACCATTGGTGATCAAGCCAACAGATGATCAACCATCGGCATGCAGGCCGACAGATGTGCAACCATCGGTAGTCATGTTGACAAATGTCTGACTATTGGTGATCAAGCCAACCGATGATCAACCATCGGCACGCAAGCTGACAGATGTGCAACCATCGATAGTCACACCGACAAATGTTCAACCATTGGTGATCAAGCCAACAGATGATCAACCATCGTCGCTCAAGCTGACAGATGTCAACTATTCAACCATCGGTAATCACTCCGACAGATGTCTGACCATTGGTGATCAAGCCAACAGATGTGTAGCCATCGACACGTGAGCCGGCAGATGCCCAACCATCGGTGTTGAAGCCGATAGATACCCAACTAGCGGCCTAGATATTCTGTCAAAGCCCGCCTTCCTCGCTTCGACATCGATCTGGTACCCAAAAAAAAGAGAAGAAGAGAAGAAAAAAAAGAAGAAATGAAGAAAAAAAGAATGAAAAAAAGAGAGAGAAAAATCATCAAAAGTCACCGGGGGATAGAAATTCATCAAGTCCCACTGGAATTAAAAGAAAATGTCTCTCATCCGGCCCAAATTATTCATCTCAGTCGAATGACCAAACAACTGCACTCATGCAATAGCAAACGCCTCAAATACAGCTCGACGCTACAACCCTTTTGTCCCACTGACGAATAAACCTTTGACCCGAACCTTCCGTCTAAGTCAATGAATAAAAAGACCTCCTTCCTTCAGCCTAGACCTCACGTCTGGAGTTAATGAATAAAAGACCCCTCGCTTTGACACTTACCACGTGCCAATGAATAAACCACGTCAGCCTCTAGCACCCTGTCGTAACTAACGAATAAACCCGTGGCCCAGAACTTTCGTTTGAAGCCATCAACGAAAGGACCCTTGCTTTGACACTAACGTTAATGAATAAACCATGTCGGCTCTCAGCACCCTGTCAGCACTAACGAATAAACCTTTGACTCGAACCTTCCACCCAAGCTAACAAATATACAAACTTTTCCTATCCCATCGGGCTCAGTACAAAACTTTTGACTTGGACCTCCTGTCCAAATCAATGAATGAAAAACCCTCTTTACCCAACACTAGCCACCAATCCACCGGGATTGACCTCACCCCGTCAACTTAGACCTTTCATCTAGGTTGCACATGAAACCCCGAGTCCTTGCTTCGGCATTGACCACATGCCAATGACTAAACCTCTCTAGGGCTAAATTGCTTTGCCCATCTGCTCACTGTAGTGAAGCGAACCCCTCTTCCCTTCACTGAAGGGATGAGCACTTTCCCACAAACTTACGCCAGGTTGATGGCCTATCAGTGTACAATGATATGATAAAGAAGTCTACACCTGTGGGCCCCGCGCACTCTTCCCTCGTTTGAACCACCCATGAGTGGGGGGCATTTGTGGACACCTGATATTTTCCATTAAGAGAGTCGAGCCGCTCCAAGAAAAATAAGGGCAACCGAGAAAGAAAAGAAGAAGTACGTCAACACACGCATACGGACGCACGCGAGAACAAAAAGAAAATGAAGAAACAACAACAAAAAAGGGAAGAAGAAAACAAGGGTGGGAGTGAGCCGGCACAATCCCATGAATCGGCCAAGGCCCTCGAACCCATTGAATCGGCCAAGGCCCTCCTACCCATGTGAACTGGCACCAGAAGGGAAAAAGAGAAGAAGAAATGAAAAAAGAAAAAAAAGAAAGGGGTGAACCGGCCAAAGCGCACACCCCCTGAGTCAGCGGCCTCATGTGGACTTGATCTGGCGGCAACACCACACCCACTGAATCGGCACGGCCTCCTTCTTGAACCGACGGGCCCCAATCACCCAAGTGATCTGACGGCAAGCCCAGCACCTCATCCGACGGTAGAAGAGACAAAAATTGAGAAACGTCCCTTCTTCGACACTATTCAGTCCGTGTGCACCAGATCAACAAACAAGAAATGAAAAAAATGAAGCAAACCGACCACGACAAGGCATTCAAAGCCAGTCCGGTGGTTAACGGATAAACCTTGCTTAAAGAAGATCTTCTCCCACATCAACCAACAGGTAAAGCAAGGTTCTCCCCTGCAAATCGTCCACACAGCTCGCCCGTCGCCTCAGACACCCCAAAGCGGTAAGCCTTTGAAGACCGCTACAAAGCTATGAATGGCGCGGATGCATTGACGTCGCTATCGGCCAATCCCAAGAGGACACTGCTACTACCTCCTACTCCCCTACGTGTAGGCTCTCAACAGCTTCGAGCAGGAGAGGGAGAAGAGGGAAGAAGAAGAAGGAGGAGGGGTGGGGAGTTCAAGGCTCTCTAGGTCCATCCTTATAAAAGGGATGCAAGACCCATAGAGGAAGGAGGCTAAATTTCGAAAGAAAAAGAAGAGAGAAAAAGAAGGTTGGCTTCTCTGTCTCCGGAGGGGTTAAAAAAAAAAGTGCTCGCCAGTGAGAAGAAGAGGGAAAAGAGTTGAGGTTGGGGGGGATAGGAGCTGATGCTCCGTCTCCCCCCTCCCCCCACCCCACTATTGTATTTCTTGAGCTTTCTACTCTATTTTCTTTCTTTACTACACTGTATGCCTCTCCCGTACCCTTTGCTCTGATAATGAATAAAAGCTTTGGTTGTAATAGATGTTGTGGCCTCCACTATGTCCCCTGTTCTTTTTAGCTCAAGTAGCTCTTCCCATTTATGTAGACGTATACTACAAATTTTTATCGATACGTAATATGCCTTCCGTGGAGATGACCGCTTTGTTGTGTCTCCTCTGATTTTGATGTCTAGTTTTGATGATGGCAACATTGTTATCTTAAAGCTATTACTGTAGTCAGAACGAGTTCTTTTGCATATGAAGGTCGAAGCATGTTGCACATCAAGGTCGATGCAGGTTGATGCATGCTTTTAGTGTTGCATATGAAGGTTGATGCATGCTCATAGTGTTGCATATGAAAGTTGATGCATGTTGCATATCAAGGTCGATGCAGGTTGATGCATGCTCATAGTGTTGCATATGAAGGTCGATGCATGTTGCATATCAAGGTCGATGCAGGTTGATGCATGCTCATAGTGTTGCATATGAAGGTCGGCGCATATTCATACTGATGCATATCAAGGTCGATGCATGGTCATGTTGATGAATATGTAGGTCGATGCATATTTATACTGCTGCATATTAAGGTCGATGCTAGTAAGCTAGCGACTGAAGGACAAGTCTATGTATGTCTTAGTAAGGTCGATGCTTGTTAATTATTATTCTCAAGGTCGATGTACATTGTGCATTTACCATAAGGTAAGGTCAATGCATCTTCATTTCAAGTCAGTCTGTCTAACAATGAAAGTCTACCTGTATATCTCAAGGTCGATGCACCTTGTGCATTTACCATGAGGTAAGGTCGATGCATCTTCATTTCAAGTCAGTGTGTCTGTCAATGAAAGTCTACCTGTATTTTACTAAGGTCGATGTTGTTACTCTGACCCACTGCAAGTGTTAGCCATACAGGTTGAAACACTTCACTTATGCATCAATGCATTTAAAGAATTTCTGAGCATTCACTTAAATAAATTGCCTGACCTCATGAAGCATCTGAAATTGCATTTGCTAACCACTATTACATGTTTTGTTAAAATCATAAATCTTGGATTATGTTTTGAACAGAAACAGGAAGAACCTGCCTAGTTATATGATCGAACACCTAGGTGGCATAAAGGCAGTCTACATCATTCTCACGTGGAACTTAAAGAACTAGATTAAAGGCACATGATCCAACGCATGGAGCAGAACTGATACTCTGCCACGTAGATCATCACAACCTTCACTCCTGACACGTGGCCCATCGAAGTACAAGTTCTACATAATTCTAGTAAGCGGGAGTGTGTTTTCTACGCGCCCAAAATTTCAAAAAGCTCAGGGGACCACCTGGCTCAGCCTACGCCTATAAAAAGATGATCTCTCAGACGAGGGGAACAGACAAGAAGACATAGAGAAAGAGGAATACATGAAGCAGAAGAGCAGAAGAGTTCAGAGAGATTGAGAAGAGAGGCTGAGAAGATTTAGAATCTGAGAGAGAAGAGTCAGAGAGGAGATCGAGAGAAAGAGCCTGCTGCAAAATATAGAGAGAAAAGCAGATTGTCGTAAGATGGTGAAGATCGTTTGAGTGAGAAGAGAGTCTGAGTGGAAATGTTGCTGTCTTGACTCTGGGATCAGATCTAGAGTCAATTTGCTCCATAGTGAGCTATATTGTTTCTTTCCATTGTTATTTTGGTTTTTCGTTTGTTTTTAACATCATTCGTAAGCTGTGTATCAATAGTCAGCAAGCTGTGAAGCTCAGCGGGTTAAGCTGTGAACCAGCGGTCTTAGCAAGCTGTAATGCTCAGCGGTTTGTAGGGATTTGATCCCCAAAGCTGTGGATTAGCAGTTCAAGCTGTTAGTAAGCGGTAAGCCTTACTCGATTGAGTAAGGGGTGGACGTAGATCTCAAAGTTGAGATCGAACCACCTTAAAATTTGCTTTGCACTGTGCTTATGTGATTGCTACCTCTTTCTGCTGGTATCCTAGATTTGATTTACAGTTCTCTCTTGACTGAATTAACTGTTGCAATGAGGTATATCAAAAGAAGTAACTCGAAGGATAGGTCAAGCCTATCTGAAAGGTTGTCTCCCTTGCGTGAGTGACTCCTGAGTCAAATCTCCGCCAAGTATCTCATATGCAACTTGTTTGCTTCTACATATTCTATCGTATATCACTGCTGTTATTTAAGAAATCCTTATTCTACATCTCAATCATCTGTGTATCGTCTAGTTAATCTCTTACCTGTTTCAGCTTGTGTATCTGAATTGGTGGTGTCTGCCTTAGCATTGTAATTCTGCATCTCAAGTGCTTAAATTTCAAAATACTTTGGGGTAGATCTATTCACCCCCCCTCTAGATCTGCTAGTTATCCGACTCAACACTTGGTATCAGAGCCTAACTCTCCTTAAAGGTTTAACATCCAGTAGAGATCTGGCAAAATGGAAGATAGAGGTCTAACAGCTGAGGGGCATTCTGTAAGTAAGCCTCCATTCTTTAATGGAACTGACTATGCATACTGGAAGAATCATATGCAGGTCTTCTTAAGAGCTAAGGATTACGAAATCTGGAAGGTGGTCAGTCGAGGTCCTTTCGAGTTTCCTAAAGATGAAGATGTCTGGACTCAGGAGCAAATTAGAAAGTCAACTCTGAATTGGGGTGCAATCAATGCCATACAATGTGCTCTACATCTCATCGAGTTTTCCAGAGTGTCCTCCTGCACCATAGCAAAAGAAATGTGGGATAAACTTTAGGTGATATATGAGGCCCTCTTTGTTAACGGAATAAGTCCCTGGTAGAATGAGTTATTCCACCTTGTCACCCTTATTCGAGTTTGATAGTAGGGTTAAGTTACCAGGGGTCAGTTAGAATAAAAGCTCTTATTCTACGAATAACTCGTTCTACCATTTCTTAGGAATGAGTTATTCTAGGGGATAAGAACAAGTTATCAAACTAAAAAAGAGAAAAGCCAAAGAATAACTCATCCTAACCCATCTCATATGAGTTATCCTAACCTATTATCAAACAGGACCTGAGGGAACATCTCAGGTAAGAGAGACTAAAGCAAACATGCTCGTTTCTAAATATGAAGCTTTTAAGATGAAACCTGATGAAATAATTTCTGAGATGTATGCTAGGTTAATGTTACTTACTAACAGTTTGAAGAGTTTGGGCAAATTTTACAGTGAGTACGAGCTTGTCAGGAAGATTCTTCAGTCCTTGACACCAATCTGGCATACGAAGGCCACTGTAGTGGAAGAGTCTAGGAACCTTGCGACTACTGGTGTCGACGAGCTAATCGGATCCCTCATGACGTATGAGTTGAATCTCAAGAGGGTAGATGACTTTGAGAAGAAGAAGAAGCCACTGGCACTTAAGATAAACTCCAACTGCAGAGGGTCTTCTAGCGAACAAAGCTCATCCAGTTCTGAAGAAGATTCAGGTGAGTTTGCCATGCTGACCAGGAAGTTTAAGAAATTTCTGAAGAAAGAAAGTAAACATTTCAGACGCAAATACTCATCTGGTAGAAGACATTCTAAATTTAAATATGACAATGTTAAAAAGTCTGACAGCATAGTTTGTTATAATTGTAGGAAGTCAGGGCATTTAAAAGTAGGCTGTCCAGAGCTGCAAAAAGAGAATCATCCCAGATGGAAAAATAAGAAGGAAAGGCTATGGTGAGTACCTGGAGCGATGATGAAGAAGATAGTCATAGCAGCTCTTCTGACAGTAATGAAGAAGACAAACTATATCTGATGGCTAGAAAAGAGGATGAACAGAAAACTGATGATGAGGTAAATTCTCCCTTTGAAGATTACACTCATAGTGATTGGGAAGACGCATATGCTGAAATCCTAGATAAATATGACAATATACGTAGGGAGAATAGATATCTCAAAAAGAAAATTAATTCTCTTATTTGTGATACTTCGTTAAATGATGGGATTGCATGCTTAGAGAAAGAGAATTCTGATTTACAAAACTCTATTGCTGAAAAAGATGAATACGAAGATGTTTTAAAAGAACTAAGATGTGAAAATGAAAACTTGAATAATGTCATTGATGAATTGAAAATTAGAATGCAAATGTTTGAAGAGGAAACAAAGACAGTTAATGAGAAATATGAGGCTGTGGAATGTGTGAATGAAGAATTGAAGAAAACTGTTAACAATCTGAACATGGAAGTAAATGATAAGCAAAAATCTCTTAAGGCCATGACACAAGGCACCTAAAATCTGAATGCCATTCTCAGAACAAAAGTAAATTTCAGGAAAGAGGGATTAGGATTTAATCTAACTGACAAGAAAAGCTGTGAAGCTAAAATAATTTTATTTATTGCTGAAAAGGGAAAATGAAAAATGCAATCCTCGGATAAAAATGAACATTGAACAAAACAGAATAAGTGCCGAGGACAAGGGCAAAGGAAAAGTGAATGCTGTTAGGGAAAGTAGCACACACTTCACTGCACCTAAACCCAAGGGTCAGGGTCAGAGTCAAGCTACTAGAACTCAAGTCCTAAGGAGTCTCAAGACCAAGATAACCCAGCCTCAACAGAAAGGTCGAGGCACTAGCCATACTGCACCGATGTATATTCTTTCTGCACTCCAGTTCTTTACACACAAAGGTCAGAGCAAGAGTACTTCAGGTCACTGGGTGCATCGATGCAATCCTTGGGATACCTCAATACAGCCTAGGCCTTGGTCATCTAGAAACTAGAATTTCTATGGTCATCTCAGAAATACTCAATCTAGGCTCTATGATGCATACACACATTCTAATGCTTCTCAGACCAACAACTGGCACGAAAATTCCAATATTCTAAAAACCCAGAAAGTTGCTCAAAAGCCAAACAATCTCCAGAATAAGCACAATAACTAGAAAAAAAAATTCCACAAAAACAACTAAGTCAACAAAACAAATGTGGATCCCAAAATATCTGCTATCTTGCTTGCATGAGTTGACTGTTGCAATGGGGCCCAAACATTCTTGGGTTCCAAAACCTTCAACTTAATTGATTTTGCAGGTATGCCTAGCAGCCCACCACAACAGATGGTTTCTTGATAGTGGCTGCTCCAAGCACATGACCGGAGACAAAGAAAAGTTCTATATGTTAACTGACAAGAATGTTGGTCATGTTACTTTTGCTGGAAATACGAAGGGCAAAATTATAGGATCAGGTAAGGTAGGTAAATGTTCTTGTTGTTGCATTGATGATGTCTTATTAGTAGAAGGACTTGCATATAATCTACTTAGCATCAGTCAACTGTGCGATAAGGGGTATAAAGTTATTTTTGACTTACTTGTTTGCACCATTTTTGAACCTAATTCTGAAATTGTAAAATTCACTGGAAAAAGAGTCAATAACTTGTACATGGTTGACTTGGATGATGAAGTCCACATGAACATGTGTCTATCTATAAATAAAGATGACATTACATTCCTTTGGCATCGTAGGCTAGGTCATGCTAGCTATAGGTTTTTTCATAAATTGAATAAATTTTGCTTGGTAAAAGGATTACCTGAAATATCATTCAAAGAAAAGAATAAAATCTGTGAAGCATGTACTCAAGGAAAACACACAAGGAAATCTCTAAAATCCAGAACTGAAAGCATGTCTTCTAAACCATTTGAACTGATTCACATGGATATGTTTAGACCAACTAGATCAGTTAGTTTACCTGGTAGTAGATATGGCTTTGTCATTGTTGATGATTTCTCTATGTTTACTTGGGTTTTCTTTATAACTCACAAAAATGAAGCATTTGGTGAATTTCAGGAATTCTTCTACAGAATAAAATAGGATGGTAAGTTTTCCAAATCTAATATTCTGTCTGACCACGGTGGTGAGTTTGAAAACTCATAGTTTGATATTTTCTGTAGGGAAAATGGAATTAAACATAGGTTCTCTTCACCCAGAACTCCAGAATAAAATTGAGTAGTTGAAAAAAAATAGAACCTTGGTAGGAATGGCTCGAACTATGCTGGTTGAGAGTGGAATACCTAGAAGGTTTTGGGCTGAAGCCGTGAATACTTCATGTTACATCATCAACAGGGCTTTGGTAAGGCCTTCTAGTCAAAAGACTCCTTATGAATTACTAAAAGGTAAGTAACCCTCACTAGCTTACTTTAAGGTTTTGGATCAAAATGTTTCATTCATGTTAACTCTAAAAGAGATCTTGATAAATTTGAGGTAAAGAGTGAACCTGGAATTTTCCTAGGATATTCGAAAATATCAAGAGCTTATAGAGTCTACAATAAGAGATCTGAAACTGTTGAAGAGACACCTCAAGCGATTTTAGATGAAACAACTAACAGGTCTGAAAGTGACTTTTGTAGGAATAAGGATGAAGGAGAAATTTTAGAGAATAAAGAAGAGGAAAAAGCAGAACAAGGGACTGAAGATGAAGTTGAAGAGCCAGAAGTTTAGGGGGAGGTAAATGGGGACTCATGTAATCAACTTATCAATATCAGAAATCTTAGAGATCACCCATTAGAAAATATCATTGGTAATATTAATGAACCCCGTAGAACTAGGTCTCACTTCAGGATTGAAAATGAGCTTAACTCTTTTGCTCTTGTTTCTCAAATAGAACCTATAAATATTGATGATGCTTTAAAAGACAATCATTGGATAAATGCCATACATGAGGAACTTAGTCAATTTGAAAGGAACAAAGTATGGCACCTTGTTCCCAAACCTACACATGGCTCCATCATAGGAACAAAATAGGTTTTTAGGAATAAAACAGATGAAGAGGGAAAAATTGTTAGAAACAAAGCTAGGCTAGTTGCTCAAGGGTATAATTAGGAATTTGGTGTAGACTTTGAAGAGTCTTTTGCCCCTGTGGCCAGACTTGAAGCTATTAGGATTCTTCTTGCATTTGCATGTAGCTTAGGAATAAAGCTTCAGTAGATGGATGTCAAATCTGCTTTCTTAAATGGCTTAATAAAAGAAGAAGTTTATGTCAAACAGCTTCCTGGCTTTGAATGTATTGATTTCCCTGATTATGTGTACAAGTTCGATAAGGTCTTATATGGATTGAAATAGGCTCCCAGGGCCTGGTATGACATGCTGACATTATTCCTCACAGGTAAGGGCTTCACAAGAGGTAAGGTTGACCAAACATTGTTTACTAAAGTAGATAACATGGATATTCTTGTTGTTCAGATTTATGTAGATGACATTGTATTTGGTTCAACCAAACCATCTATGTGTGAGGAATTCTCTAATCTAATGATTGATGAATTTGAAATGAGTTTAATGGGTGAGTTGAAGTTTTTCCTTGGACTGCATATTTGCCAAACCTCAGAAGGAAGCTTCATCACACAGGAAAAGTACATCAAGGATCACTTGAAGAAATACAAGCTGCAGAATCTCAAGGAAATTGCTACACCATTGGGTACATCAACCAGTCTTGATGCTGACCCAGAAGGTAAATTGGTTGATTCCAAAACCTATCGAGGTATGATCGGATCCTTGTTGTATTTAACTGCATGTAGACCTGATATTCAATTCTTAGTGTGTTTGTGTGCTAGATTTCAAGCTAGTCCTAAGGATTCACACATGAGTGCAGTCTAAAGGATTTTTAGATATTTATCTGGCACCTTGGATTTAGGTCTATGGTATCTGCTAGGTGTGAGTTAGACCTTGTAGCTTACACTGATGTAGACTATGCAGAGTGTAGGATAGACAAGAAAAGCACTAGTGGATATTGTCAATATTTAGGTGGTTGTCTAGTATCTTAGGCATCTAAAAAATAACATACAGTTTCTCTCTGTACAACTGAGTCAGAGTATGTTGATGCAGGGAACTGTGCTACCCAAGTCCTTTGGATTAAGCACGAGCTTATTGACTATCACATTAAACTTGGCTGTTTTACTATTCTCTGTGACAACACTAGTGCCATATCTCTAACAAAAAATCTTGTTCACCATTCCCGGACTAAGCATATTGAAATAAAACATCACTTTCTTATAGATGAAGTTAATAAAAAGGAAATTGAATTAAATTTCATTGAGTCTGAAAAATAGATTGCTGACATCTTCACCAAGCCTCTTAATAATGAAAGGTTTAAATATTTGAGAACAGAACTTGGTCTGTGTAAATTCTCAGCATAAATGACAGTCTCTATTTGCTTAAACACATCCTTTTGTCTAAAAATGTTGTATATGGTACTGTTAGTGTCTACATGGTTGTGTGTTGCTCTTCACTCTCTGACCCATAGGTATATCAAATGGTACGCTGGGAGAAAGACAGATTATGTCTGTCTGGAAACCCACATCATGTGTAGAGGTTCACCTCCACCTGGTACCATGGGTCAATAATGCATACATCTATATTTTTCATATCATTCTATTATGCATGTAGTAAGGGGGAGTTCATGGTTGACATGCCTGTCCATGAGTCTGTGTATTCAATGTTGTGTCTAGTAGTAGTGCATATAGATAGGGGGAGCTTGTGTCAAAAACATTCTGTCAGTTATGTGTCCTATTTGGTTGACAACAGCTTTGTCTGTTGTATTTTAGTACTGGTCTCTGATCCAACCTGAATATAACAACAATCTGGTCTTCAATTCATTATTCTAAGCTCTGAAATTCAAAAATCTTCTCCTATAAGAATCCTTGATGCACCATAAAATTTTTTTGGTTTAAGTCTAATGAATCAAACAATCTAAAGTTTGAATTCAATGAAAAGGCTGCAGTTCATATTTAATAGTCTTCAACCATATCTTCCATGGTATGTTTTGTAAGGTCTCTCTAAATATGAAAAATTAACATTCATGATAATATTGGTCGAAGTATTGTTTTTAAACATAAAATCTTCTGTAAAACCAAAGGGCAGCTATGTTAAAAACTATGAATCAACATCCATGTAGGCAGAGCAATGGCAGATTACACTGAGAAACTAGGCTCTTCATCAAAGAAATGAAGATAACATATGTCATGAAGAGTACTGCTATCTCTGATTCAATAGATTGCAGTAATGCTTGAAAATTTTATAGGTAGAGCAATGACATTATATGTGGTGAGTAACTGGATCACTTCACCTGAGATGTGTTGTGCCTCATGTCAAAAACCACTCTAATGTTATCTCTGTTCAAAATGACACAAAATGGTAAATTCTACTGAGTAACTCGGGGTACTGACGTCTAATCAACGTGTACTCTTATGTCAAAAAGTATGGATTTCACCTGACTGTTCTAAAAAATTATGAGCAAAAAGCAAATGAAAATCATGTTGTCACCCTGTGGTAAATGGAAAATAGAAATGTCAAAAGTGTTTAATCTCAATACATGTTATGAGAATATCCTAAGAATTTCATTGGGTTTGAATGAGTAAGGTGAAGTGAGATTGAACATAACATCGCTATGTAGGTATGGTTTATTGCTATTAAATGCCAATGCAACATTATTCAAAGAGTTTGGATACTGAATTCTACTTTCATCATTCTTAAAGCAAATCTCTATCAGAATTGCATTATGTGAAATCTTACAGTCAGAAGAATCTACATTTTATGTGCTAAGCTAATGAAGGATGAATCAGATTGTGCTTATATTTATACTTTTGTTCATCTCTTTTTGATCTTATCTTACACCCTTCATTTCCCTATCAAGCATGACCTCTCACTATAACTGCTTGTTTGCTGATGGCAAAGGGGGAGAGATCTTGATGGCAGATTATATTTTCTTGATTCTAGATTTTCTTGATTCCAGCTGGGGGAGAGATCTTGAGAGAGATTGCCATGGAGGGGAGAGTCTGCCTTGTTTCTATCTATGCATATGCATGTCTGCATGTCTGTCAATGCATATCAGTCTCGTATTGCAATTGACTGTGATATTTGCATATTCTGGCTCATAAAGTAATAGGTGTTGCCATCAAAATATAGTAGCGTTGCCATCATCAAAAAGGAGAGAATATTGTGTCTCCTCTGATTTTGATGTCTAGTTTTGATGATGGCAACATTGTTTTTGATCTTAGTTTGACTCTGGCAACATTGTTATCTTAAAACTATTACTGTAGTCAGAATGAGTTCTTTTGCATATGAAGGTCGATGCATGTTGCACATCAAGGTCGATGCAGGTTGATGCATGCTCATAGTGTTGCATATGAAGGTTGATGCATGTTGCACATCAAGGTCGATGCAGGTTGATGCATGCTCATAGTGTTGCATATGAAGGTCGAAGCATGTTGCATATCAAGGTCGATGTAGGTTGATGCATGCTCACAGTGTTGCATATGAAGGTCGACGCATATTCATACTGATGCATATCAAGGTCGATGCATGGTCATATTGATGAATATGTAGGTCGATGCATATTCATACTGCTGCATATTAAGGTCGATGCTAGTAAGCTAGTGACTGAAGGACAAGTCTATGCATGTCTTAGTAAGGTCGATGCTTGTTAGTTATTATTCTCAAGGTCGATGTACATTGTGCATTTACCATAAGGTAAGGTCGATGCATCTTCATTTCAAGTCAGTTTGTCTAACAATGAAAGTCTACCTGTATATCTCAAGGTCGATGCACCTTGCACATTTATCATGAGGTAAGGTCGATGCATCTTCATTTCAAGTCAGTGTGTCTGTCAATGAAAGTCTACCTGTATTTTACTAAGGTCGATGTTGTTACTCTGACCCACTGCATGCGTTAGCCATACCGGTTGAAACACTTCACTTATGCATCAATGCATTTAAAGAATTTCTGAGCATTCACTTAAATAAATTGCCTGATCTCAAGAAGCATCTGAAATTGCATTTGCTAACCACTATTACATGTTTTATTAAAATCATAAATCTTGGATTATGTTTTGAACAGAAACAGGAAGAACCAGCCCAGTTCTATGATCAAACACCTGGGTGGCATAAAGGCAGTCTGCATCATTCTCACGTGGAACTTAAAGAACCAGATTAAAGGCACGTGATCCAACATAGGGAGTAGAACTGGTACTCTGCCACGTGGATCGTCAGAACCTTCACTCCTGACACGTGGCCCATCGAAGTACGAGTTCTGGATAATTCTAGTAAACGGGAGTGTGTTTTCCATGTGCCCAAAAATTCAAAAAGCTCAGGGGACCACCTGGCTCAGCCTGTGCCTATAAAAAGGGGATCTCTCAGACGAGTGAAACAGACAAGAAGACATAGAGAAAGAGGAATACACGGAGCAGAAGAGTAGAAGAGTTCAGAGAGACTGAGAAGAGAGGCTGAGAAGAGTTAGAATCTGAAAGAGAAGAGTCAGAGAGGAGATCGAGAGAAAGAGCTTGCTGCAAAATATAGAGAGAAAAATAGAGCGTCGTAAGATGGTGAAGATCGTTTGAGTGAGAAGAGAGTCTGAGTGAAGATGTTGCTATCTTGACTCTTGGATCAGATCTAGAGTCAATTTGCTCCATAGTGAGCTATATTGTTTCTTTCCATTGTTATTTTGGTTTTCCGTTTGTTTTTGACATCATTCGTAAGTTGTGTATCAACGGTCAGCAAGCTATGAAACTCAGCGGGTTAAGTTGTGAACCAGCGGTCTTAGCAAGCTATAATGCTCAACGATTTGTAGGGATTTGATCCCCAAAGCTGTGGATCAGCAGTTCAAGGTGTTAGTCAGCGATAATCCTTACTCGATTGAGTAAGGGGTGGACGTAGATCTCAAGGTTGAGATCAAACCTCCTTAAAATTTGCTTTGCACTATGCTTATGTGATTGTTGCCTCTTTCTGCTGGTATCCTAGATTTGATTTACAGTTCTCTCTTGACTGAATTAACTGTTGCAACGAGGTATATCAAATAAAGTAACTCGAAGGATAGGTCAAGCCTATCTGAAAGGTTGTCTCCCTTGCGTGAGTGACTCCTGAGTAAAATCTCCGCCAAGTCTCTCATTTGAAACTTGTGTGCTTCTACATATTCTATCGTATATCACTACTGTTATTTGAGAAATCCTTATTTTACTTCTCAGTCATTTGTGTATCATCTGGTTAATCTCTTACCTATTTCAGCTTGTGTATCTAAATTGGTGGTGTCTGCCTTAGCATTTTAATTCCGCATCTTAAGTGCTTAAATTTCAAAAGAATTTGGGGTAGATCTATTCACCCCCCCTCTAGATCTGCTAGTTATCCAACTCAACATTTTTAGGATCATGCCCTAACCGTTGCGTTAAAAGCTCGAGCTGGTAGCGAAGGCGGACCGATGCCCCACATGGACCCCATAATCCACGTGGAACAGCAAATCCCTAAGGGAGACACTGTAATTACAACAATCTCTCCCCCAGCGGCTCCTAGGGGATTTGAACCTGCGAACTAGCTCTGATACCAGTTTTTAAGATCATGCCCCAACCGTTGCGCTAAAAGCTCGAGCTGGTAGCGAAGGCGGACCGTATTTTCTTATGGCATTGCAGAACCCCACGTCTATCCGTGTTGTGGACGGGCATGAGGGGCTTCGCACATGGACCCCATAATCCATGCGACGGGATGGGCTGCCAACGCACCAATGCCCCATGTGGACCCCATAATCCACGTGGAATAGCAAATCCCTAAGGGAGACGCTAGAAATCCAACACGCTTGCCCTCTCACTCACACCCATGAGTTGTGGGGGCTCCGTCATCTCTCTCAAATCCGTTAGAATTCATTTCTCTCCTTTATACGTCAAGGTGCTATTATTCCTTTTTTTACAGTGATCACTCCGGGACCCCTAGGAGCTTGCTCCCTCATAGCATGGCTCTTGGGGAACCACATTTGAGAAGTGAACAGCGGCAGTCCTACGTCAGACAACATAATGAATCTATGTCCCAAATTTTAGATGTCACTGCCCATGGGTCACCGGAGCCCCTCGTAGGCTAGTCCTCGGGGTTTCCATACCCAATCCGGGCCATGGGGTAGATGTCCTCAACTTGCTCGATGATTATTGAGGCCGTCTCATATCCCTCTGTGGGCGAGCCTCTGTTCTTACACCTCACACATCCCGGTTTTGGGGGAGATGTTGCTGGATTTGCGCCAAAAACTTGAACTAATCACGAACGGAATGGGACAGCAGTAAAATACGAGAATAAAAAAATATCAAAAGGAAGAACAAACGTAAGGCAGATAAAATTGTTTTCAGACTTGGAACCCAGTTGCACATATGCATTTGCATGAGCATTTCCACTTAGCCCTCATGGACCAAAACTAGAAACTCAGTCCATTTTGAGCATCCCTTTCCCCATGCACATTGAGGCATGGCCCCGTCCTATCTATAACTCTGTGCAAAATCAAATCTCTACAGGCCTCATGCATACATCAAACTGAGCATACCATATATCTCTCTCTACATTAAGCCACATGCAGTATAAGTACATAATGAATCTCCTCACATAGCATAGGTAGAACTCAGGCATTGACATATGCTATCCTATCATAGCATAAATTGGTCCCTTTGCTAGCCTCCCTCTCCCTTCTCTGCCATATGCATAGACATTTACATGCGTAGTCATGCAAAAGGGGAAGAAGGAAACAGTAAAAATGAAAAGGGGGGGGGACTAATCAAACAAGCATAATAAAAGAAAGAGAACCATGCACGTATTCTATTGTGGCCAAACATGCAATCTGAAAACCCAAAAATCTGTCAAAAGAATTGAAAAGAAAGAAGTTCCTCCCTCAAATCAACTTACCAACCGGGTCGGTCGACCGACGAGTGGCTGGGTCGACGCACCGCATGGCTGCGTCGACCCAGCCGGCCGGGGCTTCTGTCCCAAGGAGGATCGGTCAACCGATCTCATGAGTTCGGTCGACCAAACCCCCCGTTCCAATAAAAAAAAAGAAAGAGAAAAGAAGAAGAAGAAAAATGAAATGGGGAGGTGATCTGGCGGCTTGCCGTGCTAGATCACCCATCCTCTCTTCCCATCTGTAGCACCCCAAATAAATGTTTGAATAATAGAAAATAGACTGAAAATAAGTCAAAAGAAAGAAATCTAAATGAAAAATAAAAGCTTAACTCAAACCAATTGAACGGCCAAATGGGCCTTATGGGCTAGGTAAAGAAGTATATATATATATATATATATATATATATATATATATATATATATATATATAGAGAGAGAGAGAGAGAGAGAGAGAGAGAACCCTTTGGTTAAAACCCAACCGAATAAGTCTAATGGGCCAAACCTTAAACCCTTTTACGTAGCCTTACAAATGATATGTATATACATATTGGGTCTTTAGCCATAACCCTCCTACGTAAGAAAGTAGCATGGGATATATGTGCATATACATATATTAGAAGGGTTGATTTATAAAGCCCCAAACCTTTATCACGTTCTATCATGCATGTAACCTTAGGGTTTTGTTCCTAGCAGGGAAAGCGGCTGCTGATGAGGAAGTTCTAGTTTCATTAGGATTCTTACGTGGGAATTTAATCCGATTAGGAAGCTTAAAGCCTCTGTTAGGATATCTCCCTATAAATAACACCCTCTATCGAACGGGCTAAAGGCTATTGCTACGTTCGAAGGAGCTCTGTTGCGTCGACGTCGTTCTCCTCTTGTGACTACAGCCGTGCGTGAAGAAAGGATTCCTTCTTCCTTTCCCTACTGTGTCTTCCTCCTACTGTGTTGCTGCCGTCGTCATCCTCTTCATCCTCCTGCTATCGTGCACGAAGAAGAAGGGCTGTGTCTTTCGTATTTATTTCTGAAGTGAAGGAGCCTTGCACCTTCTTCTTCTGTCGTGCTCCAGTTGCTATTGTTGACTGCTGCTGCTCTTATTCTTTTTCACTTCAGCACGTTTGTCGTTCTCGATCCACCCAAAAGATAGGTTTTCTCAAGAAATGAAGCCCAAGATGATAGTAAATAGCCTTGCATGCATGGATAGTTCTATCACCATCTCTTCCTCATGTTTATAAGGTCACCACTCTGGAGTTTTTTTAGTTTGTTTTTGTTTCTATTGCATGGGAAACAGTGACCAGAATAGTGGTCGCCTATTATTGAGCGCTCGTGTGGCCCGATGCCAAATCTTGAATTTGCGACAGTCCTGTAGCCACCAGTTAATGAGCGACCATCACTCTATTGCAGATTCTTTTAGTGTAATTAATAATTAACTCATATTTTAAAATTAAATAACTATGGAACTATGTATCTAAGAAACATGATATGCATATTTCTGGATTCATCATATTTTTCTCTACTTGATCATGTCTTCAGTTTCTTAAAATCCCCTGTAAACATCAATATGCTAATGTTCCCGTTCAAATCGTAGAAATGAATAGTGCTTTCTATCTGAAAACATACCTGCCTGATACTTTATAACTTGTACATAGTAAAGAATGAGCGACTATTTGACCAGCCGCCCATTCATGATATAGCGCCTCTATACAGAGTCGTTGATTCATGTTATTTATTGAAAAAAGGAAAATAATGCAGAAAATATGAATTAACGACCATCAAGTGGTCGCTATTTAAAGATATGGCACCTTTCTAGAAGGTCGCCCATTCTTGTGGAAATAGATAAAATTCCTAAAAATTATTGATTTAGCGACATTGGGAAAAGTCACACATTTAAATAGCGCCATCTGAGTGCTCGGTATTTCCTGTCTTACAGTTTTCATCGAATTTCTTGACCCATATCGGGGGTCTACTGGCACTCTTATCCCAGTCCGTGGATAGATTACCTATTTCACGTTGTTTTACGCCTACACACTAACTCTTGGAGATGATTGGACCCTCCGTGGGATATTCCTTCCTTCGGACTAGTGCTTTCTTCATTGAGACAAATGTAAATCTCCACTAGCCTTGGATTCCCTCAAGGCAGCCAAGTCTGTTGTACCCTAAAAATCCTGGAATCAATTGATTGTCACGTCACTCTGAAAAAACATGATGCTTTAGCCCTCATAGAGTGCTGTTTCTGGCCTCTTTTGAGAAGTCTGTTTCTGTCTGGAAACTGCGACCATGACTTGGACGCCAAAAGGAATTGACGACCATCCAGTGGGCGCAGATTACTGATTTAGCAACTGTTATATGGATGCTAATTCTTCGTGCCTGTACTGTTTACAGGAATGAGCGACCACCATAGTGGACGCTACTTCTATAATTTATGGCTATTTGAGTGGACGCCAATTCCCCAGTTGCATGATATGTCATGGTTTTTCATGCGATTTATCAGTATGTCATCCTTGTTCAAGTTATATCCTTGAACTCCTTCATTCTATGGAATCTATCTTATCATCCTACAATGGCTTATTCCTTCGGAACTCTATTGGCTATAAACCATAGTGGATGTCTGAAAATATATACATGACTCAATGCTGGCACATATAGGGCCTGATCTGGTCCTGAGAGGAGCATCCGAAAGTACTTGTGCCCAAGGTAGCTATATTGATCACGGTGTGGCATTGCACCGAAGTGCATGACTTGCTTGATTTTGGCATTCCACAAATCTCGTGCTTGACTTCACTTGACATGACATGCGTGGCCTGGAATGGGTATTTACTTGCTTGAAATTATAAATAGCCAATTCACATGACATGACTTGATGTTTACATGCTTGACAATCTTGATATACTTCACATGATTATCTTGAAATCTTGCTAGTTCATCTATATTATTTCTTGATACTCTACTCTCGTCATTATCTTGCGTACATGCATCATTATACTTGTATAGTTCATGTAACATGTAATTTACTTAAAGCAAGCTTGATCTTGAGATATAATTCCTACTGAGTGTTCGCTCACCTAGTGTTTTTCTTCAATTTTTCACGTAACTCCGATGATGAAGATCATTCAAATGGGAATGGACACGAGTGAAGAGCATAGAGTTGTCCGCTTGTCAAAGACGTTATCTAGTCGAGTCTTTTCATCTTTCTTGAGTCATTATTGTATTTTCCTTATATTTGGGTCTAGTACCTTTATTTGGTAATGAAGGGTATGTAATTGTGATGCGGGGCAGGACAAGAACCTGGGACTCTAGCTCGCAAACGTCCCTACGCGAGGGAAACACGCGGATCTGTGCGGTTGAGAAACCGGCAATGAGACTTGGGTATCGGCTTTTTCGCATGCTCGGATCGAGTCACGGGATGGGTTCCACTCACTCACTCTCGCAGTGGTGGCTAAATTGATCTAGCTAGAATTCTAACACACTCTTGCAGCGGCATATAGAAATATATATGAGTAATGAAAATGCCAAAGTAGGAGGGTGGCGAGTGTACCTCCACGCTCTTGGTGTGGGGAAGACAACCCCGGCCGAACTTCATACTCCTGGTACAGTAAATAATTAAATTACAGCAATGAATATTACTACCCACTCCATGCAGGGAGGTAAAGGGCTACACGTGGACCCGAAAGTAACGGATTTGGGTTGACGGGCAGCGATTTGGGCAACTCTGGTGGTGGCGCGCGCCGGCAATTATGGGGTCCACGTCCTGGTCGGAGGGTCGATCGGGTCGGGAATAGTACCGCTGCGAAGGGGACCCCTGGGGGAACAATCCTTAGGAGAGGGACGTACCGGTTCGCCTTGTGGAAGGTGAGACGGTCAGCCTGTAGGACGTTGTTGCTTGCTGTCCCCGGACTTGTGGTGTAGTTTCAGCACTGCGTGACCCGGCGAAAACACTTTTTGCGACCAACTCCGATGTCGGATCAATGCAAAACTAGCGTCGTTATGTATCTAGCTTAGAGATCTTCAACCATGTGTTATTACATAAATTTTCTTGTCTCTGTATTTGGCAAGGTTGAATTTAGAACATGCGGACTTCTCAGGCTCAGAACAGATCGGGCAGATTGGGATCTGCCTGAGAACTTGGTTTGACCGAGGTTCAAACTATGGATCTGGGAGTTGGGATTTTTATGGGAGATGGATGGGGATGTAAGGAACATGAGAATAATTTTTATGTATTTTTCTGAGGAGGTTTGACAGGGGAAATGGATTTTATGGTAGAGAGGGGTCAGATCTGGACTGCACAGGATAGAATAGAAACTGGTTTTCACAGAGATTTCTATGAGGGGTAAATGAACTCCTAAAATCATGAAAAAAATTGGGGAAAGGGGTTTTGGTGGATAGAAAATACAGTCCAAATTTCAGCTCGATCTGAAATTGGAAAGGGGGCCAAATGGGTGAAGAGTTGGGATGCTGGAACACAAGTCTGCACAGGGGCAGATTGTGTAGGCCGTGGGACTTTAAATGAAAAAGGGCGGAAACAAAGTTGGAGAAACCTGAATTTTTTGTGGGACGTGGGAACAACAAGGGGAACTCACCCTGAAAATTTCAGCCTAGTCAGATCAACGTGTTGAGATATAAAATTTGGCCTTTGACTTGCTGGATGAAGGAAAATAGAATTCCGACGATGGCGGCAGCGGTGCGATGTCGGCACGAATGGAGGCGGCGGGGGAGCTTCACACCAAGAGATCTGATATCACATGGAATCCACCAAGTTTTCTAGGGAATCCACCCTAAGAATATAGCAATCCAGCTGCAAGGGGACAGGAGAGAGGAGGGGGCACCCTTGGGTAATTTCTTGGAGCAAATGCTTAATTCTTCATTGATTCCAACAAAATGGAAAATACAAGGGTTATATAGAAATGTATAAAAGACCAAAACTAGCCCTAGATCTAGGGTTTGGGAGAGGCAAATAGGGAATGGGATAATTAATCCCCCATCTGGTCAAATGACCAAAATAAAAAAAATACAACAAGAATTTAATACTATAAAGGGGGGGGGGGGGCGCCCCTTTGAAAATAAGGTAGAGAAAATTGAATTTTCTTCTTTTTGTCTCTTTGGTCCAAGTCCAATCTTGGACTTTGAACCAGCCCCACATGGCCCATGACCCTAGGTGGACCAATGGGAAAGAGGGTGGGGGACCCTGCAGGACCCACTAGCATTTTACATAGAAACCCAAAGATTCTTAAAGACTAACAAATTGGCTTATAATGTCTTACAATTGTAAACCCAATTAACCAAGGATATAAATGTAAACAAAAGGATACAAATGTAAAAATAAAATGTTAGTGCCCGATGTTGATTCCCATCAATTCTCCCCAGATGGGAAGAACTCGACCCTGTCGAGTAAGGGGTGCGGTTGCTCGGGTGGCTCCTGCGGATTCATCACCGTGCCAGGTAGCACGGAGTAGGCTCCACTCTAAGTAATCGTCACCTGCTCATCCCGTATATGTTCGATATGCACATGCTGCTGTGCGAATGAGGCTAGTGGTGGACACTCCGGGGTGGGGTCACTCTCAAAGGAAGGAGACGGCTCAATGACTCACTAGGAATCACCGCGGAGTCCCTATATGTGACTAGATCTGAGATGTTGAGGTAGAGCCGATCCCAAATTCTGACAAGTCTACAACGCATGCATTAGACCCAACTTGCCTCACACTCGAAAAGGACTAACATCGCGAGCTAACAATAGACCGACTCAACTTGATGTATGTAGACTCCCTATGCACTCGACAAAGGTACGTATAGACTCCTGACGAACTAAAGAAACAACGAAACACAGACTCACACACAACCCTAGACTCATACATAATGCAGGGGTGGCCCATGCCACCCACAAGTGTAACTAATACACTGGCTACTGGGCATCTTGGAGATCCGGGGGATCCCCCTGGACATCGCCCTCCTCACGAAAGAACACATCAGCCAAATCCTGCTCGGCCTCATAGTTGACAAATACAAGCTTGGCGTTTGAGGCTTCTCCGACTCTCGAGTCCCCAATGACTAGTGATGTACAGGTGGGACATTGACTAGCAATGTGGCCAAACCCATGGCAGCGATAGCACTGCTATCATCACCCACTAGTCTCCCCAATAAGTGGTCCCTTACTCTTATCTTCCCGACGGACTCGGGGTGTAGGTAACATTGGGGAAGGTGTGGGTGCCGGAGGATGGGCAATGGGTGCCAAGGGGCCGACAATGGATGCCGATGGTTGGGGTTGAGGGGGAACTGATGGGGTGCTTGTTGTGTCCCCTATGGTTCTGGGATTTTGATGATGACAATTATTATGTCTCATTATGTTTACATGTACATCCTTGATGATACAACCCTGATGTATTATGAGAAACTGTCAGAACAGGTTTAAAGATGACTCACAGGTCATGAAGTCAACTCAAGTCAAAAGTCAACCAGTGACAGGTAAGATCAGTGCATAGTCAGATCAGGTAATGCTCTGTCTACTCTCAAATATTTAAGGTCTATGCATCATTTGCTTTAAGTGTTCATCTGTCATATGACCTCGGTGCATTAACAGTAGCTACATGCCATAGCACGATTGCATTGAGCAAATAGTCTGTGCATTGTGCGTTCATGCTTAACTCCAGACTTAGCAAGTCTGTACAACGTCTGCATATTACACGCAAAGTCTGCACAGTCAGTGCATCTCTTGATTTCAAGTCTATACATTGTTGCATCATGTGCCTTATGCATATAAAGTCTGTACATCATATGCATAGTCTGTACAACTCCATCGTCTCACTTAGCGTCTAAGGTCGTGTAAACATTGCATCAGCTAAGTCTATACATTGCTCCGTCTCACTCAGCGTGTCATGTGCATAAATCAAAGTCTATGCAATGCTTGTTAAGATCCGTCTCATTTAGCGTCTTTATGCATGGAGCATTCAAGTCTGTACAGCGCCGTGTTCACATGCTTCAAAGTCTGTAGAACGTCCTTCGCATGCACACAAAGTCTGTGCATCGTTTGCATATTGCACACTAAGTCTATACATCACTGCATACACTATGCATTTGGGCATTGTTCATTACAGCAAGTCTGTACGTTGTTTTCTCATGCACGTGAAGGGTCAAGTCTGTACATCAATGCATGCTATCAAGTATGTACAACCTGTGTGCTTCATAACGCCAAGTCTATACATTGGCTAGCTGCACAAACACTAAGTCTACACATTGTTACATGCAGAGTCTGTACATTCATTTGGCATGTCAGTGCATGCATTTGTAATGTATATACCTTGCTATCTGCATTTGTGCACTCCTTCGCTCTAAGTCTATACATTGCTTCATGCATTGCACGAACTCTGCACATTGTGTGTTGCTGTGCTCATACATCATTTTAGAAGGTCTGCACAATGGGGCTCGTTGAGTCTACAATGGTGCACGTTGAGTCTGCACATTCATTTGGCATGTTAGTGCATCCAATTGTAATGTTCATACCTTGCTTAGATGCACTCTACACTACACACACTAAGTCCATACATTTGTTGACGGCACGACTGTGCATCCACTTTCAATGTACATACTTCACTGCATGCACACTGCATTACACACGTTCAAAGTATGTACATGCCATAGCCTTGCATACGTGAAGTCTGTACATGCTTTAGATTTGCATTCACAAAGTCTGTACATGCCATAGTCTTGCATCGTTCAAAACAAAGTCTGTACATTGCTTTCTGAATTAACTCAGTGCATCCTCGTCTGTTCTAACAGGACTGTTGGTCGAGGAGCTAAATGAGAGCACGTGATACAAGAAGCTAGGATCGTGACACATGTCATCCTGCAGGCTGAAATGCTGCCACGCAGCCAAGGTGTTAGGGCGGGAATTGAGGAGGACACACGCCCACCTTCCTGCTACTGCTATATAATGAAGCCTCTTCCTCTGAAGATGACCTGATCGAAGCAGAAGGGGCAGAAGCAGAGAGTGAATTAGAGCCTGCACGATCCAGAAGAAGAAAAAGAGTGAAGAAGAGACAGAGAAAGAAAGAGAGACAGAGAGCTCGTGAAGAAGGAGAAGAAGAAGAAGAAGAAGAGTAGAGAGAAGAGAAGAGCAGAGAAGAAAAAGAGAGGCAGAGTATGAAAGCAGAAGAAGAAAAAGAAAAAGAGAAAGAGAGAGAGAGCTAGTGAGGATCGAGAGAAAAAGAAAGACAGTGAGAGAGAAGAGAAGTTGCAGAAGAAAAGGAGAGAGAGAGAGAGAGTTCATGGAGAAGGAGAAAGAAGACTTTATTGAAGATCTGTTTACTGGTCCGTGGATCAAATCCAGGCCAGTCAGCTCCATGGGAGCCACATCTATGTTATTATCCTTTACAGCTTTCAGTCACTGTGTATTTTTCATTTCTTGTTTTTCCTTTTAACTGATCACCTTGTTCTTCCGATTCCCTTGTTTGGGATCGGGGTTCCTCCTGTGGTCTCAGGAGGAGGGAGACTTGTTCTCCAGTTTGCTAGTGACTGTGTGTCACTAGTGGTTCCCTCTGGTGTGGAGGAAGAGAGCTCCGTGACCTCTGGTTTGCAAGTGACTAGGTGTCACTTGTGGTTCCCTCTGGGTTTCAGAGGAAGGGAGACTTGGGTCTCCGATTGCAGGTAGTGGTTGCTACCTGTGGGTTCCCTCCTGGTCTGGAGGAAGAGAGACTTCGTCTCTGGTTGCTAGTGACTGTGAGTCACTGGTGGTTTCCCTCCGGTTGGGAGGAAGAGAGGAGTGTGTTCCTCTGGTCAAGCTGTAAGGCAGCATTTACTTGCGGATTGAGTCTGCGGTTCTAGCTGTTGCTAGTGGAAGCCTCACTCCGGTTTGGAGTGAGGGGTGGACGTAGGTCTGTGGACTGAACAACCTAAAAATCCCTTGTGCAGTGGTATGTCTGTTTGATCGATCCTGCTAGATGCATGCTAGGACCTTGATCTAATTGGTTTTCCATGTCCTAGTGATTGATGGGGTATGCATCTTTGATGTTTGAGCATTTGTCCATTGAACTTGTGATTATCATCTCATACGGATTTTAAATTGGTTAAAATTTATTAGAAGATCCATTCACCCCCCTCTGGATCTGTGTTTATCTATCACACCAAACTATCAATTGGTATCAAAGCGGTTCTCTGACTCATCAGATCCAACGATCTACAGAGGATCCTGCATTTGTGGTGCAGTTCTTGGTCCGTAGGTTATCGGTTTACATTCATTATTTTTGAATTTGGTTTTATCTGTTTCAATGGCTCATCCACCCATCTTTGGTGTTTCTGATTTCAACCAGTGGCACAGTGCTTTCCGTGCTCATGTTAAATCTGTTGATCCAGACCTGTGGAAAGTGATTTCACAAGGTCCATATAGACTACCAAAAGATCAATCCAAATGGACTGATAAGCATCGATCTATGTGTGCAGATAATCAAAAAGCACTGGAGTTAATGAAGGTCGCGACGAATCGAGCTCTTCATTCATGTTTCCTTGATTGCAGATCTGCAAAGGATATATTGAAGATGATAAAGCGAGCCGAGAAAGAAAATCAAACGAGCTGCATGATGGCTCGAGGAAGTTAATAAAGGAGCAATCAGGAAGAAGAACAGGATGATGGTGAGGTAAACATTTTTGATAATTATACCCTAGACGATTGGATTGCTGCATATTTTGAATTGCAAGAGTCTTATGATCAGTTAAGAAAATAATACAAAAAATTGAAGAAGAGTAGAAGGTCAGACAGTTTGAATTCTGATTGTAAAAATTGTGCTGAACTGAAAAATGTTCATGATGCTTGTATGTCTGATATTCAAATGTTGAAAAAGCAAATTTCCTTGCTGAAGATTGAGAATCAAGATCATGTAAAAGAAATCTCTGAACTTGAGAAGAATGTTAGCCTAACTTGTTATGATTCTGTTCAGAGTAAGGATTTGCTGAAAAATTTTGAATGTGTTATGTCTGATTTAAACAAGCTAAAAAGTGAGAATGACTCTCTCAGAATGTTCTCCAAAGAAAATGAAGAAAGTTTAGAGAAACTTAAAAAGGAGAACACGTTGCTGACCGAGAAATTTGAAGCCATCAAATCTGAGAATGTGGAATTACAGAAAAATATTAAAAAATAGGAAAAAGATTTAAAGGAATTTGAGGCTGGAAGAAAACTTGGAATTAACTCTAACGATCAGATTTTGATAAACGAATTAATTCAGAGTGACATACTAAAGGAAGAAATTGACAAACTAAAACAGTTGAACACCACCATGTCAAAGAGATTACTGACATTTGAAAAAGGTAAATGTGTGGTGTCCGATAATTCAGAAGAAGTGGAAAAGCTCAAAGCTGAAATAGAAAATCTTAAAAATGTCAATGCCACTTTAAGTGAAACACTCAACAGGAGTGAGGAGGAAAATGCTAACTCTGAACTGCTCATCGTTACTATTGAAAATGAAATGAAGGATATGAAAGAATCCTTGTCAAAATTCGTAAGTGGGCAGAAAAACCTAGACAAGCTACAAGGTGTAAAAATCAACCCTAGGAAGGAAGGGCTGGGCTACAATAATGTTAACAAGAAAGAGCTTCAGAGCAAGTTGATGACTTCATTTGTAAAAGCTTCAAGTGTAGCTACCACATCACAGAACAAGCAGCCCATTGTGCAGAAATCCCAAAAACAAATTAAGAAATCCAAAGGGGTTGAAACCATCAAGAAAAAGACTGATTTTAAGTATGTTGAGAAAGTACAATCTGTGCTTGACACGAATACACATACACATGCACATAAAAATAAGAATTCATGTCATTACTGTGGTAGGGTTGGCCACATTATGAATAATTGTTTTATTCTGAAACAAGACAACAGAAAGCATGCTAGGAAACCTGTTTCTGCTCAGAACAAAAAGATTCAATGTTTTTATTGTGGGAAATTGGGCCATCTAGCTTTGAATTGCTGGTTCAGGAAGGGATCTAGAGGTAGTCAGATTACTTATTTTCATTGTGGAAAGCATGGCCACACAGTCAAGGACTGTTGGCATGCTCAAGGGAAGAGTTTCATTTCTGAAGGGTTTAAATTCCCTGCAAATACAAATGCTCTCCGAAAGAACAAAGTTGGTTTTAAAAAGAAAAACTTTGAATATTTTGATTATGGAAAATAGTTTGGTCATGCAAATAATAGAAATTTCCATGCCAATGCACAAAAAATTCATGTTCATAATGATGTGCATAAAAAGAACCTAAAATCTGGTTCTTCATGCTACTATTGTGGAATATTTGGGCACTCCATGAATCATTGTGCTTTAATGATGAATGATGATAAACAGGCCCAAAGGTTGAGGAAAGCACCAATCGAAGGTGCTACTAACATTATAGGACCCAAGGAGTCTTGGGTACCTAAAAACACAAAATGAGAGTTGTGTTTTGCAGGTATGCCTTGGGGATGAGGAATAAAAGGGGGTCAAATAAACCAAGGCATCCAAAGTTTGGTAAAACCCCACCTCTGCTGGTCGACATTTAATAACGTTGTTTAGATAGTTGCATATCATGTTTGATTTGTTAATCAAAATTTCATGTATATAGCTTCTCAAATGCATCTATGTTTGGCATTAAAATCTTACAATGAATATGATGTGTTATATGCGCATCAGTTCAACTGAAATTGGTGCTTGAATACTGAAAAGCTGAATTGAATGAATCTATTGCTTGGACGATGTCTCATGCTTTAAAATGTACACCTGCACATTTGACATGCACATGCATTCACAATTGCATATAAGTAGCATATTGTCAGCTTAAGATGCATATAGAACTGCATCTACATTGGATTATCATGCATGAGTCTTGGTATATAAATAGTGAGATACTAAAGGGCAGATGAGTTCTGTCTGGAAGTGCTTGCTATGTGTGAGGTGGTCTTTAGACCAAGTCCTCCACCTAGTACCATAAGTCAGAGTTGCACGAAGAGCAATCTAAATGTTCATGAGCACAGGTCATAAAAATTCCATACATAAATTTCATTGCATCCATTGTTCTTAGACTTCAGTCATACAGTGCATAGTGTGAGGGGGAGTTGTATACCAAGGAAACAATGTGATCATTGCATATATTACATGCTGTCAGCTCACTGCACTTGCATTTACTAGTTAGAAGTGTAGACACCTTGAATGCTAGCTCACGCATACATTTAGGGGGAGCATTATTCATATTCTTGAAATCATCTGACCCATGCATCACATAACTGTTTATCTATCTCATTTCTATCAACTGAACTTCCCATCTTCAATTTGAATTGCTATCTTGCTTAAATTCCTGTGATGAATGTGAAATGCAACACATTTCAGCTTCTTGCTTCAACTTTTATCAGCTATTTTCACTCATCCTATCCATAGGTATCTGTTGAATTGGCTGCTCCTTAAAATGATTCGACCTTCCCTGAAAATTCAGAAAGACTTCTCTGAGCATATCCTGATCATAAATCTGAAAACAACTTAAAGAGGAATCTTCTATTATATAGGACTATGAATGTCTAATACTTTCAGCCGGTTGAAGTTTCATGTATGTCTTGTGTTTGTTTATGAACACATCTTGAAAATATCTGAGTTAGTCTCAATAAACTTTAACCAACATTTTCACGTTGTGTCTTTTAAACTCTTCTGAGTTCTGAAAATTCTGAAATCATGATATTCCTTGATTGACATGTATGAAATTAATATTATTTTTAAACATCTGAGAATCAGGAACATGTCTAAGGGTAAATCTTGTCAGAGCAATGCCTTTGGTCACTGAGAAACCATGTCCAAAGGACTGTGTCATGAGCTACCATTGTTAACTCTGCTTCAGAAGATTGATAATCTGGCAGAGCAATGGCATGCACACTGAGAAATACATCTCACTCATCAAAGAAATGATTTGTAGTGTGTCATGAAGTCTAAATGCTATCTCTGTTTTTATGAAGCATGACAGTTAGTCCTTCCAAGTGCTTAGGGATACTGGCGTCTAAACAACGTGTATCCTCTAGTTACAAGGGTGTACTAAACTCAAGTGCTCATGAAGATTGATATGAAAATTGTTGCTGATCTAGTGTATCATTTGAAAAGGTGCGCAAAAGAAATATTCTATTGGAACCCTTGATAGAAATAAATGTTTTCTTATATGTTTAACGTCAATACTATTGATTGCACCTCTTAAAGGAATCTTTGAAATTGAGTGAGTAAGAAAGAAGAAGGTTAAACAAGACTTTCAATATGAAAGCAAGGTTCACTTTTATTAAAACTGATTTCAGATATGAGTATAGAAAGCTTATGAACAAGCCTTGCATACATCATATAGTAATCTGACTTGTCAATGAAGATCATTCATAAATCTCTATAATATAAGAGTCTGAAATACCTGTTCAATCAGATTTATGAAATTGATATCCCATTGAAAACCTTTCTCATTCATTCTGAATGCTTACTTTCTCACATTGGACTCCATTATTTCCGACCTAACTGTTGACTTCTTTAAGTCCTGTGCTTCATTACAATCACTATCCATCTAAGGGGGAGAATTTTTGCTTGTCCCTGTGGTTCAATGATCATTCCATTATTTTTCATGTTGTCAAAGGGGGAGAATTTTTGTGAGTCATCATTTGCATAACATGGTGTTTTACATGCTCATTTTTGACTGTGCTATTCTATGGTGCATGTTCATGAACTGTCATATGGTATTTCATAATCATCATGATGAATCTATTGCCTGTCATATGGTATTTCATAATCATCATGATGAATCTATTGCAATGACTCATAATATTGCCATCATCAAAAAGGGGAGATTGTTGTGTCCACTGTGGTTTTGGGGTTTTGATGATGACAATTATTATGTCTCATTATCTTTACATGTACATCCTTGACGAAAAAATCTTGATGTATTATGAGAAACTGTCAGAACAGGTTTAAAGATGACTCACAGGTCATGAAGTCAACTCAAGTCAAAAGTTAACCAATGACAGGTAAGATCAGTGCATAGTCAGATCAGGTAATGCCCTATCTACTCTCAAATCTTTAAGGTCTATGCATCATTTGCTTTAAGTGTTCATCTGTCATATGGCCTCGGTGCATTAACAGTAGCTACATGCCATAGCACGATTGCATTGAGCAAATAGTCTGTGCATTGTGCGTTCATGCTTAACTCCAGACTTAGCAAGTCTGTACAACGTCTGCATATTACACGCAAAGTCTGCATAGTCAGTGCATCTCTTGATTTCAAGTCTATACATTGTTGCATCATGTGCCTTATGCATATAAAGTCTGTACATCATATGCATAGTCTGTACAACTCCATCGTCTCACTTAGCGTCTAAGGTCGTGTAAACATTGCATCAGCTAAGTCTATACATTGCTCCGTCTCACTCAGCGTGTCATGTGCATAAATCAAAGTCTATGCAATGCTTGTTAAGATCCGTCTCATTTAGCATCTTTGTGCATGGAGCATTCAAGTCTGTACAGCGCCGTGTTCACATGCTTCAAAGTCTGTACAACGTTCTTCGCATGCACACAAAGTCTGTGCATCGTTTGCATATTGCACACTAAGTCTATACATCGCTGCATACACTATGCATTTGGGCATTGTTCATTACAACAAGTCTGTACATTATTTCTCATGCACGTAAACGGTCAAGTCTGTACATCAATGCATGCTATCAAGTATGTATAGCCTGTGTGCTTCATAACGCCAAGTCTATACATTGGCTAGCTGCACAAACACTAAGTCTACACATTGTTACATGCAGAGTCTGTACATTCATTTGGCATGTCGGTGCATCCATTTGTAATGTATATACCTTGCTATCTGCATTTGTGCACTCCTTCACTCTAAGTCTATACATTGCTTCATGCATTGCACGAAGTCTGCACATTGTGTGTTGCTGTGCTCATACATCATTTTAGTAAGTCTGCACAATGGTGCACGTTGAGTCTACAATGGTGCACGTTGAGTCTGCACATTCATTTGGCATGTTAGTGCATTCAATTGTAATGTTCATACCTTGCTTAGATGCACTCTACACTACACACACTAAGTCCATACATTTGTTGACGGCATGACTGTGCATCCACTTTCAATGTACATACTTCACTGCATGCACACTGCATTACACACGTTCAAAGTCTGTACATGCCACAGCCTTGCATACGTGAAGTTTGTACATGCTTTAGCTTTGCATTCACAAAGTCTGTACATGCCATAGTCTTGCATTGTTCAAAACAAAGTCTGTACATTGCTTTCTGAATTAACTCAGTGCATCCTCGTCTGTTCTAACAGGACTGTTGGTCGAGGAGCTAAATGAGGGCACGTGATCCAAGAAGCTAGGATCGTGACACATGTCATCTTGCAGGCTGAAATGCTGCCACGCAGCCAAGGTGTTAGGGCAGGAACTGAGGAGGACACACGCCCACCTTCCTGCTGCTGCTATATAATGAAGCCTCTTCCTCTGAAGATGACCTGATCGAAGCAGAAGGGGCAGAAGCAGAGAGTGAATTAGAGCCTGCACGATCCAGAAGAAGAAAAAGAGTGAAGAAGAGACAGAGAAAGAAAGAGAGACAGAGAGCTCGTGAAGAAGGAGAAGAAGAAGAAGAAGAAGAGTAGAGAGAAGAGAAGAGCAGAGAAGAAAAAGAGAGGCAGAGTATGAAAGCAGAAGAAGAAAAAGAAAAAGAGAAAGAGAGAGAGAGCTAGTGAGGATCGAGAGAAAAAGAAAGACAGTGAGAGAGAAGAGAAGTTGCAGAAGAAAAGGAGAGAGAGAGAGAGAGTTCATGGAGAAGAAGAAAGAAGACTTTATTGAAGATCTGTCTACTGGTCCGTGGATCAAATCCAGGCCAGTCAGCTCCATGGGAGCCACATCTATGTTATTATCCTTTACAGCTTTCAGTCACTGTGTATTTTTCATTTCTTGTTTTTCCTTTTAACTGATCACCTTGTTCTTCCGATTCCCTTGTTTGGGATCGGGGTTCCTCCTGTGGTCTCAGGAGAAGGGAGACTTGTTCTCCAGTTTGCTAGTGACTGTGTGTCACTAGTGGTTCCCTCTGGTGTGGAGGAAGAGAGCTCCGTGACCTCTGGTTTGCAAGTGACTAGGTGTCACTTGTGGTTCCCTCTGGGTTTCAGAGGAAGGGAGACTTGGGTCTCCGATTGCAGGTAGTGGTTGCTACCTGTGGGTTCCCTCCTGGTCTGGAGGAAGAGAGACTTCGTCTCTGGTTGCTAGTGACTGTGAGTCACTGGTGGTTTCCCTCCGGTTGGGAGGAAGAGAGGAGTGTGTTCCTCTGGTCAAGCTGTAAGGCAGCATTTATTTGCGGACTGAGTCTGCGGTTCTAGCTGTTGCTAGTGGAAGCCTCACTCCGGTTTGGAGTGAGGGGTGGACGTAGGTCTGTGGACCGAACAACCTAAAAATCCCTTGTGCAGTGGTTTGTCTGTTTGATCGATCCCGCTAGATGCATGCAAGGACCGTGATCTAATTGGTTGTCCATATCCTAGTGATTGATGGGGTATGCATCTTTGATGTTTGAACATTTGTCCATTGAACTTGTCATTATCATCTCATACAGATTTTAAATTGGTTAAAATTCATTAGAAGATCCATTCACCCCCCTCTGGATCTGTGTTTATTTATCTCACCAAACTATCAGTGCTAGACCAGGATTCAGAGGGGGGTGAATGAATCTCCCCTTTAAAACTTCGCCCAATTAACACTTAAAGCAATCAGAGTTACAGAATAGAAATCAATTGAGCTCTTCTAAATAAGAGATTCAAAGAAGCACTTGATCAATCAATTGGACTGCTAAAATGTAGACACCTAACGAAGTCTAGTCCGTAGACAGAGTCAAATAAGAACAGCGTGTGCCTTAAAGCATTCTGATAGAATACTCAAATGAAACACTCCTAGCCATTCATCTATCGACAATCAGATAAGAAATCAAACCATGGAGACAATAGATTTTAAGGTGGTTCGGTCCACAGACCTACATCCACCCCACACTCCAACTAGAGTGTGGATTCCGCTGATACACAGCTTAACAGCTGGGCCTCACAGCTTGCCAACATCAGCTGAGCATCACAGCTTGCTTCTGCTGGGCAATACAGCTTAGCCATCTGCTGACTCACAACTTGACTGCTGAGCGTTACAGCTTCACCGACCAGAGGAGTCCCCCTCTGCAACCGCTGGGGCTTACAGCTTAACCCTTCCAGAGGAGTCCACCTCTGCAATCGTTGGGGCTTGCAGCTTAACCCGTCTAGAGGAATCCTCCTATGCTACAGCTGAGCAACACAACTTGCCTTGCTGACAAACATCTTGAAATAAGGAGTGTAAAAGAAAAACAAGAAATGAGAAATCATAGCAACAGAAAGCTATATACGATGATAGCACCAATGTGGCTCTCAGGGAGCTGACTGGCCTGGATTTGATCCAAGGTCCAGTGGAACTAATCTTTCAGGAAATTCTTCTATCTTCTTCTCCTCGAGCCCTTTCTTCACTCTCTTTCTTTCTTCTTCTTCTTCTGCTTCTTTTCCCTCTCTGCTATTCTCTCTTTTCTTCTCTCGATCTCTGCTCTCAAAAGCTCTCTCTCTCCTTCTTCCTCTTCCTCTCTGGATCGTGCTAGCTCTAGATCTTTCTGCTTCTTTTTTTCTCATGCTCTGCTCTTCCTCTGATCTTTTCTATTCGTTCCAGGTACGCCCCTTTCTTTGATCGCAGGAGAGAGATTTTATACGGCTTCAGCCTGGGACCCATGAGCTCACGCATTGGGTGTATGGTGATTTCTGGAAGCTCTTAGCCACGTGTCAGATTCTGAGCATTGTAGCTTTCCATGTGGCAGCTCTTTTCAGGGACAATTAGCCTTGGATCACGTGCCCTCCTTAAAGGTCACGAACAGCTATCCTGTTAATATGTTAGAATATATAACGGGTAGTCAGGTATATGAAAAATGTGTACAGACTTTGTAAGTGCAGGATACCAAGGATGCACAAACCCAAAGTGTCATAAACATATCATGCACAGACCTTGTATGTGCAAGAACCAAAGATTGCATTGACTTATATACAATGAGCATAGCATGCTCAGACCTTATAGTGATTAGTATGCACAGACTAGATAGCATATGAATAGATCTGCATAGACTCTAAGTGCCAACAAAACAACCATGCACAGACTTATATAGTCATTGCACAGACTTAATATGAGTGCAGAGCTAAGTGATGTGCAGACTACGTGTGTGCATAAGCATTGAATGCACCGACTTGGTTAGCTCAAAATAGGACTTGCACTGACTTAGTTATGCACATGCGAGACTTGCATAGACCTCAATCTGCCTAAGCCAAGTATGCACAGGCCTACTATGGTTGTAGGGCAGAAAGATGCACATACTACATATGTAGCATAAAGCAGAGTCTGCACTGACTATATGTACAGTAGACAAAAACCTGCACCGACTACAATATGTCTAATGACAGAATCTGCACCGAGGTAAAACTGCACCAAGCCAAACCTTGCACCGACTTCATAGATACTCAAGAAAACATGCACCGATCTTATGCTCACAGCAAACTATATGCACCGACCTTGTGTATGAGTGGCCAAAGGAATGCACCGACTTGGTGCGCGCAAAGCATACCTTGCACCGACCTAGATGGACATGATCAGTGACATGCATGGACCCTCTACATATGCAAAGGAAGATATGTGTGTGCCTGCAACCTGTATGATGAAATGCAAAGCGTGCATGCACTCTGATGAAGTTCTATGCAACATAACATATACAAACCAGATTCATAAGCAATGTCTTATGTTATCATCATTCAATCTTTCATGCAAACACATGATGACTTATAGTGTTTGCTATCATCAAAATCACAGGGACACAATAATCTCCCCCTTTTTGATGATGGCAACACTATGAGTCATGTGAAACTATTCTCCCCCTTTGACTTCATCAAAAAGAAAATAGTTTGATATAAGAAATACAAGCATGTATGAGATGATTGAATAAAAATCTCCCCCTTAATAAAGGAATGAAATCTACAAACACAGGGACAGTAAAACAATGAAGCACCAATCAAGCTATGCTCCCCCTATGACTTATCCAGACAGGATCACACACAAACTTCCCCCTTGAAAAAGCAATAAGTACAGTCTAGACATGACCTATCCTCTCCTTTAAAACGAACCAATGCTCCCTGTTCAAAATGAAGCAAGTCTCTCAAGAGTGTAAGTTGAGGGGTATGTCAAGAGCAAGTTCAGGAAGGATGTCAAGACAGCATGCAGGATGCAAAATCTTTCAAGGATAGTGCAACAAATAGAGTGAGCAGAATCTGAGCAGGTGTGATCTCCAAGCCGAAGTATATGAGAAGAAAAGATTTTTAGTGGGGTACCCAATTCATATATCCATGTTTAAAGTTTCTGAATCTTCTATTATAAAAGCTTATGAAATAGCTTTAATTGACAAGCATGGTTTAAGAATGATGTATATAAGGTTTGTCAATGAAATACAATACTCATATCTGTAGTAACTTTTTAATAAAAAATGGACAAATTTCTCATATAACATTCGAGTTCAATCTCCTTTCATCTTACACAATTAATTCCAATGACTTCTTTAGGAAAAACAGTCAAGAGTATTGAGGTTAAACAAGATGACACTTGGTGAATTTTGAATTACAAGAATTACAGTAAATCTTTCTCACTTTTGCTTTTAACATTGAGCTTACTGACCAGACAGGTGTCATTTACACCTTTGACATTAAGGGCACACGTGAGTTAGACGCCAGTACCCCCAGTTACTAAGCATAAACTACCATATCTGTCTGTGATCAAAAACTACACAGATGATTTACACCTTTGACATTAAGGGTACACATTTTTCAGACGCCAGTACCCCCAGTTACTAAGTGAAACCAGCCCTATAGATTTGACCATATGAACAGAGGTAACATGAAGCACTTCATGACATAAATTCCCATCCATTTCTTTGATTGAGGGTTCAGTTTCTCAGTACAATTCATTCATTGCTCTGCCACAATATTCATTTCCTTTACAATGATTTTGATGTTGCTGCCCTTTTAATTTTCAATGTGACTTGTTTAAAAACAATACAGGTTACATGCATTTCAACCAAAGTAAATCAAGGCTTCAATTTTCAGATGTCGGAAGATCTTACACGAACTTATATGAGACAGTCAGTTAAGGTTTATTAAAAAAAAACTGATTCAAATATTTTCAGGTCCTTCATATTCAAACTTAGGAATACATAAGACTTAAACCAATTCAAATCAACAAACATTCTTAAACCTGTATAATAGAAGATTCTTTATTAAGGATGATTTCAGATTTGTGAAAGGGTACACAAACTGATATTACTTCACTTCTCTATACGTTTAACATGGACAAAGCATTTAGCAGCAAGAGACATTTGACAAGCATGCATAGAGAGTAAGACAAATGGAACTCATGCTTGCAACAGGTATGATCAATATGCATCAGATATATTTACAAGAAACCAATAGCTGAGTCTGGAATACAGACAGATCAGCTTGACAAGTTTGACAAAAAAAGTATTCAAGCAAAGCTCTCCTTCAGCAATTTAAGGAGTAGCAGACATAGATTTCAACTTCAAAATAGTTGAGATTTCAGCTGATTAAAATTCAATCATCAACACACAAGAATAGGAGAGTGATTTGAATGACTAGACAGGAAGGGTTCAGATTGAACAAGACTAATGAGTCTAAAATGCTCCCCCTGTCTAGATGCAATGAGATGTCAAGAGAGTATATGTCATAATCAGAAGACTGACATATATGAGTGATGAGTACACGAGAGCTTCCCCTGAATGCATGAATTTAAACATTCTTTTTGGAGTTTTCAAAATAAGTGATGTGCAATGCAATCACTACATGTATGCATGTGCAATGACTCTTCTAAGAGTATTTCCTAAACACAAACATGAGAGTCATGACCATCATGCAGAGGCAACTGAACTCCCCCTGACTCTATGCAATGAATGAGGTTTTTCAAAGCAACATATTAAATTTCAACATGCAGGGAGTTTGACAACAATTCATTATGCCATAGATATGCAATGCATTCAGAGTTAAACTACAATTATTTCCCTGTGCATTTCAAACTATCAAACAGATTCAGTTGGATAATGCATAAAAGAATTAACATGATGCGTAGGCATTTAGAGCAAACAAATTCAGAAGATAAAATTTAAGCAAAGTTTTTAGAACTAACCTGTACCGCGCAATCATGGGGTTTTCATTCTTGAGTGCCTTGATTTATTGACCCACTTTATTCCTCTCCAAGGCATACCTGCAACAGCTGGGTTATTTTGCACAAGCAGGTACCCAAGAAGTCTTGGGTCCTGAAATGACAGTGGCACCTCTGAATGGTGCTCTCAAACATTTTTGAGCTAGTGAGTCATCAGACTTCATCAAATGGCAATTAGGCATGAAATGACCAAACAGTCCACAATAATGGCAAGAACTAACAGATTCCATGTTCTTCTTATATGAGTTAGCATGAACATGAAATTGGTGTGAATGAACATGGTTGTTTCTATTATTAACATGAAAATTTAACTGTTCATTGCCAGCCAGCCAACAGTCAGCAGCTCTGTGGTCTGGCTTTCCATAGTTAAAGCATGTAATATTTTTTCTTTTATCAAACAGCTTATCACTACCAACATTATTGGGAGCAGGGAATTTTATAGGTTTAGAATTAAATGGTATTCCCACAGCATGCCAACACTGTGCAGCAATATGGCCCATTTTGGCACAACACAAACAATGAGTTTTCTTCTTCTGAAAACCACGATTTTTAACTTGAGGTCTCTTAGCATTCAGGTCATCTTGTTTCATTAGTTTACATTCATGCATTAGATGACCAGTTTTATGACTGTAAAAACACTGAGACCTTTTATTCTGAACAAAAGAATGTTTCTCGTCATGAAAATTCCTAGCATGAATGCTATCACACTTCAGATTATCCTTTTTCATAGCAAAACAATCAACCATCTCATGACCAAATTTTCCACAATAAAACCATTTAACCTTTTTCTTTTTAACAGAAAATATCTTGGCCTGAGATTCTTTAGCATGCAATTTACTTTTCTTCTTTATGAAAGTTTTCTTTTTCACACTTTTATTCTGTGTTTGAATTTTCTGAACAATAGGTTGTTCGGGCTTCAAGGAAGTGGCTTCATTACAAGATTTAACAAAAGATGTTTTCAGTTTGTTTTTAAAGGATCTCTTATTAACTTGCTTGTAACCCAGCCCTTCTTTTCTGAAGTTGACCTTGAGTCCTAACATCTTGCCCAAATTTTCTTGTCCATCGACAAACTTAGACAAAGAACCTTTAAGATTTTGAATCTCAGAATTTGAACCAACAATAATAGCTTCGTAACTGGACAAATCAGTTTCACAGGAAGTTAATTGTTGATGCAAGGCATCATTCAGACTTCTAAGAACTTGAATTTCATTTTGAAGTTTTTGTTCTTTTTCATTGTTGGTTTCATTTTCCTTCAAAATACATTCTCCTTTTTAAATTTTCAACCATCTATCAGACATAACAGTATTGAGGACCATAAGCTTTTTATTTTGATCTTTCAGATTGTCATTTTCTTCCATCATAATTTTTTCAGATTATTCAACTTCCCTTTTCTTTTCAAGCAACAAATGGTTTTCTTCTTTCAAAGAAACAATCAGATTTTTCTGCATTTCAACATCAGAATTAAGATCATCATTCAATTCTTTTAGAAAGACACATTTATTACTTAAGTTTTCAGTTTCAAGGAGTTTAGTTCTAAGACTATCATTCTCAGACTTCAAAATATTCAATTCAGATTTCTCATTGTTAAACTCTTGCAATTTCATTTTGAGTTTGTCAATTTCAGCTTTCAAAGCTTCATTTTCAATATGATCAGAATTATTTAGTTCAAGCTTCTTTTTCAATTTTTTATTTTCATTTTTCATTTTATTATATCTGTCATTAAGTTCTTCGTGCATGCATACCAATTTATCAAAAGTAATTTCTTCTATTTCAGAGCTCACTTGAGACGATGTCTCATTCATTTGATCACTATTGTGATCACTCCGATTGACCATTAGACATAGACCTTCTTGGTTCACATGAGCGGCAGTCACTCTGTCCAAGATTTCCTTTCCAGAATTGCACCTGAGAACAAAAGGAAATATGTCAGTATTAACTGCAGCTCTCAAAATATTAAGAACTGTGATATTATCACGGTTCTTTAATCTGTCCTCACTAGACCACTTGGTCTGATCATGAGGTATTTGGTGTGGGCCATTAGATATAAGACTCTATAATTTAGGATCAATGGAGTTCACATAAATGCAAAGGCCTCCTAGCCAGGTGCTAAGATTGGAACCATCAAAAACCACGGGAAGAGCCATTTGTCAAACGCTTATCAAGCACAGTTCAAACAATCACTCCGATTGACCATTAGACATAGACCTTCTTGGTTCACATGAGCGGCAGTCACTCTGTCCAAGATTTCCTTTCCAGAATTGCACCTGAGAACAAAAGGAAATATGTCAGTATTAACTGCAGCTCTCAAAATATTAAGAACTGTGATATTATCACGGTTCTTTAATCTGTCCTCACTAGACCACTTGGTCTGATCATGAGGTATTTGGTGTGGGCCATTAGATATAAGACTCTATAATTTAGGATCAATGGAGTTCACATAAATGCAAAGGCCTCCTAGCCAGGTGCTAAGATTGGAACCATCAAAAACCACGGGAAAAGTCATTTTTCAAATGCTTATCAAGCACAGTTCAAACAATAAACTCAGCACAATCTACGAAGCACCTAAAACCAACAGTCCGCAACAACAAGAAAATGCACCAAGGGATAGTAGGATCCTCTGCAGATCGTTGGATCTGGGAAGTCAGAGACCCGCTCTGATACCAATTGATGGGGTACTAGATCAGGATTCAGAGGGGGGTGAATGAATCTCCCCTTTAAAACTTCGCCCAATTAACACTTAAAGCAATCAGAGTTACGGAATAGAAATCAATTGAGCTCTTCCAAATAAGAGATTCAAAGAAGCACTTGATCAATCAGTTGGACTGCTAAAATGTAGACACCTAACCAAGTTTAGTCCGTAGATAGAGTCAAATAAGAATAGCGTGTGCCTTAAAGCATTCGGATAGAATACTCAAATGAAACGCTCCTAGCCATTCATATATCGACTATCAGATAAGAAATCAAACCATGGAGACAATAGGGTTTAAGGTGCTTCGGTCCACTGACCTACGTCCACCCCACACTCCAACTAGAGTGTGGATTCCGCTGATACACAGCTTAACAGCTGGGCCTCACAGCTTGCCAACATCAGCTGAGCATCACAGCTTGCTTCCGTTGGGCAATACAGCTTAGCCATCCGCTGACTCACAGCTTGATTGCTGGGCGTTACAGCTTCGCCGACCAGAGGAGTCCCCCTCTGCAACCGCTGGGGCTTACAGCTTAACCCGTCCAGAGGAGTCCACCTCTGTAATCGCTGGGGCTTATAGCTTAACCCGTCCAAAGGAATCCTCCTCTGCTACAGCTGAGCAACATAGCTTGCTCTGCTGACAAACAGCTTAAAATAAGGAGTGTAAAAGAAAAACAAGAAATGAGAAATCATAGCGATAGAAAGCTATATACGATGATAGCACCAATGTGGCTCTCAGGGAGCTGACTGGCCTGGATTTGATCCAAGGTCCAGTGGAACTAATCTTTCAGGAAATTATTCTATCTTCTTCTCCTCGAGCTCTTTCTTCACTCTCTTTGTTTCTTCCTCTTCTTCTGCTTCTTTTCCCTCTATACTATTCTCTCTTTTCTTCTCTCGATCTCTGCTCTCAAAAGCTCTCTCTCTCTCCTTCTTCCTCTTCCTCTCTGGATCGTGCTAGCTCTAGATCTTTCTGCTTCTTTTTTTCTCACGCTCTGCTCTTCCTCTGATCTTTTCTATTCGTTCTAGGTTCGCCCCTTTCTTTGATCGCAGGAGAGAGATTTTATACGGCTTCAGCCTGGGACCCATGAGCTCACGCATTGGGTGTATGGAGGGAACACTCCCTCCAAGAGATTTCTAGAAGCTCTTAGCCACGTGTCAGATTCTGAGCATTGTAGCTTTCCACGTGGCAACTCTTTTCAGGGACAATTAGCCTTGGATCACGTGCCCTGCTTAAAGGTCACAAACAATTGTCATGTTAATATGTTGGAATATATAACGGGTAGTTAGGTATATGAAAAATGTGTACAGACTTTGTAAGTGCAGGATACCAAGGATGCACAAACCGAAAGTGTCATAAACATATCATGCACATACCTTGTATGTGCAAGGACCAAAGATTGCATTGACTTATATATAATGAGCATAGCATGCTCAGACCTTATAGTGATTAGTATGCACAGACTAGATAGCATATGAATAGATCTGCACAGACTCTAAGTGCCAACAAAACAACCATGCACAGACTTATATAGTCATTGCACAGACTTAATATGAGTGCAGAGCTAAGTGATGCGCAGACTACGTGTGTGCATAAGCAATGAATGCACCGACTTGGTTAGCTCAAAACAGGACTTGCACTGACTTAGTTATGCACATGCGAGACTTGCACAGACCTGAATCTGCCTGAGCCAAGTATGCACCGACCTACTATGGTTGTAGGGCAGAAAGATGCACAAACTACATATGTAGCATAAAGTAGAGTCTGCACCGACTATATGTACAGTAGATAAAAACTTGCACCGACTGCAATATGTCTAATGACGGAATCTGCACCAAGGCAAAACTGCACCAAGGCAAACCTTGCACCGACTTCATAGATACTCAAGAAAACATGCATCGATCTTATGCTCGCAGCAAACTATATGCACCGACCTTGTGTATGAGTGGCCAAGGGAATGCACCGACTTGGTGCGCGCAAAGCATACCTTGCATCGACCTAGATGCACATGATCAGTGACATGCATGGACCCTCTAGATATGCAAAGGAAGATATGTGTATGCGTGCAACCTGTATGATGAAATGCAAAGCATGCATGCACTCTGATGAAGTTCTATGCAACATAACATATAAAAATCAGATTCATAAGCAATGTCTTATGTTATCATCATTCAATCTTTCATGCAAACACATGATGACTTATAGTGTTTACTATCATCAAAATCACAGGGACACAACAGGAACGTCCCTCGGTGGGACAAGGCGAGGTCTTGGAGCGGGTGGCTCCTAACAGGCGGGCTCCGGGGGTCGAGCCAGGGGAGCCCTTAGATATGGGCCCGAAGAACTACGAGGGTCAACCCCACGATGAGGAAAGGGTCCCAATCATTGGGTAGGCTCGAACTCTCCCTCAAACCTCTCCAACTCGAGAGCAACCTGATACGCGTCTTCTAACTTGGTCACATTGCGGCGAAAAAGCTCATACTGATAGTGGGGCCGCAGACCACGATAGAAGCGGGAAATGGGCATGGTGCTCTCCTCCGATACGCCACATTGTAAAAAATACTCATCAAATTCAGCGATATACTCAGAGACGGGATGATCTCCATGACTGAGACTTTGCCAACTATCGATGAGTCACTGACGGTATGTGGCAGGAAGGTACTTTTGCCGAAGCTTGACCTTCATCTCACCCCATGTCTCAACCTGGGGCTCCTGTCGATGAAACAATAGGCTCTCTACATTCTTCCAATAGGTCTGTGCCTATCCCATCTGCTTCATGGTAGCGAATCAGACTCTTCGATGGTCCATCATATCGAACCAATCAAAGTACCGATCCATCCCAAACGCCCAATCTAGATAGACCTTCGGGTCCAAGGACCCGTTAAAAGTGGGAGGGTCCGCATGAACGGTCCTGAGGGTCCGCTCGTCCTCCTCTAAATCACGATTCTATCGTTGAACACGACGGTCATTAGCATATCCCTCATTTTCATTCTCGGACACATAATCAACCACCTCGGGGACTCGGCGCCTCCTATCATCTACCCCATTAGCTCGAGGAGCAAAGGGTGGCTGAATCGGCTCCGGTTGACCATTTTTCGGCATGGGGTACTCCTCAACCGGGGGTCTCTCTAGGATGGCTACTCTCCCTACCAGACCGTGAATAGACTGGTCCGACTCTTCGGCCCTATCCTCTAAGGCCTTCATCCTCTCTTCCAAACGTGTGACTAGGCCATCCACCCGTGTACTCAACCTTCCATTTGATCCACTCGTGTAGTCAACTCTTCCATTTTTCCCATAAGAGCTCGAAACATGTCGACCACCGATGACTCATCGGGACTAGGGACTCGGGAATCTATCATAGGTGGTGGTGGTGGTGAGTATTGGGTACCTCTACGAGTGGGCATGCAAATGACATGGGGTTGGAATGCACTGACCAAGGCGAAGTGATGAATCTAGACTGAACCTATATCCGGTACGTGGCGGAGGTATGATCCGAAGACCGAACTAATGCAAGTGTGCAACCTTCCCAATAGGCGTATCCTATCATTCCGGGAACACCTTTTGATATACCGGGTAGAGGAATGCAATGTGACACCTTGGACCGACTACCCTTGGACTCACCCATACGCTCTAATACCAATTTGATGCGGGATGGGACGCGAACCTGGGACTCTAGCTCGCAGACATCCCTAAGCGATGGAAACGCGTGGATCTGCGCGGTTGAGAAACCGACAATGAGTCTCGGGTATCGGCTTTTCCGCGTGCTCAGATCGAGTCATGGGACGGGTTCCACTCACTCACTCTCGCAGCGGTGGCTAAATTGATCGAGCTAGAATTCTTACACACTCATGCAGTGGCATATAAAAATATATACAAGTAAAGCAAATGCCAAAGTAGGAGGGTGGAGAGTGTACCTCCAAGCTCCGGGCGTGGGGAAGATGACCTCGGCCGAACTTTGTACTCCCAGTACAGTAAATAAATAAATTACAACAATAAATATTACTGCCCACTCCACGCAGGGAGGCAAAAGGCTACACGTGGACCTGGGAGTAACGGGTTCGGGTTGACGGGCAGCGATTTGGGCAGCTCTGGTGCTGGCGTGCGTCGGTAATTTAGGGGTCCACGTCCTATTCGGAGGGTTGATCGGGTCGGGAATAGTATTGCTGCGATGGGGACCCCTGGGGAAACAATCCCTTGGAGGGGGACGCGCTGGTTCACCTTGTGGAAGGTGAGATGGTCAGCCTGTGGGACGTTGTTGCTTGCTATCCTCGGACCTATGGTGCAATTTCAGCATTGCGCGACCCGACGAAAACACTTGCTGCGACCAACTCCGACGTCGGATCGACGCGAAACCAACGCCGTTGCGAAGCTAGCTTAGATATCTTCAACCACTTGTTATTACAAAAATTTTCCTGTCTCTATATTTGTCGAGGCTGAATTTAGAACATGCGGACATCTCTGGCTCAGAACAGACCGGGCAGATTGGGAGATTCCGAAGAACTTAGTTTGACCGAGGCTCAAACTATGGATCTGGGAGTTGGGATTTTTATGGGAGATGGAGGGGGAAGTAAAAAACATGAGAATAATTGTTATGTATTTTTATGAGCAGGTTTGACAGGGGAAATTGATTTTATGGTGGAGAGGGGTCGGATCTGGACTGCATAAGATAGAATAGAAACTGGTTTTCACAGAGATTTGTATGAGGTGTAAATGAACTCCTAAAATCGTGGGAAAATTTGGGGAAAGTGGTTTTGGTGGACAGAAAACACAGTGCAAATTTCAACTCGATCTGAAATTAGAAAGGGGGTCGAATGGGTGATAAGTTGGGCTGCTGGAACACAAGTCTGCATAGGGGCAGATTGTGTAGGCTGTGTGACTTTAAATGAAAAGGGGGAAAAATGAAGTTGGAAAAATGTGAATTTTTTTGTGGGACGTGGGAACAACAAGGGGAACTCACCCTGAAAATTTCAGCCAGGTCAGATCTATGTGTGGAGAGCTAAAATTCATCCTTTGGCTTGCTGGATGGAGGAAAATAGAATTCTGGCGATGGCGGCGGCGGTGCGATGGCGGCACGAACGGAGGCGGCGGTGGAGCTTCACACCAAGAGATGAGATACCACTTGGAATCCACCAAGTTTTCTAGGAAATTCACCCTAAGAATAGAGCAATCCAGTTGCAAGGGGTGAGGAGAGAGGAGGGGGCACCCTTGGGGAATTTCTTGGAGCAAATGCTTAATTCTTCATTAATTCCCACAAAATGGAATATACAAGGGTTATATAGAAATGTATAAAAGGCCAAAACTAGCCCTAGATCTAGGGTTTGGGAGAGGCAAATGGATAATGGGATAATTAATCCCCCAAGTGGTCAAATGACCAAAATAAAAAAAAATACAACAAGAATTTAATACTATAAAGGGGGGGGGCCTTTGAAAATAAGGTAGAGAAAATTGAATTTTCTTCTTTTTGTCTCCTTGGTCCAAGTCCAATCTTGGACTTTGAACCAGCCCCACATGGCCCATGACCTTAGGTGGACCAATGGGAAAGAGGGTGGGGGACCCTGCAGGACCCACTGGCATTTTACATAGAAACCCAAAGATTCCTAAAGACTAACAAATTGGCTTATAATGCCTTACAATTGCAAACCCAATTAACCAAGGATATAAATGCAAACAAAAGGATACAAATGCAAAAATAAAATGTTAGTGCCCGGTGTTGATTCCCATCAAATTGGATTATCTTGAAGTTATTAATGAAATAAAGGATTTAGTTTATTATCTCTACTTTTGCGCGCTCTGTCTATATGTCGAATTCCTTATGCTCTGATTGACATGATCGATATAAACTCGTCACACATACTGGGTTCCTTCCACTCTCGGGGCATGATAGTTTTTGTGGTATCAGATCCTAGGATTTTCAATTCCTAGGAAACCAAGTCCAAGGATAGGTTTATATCTTTTACCCGGTGAGATGGGTAAAGCCATGGTTAAGTTGACTTAAGAATATAAGACCCTTGGTTACTCAATTATTAATGTGGTTATTTAACACCTTGTAGGACTATGGCTGCCAAACATGCTCAGTGGCGTGATATGCAACACACTGTCCAAGGTCTTACCCAGGCGCTACAATAAGTGGCGCAGGGCGGTGCGAATCGTGGAGTAGGAGATCTCCATCGAAGCTTTCGCAATATGAATCCGCCGAAGTTCACCAGCTCGTCCGACCCCGACAACGCCGAGAATTGGATCAAAGAAATAGAAATGATATTCCGTGTAATGCAATGCACAGACGAGGAGAAGGTTCTACTAGGGACTTTCCAACTAGAACGGGATGCCCGATTTTGGTGGGAGTCGGTTGAAGCTACTTTACCACATGACCACGTCACGTGGGGTGAATTCGTAGAATATTACAATAACAAATACTTCTCAGAACATATCCAAGAAAAGAAGTCCATGGAATTCGCCGCACTCAAGCAATGGACTCTCTCAGTGGCCGAGTATGAGGCCCAATTCTCTATGCTATCAAGGTATGCACCACATCTAGTGTGTACCGAGAAGATGAAGGCTCAAAGATTTCTTAATGGGCTTCGACCGTAATATATTGCCCAACTAGCGCCAATGGACATTCAAATCTATTCGGAGATGATAAGGCACGCACAACTACTAGAAGACACCACGGAGCTGTCCGATCGGATCCGTGCGAAAGACAAGAAGGAGAACGTTACAAGCTCTAGCTCATTCAAGTCGACCATCAATAAGAAGAGAACTAGTAGTGGAGGAGATTCCTCCCAAGAGAAGAAGATCAAGAAGGGTAGCAAGCCCTTTTCTATTACTACCACACCTTCCAAAGAGGTGTGCAAGCATTGTGACAAGGCCAGCCATAAGGTTGAGGAGTGCTGGAGATGATTGGGAGCATGTCTCTGATACAGGAGCCGTGATCACCAGATTCCCGATTGTCCCTTACTTAATGATCAAGCCAACGATGAGAAGCGCCTGGCAAGGAAGCAAGGCCGTCTCCAAGCTCTTCAAGAGGCGAAGTAAGATGAAGGTGGACTTGTGGAAGGTACATTAAAGATTTGTTCTAAGTCTGCTCGTGTCTTGTTTGATACCGAAGCGACTCATTCTTTTGTTTCCAAAAGATTTGTTGATCCATTACCTATGGAACCGGAATGGATAGATTTAGTTATTTCCACTCCACTCGGAAACGAATCCGAGATTTCACATCATTACCCAAAATGTGATGTTATGGTAAAATAAAAAAATCTACATGCCGGCCTGATATGCCTAGATTTGGACGAGTATGATGTCATACTAGGAGCTGATTGGCTATCCACACACAAGGCAGTTATAGATTGCCGAAATGGCAAGGTAACTTTTAAGGAATTCCCGAAATTTTTCTACACTAGTCCTCAGAGTCAAAACAAATCACCCCTTATTTCGGCCCTCCGAGCTAGTAAGCTCTTAAAAAAGGGGTGTGTGACTTTCATAGCATTTGTGTCTGCCACAAAAGTTAAGGAGTCCAAGATAGAAGACATCTGCGTGGTTCGGGAGTTTCCCGATGTGTTTTTGAAAGATTTTCCCGGATTACCTTCACAAAGAGAAGTGGCTTTCACCATCGACCTTGTCCCTGGTGCTGGGTCAATTTCTAAGACACCTTATAGAATGTCCCCCGCCGAGCTAAAGGAATAAAAAGAACAATAAATGGAGCTTTTGAAGAAAGGATTCATCAGGCCGAGTACTTCCCCATGGGGAGCACCTGTACTATTTGTAAAGAAGAAGGATGGATCGATGAGACTTTGCATCAATTATCGGCAGTTGAACCACCTTACCATCAAGAACAAGTATCTACTGCCGAGGATCGATAAATTATTTGATCAGATATCTGGAGCCAAATATTTCTCGAAGATTGATCTCAGGTCCGGATATCACCAATTAAGGATCAAGGATGAGGATATTCACAAGATGGCATTTCGGAGCAGGTATGGGCATTACGAATTTACTGTTATACCTTTTGAACTAACAAATGCCCCTGCAGCCTTTATGCAGTCGATGAACAACATATTCAGGCCTCATCTAGATCAATTCGTAGTGGTTTTCATTGATGATATATTGATATATTCAAAGACTGAGGAAGATCATGAAGAACATTTGAGGACTGCATTGTAAATACTAAGGAAGAATCAACTTTATGCCAAGCTTAGTAAATGTGATTTCTGGCTTGAGGAGGTATCTTTCTTAGGACATGTGATCTCAAAGGATGGAATTTCTGTTGATCTGTCAAAAGTCGAGGCTGTAAAGAATTGGGAAAGACCTACTAACGCTACCGTGATCCGTAGCTTCTTGGGTCTGGCTGGCTATTACCGGTGATTTATAAAGGACATCTCCAAGATCACTGTTCCTCTTACTAGGCTAACCCGCAAGAGATTCCTTCTAAGTGGAATGAAGATTGTGAGAGAAGCTTTCAATCCTTGAAAGACCATCTGACAACTGCTCCAATCTTGGCATTACCAACCGAAGGAGAGAAATTCGAGGTATATACCGATGCATCTGGCATTGGCCTCGGATGTGTCTTAATGCAACAAGGGAAGATCATTGCTTACTTATCCTGGAAATTGAAGAATCACGGGGAGAATAACCCGATGCACAACTTAGAGCTGGCCGCAGTAGTATTTGCTTTAAAGATCTTGAGACACTATCTCTATGGAGAACAATTCACCATGTACTCCGATCACAACAGTCTCAAGTAATTATTCTCCCAAAAGGAATTGAACATAAGACAAAGATGTTGGCTAGAGTATCTCAAGGACTTCAACTTCACAATACAATACCATCCTAGAAAGGGTAATCCCGTAACAGATGCCCTTAGTCGAAAGCCGAGAGCATTATTGGCCAACTGTATGATACGAGAATGGAAGATGTTAGAGCAATTCTCTAAACTTGATATAAGCATGGACAAGGAGAAAGGGTGTATTACTCTATCACACATGAGGATACAACTGGATTTACTCTCTGAGATCAATGAACTTCAAGACAACGACCCGGTGTTAGTGGAAATAAAGGGCAAGCTAGAAGAACAACCCGATTTCAAACTAGCATCAGATGAAAGATTATTATTTCGAGAAAGGACTTGTGTACCGGACTGCCCGGAGTTGAAGAAGAAAATCTTAGACGAAGTTCCCCGATCAAGGTACACAATTCATCCCGGGTCTACCAAGATGTACTAGGACTTGAAACGGACCTTTTGGTGGCCCAACATGAAAAGGGAGGTAGCAGACATCGTTTCTCATTGTCTCACATGACAGCAAGTCAAGGCAGAACAGTAAAAGTCTGCTGGTAAGTTACATCCTCTAGACATTCCCAAGTGGGAGTGGGAAGATATCAGCAAGAATTTTATCATGGGTATGTCTAAATCTAAAGGCGGACATGATGGAATATGGGTTATCATAGATCGATTGACCAAGTCGGCACACTTCCTGCCTATAAAGAGCTGATGGTCGGTTGATGTTCAAGCCACCTTGTACATCCAAGAAGTCGTTAGACTGCATGGAGTTCGCGTTTCAATCATGTCTGACCGAGACCCGCGCTTCACTTCTCATTTCTAGAAGGGTCTACAACATTCGTTGGGGATAAGACTCAACTTTAGTACTGCTTTTCATCCTCAAACAGATGGTCAGACCGAGAGAACCAATCAAGTCATGGAAGACATGCTATGGGCTTGTGTGATTGATTTTGGCAGAAGCTGGCATGATCATCGACCCCTGGTCGAGTTTGCTTATAATAACCGCTACCAGGCGAGCATTCAAATGGCACCATTTGAGGCACTATATGGAAGGAGTTGCCGCTCACCACTATGCTGGAATGAAGTTGGCGAAAAGCAACTTTTAGGACCAGACATGGTAAGGGATACTACCGAGAAGATTCAAATCGTTAGAGAAAGACTTCAGATGGCTCAGTCTAGACAAAAGACTTAAGCCGATACTAGAAGGAGAGACCTCGAGTTCCAAGTTAGAGATCACGTCTTTCTTACGGTTTCCCCAGGATGAGGTATTAGAAGATTTGGTGTTAAGGGCAAGCTTACACCAAGGTATATCGGTCCCTTTGAAGTGCTAGAAAGAGTTGGCGAGGTTGCCTACCGGATTGCCTTGCCACCACAGTTATCCGAAGTCCATAATGTGTTCCATGTGTCTATGCTCAAGAAATATGTTCATGATCTATCCCACGTCATAGAGCATAATAATCTGGTAATACAAAAGGATCTTACTTATGAACAAAGACACTTAAGGATCCTAGCTCGCGAGGTTCACATGCTAAGGAACAAGACGATCCCTATGGTGAAGATTCAATGGAACATGAATCTCGAATGAGAAGTCACATGGGAGACTGAAGAATCTATGATGAAAAGATTCCCCGACTTATTTCAAAATTGTAAGTACTCTACACCTTCCAAGTCTATATGAAATTATATTTGGGGACCAAATTCTTTTAAGTGGGGGAGGGTGTAGAACCCCGAATAAATGTTTGAATAATAGAAAATAGACTAAAAATAAGTCAAAAGAAAGAAATCTAAATGAAAAATAAAAGCTTAACTCAAACCCTTTGAAGGGCAAAATGGGCCTTATGAGCTAGGTAAAGAAGTAGAAAAATATATATATATATATATATATAACACTTTGGTTAAAACCCAACCCAATAAGTCTAATGGGCCAAACCTTAAACCCTTTTACGTAGCCTTACAAAGGATACATATATACATATTGGGTCTTTAGCCATAACCCTCCTGCATAAGAAAGTAGCATGGGATATATGTGCATATACATATATTAGAAGGGTTGATTTATAAAACCCCAAACCTTTATCACGTTCGATCATGCGTGGAACCCGATGAGGAAGTTCTAATTTTATTAGGATTCTCACGTGGGAATTTAATCCGATTAGGAACCGTAAAGCCTCTATTAGGATCTCTCCCTATAAATAACGCCCTCCGTCGAACGGGCTAAAGGCTATTGTAGCGTTCTAAGGAGCTCGGTTACGTTGACGTCGTTCTCCTCTTGTGACTACGACCGTGTGTGAAGAAAGGATTTCTTCGTCCTTTCTCTACTACGTCTTCCTCTTGCTGTGTTGCTGTCGTCGTCGTCCTCTTCATCCTCCTGCTATCATGCGCGAAGAAGAAGGGCTGTGTCCTTCATATTTTGCTGCTACAGTGAAGGAGCCTTGCTCCTTCTTCTTCCGTCGTGCTGCAGTTGCTATTGTCGACTGCTGCTGCTCTTATTCTTTCTCTCTTGTACATGCTCGTCGTTGTCAATCCACCCAAAAGGTAGGTTTTCTCAAGAAATGAAGCCCAAGATGATAGTAAATAGCTTTGCATGCATGGATAGTTCTATCACCATCTCTTCCTCATATTTATAAGGTAACTACTCTGGAGTTTTCATAGTTTGTTTTTGTTTCTGTTGCATGGGAAACAACGACCAGAGAAGTGGTCGCCTATTATTGAGCCCCCGTGTGCATCGGCGCCAATTCTTGAATTGGTGACTGTCCTCTAGCCACCAGTTAATGAGCAACCATCACTCTGTCGTAGATTCTTTTAGTGTAATTAATAATTAACTCATGTTTTAAAATTAAATAACTATGAAACCATGTATCTGAGAAACATGATATGCATATTTTTGTATTAATCATATTTTTCTCTACTTGATCATGTCTTCAGTTTCTTAAAATCCTCTATAAACGTCAATATGCTACTATTCATGTTCAATTCGTAGAAATGAATAGTGCTTTCTGTCTTAAAAGTACATGCCTAATACTTTATAACCTGTACACAGTAAAGAATGAGCGACTGTTTGACCAGCCGTCCATTCATGATATAGCGCCTCTAAATAGAGTTGTTGATTCTTGTTATTTATTTTAAAAAGGAAAATAATACAGAAAATATGAATTAACGACCATCAAGTGGTCGCTATTTAAAGATATGACACCTTTCTGAAGGGTCACCCATTCTTGTGGAAATTGATAAAATTCCTGAAAATTATTGATTTAACGACATTAGGAAAAGTTGCACATTTAAATAGCGCCATCTGAGTGGTCGCTATTTCTTGCCTCATAGTTTTCATTGGATTTCTTGATCCATATCGCGGGTCTACTGGCTCTCTTATCCCAGTCCGTGGATAGAGTCCCTGTTTCACGTTATTTTATGCCTACACACTAACTCTTGGTGATGATTCCTTCGTTTGGACTGGTGCTTTCTTCATTGAGACCTCCGTAAATCTCCGCTAGCCTTGGATTCTCTCAAAGCAACCGAGTTGGTTGTCCCCTAAAAACTTTGGAACCAATTGATTGTCACGTCACTCTAAAGAAACGTGATGCTTTAGCCCTCATAGAGTGATGTTTCTGGCCTCTTTTGAGAAGTCTATTTTTGTCTGGAAACTACGACCATGACTTTGATGCCAAAAGGAATTGGCGACCAGCTAGTGGGCGCAGATTATTGATTTAGCGGCTGTGATATGGACACTAATTCTTCGTGCCTGTACTGTTCACAGGAATGAGCAACGACCACCACAGTGGACGCTACTTCTGTAATTGATAGCTATCTGAGTGGACGCCAATTACCCAGTTTCATGATGTGTCATGGTTTTTCATACGATTTATCGGGATGTCATCCTTGTTCAAGTTCTATCCTTGAACTCTTTAATTCTGTGGAATCTACCTTATCATCCTATAATGGCTTATTCCTTTGGAACTCTATTGGCTATAAACTATAGTGGATGTCTGAAAATATATAAATGACGCAATGCTGGCGCATATAGGGCCCGATCTGATCTTGGGAGTGTTGACACCCGTTTATAGCTTACAAATTGAGTTATTTCTATCCAGATCGGTAGGTTTCTCCCATGCCCAATCTAATTAAATAACATAGATAGATAGATCTCGTCCTTAGCTTTCTTTTGAGTCCAATTTGCCCAATTTTGGTAGTCTAATTTGGGCGTACTCCTAGTTTTATGTAGAGCATGAAATTAGAGTGTTTACTCACGTTCTTCCTGTTTAGTTTACATCAAGTAATCGTAGTGGAATCCTTAAATTGACCATGCCATGATGTACGTTTTTAAGTTACCAACATTTTGACAGTAAATAGCCTAATTTTCATGCCATATCTATATTTTAATCATGCTTTTATTGGATCGGTGTCTTGTTTTCACGTTTTTGGGCTCGGGTTGGAAGAAACGATCATTCCAGGGACCGCCAGGCGACTAGCGGTCGTACGATAGACCGTTTTCCATGGTCTAGTGGCCCAACGATAGACCATTTCTGGCCAGCGAATTATAAAATGAAAAGGGGCTTTCCAGTACGTAAGCGGCCCTTCTCTTGACCGCTTATTGCCTCTGGCGTCCTGTTCTATGACCGTTTTCACCCCTGTTGCAGTAAAGTGTATTGATCATCCCGGCATGCTTTGTCTTGTTAAACAGCTTGTTGGTCAGGCCAATTACATGGTATTAACGCACTAAAACAAGGGTTTATGAAATATATGAATTTAGTTTAACTCTCTTTCTTATAATTGTTCTATCCAATCTTTCTTGTATTTGAAAAGGAAGTAGATTAATGCTTTATAAATGGAATTGGTCTTACGTTCACTTCTATTATGAATGGTTCAGAATTGTGTTAAAGTCATACACTCTAGTAGAAATGACTGGACCGATCACATTCATTTTCCGCTTGTTTATAAGCCTAATTTCATGAACATGAGTACCTCTCCGTCGGATACTCCTTTCGTCGGCTAGGTATTCTTGTTTCAAGGCCTCCGTAAGACCCCATGAGCCTGGGATTCCCACTAGGACGCCGGGCAGGTTGTACCATCAAAGCATGTACCTGTCGACTCGTGATTTTTATGTGAGGCAAACCAAGTTCGTATGGCTATCTGCCTGGGCCTGCATGCGGTCATGCCCTGGACCGCAGACCAACCCTTGCGGTCATCACCAAGACCGTTTTCTTCAGACTAGTTGGGCTACATTCTTTGGCCCAATAACGACTCTAGCGGTCCAGTATAGAACATTTTTATGTTGATTGCGGTTGTTCCTTGACCGCCTCATAGCCAATTTTTCCGGATTTGTGATTTCGTGGTTTGATTGAATGATTATTCCCTTTAGCCTCTCCAGGCTATTCTATCCCGAGAATGTGACCTTGATGGGTCTACAGCGTAATCCTTTCCTTGCAAGTCATTCCCTATAATGACTTATGTATGAGTATTCTTTCTCGTTAAAGAGCTTATCCTTTGAAATCCTTCAAGAATTTCTTTTCCTACATATATCATCTTTTGCTACATAGCTTGACCTTGGAACTCTTGGCCATTAAATATTGTAGATGTCTAGATTTCGTGGGATCTCTGATCTAACCAATCAATGTCAAGGCAATCTTTATAAAGGGCCCAGTCTGGTCTTTGGAGGAGCACCCAAAGTGTACTTGTGCCCCGGGGAGATGAATGACTAGGTATGGCATTGTCACCGAGTACTATCTAGCGTGTTAAGTCTATGACATTCTACACTCTCGTGATATTTGCTATACATGCTTGAATGCGTGAAGTACTTGCTTGCGTGACTTGACTTGACTTGATACATAGCCATTCATTGGAAAGTTCTTGTTAATGGTGCTTGATATCTCGACTTGCAATATTCCTTTCCATTTATCTATCGATTATCTTCTGATCTTGTTGGTTACTAGTTTGCTTTATTTGAGTTTCTCGCATTATTTATACATTCTTGAAAATGATTAATTACTTAAATGTTGCCTGATGTTAGAGTGTAATTCCTACTGAGCTTCTCCCTCACTCCCTACTTTAACATTTTTCAGGTAACGCGGTAGATGGACGCTTGAAACTGGAAACGGGTCAGCATGATCGAGTGAACCTGGAACATAGAGACCTGAGTCTTTTTATTTCTTGAGTCTAGCTAAGTGTAGTGAGTCTTGTTATTCTCTTTCCCTTATTTTCTTTTATTGAATCTATTATTGTAACAATTGAGTCAGATTTATAAACATAAATTCTCAATATCAATAAAATTATTTTTATCTAAAATTAATGGCCTCTATATATCTTTGCTATTATTCTTCATTAGTTATTGTGTTACTCTAATTAACCTGACTGTTTTGCTGCCACGTTCCGAGCAATGCTTCCCGCTGCTATCGGCTCGGGGCGTGATAGAAGTGGTATCAGAGCCCCGGTTGTTTGAGTCCTAGGTTCTTGTCCATAAGTATAGGTTACCCTAAGTAATAGGTTGTGTGACCTGTGTCATCCATTCTTGTCACCTGGTGAGATTAGGTAGTGCCTCGGGTTAAGTAATAAAATATGTATAAGATTGCGTAGCATGATGCATAAGGATAATAAAATTTTTAACCTTATAATTATTTTTACAAGTATTTAAGCTTTTTTTGACATGAAAGCGAGAGGGTCCACGAGTAAGCTAAGGTCCAGTTCCGTTAAAAGGTGGCGAGTCCGTTGTAAAGAAATTCGAAGTAATAAGAAGAAAAATAATAACCTTTCGCAAATGAAATATTTTTACTGTCACAAATTTGGTCATCTAATCAAGGAGTGCTGGCGAAGGAGCAGAGTGTGTCTTCGTTGCAAACATAAAAATCATATAATGGCTAATTGCCCTAAGCTGCTTCCACAAGCAAAAACACAAGGAGAATTGGAACTGACTTCTATCAAATAAGGAATTATATAAGGTATCATTCTCTCTCATCCTTAACTATAGTAAAATTCTTTTGCATTCCATTAGTTGTATGATTAACATGTTATTTTGAATAGATAAGATCATCTTAGTTTAACTATTTGAATAGCTAATGGCGATCGACGAATTTGGGGACCAAATTCCTTGAAGTTGGGGAGGATGTAACACCCCGGTTAAATAATAAAATTAAAATTAAAATTTTGAAATATGTATTGGAATAAAATATGATAAAAAGAAATAAATGAAAAACGTGCGGTTAATTATCACTTAAATTATTACATCTCATGTGAAGAAGTAAATAAAAGAAAAGAAAATGGAATCTAATTTTTGTAAAAATAGAATGACTAATCGAATTACTAATTCAACGTAAGATATATTAAAATGGATTAAAGTTATTAACTTGCTATTTAATGACTTCAATAATTTTCTTAGTTAAAGAATATTATTTATTTTGCAAGTGGCCAATTATATAAATAAGAAAGAATAATTATTTTTCTATAATTACCATAAAAGGAATTTCATATTTCAAGATGTAATTGAATTTTTCATGATATTCTGATTTTTTTTGGTAAGTAATGATATGGTGCTTGTATTAAATGAAAAAAGAACTGTATATCATAAGTCCGCCAAGCAGAGCTATTATGCTCAAGACCACACAGGTTGTGGACTCAGAGTTTATTGAGAAAATAGAATGAATCTATTGAAAATATCTTTTTCCCTTCTAGTTAGTCTCTTCTGTCCTTGGAATTCCATACAGCTTCTTGCATCTTCACGTATTTGGATGAGAATACTTGATTTGGAGCTAGGAGAATCATCAAATATTCTCACACATCGTTCCCTCCAGATTTTTCATATGGCAATGCGAACCAAAATTCTAGCAAACTTGACTAACTGACCAGATTTATGAAATTGGTCTTGCAACTGATGGAGTTCATGGCACAGCCCAATGCTCGGTTGTCTATGGGGGTCAAATCTTACTAGGATCTGCTTCCAATCCAAATTGGTAAATGTGCAATCGAAAAAAAGATGGTCTTGGTCATCTCTACCCTGCTTGCATAGAGAACACATGCTATGAAGGTAGAATCCCTTCTTTTGTAAGTTGTCAGCTGTGGGTAGCTTGTTGGGGACAGCTTGCCAAGTGTAGAGGGATGCTATTTGCGAAGTTGAATTTTTCCATACCCACTCATGATGGGCAAATGTGTGTCCTTTTCGCCTAATATCCTGCCAGATGGAACTAACTTTCTTGATTTGTTCATTGGTCTTCCATATGATGACATCTGAACCTGCATTATGGATTCGGACTTGTTTAACAAGATCCCACAGGTCAACCATTTCCATAGAGAGTGCAGTGGAAAGAACCCACTGCCCTTCAGAGATAAATAGTCCCACATTTGCACTTTTCTCAAGTTCCAAATCCTGTCTGATCTGGTCTCCATACATTTGGTTAATGCTGGTTCCATTCAGCCACGGGTCAAACCACAAATTTGTATTCTGGCCATCTGAAATTGAATAACTAATGTGGCTCCAATTCCTAGCTTGCAGAACTCCCTTCCAAGCTGATGAATGATATGATTTGATTCTGAAATCCCAGATATTCCAGTTTGCTAAATACTTATTCTTAACCCAAGAATACCATAAGGAGTGTTTTTTCTGTAGAATATCCCATAGCAACATACACATACATGCTTGATTCCACTCTTTCAGATTTTTGATTCTGAGCCCTCCTTCAGTCTTGGGTTTGCAAATCTGTCTCCAAAAGATCATATGAATTGCTGAATTATAAGAATGTCCATTCCAATAGAAATTGCGTAGAAGTCTTTCAATTTCGTCAATTAACCTAGCATGTAGCATGAAAGCAGCTGCCCAATAAGTAGAGTAGGATGAAAGGACATATCTGATCAGTTCCAGCCTTCTTGATCTTGAGAGCAGTCTATTCTTCCAGGCATCAATTCTTCTCTTAATCTTTTCATTAATGAGGTAGCAGTTTGCCTTCCTGACAGTTTTAGAGAGAAGAGGAAGTCCAAGGTATGGGAAAGGAAGCTCACCTACAGTCACTCCAAGTTGATTGCTTACCTTGGATTGGTTCTGCACACAGCCTCCTAAATATGCTTTACTCTTCTCAAAATTCAGAATGAGTCCTGACATGCTAGCAAAACTCTTCAGCAGAGGTCCCACATGAGATAGAGTCTGCGGATCAATTTTGAATTTAATATGTTAATAGATTAAATTAATTGAATTTCACCCGTAGGCTAAAGTTTTGACTAATTTCTAAAAATATGAAAAAATTATATTCTTATAGAGAACAAAATGTTAAACAATAATGTCAACTAGGCTGACCCCTAATAAAAATTTGATTAGACTGAATTAAGGAATAAATGGACAAATTCGTTGTTTTAATAGATCAATCTTAAACGACCAAATTGGATCCCAATTCTTAATCAATCGAGCCCAAACCTGGCCCAATCGAAAGGTTAACACAAGGAGCTCATTTTCCCTTGGAAACCCTAGCCTCTAGATGCTTCTCTCGACGGCGACGGCGTGGATTTTGTCAATGTGCGAGATTCTCGGCGCTTTTTCCCCGTTGTACTCTCGAGTCCAATTCGATCACTAGGAATTCTCTTAGACCCTATAACTAGAGGGCTTTGACAGCCCTAAGCCTCTATTTGCTTCCCCAACCGGCAGAGCGACCTAGGGTGTCCGATCATGGGCGGATTAGGGCGAGAACATCGAGGTGTTCGCATTTAGGGTTTTAGCGCATCGTCTTCCTTTCGATCCAAATCGGTAGGTTTCTCTCATGCCCAATCTAATTAAATAACATGGATAGATAGATCTCATCCTTATCTTTCTTTTGAGTCCAATTTGCCCAATTTTGGCAGTCTAATTTGGGCGTACTCCTAGTTTTATGTAGAGCATGAAATTAGGGTTTTTACTCACGTACTTTCTATTTAGTTTACATCAGGTAATCGTAGTGGAATCCTTAAATTGACCATGCCATGATGTACATTTTTAAGTTACCTACATTTTGATAGTAAATAGCCTAATTTTCATGCCATATCTATATTTTTAGCATGCTTTTATTGGACTGGTGTCCTATTTTCACATTTTTGGGCCGGGTTGGAAGAAACGGTCGTTCCAGCAACCGTCAGATGACTAGTGATCGTACGATAGACCGTTTTCCATGGTCTAGCGGCCCAACGATAGACCATTTCTGGCCAGCGAATTTTAAAATGAAAAAGGGCTTTCCAGTACGTAAGCGGCCCTTCTCTTGACCGCTTATTGCCTCTGGCGGCCTGTTCTATGACCGTTTTCACCCATGTTGCAGTAAAATGTATTGATCATCATGGCATGTCTTGTTAAACAGCTTATTGGTCAGGCCCATTACATGGTATTAACACACTAAAACTAGGGTTTATGAAATATATGAATTTAGTTTAACTCTCTTTCTTATAATTGTTCTATCCAATCTTTCATGTATTTGAAAAGGAAGTAGATTAATGCTTTATAAATGGAATTGGTCTTACTTTCACTTCTATTATGAATGGTTCAAAATTGTGTTAAGGTCATACACTCTGGTGGAAATGACTGGACCGATCACATTCATTTTTCGCTTCTTCATAAGCCTAATTTCTTGAACATGAGTGCCTCTACGTTGGATACTCCTTCCGCCGGACTAGGTATTCTTGTTTCAAGGCCTCCGTAAGACTCTGCGAGCCTGGGATTCCCACTGGAACGCCGGGCAGGTTGTACCATCAAAGCATGTACCTATCGACTCGTGATTTTTGTGCGAGGCAAACCAAGTTCTATGGCTATCTGCCTGGGCCTGCATACAGTCATGCCCTGGACCGCAGACCAACCCTTGCGGTCATCACCAAGACCATTTTCTTTATACTGGCTGGGCTACGTTCTTTGGCCCCGTAATGACTCTAGCGGTCCAGTATAGACCATTTTTATGTTGATTGCGGTTGTTCCTTGACCGCCTCATAGCCAATTTTCCAGATTTGTGATTTCTTGGTTTGATTGCATGATTATTTCCTTTCGCCTCTCTAGGCTATTCTATCCCGAGAATGTGACCTTGATGGGTCTACAACGTAACCCTTTCCTTGCAAGTCATTTCCTATAATGACTTGTGTATGAATATTCTTTCTCGTTAAAGAGCTTATCCTTGGAAATCCTTCAAGAATTTCTTTTCCTACATGTATCATCTTTTGCTACATAGCTTGACCTTGGAACTCTTGGCCATTAAATATTGTGGATGTCTAGATTTTGTGGGATCTCTGATCCAACCAATCAATGCCAAGGCAATCTTTATAAAGGGCCTAGTCTGGTCCTGGGAGGAGCACCCAAAGTGTACTTGTGCCTTGAGGAGATGAATGACTAGGTGTGGCATTATCACCGAGTACTATCTAGCATGTTAAGTCTATGACATTCCACACTCTCGTGATACTTGCTATACATGCTTGAATGCGTGAAGTACTTGCTTACGTGACTTGACTTGACTTGATACATAGCCATTCATTGGAAAGTTCTTGTTAATGGTGGTTGATATCTCGACTTGCAATAATCCTTTCCATTTATCTATCGATTATCTTCTGATCTTGTTGGTTACTAGTTTACTTTATGTGAGTTTCTCGCATTATTTATACATTCCTGAAAATGATTAATTATTTAAATTTTGCCTGATGATAGAGTGTAATTCCTACTGAGCTTCTCGCTCACTCCCTACTTTAACATTTTTTAGGTAACGTGGTAGATGGACACTTGAAACTGGGAGCGGGTCAACATGATCGAGTGAACCTAGAACTTAGAGACCTGAGTCTTTTTATTTCTTGAGTCTAGTTGAGTGTAGTGAGTCTTGTTATTCTCTTTTCCTTATTTTCTTTTATTGAGTCGATTATTGTAACAATTGAGTCAGATTTGTAAACTTAAATTCTCAATATTAATAAAATTATTTTTTTCTCAAATTAACAGCCTCTATATATATTTGCTATTATTCTCCATTTGTTATTGTGTTACTCTGATTAACCTGACTGTTTCGCTGCCACATTCCGAGCAATGCTTTCCGCTACTATCGGTTCGGGACGTGACAAATGGTCTCATGAAGACCATTTTCTCAGTTTTTCACCCGTGAGCCTCCCAGACATGCTCCCATAGAATGGCGGTCATCCCATGACTGTTTCTTTAAATGGCGGTCCCTGCTTGACCGTTTCTTCAAGTTGCGGCCTTGCGATAGACCGTTTTCTCAGAACAGATTCCAGATAATTCTGAACTCTGATTTCTTCGCCGCAGGGCTCGTTGGACTACTTGTTGACACCATTTTCGAGGGAGATAAGCCTCCACCTTGGTTTCCATCGATCTAGGACTCTTATCCTCACTATTATCTCGAGGTTTATGCATCTAAATCCCCAAAATTGGGTGTTTATCTCAGATTTCAACTCTAGGGTTTTCTGCACTTCTATATAAACTACCCAGTTCGCAGTACGCGAAGGGGGGCTCTTCTTCAGTTCGGGGCGAAGCCATTCTGCATCGCCATCTCATTTCTTTGATTCCAACCTAGAGAGGGAAGTATTGGCTTTAATTTCCATTGCTTAGGGCTTTCGTTCATTGTCTATTCTCTTAGTTATTCAACATCTCTTTTCGCAAATCATCACAATCTGTAGTTTTCTGCACAATCTACACTTTTTCCCGTTTTATGTCACTTCTCCCCACAGCTGTGATGCGTGTTAATTCATGTTCTTCATATACATGCATTCACAACACACACACCTATCTTTTCCACCCTTCTACAGGTGTTGTGCTTGGGAATGTATTTTACTTAATAAAGCTTTTCTAATATTTTAAATTGATAAAATAATTGTTTAGTGCCTGAAACGTTAAATTGCAATCAAATAAATAAAAATGGATAATGGATTAAATAAAAAAAATTTCAATAATTTTAAATTTAGAATTTTGAGCAAATCAAATTTATAAGTTAATTGTTGATTTTAGCATTTCTTGCATTATATCTATTCAAAAGGAGAACACCTGAATACATATACATAATTCATGTAGTTTAGGATAGCTTGTGACGCAACAAAATTACTATTCTTTTCTTTGATTTTACTATTCACTCAATTCTATTTTTAAGTCTAAATATTTATTTTATATTTTTATATGATATAATAAATCGAAATGATTAATGGGTAACAATTAGATTTTATAAAATCTTTTTATATTGTGAGATATTATTTTTTGAAGTGGCTCATGAATAGTGATTTTCCCGTTGTTCTATGCGGTACGGTGAATAAGAGAGAAACCATTCTTCGATGATTAACTTCGCGTGCGGGAATCTCTCCAGCGTTTGACCATTTCAGTGGATCTCTTACCCTTGTATTTGGCTCTGTTAGAGGGAGGGTTGAGATTAATAGCCATTAGCACTGTTTTAAACCCCTATAAAGGGTTATGCAGGGAATGCTACGTATTGCCTTTTCTTTCGGCATTTTTTTGTGAGCCGCGAAAGCTTGCGTTCTCATCTTCTAGGTTCTGAGAAGATAAGGGACGTGAGGGAGATTTTGAGAGGAGGGCGTGCTGCCTTCCTGCTGTGTGGGGGTGTTCTTTGGGGGGATTTCTGGATTTCTGGCGTGCTGTAGCAGTGTGAGACCGCGAGGAGACCGCATCGAGTAGTTATTCCTTTGATCTTCTGTCGTTTTCTTCATTGAGGCAAGTTCCTAAAACTCAAAATATCATTTTTGTATGTTCTAAACTACTTTCAGAGGTGTTAGATTAAAAGAAGAATATATATGGTCATGAATCTAGATTTGTTCCAAGTTCCATTATGTTTAACTAGTATACCATGCTATATGTCAACACATCCATGCAAGTCCCAAAATCGAATCGTTCTTTATATGGTTTAAATTGCTTAGGTGTTTTGGGTTAAAAAGAATTTGAAAGCATAAGAAATAAATCTTTTATGAAAATTCTGGGTTTTCCTTCTATTTACGTGTTTTGCATGATGATCAGCCGGGTTTTAAGCAAAAATGGCATTTTCTGCGCTGATTGGGTCGATGCACCCATTGCATAGGTCGATGCATCCAGTGCATAGTTCAATGCATCCAGTTCATAGGTCGATGCACCCATTGCATAGGTTGATGCATCAGCTTCCAGAGCCTGACTGGGTCGATGCATGCCCTGCATAGGTCGATGCATGCCTTTCATAGGTCGACGCATCTAGTGTTCTATCCCAGTTTTCAGCAACTCAGAAAAAGTGAAATTTGAGAGGCCAATTTAATTTATAAAAATATGAAAAATTAGAAAATGATAGAAGACCAAGTTGATAACTCACTATAAAAATTTCATGCTCACATAAAATCTGTACCGATAGTTATGAGTTGTTTTCTACACATGTGTACCTATAAATAAACTTGTTTTCTGTTATACGGGAACCTGAAACCATCGTAATGCATGTTCATGAAACCTTCAGAATTTGAGTTATTTTACTATAACTGTGGAGTGTTATAAAGTAGTTGAGTTACAGATTTTGAAAGGAATGCAGTTGATATATGGTTTTGGCATTTGTCTATATATATATATATATATATAATTGTTATATGGGCCATATGGACACTGCTGCCATAGAAGGATATGGAGCCAAACTATGGAAATGCCCCTTTGGGGAGGCTCATTCTATTCTGGCCTTGAGGGCACGAGGTGAAATCCTGGAGGTGGATAAATTCCACTGGTTAAGGTGGGAAGGACTTTCCCCGGTTCTGCGCAGTAACCACAACTCGTCTCCATTGCCTAGGTGACTAAGTATCTGACTGTTCTGACCTTCTAATGGTAGTTTGGGCACTATGTCTAGGCCATGTGTATCTAAGAATTCTATCTCTGTATCTGAAATTTGTAAGATTTCTGAATTAATGTGATTTGAAATATCTGTATCTGAAATCTGTAAAGGTATATGATTCTGAATTAATGTGATCAGAAATTTCTGTTCTGAAATCTGTTCCAACCATACACATTATGCGAAAGTTTGTTTTCGTTATTTGTATAGTTATGAAGATACCTGTTTTGCGATTACAGATTTAAGTTTTCAGCATCTTGATTCATGTTCTAAGCATTATAGTTTTTTTTAAGTTAAGTTCCCTCGTAGTAAGTTGGGCATGGGAAAAAGGGACAAATTTGAGGTTAGTGACTTTTTGGGTCTATTCGTAGACTCACACTTGTAAACATTTTCAGATGACTCCTTTGGTGAGGACGAGGCACTAGTGCATAGTGACTCCGATCGTGAAGATTTGGTGTGATTATTAGCTTTTCTTCTTTTCCTTTCCAGTTGAGGTGATTGTGTTAGCAACTTTATCGCATTGTAATAATGGTCTGTTGTAAGGAACTTACATGTTTTAACAGCTAGACTATTATGATTTTGAGAAATGGAATTAACTAATGGGCTTGAAATTTCTTCCGCTACTTATTTTTCTCTTTATTTATGTAATTCATCAACCAATTTCTGTTCTGTTGTGTTTTCCCACTGTTGCATCTCTCTTAAATCCGATGAGAGTGGGAAACTGAACCGGATTCTAAGGTGGGGTGTTACAACAGGGGTTAAAAACCTCCCCCCGGTGCATTCTCCCTCAATCTTTCACACTATTTTATCACTTCGAGATAGATGCTGCACTTCAATTTCTAATGGGTTTTTTCCCTTGTTTCATCTTTGTTTTGCAGGAGAGCATCAATAGGACGTGAGGCCCCCTTCTTCTAGCCGACTGGAAGGTGAGGAGGTCTGATTCTACAAGTTCCCCACACCCCGTTCATCAAGCGCGATCACATTGTCACGGTCACCCTTGGTCGCAGTTTTCTTCTTCTTTTCCCAAGGTACGCAGTAGGTTTTCATTAATTGTAGTATCTCTTTCCTTTTGCTAATCCTTAGGTGGCAATCAAGGTACATTCTTATTCTCCATCGCTCCTTTCCCCTTTGTTCATGCTTTCATGCATATTATTGCTTAGTTTGGGGCGGGTGGATATAAAATATCTACAACCTTAATTTTTTGGCAATCACGGTAGGACACCTAGTGTCCATCGCGTTGTTCTTGCTATCCCGCAAGTTTGGTGTGTGTGTATCCATGTTTAGGTAGTGTTTCCTCGCTTCTTTTTGCTGTTCTGCAAGTTTTTCTGCTCTGGGAGACAGTAGCGGTCTTCCCTAGACTGTTACCATCATATAGCTGCCCTCTGGGAGCCGCCACCAACAGGCATAGGTCTCTGGGGCAAGTAGCGGTCTCCCCGGGACCGCTACTTCAAAGAAACGGTCATCTGGGGACCTCCTTTTGGTTCTGGCAGACTCTACGCACAGGCTCTCAGACGCGTCTATCTTTGGCGATTTAAATCACCTCTGGGGGTCTGATCGCTTTGTTTTTGGTCCCATCTTGTAGACCTTTATATTGTCTTCATTTCCATATATTATTTGCATATATTTGGTCATGTTTTCATAATTTAATATTGCCTTAATTTTTGAGTTTTATGCATAAAGTCTGTAGGCAGACTCGAGATAGACTCACAGGTACATTTTTGACTAATGATTTAATTGGCTTCTCGAGGTCGGATTGTGTGTTTTTTTCTCCCATCTTGTTCTCCTTTGTATTGTCTTCATTTCCATATGTCATTTGCATTCATTTTGTGGTGTTTGCATATTTTAATCTTGTCTTGATTTTCAGGTTTTATGCTCGAAATCGCCCGGTAGACTCACAGGCACGCTGTTTTTTGTTGATTTAACTTACCTTCCAGGGTCTATTTGTGCCATTTTTTGGTTCTATCTTGTAGTCTTTTATATTGTCTTCGTTTCCATACATCATTTGCATCCATATTGTATTGTTTTCATAATTCAATATTGCCTTCATTTTTTAGTTTTATGCTAGAATTTTGCATGCACTCCGGTGCACATAGGATCATGTATTGCATATCATAGTCGCATTCCTACCTTGGTAGGTGATCCTCTCACCTCCATATTCCTTGCAGTCGACTAGGTGATCTTATTCGGGACCTCCGTAAGTCCCCGTGAGCCGTGGATTCTCATACAGACGCCAGGCCAGTTGTACATTTCTACCCCGTACGCTTGCATTTTGCATACGTGTGAGGGAGTTAACCTTAGTCAACCCAAAGTTTGGACCTTCCCTATAGGATCCCTATCTTGAGGGAAGTGTGCTTAATTTAAAACATTAAAAAGCCCACCAAAACTTGGGAGAATAAAAAAATATTTCCCATCATATTAACTTGCTTGACTTGGGTGAAATCCTTCACATTGTTTGTGTTGTTTGGGCTTGTCGAAGCCTATTGGTGGTATTTTGTGTTGCATCCCCCATCATCCATATAGGCTTTTATTGATAGGCCCATTTAGGTTAGCCCATTTTGTGTGTCCATTGTCCAGTTCCATTGTCCTAGTTCGGTCTTGCATTGGTCCTAGTGAGTTAGCCCTCTCCTTTCTTTAGCCCTTCGCGCCCTTACTTCCCTGGCTGCATTTTCCTTGATATTCCTGTATTAAGTCTCCATTTGCCCTCATGGAGCATTCCTGTCATCCTTTGTATCCATCTCTTTCTTCCCAATCTTATTCCTATTCCCGCGTGGAATCCTCTTCCCACGCGGGCCCATCTTCCCGTGGTCCCTCCGACCCATCTTAAGAATAGGCTAATCTTATGGCCCATTTATCATGCCTTGTTCGCCAAATGGACCCGGCCCTGGCCCAAAAACTTATTGCAAGCCATCTTAATGGGCCTTCTCCTTCTTATGCTGCTAGCCTAGTGTCTAATGGCCAAACTCATATTAATGGACCTTCTTCTTGTGGTGGGCCTTCTCCTTCCTATGCTACTGGCCTAGTTTTTAATGGCCAATTTTGTCTTAATGGGCCTCCTCCTTCTTCTCCTAATGTTGCTAGTCCAATGGGCCCATATACTCATGTCCCTTCCAAGCCTATGTACCCTTCTACTCCTGGAATGGGTCCTTCTTCTTCTCAGTCCAGATCTTCTTATCCGGCCCATTATCATAATCCCGATTTTAATTCATAACCTCTTGCTCAAGCTGGCCCACATTTATCTCGATCTCTCCCTACCCGGGAGATGATTGCTCAAGCCCAATGCCAGCTTGATGAACTCCAACGTCGAATTGATCCCAAGTCCTCCTTGAGTGTCCCCTCTGTATTTCAAGATCTTCGGCTTCCACCTCCTTCACGAATCCTTGCTTATCGTCATTATGGTGGAGTCGGTGACCCTTTTGTGCACATTAATGAGTTCATTTATGAGTCGGCCTAGTTTCGATATGACCAACGCTTGATGGCGTATCTATTTGGTTTGTCATTAGAAGGCCCGGCTCGTGATTGGTTCTTCTCATTACCACAAGATCAAGTTGTGAATTTCCAAGTTGTCCAAGACAAGTTCATTTAGCAGTATCAGGACCAGGTTGGGCCCAGGTTTTCTGTTGTGGACCTGGCCCATGAGAAGATGAAGCCCGAAGAGGAGTTCTGCACCTTTGTCGACCGCTGACGTCGCCTTGCCGCGCAAGTCCAGGGGCATATTCTGGAGGGAGAGCAAATCAAGATGCTCATTTCTAATGCCACGCCAGAGTACCGCTTCGTCTTGGCCCTAAATGATATAACCTCCTGGAAACAACTATACATCCGGGCCCGCTTCGTTCGTCAACAACTCTACAATTCCCTTGACCCTGAGTCTTCCTCACCCTCCATGAGCCAACCCTATGCTCCCGCATATCAACCCTCCGTGAGTAAGCCTGCCTCCACATATTCGCCCTCCATGGGTCAGCCTGCCGCCACATATCCCTCCATGAATCCATATGCCTCCGCATATCAGCCTCCCATGAGTCCACCACATCAACCCTCCATGAGTCAGCCTTCCGCCTCCGCGTACCCGCATGTGTCTCCACCTCCGGTCAAGGGAACATCACACCCCGAGCAAGTGGATGTCGTCTATAAACCTTCCCATCCCGCACCATATGTGCCTTCACCTATTATCTCCGCTAGTCACCATACATCCTTGCCTACGCAACCTTCATTGCCGTCTCCACAACCCTCTTCCCTACAACCTTCCCCTCGGCATCCACCTTGCCCGAAGCGGGCTCCTCATCCTCCGTTGTTGGAGTGTTATACTAACATTTTTCGGGCTTTGGTGGCCACTCATGCGTTGCAGCTCCCTTCGATTGTGCCTTGCCGACCCGCCGTCGGGAATTTGCTCCAGTTCTGTGATTTTCATCGCTGGCAGGGGCATTTGGTAGAATATTGCCTCGAGTTCCAGGAGTTTGTTTATGATCTGGAAGATAAGAAAAGGATTGATTGGCCAGCCGTTCGTAAGGTTGTTCTATATCTCCACAGTAAGCAACAGCAAGCGCCGCCCAGGCAACCGTCTCCATTACAAGACCCGGGGTACCCCCGTGATTCTTTAGTTAGTATTGCACCCGCTCCATCTTCACTCGTTCCCTCTCCATCTCCATCTCCACCTACCCCATTACCTTCACCATGTTCGCTACCTCCTATGCCATCTTCACAAACTCCGTAAACCCAAACCTTTGCTCAGGCTAGTGCCTCCACTTCTTCTACTCTCATTACCGCCACAACTTCCTCCCCTAACGTCGCCCAGCACATCGTGTCGATATGTCGATAGTGGGCGCCGCGTGTTGTGATCGGTGCGAGCGATTCAGAGGGGGGTGAATGAATCTCCCCTTTGAAATATTGTCCGAATAAAAACTTAGAACACTCAGAGATATGAAATTAGAAGTAGATTCTGTTCTACTGAAACTGAAGTACAGTGATGTGTTCAATCAAACAAGAAGCGTGCAATCAATTGGCTCTCTAGACATAGAAAGACAGATCGAGCCTAAGCATTCATCTAGAGGAAGCAAAAAAATTAGCATTCAAACCACAGCATGAAAGATTTTTAGGTGGTTCGGTCCTCCAAACCTACGTCCACCCCACACTCAAACCCGAGTGTGGATTCCGCTGATACACAGCTTAAACCGCTCGGCCTCACAGCTTGCCTACAACCGATGAGCCTTACAGCTTGCTGTCCGAGGTATCTACCTCGCCCGCTGAGCAACACAGCTTGCTGACCAGAGGAATCCTCCTCTGCACCGCTGAGCAATACACCTTAGCTCTGCTGACTAACAGCTTGAAAGAAAGTTCAAAAGAAAAACAAGAAACTGGAAATCACAGCGACAGAAAGCTATATACGATGATAGCACAAATGTGGCTCTTAGAGAGATGACTGGCCTGGATTTGATCCAAGGTCCAGTGGGACTAATCTTCAGGAAAAGCTTCTATCTTCTTCTTCTCAAGCTCTTTCTTCACTCTCTCTCTCTCGACCTCTCTCGATCTCACGAGCTCTCTTACTTTCACTTGTTCTTTTCTCTTCTGCTACTATCTCTTTCTTTTTCTCTTCTCTCTGGATCGTGCAGGCTCTCTTTTCTTCTGCTCCTCTAAAATATATCCATGATCACACTGCTCCTCTGGAAGAAGATTCTTATTTACAGAGCAGTGAACAGATAGGGCGTGTGCTCTCCACGATTCCCGCCCAAGCGCCTTGACCATGTGGCAACATTTCAGCAGGCTTCAATACACGTGTCACGATCCTGGCACTCCCCTTATCCTCGGATCACGTGCCCTCCTTAAGTTCCACGACCAACAGTCCTATTAGAACAGACGAGGATGCACTGAGTTAGTTCAAAAATTTGAACTGAGCTTATGTAGACTTGATGCACAAAATGCACTATGCATATGGGAAAGTATGTGCAACGATAATGAATGCATGGACATGTCATCCACGAGTGTATAGACTTTGAATGCATGTGATGCATTTTGCATATGGAGAAGTATGCATATCGAAAATGAATGTACAGACATGCCAGCAACGAGTGTGCAGACTCTGCGTGCAATGTACAAACAATGTGCAGACTTACTATGCCTAGAGTTTAAGCATGAATGCTTGATGTACAACCTATGTGTGTGAGTGTATGGACTTAGTGTGCGTGCGACACCAATATACAGACTTTGCATGCATGCAACGATGTATAGACTATGATATAATGATGCACAAACATATCAGCAGAGAATGTGCAGACTTTATCTTAAAAGATGCACAATTGCATATAGGGAAGTATGCACATTAAAGATGAGATGCTCATTCATGCTGTCAGCGAATGTACATACTTTGCATATAAATTGAAACAACCGAATGCACTGACTATGCTCATGAGTGTATAGACTTAGTGTGCAGACTTAGTGTATGTGTGAGACATATCAATGCATAGACCACTGGCTGAACCGACTTGGTCGAATGAGACAATTGAGGTTGTACAGACAGCCACCAAAGAATGTACAGACTTGAGTTGATGCAGTCTAGGCAAACTCTGTACAGACTTTATTCCTTGAACATGCATGAGTCCAGGCATTCACTAACTTATTACCACCATGAAACATATTTATGAAATGCACAAGCCTAGATAATTAACCCTGCACTGACTATGTATGCATAATGAACACGCATCGACTTATGCATAATGAGTACGCATCGACATTGAATTGAATCGACTGATGAATGCATCGATGCAGTGTGTGCGTATGGCAGATATTGAACCGATGTAATGTATGCAGGAGAACTAACAGTGCAGTCTATTTACCAGATCATGCATCGACTTCGAATTAAAGCAACTGATGAATGCTTCGAATTAAAGCAACTGATGAATGCACCGATGCAGGCTACACTTGTTATGCAGGAACTAGAGTTGCACCAATGCAGAGACAGGCAATGCAATGAGATGAATGTGCCCACTCTCAAATCAATCAAAACAATTCATACTCATAGTGCTTGCTGACATCAAAACAATTCATACTCATAGTGCATGCTGACATCAAAACAATAGGGGCACAATAATCTCCCCCTTTTTGATGATGGCAACACTATGAGACATACATATCCAAGCTATCTCCCCCTTTGACTTCATCAAAAAGAGAAAAAAACATGAAATATGAACAGATTGATATAACATCTCCCCCTTTGACAACATGAAGGCACATTAGAGCTATTCTCCCCCAAAATGAATATGAATGAATGACTACTCTCTCCTTAAATGCAGATGACCCAGAACTCCCCTTGAAGTGTAGGAATAAACTCTGATTATCCAATGAAGCAAACTGAAATCTGCCATCACAGAATAAAGCAGGTGGAAAGTCCACAGAATCAGAACTGGTTATAGAAACAAGATGGAAGATTCCAACAATGTGGAGAGTAGATCATCTCAGGAATCAATCAACTAATAAGAGAGGATTGTCAACTAAGTTCCTGTTGATCGAGTTGCCAGGGGTGAATCATATCATGAGGGATTTTAAGGCATGCACTACTACAATAAGTCTTAACATGAAAAGACTCTCCCATCATAGAGGGTTATGAATTGGCAACTTGACCAACCTGATTTAATTATGATGTATACCAAATTTGTCAATTAGACTCAATACTTATATCTTAATTCAAGTATTAATAAGGTGAACCAAATGATCAGATAACACTCAAGACCAATCATCTTTATCTTACACGCATGATCTCAATGACTCCTTTGAGAGTTACACAGATTAGTGTTGAGATTAAACATTTTTACAAGAGCATGAGTTGATAGAATTTGTAAGATATTTTCATTTGAAGCACATTATACTTTTCCTGAGCAATTTATGTTAATCAACACCTTTTTACGTGAGGCACAACACGTCTTAGGTGAAGTGACCCAGTTACTCAGTGTGGTAACTTTCATTGCCTCTCAACTTTGAGAGCAGAGTTAGCACTAGAAGTGTCTTTTTACATGAGGAGACACCTTGATCAGAGGCCAGACTCCCCAGTTACTCAACACAAACGTGCTATTGCTCTGTTAGACTTTTCAATAGATTTTCACCAGAGATAGCTATGGTACTTCATGACATAGAATTACTCTATTTTATTGATAGAGTATCCAGTTTCTCAGTGACCAAGTCATTGCTCTAAATTCAAATTTTCAATTTAGTCAACATTTTTCAGGTTAATGTTTAAAAACAATACACATTCTATGTGTCTCTACCAAAGTAGCCTTGATCTCATATTTTCAGAATTCAGATGAATGAGTCTAGATATTTTATGACATGGGTGATTAAAAATTATTAAACCTTATGATTCATATACTTTCAATCATTCAAATTCAAATCCGAGAATACATTAGGCTTATACCAATTTGAATCAGTGGACATTCTTAACTCTGTATGATAGAAGTTTCTTCTCAGGTTTCAGACATATAAACAAGGTACACAACTTAAATTTCTCAACTCAGTCCAATCAATGCAACTGAACAACTTATCCACACCAGATCATAGAATTCTGCTATGAAAGAATTTGAACAAATTTTCAAGGATTTCAGCAGTTGATTAGTCAAAAGAGAAGAATTCGAGTGAAATACACAGGAGCAAGAGAGGAATTCACATATTTGGACATGAAGAGTCTGGATTGAAAAGGATTAATATGTCAAAAATGCTCCTCCTGCCTGGATGCAATGGGTCATCTTATTAAATGAATTTTCTGAAAGACATCCATCTACTCCCCCTGACTGAATGCAGTGTAATCAATGAAAACCTAACACACCAAGTTCAGACATTACTACCCTCTTCCTGACATTATGATGCACCGACCTTCATGCTATTTGAACACAAGATGCACGGACTATATGCAAGACATGCAACTATCTATACTCAGTGCAATACATGCATCAATTTGAAACATCAACTATGCAAAGCATGCGTATGACACTCAATTGTGCATAACAATTGTTCAAACATCAGAGCATTCTTTATTCAGAAATCAATGACAAGCTGACACATGATAAATTTTTTAAAAAAAAAACAATCCAACTCTCAAATCAGAATGAAATCAATACACATGAATATGAAAGTGAACCGAATAGCTAGACAGGAAGGGTTCAAGAGGTGAACGACTAGTGAGACTCAAATACTCCCCCTGTCTAGATGCAATGAGTTATTCCTTTTTGGATTTTCCAATTTAGATGATATGCAATGCATCACACTATATATATGCACTACGTAATGAGACTGGTCATGATCAGCAAGAACATCATGCGAAATCAATCAATTTTTCAAAAGGTTTCAATTAAGCACAGATAGATTAATCTGATATGCAAGCATCTGAAGCAAATAATTTCTGATAACCGAATTTAGAACAGATTTTTAGAACTGACCTGAATAGTGTAATCCTGGGGGTTTCATTCTTAAGTGCCTTGGATTATTAACCCCTTTATTCATCAACTTCCAAGGCACACCTGCAAGGTAAGATCAATTTACGAATTTGGGGACCCAAAGACTCTTGGGTCTTATTAGTTGAGTGACACCTCTAGTAGGTGCACTCCAGGGTTTCCAAGTCTTCCTATCATCAAAATTCAAATCGTGGCAGTTATTCATGATATGTCTTATTCTCCCACAATAATGACAATTAATGGCAGAGTTCAAATTCCTTTTGACAGGATGAACATGAAATTTTTGTGAGTGGACATTCGTTAAGATATTTCTACCATGCAAATTGGTATTCCTTTTAACATGCCAACACTCAAAGGCTCGATGACCAACTTTACCACATTCAAAACATACAGGAGTTTTTCTATTAAAGGTAGTTTTGTTCTCAAGGATATTCTCAGGTTTTGAACTCCTTTTTCCTCCTTGGGCATGCCAGCAATGAGCTGCAACATGGCCCAGCTTCCCACACTGGAAGCAATGGATCTTCTTCTTCTTATTGAATGCATGGGGTTTTTCATGAATAATCTTAGCACTCAATTCATCTTGAACCATTATTCTACATTCATGCATATGATGACCAGATATGCCACAGTAATGACATAAGGTGATTCTTGTGTGTGCATGTGACTGGATGGGGAAATGTTTTGTACTATGCACTTGATCATGAGGTCTAACAGAGTCAGAAAAGGCCTTAACAGCAATAGTTGAGAGTTTGGTTTTCCTTTTACTTCCAGCCTTTTTCTGATTACTTTCATTCTTCAAGTTTTTATCCTCATTTTCAGTTCTCTGAACAGTGAATTGGAAAACTGATGAAGTAGAAGCTTTATCTTGTTCTGAGCTTTTAACAAAAATATTTTTCATTTGATTCCCTTCAACCTTCTTCGTAACTGGAATGTAACTCAATCCCTCTTTCTGGACATTCACATTTACTCCAAGCAATTTATTCAGATTAATCTTTCCTTTTACAAATCTTGACAAGGAGTCCTTTAGGTCTTCAATTTCAGAGTTAAGAGTCACAATGTTAGCTTCGTATTTGTTTAGCTCAGATTCACACGCAATCAGCTACTGTTGCAAAGCATCATTCAGGTTCTTTAGAGTTTCATTTTCTTGTTGAACCTTTATTTCATTGTTGTTCTCATTTTCCTTCACAACTGATTTTCCTTTTTCAAATGACAACCATCTTTCAGAGAAAATAGTATTAAGAACCATTAGCTTTTTATTTTGGTCTTTAAGATACATGTTTTCTTCAATCAGCTTATCTTGAAATTGATCATTTTCCTTCTTCTGAGCCAGCAAAAAATCATTTTCTTCTTTCAAGGAAGTGATTAAGTTTTTTTGCATATTATCATCAGAATCTAAGTCTTCGATCAATTCCTTTAAGAATGCACATTCATTGCACGAACCCTTATCTCCAGTTGAATTATTATTCGGGTTCTTATCTTCAGATTTTAACATGTCCAGCTCTCTTTTCAATTTCCTTTTCCCAGATTTAATTCTGTCATACTCGATCAACAATTGTTCATTCAACACCACCAAATCTTCAAATGAAAAGTTAACAATGTCAGAGTTTACCTGTGACGAAGTTTCTTCAATTTGAATATGATCTTCATCTAGAGCCATAAGGCATTTCACTTCGTCCCAGCTCCTGCTGGCTGCTAACATCTCGACCACTTCAGAGGCACTGCAGCATTTGACTATACCAGGAAATTTATCAGTATTTATCACCCTTTTTATTAGGTCCAGGGCCCTCTTATTCTCAGAGAATTTTAATCTGTCTGAAGTTTTCTATAAGGATTTATCCTTTGGAACTTCATAAGAACTGTGTGCAATGATTATCCACAGATCTGGATTAATCTGCATCACATATTCTCTAAATTGATTAAACCACTTGTAAAAACCCGAACCTTCAAACTTCGGAGGATCAACAGTGAATTCCATGCTCAGACAGAATAAGGATTCTAAATAGAACACAGATCAAACACAATCCAAGCGAGTGAATTACCCCTAATCGCACCGAACATAAAATGGTAAAACACCAAAATGAAATTAGCAGGATCCTCTCCTGATCGTTGGATCTGGAAAGTCAGAGACCCTCTCTGATACCAATTGTTGTGATCGGTGCGAGCGATTCAGAGGGGGGTGAATGAATCTCCCCTTTAAAATATTATCAGAATAAAAACTTAGAACACTCAGAGATATGAAATTAGAAGCATATTCAGTTCTACTGAAACTGAAGTACAGTGATGTGTTCAATCAAACAAGAAGCGTGCAATCAATTGGCTCTCTGGACATAGAAAGACAGATCGAGCCTAAGCATTCATCTAGCAGAAGCAAAACAATTAGCATTCAAACCACAGCACGAAAGATTTTTAGGTGGTTCAGTCCTCCAGACCTACGTCCACCCCACACTCAAACTCGAGTGTGGATTCCGCTGATACACAGCTTAAACCGTTGGGCCTCACAGCTTGCCTACAACCGCTGAGCCTCACAGCTTGCTGTCCGAGGTATCTACCTCGCCCGCTGAGCAACACAGTTTGCTGACCAGAGGATTCCTCCTCTGCACCGCTGAGCAATACAACTTAGCTCTGCTGACTAACAGCCTGAAAGAAAGTTCAAAAGAAAAACAAGAAACTGGAAATCACAGCGACAAGAAGCTGTATACGATGATAGCACAAATGTGGCTCTTTGAGAGCTGACTGGCCTGGATTTGATCCAAGGTCCAGTGGCACTAATCTTCAGGAAAAGCTTCTATCTTCTTCTCCTCAAGCTCTTTCTTCACTCTCTCTATCTCTCGACCTCTCTCGATCTCACGAGCTCTCTTTCTTTCACTTCTTCTTTTCTCTTCTGCTACTCTCTCTTTCTTTTTCTCTTCTCTCTGGATCGTGCAAGCTCTCTTTTCTTCTACTCCTCTAAAATATATCCATGATCACACTGCTCCTCTGGAAGAAGCTTCTTATTTATAGAGTAATGAACAGATAGGGCGTGTGCTCTCCACGATTCCCGCCCAAGCGCCTTGACCACCTGGCAGCATTTTAGTAGGCTTCAATACACGTGTCACGATCCTGGCACTCCCCTTATCCTCGGATCACGTGCCCTCCTTAAGTTCCTCGACCAACAGTCCTGTTAGAACAGACGAGGATGCACTGAGTTAGTTCAAAAATTTGAACTGAGCTTGTATAGACTTGATGCACAAAATGCAGTGTGCATATGGGAAAGTATGTGCAACGATAATGAATGCACGGACATGTCATCCACGAGTGTACAGACTTTGAATGCATGTGATGCATTTTGCATATGGAGAAGTATGCACATCGAAAATGAATGTACAGACATGCCAGCAACGAGTGTGCAGACTCTGCGTGCAATGTACAAACAATGTGCAGACTTACTATGCCTAGAGTTTAAGCATGAATGCTTGATGTACAACCTATGCGTGTGAGTGTATGGACTTAGTGTGCGTGTGACACCAATATACAGACATTGCATGCATGCGACGATGTATAGACTATGATATAATGATGCACAAACATATCAGTAGAGAATGTGCAGACTTTGTCTTAAAAGATGCACAATTGCATATAGGGAAGTATGCACATTAAAGATGAGATGCTCATTCATGTTGTCAGCGAATGTACATACTTTGCATATAAATTGAAACAACCGAATGCACTTACTATGCTCATGAATGTATAGACTTAGTGTGCAGACTTAGTGTATGTGTGAGACAAATCAATGCATAGACCACTGGCTGAACCGACTTGGTCGAATGAGACAATGGAGGTTGTACAGACAGCCACCAAAGAATGTACAGACTTGAGTTGATGCAGTCTAGGCAAACTCTGTACAGACTTTATTCCTTGAACATGCATGAGTCTAGGCATTCACTAACTTATTACCACCATGAAACATATTTATGAAATGCACAAGCCTAGAAAATTAACCCTGCACTGACTATGTATGCATAATGAATACACATCGACTTATGCATAATGAGCACGCATCGACATTGAATTGAATCGACTGATGAATGCATCGATGCAGTGTGTGCATATGGCAGATATTGAACCGATGCAATGTGTGCAGGAGAAGTAACAGTGCGGTATATTTACCAGATCATGCATCGACTTCGAATTAAAGCAACTGATGAATGCTTCGAATTAAAGCAACTGATGAATGCACCGATGCAGGCTACACTTGTTCTGCAGGAACTAGAGTTGCACCAATGCAGAGACAGGCAATGCAATGAGATGAATGTGCTGTAGCAACCCTGATAAAATATTAATAATAATAAAGATTTTAAAAATAAATCAAATAATTAGATAAATAAAATAATATAAAATAACGCCTCAGATAAAGGCGCTATTTAAATTATAAACGCCTCTAGTTAAGGTGTGACTCAAGAAGTGACGCCCTCACCACACGGCGTCAAATTCTAAACGCCAAAAATGGTAAGGCCAAGAAACGCCCCTATCTTGGGCGTGTTTTAAAACAAAGGACGCCTTCATATCAGGCGCTTCTTAAGAAACGACCTGAACCAGGTCGTCAATTCAGGAATCGACGCCCTGACCTAGGTCGTTAATTCCATTCGAGTTCCGTTCGACACGGGAGCTTATCCAGGGTAATGGATAAGTATTAGAAAGAGTTAAAAGGTGGTAAGCACTCTATCAAGGAAGTATTACTTCCACACAATCACTAACCCTAATAGGATTTCCCAAATCCTATAAAGACTCTTGACAGCCGAACCCTAAACCTATTTGACCAATCGAACTTCACAGGTACGTGAATAACATCAAGTTCTTCTATTTTTCTTCTTTCTTTCATTATGAACGTAGTATGTGAAGAACTAATGTTCTTCATCTATATCTCTTCTACAGGTTAAGGAGCCCTGTCTTCCTAGGAGAACCAGTAAGTTATTCTCCTCCTTTATCTTCTGTTAAGTTATTACGAAGCATAATACCTTCGTATTCTATCCTCTGTAGGTCGTCCATCTTCATCTAGGTTGCTGTGACTTTGTTGCTACATAAGCTTCAGAAAATTTAACAAAGCAGCGTCTTCTTCTAGTTAAAATCCCTCACGTTCATCTTCAATCGACTATCTTAAGGTAGGTTTTCTCAAGTCACTGTAGCCCAAACTAAATTGATACAGTACAATAATCATCATGCATATACATGGTTTGGTTTACTATAGTTTCTGAACGATTTTCTGTTAATTTCTTGAAAGAAACATCCTTAGCAAGGGCGTGATTATGAAATACACGCCCCAGACTAGGGTGCTATTTTACAAGTCACGACCCTGCCAAGGTCGTCAAATCTAAATTCGACGCCCTGTACACAGGCGTTAATTTCTTATAAACATTAATCACCATATTAACAACTGCTTATATATGAAATCATGATTCTAATGCATGATCAGATGTCTTCGACCCCTTTTGATTTTCTTGTCATGAGTATATATATATTCGTTCTATTGTATCCTGAATTTATTACTCCCATTGAAATTTTCTGAATAAACTTTAATTAACGACCTGGACGAGGTCGTTTTTCACATGTTAACGCCACATCACAGGGCGTGAATTGGAAAAGTAACGCCCCTTCAGAGGGCGCGTTTCTGTAAATTCCTGAAAAATGGTATTCTGTAAAAATAATAATTAAATAGTAACGCCCCTACCCAGGGCGCGTTTTCAGACAAATTATTGAAATAATGAAATTCTGCAAATAAGGAAAATAGATAAACGCCCTCCTGTTAGGCGTTATTTACTTGAGAAACGACTTAGCCTAAGTCGTTATTTTCTGTAAAAATGATTTTTATCCTGATTCTGTTAACCGATGGTTTCATATTATACATATACATATATATCGGCACTATTCTCCACTCCGTGAGTATAGTCCCACTTTTCACGTTGTTTTATCGATCACACTCAACTCTCATTGACATACAAGCTCTCCATTGGACATTCCGTTCCTTTGGACTAGCGAGTTAGTCATAGAGACCTCCGTAAGACTCCTCGTAGCCTTGGATTCCCTCAAGGCCGACTGAGCTGGTTGTACCCTAAAAACCCATTACACCATTGATGTCATGTCACTCTAAAGAAACATGGGATACCGGCCCTTATGTTATACAAAGAGTATATCATAAGAAATTCTTAATGGAATGATGATATCATGCCATATCATGTCATTCTTGTAAACCTCAATTCTATGATAAGAATGAGGGTATCTTACCTTTGATATACTGTTCATGTGGACCTAAATTCTATATATAGAATGTCCATATTGATTTGTCATGGTACCCAAGTTAAGGGAACCATATTCTACCTAGTTTTATCGATATCGTGATTATACCGTCATTAGCGCCATTCTATATCCTTGTCATATTTTTGGACTCTATTCCGTCAAAGTTGTCATACGGGTCTACAAGCTTGATGATTGAAATTCTTTATTGGCTATGTAAACAAAAGTGGATGTCAAAACACATGATAAATGCCTGCGCATATAGGGCCCGATCTGGTCCTGGGAGGAGCACCCGAAAGTACTTGTGCCCATGGGACTTAAAATGATAAGGTATCTGGCATTATACCGAGTACTTTACTTTCTAGATTGGACATTCCACATAAATCTTGTGCTTGAAATCATACTTACCTTGACATGAAATGCGTGGCCCGAAAAAGGGTAATTTACTTGCTTGATACATGATAGCCAAAGTTCTTGACATGACTTGTTAAATGTACTTGCTTGAATATCTCAAATGTCTTGTTATCTTATTCAAAGTTCATGAGTTGTCCATCTTAATTCCTTGATATTACATTTTCTCTATCTTGTCGTTTTATGCGAGCATGCATAGCTTCATTGCATTCATGAAAATGTAATTACTTAAACCCCTTGCTAGTACTTGAGATATAATTTCCTACTGAGCGTTCGCTCATTCCGTTTGTCCCTTTTTACTTTTCAGGTAAGTCCGACGACGATGGAAGTCAATCGGATGGGGAAAGTCCCGAGTGAAAGAGCTAGAGCTTGTCCAAGTGTCATCTAGTCTTTTTCCTATTTTCTTGAGTCAACTATGTACTTTTCTTTTTATTAAACAGAGTATTGGATTTGTAATAGTCTATCCATTATGAAATAAAGGATTGGGTTATCTTTACTTTTGCGCATCTTTGTCTTTGTGTCGAATACACGACCACTCTGATTGACATGATTGATATAAACTCGTCGCGCATATCCGAGTATCTTCCGCGCTCGGGGCGTGACAGTTTTTGTGGTATCAGAGCCTAAGGTATTCAATTCCTAGGAAGAACCCAAGTCCAAGGATAAGTATAAACCTTTTACCAGTGAGATTGGATAGAACCAAGGGTTAAAGTCAAAAATAGAGTACTGGTTTCTAAATGTAGTCACGTACTAATATAGTTATTGTAATTGTAGGATAATGGCTGCCGAACGTGCTCAATGGCGCAACATGCAGCGTACCCTTCAAGGAATGACTCAAGTGCTACAACAGGTAGCACAGGGTGGTGCTCCACGAGCTGGAAGCCTACACCAAGCTTTTAAGAGCATGAATCCCCCGAAGTTTATGGGATCAACCGATCCGGACGATGCCGAGCATTGGGTCCGGGAGATTGAACGTATATTTCGTGTCATGCAATGCAGGGACCAAGACAAGGTTTTATTAGCTACCTTCCAGTTGGAGAAAGATGCTAGATGTTGGTGGGAGTCTATTGAAGCAACCATCGATCCTACTCAAGTAACATGGGAAGAATTTGTGGAATACTTCAATGCTAAATATTTCTCGGACCGAGTCCAGGAGAAGAAAGCTGCTGAGTTTGCTGCATTAAAGCAACGATCCCTATCAGTAGCTGATTACGAGGCACAGTTCTCGAGATTGTCCAGATATGCCAAACACTTGATTAGCACGGAGAAAATGAAGGCTAAAAGGTTTCTTAATAGGCTCAGGCCCCAGTACATCACTCAGCTGGCGCCTATGGACATCCAAGTTTATTCTGAAATAGTACGTCGAGCTCAACTACTTGAAGATGCCACAGAACTATCTGATATGATCCGTGGGAAAGACAAGAAGGAACAAGTCACGGGTTCAGGTTCTTTCAAACCCAATTTCAAGAAGAGGCCCAATAATGGAGGTTCTTCCTCTCAAGACCATAAGTTCAAAAAGACCAAGCCTTTCTCTATCACAACTACCCCTTCTAATACAGTATGCAAGCATTGTGACAAGGCTGGTCACAAGACAGAAGAATGCCGGAGGAAATTAGGAGTTTGTCTCCGTTGTAGGAGTCGCGAACATCGGATTCCCGATTGTCCATTAATGAATGACCAAGCCGGAGACGGTAAACGCCCGGTGACAAAGAACGCTCGACTTCATGCAATAAAGGAGACCGAGCAAGAAGAAGGTGGATTGGTAGAAGGTACATTAACAGTTTGTTCCAAAAGTGCTTATGTCTTATTTGATACGGGTGCATCGCATTCCATTATTTCTAAGAAGTTTGCCGACCCGTTACCGTTAGAACCAGAATGGATAAAAATAGTTCTAACTACTCCTCTTGGAAGTGAAAATGATATTACTCATGACTACCAAAACTGTGAGGTAATGGTTCAAGGTAGGAATTTACCTATAGATCTCATATGCCTCGATCTAAAGGAGTATGATGTTATACTAGGAGCGGACTGGTTATCCAAATACCAGGTAGCGGTTGATTGCCGCAATAGCCAAATTGCTTTAAAAGATTTTCCAGAATTAGTCTTTACTCACCCCAAGAGTCGGAGCAATTCCCCTCTTATCTCGGCCCTCCGAGCTAGCAAGCTCGTCAGGAAAGGATGTACATCTTTCCTTGCCTTTGTCACAATTAAAGAAGCTAAGGAAACTAAGCTAGAAGACATACAAGTAGTGCAGGAATTCCCGGACGTGTTTCCGGAAGAGTTGCCGGGATTACCCCCTCAAAGGGATGTGGCCTTCACCATTGACTTAGTCCCTGGTGCTGGTCCAGTTTCAAAGGCACCCTATAGAATGTCCCCTGCGGAACTCAAAGAGTTGAAGGAGCAGTTGATGGAACTAATTCGAAAAGGGTTTATTAGACCAAGTACTTCCCCGTGGGGAGCACCAGTCTTATTTGTGAAGAAGAAGGACGGATCCATGAGATTATGCATCGACTATCGACAGTTGAATCATCTCACTATCAAGAACAAGTATCCACTGCCGAGAATCGATGAGTTATTTGATCAGATTTCAGGATCCAAAATTTTTTCCAAGATTGATCTCAGGTCGGGATATCATCAGTTAAGAATCAAGGATGATGACATTCATAAGACTGCATTCAGAAGCAGGTATGGCCATTACGAATTTGTTGTTATGCCTTTTGGACTAACAAATGCCCCTGCTGCCTTTATGCAGTTAATGAATAGCATATTCAGGCCTTACTTGGATCAATTCATAGTAGTCTTCATTGATGATATATTGATATATTCCAAGACTAAGGAAGAACATGAAAAGCATTTGAGGATTGCATTGCAAGTCTTGAGGACAAGTCAATTATATGCAAAACTCAGCAAGTGTGAATTCTAGCTTGAAGAAGTGGCTTTTCTAGGACATGTGATTTCAAAAGATGGATTATCAGTAGATCCGTCAAAGGTCGAAGCTGTTAGAAACTGGGGAAAACCAACCAATGCAAGCGAGATCAGAAGTTTCTTAGGTCTTGCAGGATATTATCGGCGATTCATCAAAGACTTCTTCAAGATCGCCGTGCCCCTTACAAGGTTAACTCGCAAGGAGATCCGATATGAATAGAGTGAGGAATGTGAAAGAAGTTTCCAAACTCTCAAAGATCATCTAACTACAGCTCCGGTGTTAGCTCTACCAATAGAAGGAGAGAAATTCGAGGTCTACACAGATGCTTCTAGCATTGGCCTCGGATGTGTCCTAATGCAACAAGGAAAGGTCATAGCATACTCTTCACGTCAACTGAAGAAGCATGAGGAGAATTACCCCGTCCATGACTTAGAACTGGCCGCGGTGGTATTTGCCCTAAAGATATGGAGACACTACTTATATGAGTGCAGTTTACTGTATACTCCGATCACAAAAGTCTCAAATATCTATTTTCACAAAAAGAGCTAAACATGAGACAAAGACGCTGGCTAGAATACCTCAAGGACTTCGACTTCAATATACAATATCATCCTGGAAAGGGTAATTATGTTGCTGATGCCCTTAGTCGAAAGTCGAGAGCAATGATAGCCAATTGTATGATACAAGAATGGAGATTACTTGAACAATTCTCCGAGCTCAATATAAGCTTGGACAAGGAAGCCAAATTTGTCACATTATCTCATGTAAGCATACAGTCAGATTTATTTTCTGAGATACAAGCACTTCAGGATGATGATCCTATATTAGTGGAAATCCAGGGCAGATTAGAAGGACAATCTGATTTCCAATTAGCTTCTGATGGAAGATTAATGTTTAAAGATAGAACTTGTATACCAGATTGTCCAGAATTAAAGAAGAAGATCTTAGATGAAGCTCATAGATCAAGGTACACTATTCATCCAGGATCTACCAAGATGTACCAAGATGTGAAGAGAAACTTTTAGAGGCCAAATATGAAAAGAGAAATAGCAGATTATGTATCACGCTGTCTCACATGCCAACAGGTCAAGGCAGAACACCAAAAGCCTGCTGGAAAGCTACATCCTCTAGATATTCCAAAGTGAAAGTGGGAGGATATTGGTATGGATTTCATCATGGGTTTATCTAAATCAAAAGGAGGACATGATGGAATATGGGTTATTATTGACCGCTTGACTAAATCGGCGCATTTCTTACCAATAAAAAGCCGATGGTCAATTGATGTACTAGCTGCACTATACATCAAGGAAATAGTCAGGTTACATGGAATTCCTGTCTCAATCGTGTCTGATAGAGATCCCCGTTTCACTTCTCATTTTTGGAAGGGATTACAACATTCGTTGGGAACAAGGCTCAACTTTAGTACTGCTTTTCACCCACAAACGGATGGTCAGACCGAGAGAGCTAATCAAGTTGTTGAGGATATGCTAAGAGCTTGCATCATTGACTTTGGTGGAAGCTGGCATGAACATTTGCCACTAGTGGAATTTGCATATAATAATAGCTACCAAGCTAGTATCCAAATGGCACCTTTCGAAGCTTTATATGGAAGGAGTTGCCGATCACCCTTATGCTGGAACGAAGTTGGAGAGAAACAACTATTATGTCCAGACATGGTAAGGGATACAACTGAGAAGATACAAGTAATCAGAGAAAGATTGCAAGTTGCTCAGACCAGACAAAAGGCTTATGCTGATACAAGGAGAAGAGATCTTGAATTCCAGGTTGGAGATCATGTATTTCTTAAAATATCGCCTAGACGTGGCATACGAAGATTTGGTGTTAAGGGCAATCTTACGCCAAGATTCATCGGACCATTTGAGGTACTCGAAAGAGTTGGCGAGGTTGCTTATCGCATCGCGTTGCCTCCTCAATTGTCTGAGGTACATAATGTATTTCACATATCTATGTTGAAGAAGTATGTACACGATCCCTCACATATTATTGAACATGGAGATCTGGTGATCCAGAAAGATCTCACCTATGAACAGAAGCCTATGAAGATCTTAGATTGAGAAATACGAGCTCTAAGGAATAAGGTTATTCCCATGCTCAAGGTGCAATGGAATAAGAATACTGAACACGAAGCGACATGGGAGACCGAGGAATCTATGAAGAAACGATTTCCTGAGTTGTTCTAAGAGGTATATACTCTACACTCTCCGCGTGTATACATAATATGCAATTGAATTTGGGGACCAAATTTTTTTTAAGTGGGGGAGGGTGTAGCAACCCTGATAAAATATTAATAATAATAAAGATTTTAAAAATAAATCAAATAATTAGATACATAAAATAATATAAAATAACACCTCGGATAAAGGTACTATTTAAATTATAAACGCCTCTAGTTAAGGCGTGACTCAAGAAGTGACGCCCTCACCACACGGCGTCAAATTCTAAACGCCAAAAACGGTAAGGCCAAGAAACGCCCCTATCTTGGGCGTGTTTTAAAATAAAGAACTCCTTCATATCAGGCGCTTCTTAAGAAACGACCTGAACCAGGTCGTCAATTCAGGAATCGACGCCCTAACCTAGGTCGTTAATTCCATTCGAGTTCCGTTCGACACGGGAGCTTATCCAGGGTAATGGAAAAGTATTAGAAAGAGTTAAAAGGTGGTAAGGACTCTATCAAGGAAGTATTACTTCCACACAATCACTAACCCTAATATGATTTCTCAAAATCCTATAAAGACTCTTGACAGCCGAACCCTAAACCTATTTGACCAATCGAACTTCACAGGTACGTGAATAACATCAAGTTCTTCTATTTTTCTTCTTTCTTTCATTATGAACGTAGTATGTGAAGAACTAATGTTCTTCATCTATATCTCTTCTACAGGTTAAGGAGCCCTGTCTTCCTAGGAGAACCAGTAAGTTATTCTCCTCCTTTATCTTCTGTTAAGTTATTACGAAGCATAATACCTTCGTATTCTATCCTCTGTAGGTCGTCCATCTTCGTCTAGGTTGCTGTGACTTTGTTGCTACAGAAGCTTCAGAAAATTTAACAGAGCAGCATCTTCTTCTAGTTAAAATCCATCACGTTCATCTTCAATCGACTATCTTAAGGTAGGTTTTCTCAAGTCACTGTAGCCCAAACTAAATTGATACAGTACAATAATCATCATGCATATACATGGTTTGGTTTACTATAGTTTCTGAACGACTTTCTGTTAATTTCTTGAAAGAAATGTCCTTAGCAAGGGCGTGATTATGAAATACACGCCCCAGACTAGGGCGCTATTTTACAAGTCACGACCCTGCCAAGGTCGTCAAATCTAAATTCGACGCCCTGTACACAGGCGTTAATTTCTTATAAACATTAATCACCATATTAACAACTGCTTATATATGAAATCATGATTCTAATGCATGATCAGATGTCTTCGACCCCTTTTGATTTTCTTATCATGAGTATATATATATTCGTTCTATTGTATCCTGAATTTATTACTGCCATTGAAATTTTTTGAATAAACTTTAATTAACGACCTGGACGAGGTCATTTTCCACATGTTAACGCCACATCACAGGGCGTGAATTGGAAAAGTAACGCCCCTTCAGAGGGCGCGTTTCTGTAAATTCCTGAAAAATGGTATTCTGTAAAAATAATAATTAAATAGTAACGCCCCTACCCAGGGCGCGTTTTCAGACAAATTATTGAAATAATGAAATTCTGCAAATAAGGAAAATAGATAAACGCCCTCCTGTTAGGCATTATTTACTTGAGAAACGACTTAGCCTAAGTCGTTATTTTCTGTAAAAATGATTTTTATCCTGATTCTGTTAACCGATGGTTTCATATTATACATATACATATATATCGGCACTATTCTCCACTCCGTGAGTATAGTCCCACTTTTCACGTTGTTTTATCGATCACACTCAACTCTCATTGACATACAAGCTCTCCATTGGACATTCCGTTCCTTTGGACTAGCGAGTTAGTCATAGAGACCTCCGTAAGACTCCTCGTAGCCTTGGATTCCCTCAAGGCCGACTAAGCTGGTTGTACCCTAAAAATCCATTACACCATTGATGCCATGTCACTCTAAAGAAACATGGGATACCGGCCCTTATGTTATACAAAGAGTATATCATAAGAAATTCTTAATGGAATGATGATATCATGCCATATCATGTCATTCTTATAAACCTCAATTCTATGATAAGAATGAGGGTATCTTACCTTTGATATACTGTTCATGTGGACCTAAATTCTATATATAGAATGTCCATATTGATTTGTCATGGTACCCAAGTTAAGGGAACCATATTCTACCTAGTTTTATCGATATCGTGATTATACCGTCATTAGCGCCATTCTATGTCCTTGTCATATTTTTGGACTCTATTCCGTCAAAGTTGTCATACGGGTCTACAAGCTTGATGATTGAAATTCTTTATTGGCTATGTAAACAAAAGTGGATGTCAAAACACATGATAAATGCCTGCGCATATAGGGCCCGATCTGGTCCTGGGAGGAGCACCCGAAAGTACTTGTGCCCATGGGAGTTAAAATGATAAGGTATCTGGCATTATACCGAGTACTTTACTTTCTAGATTTGACATTCCACATAAATCTTGTGCTTGAAATCATACTTACCTTGACATGAAATGCGTGGCCCGAAAAAGGGTAATTTACTTGCTTGATACATGATAGCCAAAGTTCTTGACATGACTTGTTAAATGTACTTGCTTGAATATCTCAAATGTCTTGTTATCTTATTGAAAGTTCATGATTTATCCATCTTAATTCCTTGATATTACATTTTCTCTATCTTGTCATTTTATGCGAGCATGCATAGCTTCATTGCATTCATGAAAATGTAATTACTTAAACCCCTTGCTAGTACTTGAGATATAATTTCCTACTGAGCGTTCGCTCATTCCGTTTGTCCCTTTGTACTTTTCAGGTAAGTCCGACGACGATGGAAGTCAATCGGATGGGGAAAGTCCCGAGTGAAAGAGCTAGAGCTTGTCCAAGTGTCATCTAGTCTTTTTCCTATTTTCTTGAGTCAACTATGTACTTTTCTTTTTATTAAACAGAGTATTGGATTTGTAATAGTCTATCCATAATGAAATAAAGGATTGGGTTATCTTTACTTTTGCGCATCTCTGTGTTTGTGTCGAATACACGACCACTCTGATTGACATGATTGATATAAACTCGTCGCGCATATCCGAGTATCTTCCGCGCTCGGGGCGTGACAGTTTTTGTGGTATCAGAGCCTAAGGTATTCAATTCCTAGGAAGAACCCAAGTCCAAGGATAAGTATAAACCTTTTACCAGTGAGATTGGATAGAACCAAGGGTTAAAGTCAAAAATAGAGTACTGGTTTCTAAATGTAGTCACGTACTAATATAGTTATTATAATTGTAGGATAATGGCTGCCGAACGTGCTCAATGGCGCAACATGCAGCGTACCCTTCAAGGAATGACTCAAGTGCTACAACAGGTAGCACAGGGTGGTGCTCCACGAGCTGGAAGCCAACACCAAGCTTTTAAGAGCATGAATCCCCCGAAGTTTATGGGATCAACCGATCTGGACGATGCCGAGCATTGGGTCCGAGAGATTGAACGTATATTCCGTGTCATGCAATGCAGGGACCAAGACAAGGTTTTATTAGCTACCTTCCAGTTGGAGAAAGATGCTAGATGTTGGTGGGAGTCTATTGAAGCAACCATCGATCCTACTCAAGTAACATGGGAAGAATTTGTGGAATACTTCAATGCTAAATATTTCTCGGACCGAGTCCAGGAGAAGAAAGCTGCTGAGTTTGCTACATTAAAGCAACGATCCCTATCAGTAGCTGATTACGAGGCACAGTTCTCGAGATTGTCCAAATATGCCAAACACTTGATTAGCACGGAGAAAATGAAGGCTAAAAGGTTTCTTAATAGGCTCAGGCCCCAGTACATCACTCAGCTGGCGCCTATGGACATCCAAGTTTATTCTGAAATAGTACGTCGAGCTCAACTACATGAAGATGCCACGGAACTATCTGATAGGATCCGTGGGAAAGACAAGAAGGAACAAGTCACGGGTTCAGGTTCTTTCAAACCCAATTTCAAGAAGAGGCCCAATAATGGAGGTTCTTCCTCTCAAGACCATAAGTTCAAAAAGACCAAGCCTTTATCTATCACAACTACCCCTTCTAATACAGTATGCAAGCATTGTGACAAGGCTGGTCACAAGACAGAAGAATGCTGGAGGAAATTAGGAGCTTGTCTCCGTTGTGGGAGTCGCGAACATCGGATTCCCGATTGTCCATTAATGAATGACCAAGCCGGAGACGGTAAACGCCCGGTGACAAAGAACGCTCGACTTCATGCAATAAAGGAGACCGAGCAAGAAGAAGGTGGATTGGTAGAAGGTACATTAACAGTTTGTTCCAAAAGTGCTTATGTCTTATTTGATACGGGTGCATCACATTCCATTATTTCTAAGAAGTTTGCCGACCCGTTACCGTTAGAACCAGAATGGATAAAAATAGTTCTAACTACTCCTCTTGGAAGTGAAAATGATATTACTCATCACTACCAAAACTGTGAGGTAATGGTTCAAGGTAGGAATTTACCTATAGATCTCATATGCCTCGATCTAAAGGAGTATGATGTTATACTAGGAGCGGACTGGTTATCCAAATACCAGGCAACGGTTGATTGCCGCAATAGCCAAATTGCTTTAAAAGATTTTCCAGAATTAGTCTTTACTCGCCCCAAGAGTCGGAGCAATTCCCCTCTTATCTCGGCTCTCCGAGCTAGCAAGCTCGTCAGGAAAGGATGTACATCTTTCCTTGCCTTTGTCACAATTAAAGAAGCTAAGGAAACTAAGCTAGAAGACATACAAGTAGTGCAGGAATTCCCGGACGTGTTTCCGGAAGAGTTGCCGGGATTACCCCCTCAAAGGGATGTGGCCTTCACCATTGACTTAGTCCCTGGTGCTGGTCTTGTTTCAAAGGCACCCTATAGAATGTCCCCTGCGGAACTCAAAGAGTTGAAGGAGCAGTTGATGGAACTAATTCGAAAAGGGTTTATTAGACCAAGTACTTCCCCGTGGGGAGCACCAGTCTTATTTGTGAAGAAGAAGGACGGATCCATGAGATTATGCATCGACTATCGACAGTTGAATCATCTCACTATCAAGAACAAGTATCCACTGCCGAGAATCGATGAGTTATTTGATCAGATTTCAGGATCCAAAAATTTTTCCAAGATTGATCTCAGGTCGGGATATCATCAGTTAAGAATCAAGGATGATGACATTCATAAGACTGCATTCAGAAGCAGGTATGGCCATTACGAATTTGTTGTTATGCCTTTTGGACTAACAAATGCCCCTGTTGCCTTTATGCAGTTAATGAATAGCATATTCAGGCCTTACTTGGATCAATTCATAGTAGTCTTCATTGATGATATATTGATATATTCCAAGACTAAGGAAGAACATGAAAAGCATTTGAGGATTGCATTGCAAGTCTTGAGGACAAGTCAATTATATGCAAAACTCAGCAAGTGTGAATTCTGGCTTGAAGAAGTGGCTTTTCTAGGACATGTGATTTCAAAAGATGGATTATCAGTAGATCCGTCAAAGGTTGAAGCTGTTAGAAACTGGGGAAAACCAACCAATGCAAGCGAGATCAGAAGTTTCTTAGGTCTTGCAGGATATTATCGGCAATTCATCAAAGACTTCTCCAAGATCGCCGTGCCCCTTACAAGGTTAACTCGCAAGGAGATCCGATATGAATAGAGTGAGGAATGTGAAAGAAGTTTCCAAACTCTCAAAGATCATCTCACTACAGCTCCGGTGTTAGCTCTACCAATAGAAGGAGAGAAATTCGAGGTCTACACAGATGCTTCTGGCATTGGCCTCGGATGTGTCCTAATGCAACAAGGAAAGGTCATAGCATACTCTTCACGTCAACTGAAGAAGCATGAGGAGAATTACCCCGTCCATGACTTAGAACTGGCCGCGGTGGTATTTGCCCTAACGATATGGAGACACTACTTATATAGAGTGCAGTTTACTGTATACTCCGATCACAAAAGTCTCAAATATCTATTTTCACAAAAAGAGCTAAACATGAGATAAAGACGCTGGCTAGAATACCTCAAGGACTTCGACTTCAATATACAATATCATCCTGGAAAGGGTAATTATGTTGCTGATGCCCTTAGTCGAAAGTCGAGAGCAATGATAGCCAATTGTATGATACAAGAATGGAGATTACTTGAACAATTCTCCGAGCTCAATATAAGCTTGGACAAGGAAGCCAAATTTGTCACATTATCTCATGTAAGCATACAGTCAGATTTATTTTCTGAGATACAAGCACTTCAGGATGATGATCCTATATTAGTGGAAATCCAGGGCAGATTAGAAGGACAATCTGATTTCCAATTAGCTTCTGATGGAAGATTAATGTTTAAAGATAGAACTTGTATACCAGATTGCCCAGAATTAAAGAAGAAGATCTTAGATGAAGCTCATAGATCAAGATACACTATTCATCTAGGATCTACCAAGATGTACCAAGATGTGAAGAGAAACTTTTGGTGGCCAAATATGAAAAGAGAACTAGCATATTATGTATCACGCTGTCTCGCATGCCAACAGGTCAAGGCAGAACACCAAAAGCCTGCTGGAAAGCTACATCCTCTAGATATTCCAAAGTGAAAGTGGGAGGATATTGGTATGGATTTCATCATGGGTTTATCTAAATCAAAAGGAGGACATGATGGAATATGGGTTATTATTGATCGCTTGACTAAATCGGCGCATTTCTTACCAATAAAAAGCCGATGGTCAATTGATGTACTAGCTGCACTATACATCAAGGAAATAGTCAGGTTACATGGAATTCCTGTCTCAATCGTGTCTGATAGAGATCCTCGTTTCACTTCTCATTTTTGGAAGGGATTACAACATTCGTTGGGAACAAGGCTCAACTTTAGTACTGCTTTTCGCCCACAAATGGATGGTCAGACCGAGAGAGCTAATCAAGTTGTTGAGGATATGCTAAGAGCTTGCATCATTGACTTTGGTGGAAGCTGGCATGAACATTTGCCACTAGTGGAATTTGCATATAATAATAGCTACCAAGCTAGTATCCAAATGGCACCTTTCGAAGCTTTATATGGAAGGAGTTGCCGATCACCCTTATGCTGGAACGAAGTTGGAGAGAAACAACTATTATGTCCAGACATGGTAAGGGATACAACTGAGAAGATACAAGTAATCAGAGAAAGATTGCAAGTTGCTCAGACCAGACAAAAGGCTTATGCTGATACAAGGAGAAGAGATCTTGAATTCCAGGTTGGAGATCATGTATTTCTTAAAATATCGCCTAGACGTGGCATACGAAGATTTGGTGTTAAGGGCAACCTTACGCCAAGATTCATCGGACCATTTGAGGTACTCGAAAGAGTTGGCGAGGTTGCTTATCGCATCGCGTTGCCTCCTCAATTGTCCGAGGTACATAATGTATTTCACATATCTATGTTGAAGAAGTATGTACACGATCCCTCGCATATTATTGAACATGGAGATCTGGTGATCCAGAAAGATCTCACCTATGAACAGAAGCCTATGAAGATCTTAGATTGAGAAATACGAGCTCTAAGGAATAAGGTTATTCCCATGCTCAAGGTGCAATAGAATAAGAATACTGAACACGAAACGACATGGGAGACCGAGGAATCTATGAAGAAACGATTTCCTGAGTTGTTCTAAGAGGTATATACTCTACACTCTCCGCGTGTATACATAATATGCAATTGAATTTGGGGACCAAATTTTTTTTAAGTGGGGGAGGGTGTAGCAACCCTGATAAAATATTAATAATAATAAAGATTTTAAAAATAAATCAAATAATTAGATACATAAAATAATATAAAATAACACCTCGGATAAAGGTACTATTTAAATTATAAACGCCTCTAGTTAAGGCGTGACTCAAGAAGTGACGCCCTCACCACACGTCGTCAAATTCTAAACGCCAAAAATGGTAAGGCCAAGAAACGCCCCTATCTTGGGCGTGTTTTAAAATAAAGAACTCCTTCATATCAGGCGCTTCTTAAGAAACGACCTGAACCAGGTCGTCAATTCAGGAATCGACGCCCTGACCTAGGTCGTTAATTCCATTCGAGTTCCGTTCGACACGGGAGCTTATCCAGGGTAATGGATAAGTATTAGAAAGAGTTAAAAGGTGGTAAGGACTCTATCAAGGAAGTATTACTTCCACACAATCACTAACCCTAATAGGATTTCCCAAAATCCTATAAAGACTCTTGATAGCCGAACCCTAAACCTATTTGACCAATCAAACTTCACAGGTACGTGAATAACATCAAGTTCTTCTATTTTTCTTCTTTCTTTCATTATGAACGTAGTATGTGAAGAACTAATGTTCTTCATCTATATCTCTTCTACAGGTTAAGGAGCCCTGTCTTCCTAGGAGAACCAGTAAGTTATTCTCCTCCTTTATCTTCTGTTAAGTTATTACGAAGCATAATACCTTCGTATTCTATCCTCTGTAGGTCGTCCATCTTCGTCTAGGTTGCTGTGACTTTGTTGCTACAGAAGCTTCAGAAAATTTAACAGAGCAGCATCTTCTTCTAGTTAAAATCCATCACGTTCATCTTCAATCGACTATCTTAAGGTAGGTTTTCTCAAGTCACTATAGCCCAAACTAAATTGATACAGTACAATAATCATCATGCATATACATGGTTTGGTTTACTATAGTTTCTGAACGACTTTCTGTTAATTTCTTGAAAGAAACGTCCTTAGCAAGGGCGTGATTATGAAATACACGCCCCAGACTAGGGCGCTATTTTACAAGTCACGACCCTGCCAAGGTCGTCAAATCTAAATTCGACGCCCTGTACACAGGCGTTAATTTCTTATAAACATTAATCACCATATTAACAACTGCTTATATATGAAATCATGATTCTAATGCATGATCAGATGTCTTCGACCCCTTTTGATTTTCTTGTCATGAGTATATATATATTCGTTCTATTGTATCCTGAATTTATTACTGCCATTGAAATTTTCTGAATAAACTTTAATTAACGACCTGGACGAGGTCATTTTCCACATGTTAACGCCACATCACAGGGCGTGAATTGGAAAAGTAACGCCCCTTCAGAGGGCGCGTTTCTGTAAATTCCTGAAAAATGGTATTCTGTAAAAATAATAATTAAATAGTAACGCCCCTACCCAGGGCGCGTTTTCAGACAAATTATTGAAATAATGAAATTCTGCAAATAAGGAAAATAGATAAACGCCCTCCTGTTAGGCGTTATTTACTTAAGAAACGACTTAGCCTAAGTCGTTATTTTCTATAAAAATGATTTTTATCCCGATTCTGTTAACCGATGGTTTCATATTATACATATACATATATATCGGCACTATTCTCCACTCCGTGAGTATAGTCCCACTTTTCACGTTGTTTTATCGATCACACTCAACTCTCATTGACATACAAGCTCTCCATTGGACATTCCGTTCCTTTGGACTAGCGAGTTAGTCATAGAGACCTCCGTAAGACTCCTCGTAGGCTTGGATTCCCTCAAGGCCGACTAAGCTGGTTGTACCCTAAAAACCCATTACACCATTGATGCCATGTCACTCTAAAGAAACATGGGATACCGGCCCTTATATTATACAAAGAGTATATCATAAGAAATTCTTAATGGAATGATGATATCATGTCATATCATGTCATTCTTGTAAACCTCAATTCTATGATAAGAATGAGGGTATCTTACCTTTGATATACTGTTCATGTGGACCTAAATTCTATATATAGAATGTCCATATTGATTTGTCATGGTACCCAAGTTAAGGGAACCATATTCTACCTAGTTTTATCGATATCGTGATTATACCGTCATTAGCGCCATTCTATGTCCTTGTCATATTTTTGGACTCTATTCCGTCAAAGTTGTCATACGGGTCTACAAGCTTGATGATTGAAATTCTTTATTGGCTATGTAAACAAAAGTGGATGTCAAAACACATGATAAATGCCTGCGCATATAGGGCCCGATCTGGTCCTGGGAGGAGCACCCGAAAGTACTTGTGCCCATGGGAGTTAAAATGATAAGGTATCTGGCATTATACCGAGTACTTTACTTTCTAGATTGGACATTCCACATAAATCTTGTGCTTGAAATCATACTTACCTTGACATGAAATGCGTGGCCCGAAAAAGGGTAATTTACTTGCTTGATACATGATAGCCAAAGTTCTTGACATGACTTGTTAAATGTACTTGCTTGAATATCTCAAATGTCTTGTTATCTTATTAAAAGTTCATGATTTGTCAATCTTAATTCCTTGATATTACATTTTCTCTATCTTGTCGTTTTATGCGAGCATGCATAGCTTCATTGCATTCATGAAAATGTAATTACTTAAACCCCTTGCTAGTACTTGAGATATAATTTCCTACTGAGCGTTCGCTCATTCCGTTTGTCCCTTTTTACTTTTCAGGTAAGTCCGACGACGATGGAAGTCAATCGGATGGGGAAAGTCCCGAGTGAAAGAGCTAGAGCTTGTCCAAGTGTCATCTAGTCTTTTTCCTATTTTCTTGAGTCAACTATGTACTTTTCTTTTTATTAAACAGAGTATTGGATTTGTAATAGTCTATCCATTATGAAATAAAGGATTGGGTTATCTTTACTTTTGCGCATCTCTGTCTTTGTGTCGAATACACGATCACTCTGATTGACATGATTGATATAAACTCGTCGCGCATATCCGAGTATCTTCCGCGCTCGGGGCGTGACATGTGCCCACTCTCAAATCAATCAAAACAATTCATACTCATAGTGCTTGCTGACATCAAAACAATTCATACTCATAGTGATTGCTGACATCAAAACCATAGGGGCACAACACCGCGGCCTTCCCCATTGCCCTCTTCACCACCTTCAACATCTCCACCATATTCCTCACCCTTACCTAACCCTCCATCGCTTTTGCCACCTCCTCTCCCCAAATGGCCTAATCCACTACCTCCGCCTCCTTCATCATTTCCGCCACCTTCATCTACCCCGTCTTCCCCATCTCTGTCGATCCTCTCCTCGCCCGAGCCTATCATTGCCATTTTGCCTTTGCCGCCATTGCCAGAACCTTCAAGCCCTTCATCCTCGCCTTTACCTTTACCCTTACCCACACCTGAGCCTGTCGTGCCGATACGCATCCTGGTCCCTAGCTGTTTTGGGGCTAATGAGCCTATGTTTCCAAGGACGATTGCCAAAAAGAGCTCTTTTACGCTAGTGCCAGTTTCTTCTCGAGCGAGGCCGGTGGCAATCTCTTTGCTCACCGGAGGTCTAACCATTGATGCTGTTATTACTTCTCGCTTTATTGTTGTTCAGATGACTGGTTAAGAAGGGTTCTGCACCTGGATCATGCTAACTCGTACGGCTGTCAAAAGTTTGATGCATTCTATGTTCAAGGGGTAATTGGCCGTATCTTCTACATTTTAGAAGGACAGTCTGCACATTCTATGCAATCTCCCTTGGTTTATCAGCAAGCTGGCCACGTCAACGCCGCGTATTACTCTCCCTCAGTTTCGTCCTTCCCTTTTATCAAGGGAGTTGCACTTCAACCCTTATTGCCGAGTGGAGTTGCCAAATCTCAAGGTTCTTGTGCCTAGGGATAAAACTCCATGGTTCCATGATCTTCAGCATCCCAAGGAGTTACTTGTTCAAAAATGTCCGCCTGTTGTTAGCATAGGGTGTCTAAGGGCAACCGCCCCGGTGAAGCTGCACCTTCATAATCGGGCTAGGCCGTCCGCTAGATGGGCCCGCTATTTGAGAAGATATTACAAATTAAGAAGCCCGAAGGTCTGAGCCCGCGCTAGGCGGGTCTGTTACAAGGAAGTTTCGGGCAAGAAAAGACGGCGGTGCAAGTTCAAAGGTCGGTTATTGTGCACTCAGGGGGTCACTTCTCATTCTCCTTCCTTTCATTCATCGTTTCTTCTGCTCAGCTCCCACCCTTGGGTGGTGTACCTTCCTTCTTCCAATCCTATTTCTATGATTTTCTCTCCTCTTTCTAGGTCCATGAACCCCTAGTCCTCTCTTTTTCATTCAGACCCTCTGGATTTTCATTATTTTCATAATTCTAGGCCTCGGCATATGTCCTCCTTCCATCCTGATTTTGGGACGTCTTCTGATTCTTCTCTTCCAGAATTTTCAGATCCTACTCCTGATCCTTTTCTGACCCTGTCGGATGGCTACAATTCTCCTTCTCCGACCCTGTCGGATGGCTACAATTCTCCTTCTCTGACCCTGTCGGATGATTACCATTCTCTTTCTCTGACCCTGTCGGATGATCACCATTTTCCTTCTCCGACCACATCGGATGATGATTCTTTTTCTTTATCTTTGCAGCAATCTCATCGTTGTTTTTTCAGTCTTTCTGTCTCACCCTTTCATGGTTCTTGCCCTTTTTCATGTTGTTTTTGAGGCTTTAGTCCGCCTTGATCTCAGTTAATCCCAGTTTATTCTGTATCTGGTTCCTTGTTATCAGGGTCTCTGTGCCTTAACGAGAGAGTTCTAGCCCTCATCTCTTTTCCTTTTGTCCCTCTTCGTCCAGTATGATGTCTGTCACTCCTCCATGTCGAGGAACTTTGAATCCTTGCTATCCTCTCCATTTTATCCTATCAAGCACGGAATACAAAGCTCACGCTACGCAAAGCTCGATGATCAAGACCGCTTCAGGACGCTGGTTTCGACGCCATCGATTTACAAAGGTATCTTTATTTTTGTGCAAGAATATGCTATTATTTATATCACTATTATTGTTGTGCATGGTTATAATGCTTATTTCCCCAACACGGTTGAGTGGCTTTAGGAATGTTTCTTAGCTTAGTCAAAATGAGTTCGCTTCTGTAGCATTCTTAGGCTGGTGATAGCTCCGTGCTGGGAGTCCAGTTTCTTTCCCCGATTATCGAGGGTGTCTCCTTTAGCATGGGTTTTCACACACTTCCCGACGAGCTATAGCCTATTCCTTTGGTCAACACAGTTGCTGCTTTGGCCATTCCATGGGTATGCACAAAGATCTTTTCTTTTCTCTACTCGGTCGAGTGCATGGGCAAAAGATTGATGGATGAGATGACCAACCTAGGAACTCCCTAATACGAGAGAGGTCTCAAATAGGGACAGTCTTGACCCTCAAATGAGCTTTCAAGCTAAATCTTGCCAATAAGGGCTATCAAACATAAATCAAATGAGAATTAATGTGGAAAATTATGAAATTAAGGGTATGGCAAGAGTGGCAGTACAGTTCCCCGCGGGACGTCATAAGCCCGGCCGCATGCGTGCCTGATAAGAATGGTCTCAAAATCAAAGACACAAAGCCTCGGCGTAACAGACTGTAGCTTTGAGGGGTAGTGCCCTGGTAGGAATTCAAATCTTGATATTTCCCATCCTGTATAAAGCTTACCTCCAATCTTCTTTTATTTTTCCCTCATAGGCTGGGTTAAATCCCGGGTATGGCCTTAGTAGGGGCATCGCTCTTTAGAGGCGGTTGGTTGTGACAAGCCACCCTCATATGCACGCCCTGCTCAAGGAAAGTCTTTAATGAGAGGGGAGGAATGACGACCCCTGGCCAGTAGGTTGAGCCCGTCTTCGGGTGCTACAAGTTGCTATGTCAAAAAATTAATCCAAAAAAATCAAATATTGTCAAAATCCAAAAAAATTCAGATATTATCAAAATCTAAAAAAAATTCAAATATTGTCAAAATCTAAAAAATCAAATATGTCAAAAATTCAAAAAAGCATATATTGTAAAAAAAATCAAAAAATTGTTGAAAAGAAAAAATCCAAGAATATTTGTCTTATGTTCCCTTTTTAAGGTGTTTTCTGTCTGTTTGTTTTGAGAATGGTTATAATCTGTTTGTTAAGTGTGCAGCTCGCAGGTTTCGTAGCTTCCCTACTCTCTATCTTTCGCTCTGTCTCTTGTTTACTTCTTTCAGATCTGTTCTCCTCTCTTTAATCTACTCTCTTGATCTGTTCTGAAGCCCATGACCTTTTTAGCTATTACCTCGCTTCATCATGTCTCCATGAGAGGGCTTTGCCTCACGATTATGAACCTGGCGATTTTACTTCATCTGATCTTGGGCTTTGATTGAAGAGCGTATTTGTCATATCTTTTGTCCCACCGTGTCCTTGTCACATGTGTCTATGTCCCTCCGTATAGTCCCACACGTGTTGTTTTGTCCCTCCATGTCTATCATGTTTTCGTCCCACTGTGTCGCCATGTCACGTGTTGTGTTGTCATCCCACACATGTGTTGTCCGTATCTTTTTTCCCCCGTGGTTTGTTGTCCCCCGTGTCTATGTCCCACCATGATCTTGTCCCACCGCGCATGCTGTCCCACCATGTTATGGTGTTGTCTTGTCCCACCTTGTTCTTTAGCCCCACGCTTATTATTTGTTCATGTGACATCTTGCATATGTTGTTCATGTCATGTTATGTTATCTTTCATTCATCTTTGTGATGTTTTGTTATGTTAATGCTTGTTCTTTTGTTGGTTGTGTCTTATGAAAATCTCATAAAAATCTAAATATTCAAAAATTCAAAAAATGCTGTTTTGCTTGGCAGGTAAGACAGGTATAGCTCTCTATCCCTGCTCATTGTTGCATTACTATATGGTATCTCTATTATTATAGCCTCTCAAGGACCGGCTAGTTGTCCGTGCGTTTTGGGATCTGATCTTCTCCTTTAACAAAAATGATCATGATCTAGGAGCATATGGTTAATTATTGGATAAGCCGTTAGTTTGAGTCGGGTGAGGGACGATGGACTCTGTCTCGCATGCCGTGGTTGCAAGAAGACTCTTGACCCCGTCTTGACTCGGTCTAGCAATAGTATCCTTGAGTACTTTCTATTTTATTCTTTCCTTGCATTCGTTTTGATGATTTCTTTATTTTAGCCCAACATGCATCATGTCATTTTTTAGCACTCACGCCTTGTGATCTTTCAAGATTTCTCCTTAGCAATGGCTAATTGCACTTCAGTTCTCTTGGATAAGAGATCCCCATTTCACTCCGAATTTGATCATTTTCTTTGATTTACCCACTCAATTTGGCTGGCGAGCGTGATTCTTGTGTGGATTTTATCTCAGTTTTACTTTCTCCTTTTCTAGCTTTTCAACTGTGTTCTTTTCGATTCCCTCATTATCCGTGGGTTGTGTCCCCGATGAGGTTGGTCATGTTTCTTTTTTCCTTTCTTAATTCTCCAGACATGTTTCATCCGCGTCATCCAATCCGGGTGGTTAGTTCGGCATTTTCTAAAGAATTCCAGTCACTTATTGGTTGTGACGGGTGTCTTTTGCCTTGATGCCCACTTTTCAATTCTCTCCGCTTCATCTCTGCTTCATCTCCATTTCTCGTCGCTGTGGCTTTCACACCATCTCCTTTCCATTTTGCCTTCGCGCCACTTACGTTCGTTCCCTTGCAAAGTAGACATCAAGGAGGGGCATCTATTGACACCCGCTGTCAACCTGCAAGTTGAGTTATTTCTCTTATTCTCCTTTATAATGCTCCAAATTATCCATTGTTTCAGAGTCTCCTTTGACCGTATTTAAAGCCCATTTCTTGACCATTTTTTGAGCCCATTGAACAATGGAGGCCTTTAGCTTTGATTCCCAAACTTCGGGATCGATTCGGGTAGTTTGGACGGTCGAACGGGCGCCGGGAACTTTCTCGCGCAGGCTCATGAATGCGGTCACCTAGGTGACCGCATTCATGACAACGCGGTCACCTAGGAGACCACCTTCTCAATGAATAGTGAATTTTTTTTATTTTTATTTTAACAAATGACGATCTTCTGGAGACCGCCACTTTCAAGTAGCAGTCTCATGAAGACCGTTTTCTCAGTTTTTCGCTCGGAAGCCTCCCGGATGTGCTCCCATCGAATGGCGGTCATCCCATGACCATTTCTTCAAATGGCTGTCCCAGCATGACCATTTCTTCAAGTTGCGGCCTTGCGATGGACCATTTTCTCAGAACAGATTCCGGATGATTCCGAACTCCGATTTCTTCGCCGCAGGGCTCTTTGGACTGCTTGTTGACACCATTTTCAAGAAAGATTAGCCTCCACCTCGATTTCCAGTGATCCAGGACTCTCATCCTCACTATTATCTCGAGGTTTATGCATCTAAATCCCTAGAATTTGGTGTTTATCTCAGATTTCAACCCTAGGGTTTTCTGCACTTCTATATAAACTGCCCAATTCACAATATACGAAGGGGGGCTCTTCTTCGGTTCAGGGCGAAGCCATACCGCATTGCCATCTCGTTTCTTCAATCCCAACCTGGATAGGGAAGTATTGGCTTTAATTTCATCGCTCAGGGCTTTCTTTCATCGTCTATTCTCTTAGTTATTCATCATCCCTTTTCACAAATCATCACAATCTGCAGTTTCTACACAATCTACATACACTTTTTCCCATTTTACGTCGCTTCTCTCCGCAGCTGTACAGCGTGTTAATTCATGGTCTTCATATACATGCATTCATAATACACACACCTATCTTTTCCACCCTTCCACGGGGGTTAAAAACCTCACCTCGGTGCGTTCTCCCTCAATCTTTCACACTGTTTTATTACTTCGGGATAGATGCTACACTTCGGTTTCTAATGGGTTTTTCCCCTTTTTTCATATTTCTTTTGTAGGAGAGCATGAATAGGACGTGAGGCCCCCTTCTTCTAGCCGACTGGAAGGTGAGGAGGTCTGATTCCACAAGTTCCCCGTACCCCGTTCATCAAGCGCGATCACGTTGTAGCTGTCACCCATGGCCGCAATTTTCTTCTTCTTTTCCCAAGGTACGTAGTAGGTTTTCATTCATTGTAGTATCTCTTTCCTATTGCTAATCTTTGGGTGGCAATCATGGTACATTCTTATTCTCCATCGCCCCTTTCCCCTTTGCTCATACTTTCATGCATATTATTGCTTAGTTTGGGGCGGGTGGATAGAAAATATCTATAGGGAGGAGCACCTGAACATACTTGTGCCCATGGGAGCAATATTGATCACGGTGTGGCATTGCACCGAAGTGCATGACTTGCTTGATTTTGGCATTCCACAAATCTCGTGCTTGACTTGACTTGACATGACATGCGTGGCCCGGAATGGGTATTTACTTGCTTGAAATTATAAATAGCCAATTCACATGACATGACTTGATGTTTACATGCTTGACAATCTTGATATACTTCACATGATTATCTTGAAATCTTGCTAGTTCATCTATATTATTTATTGATACTCTACTCTCGTCATTATCTTGCATACATGCATCACTATACTTGCATAGTTCATGTAACATGTAATTTACTTAAAGCAAGCTTGATCTTGAGATATAATTCCTACAGAGCGTTCGCTCACCTAGTATTGTTTCCCAATTTTTCAGGTAACTTCGATGATGAAGATCATTCGGATGGGAATGGACATGAGTGAAGAGCGTAGAGCTGTCCGCTTGTCAAAGACGTTATCTAGTCGAGTCTTTTCATCTTTCTTGAGTCATTATTGTATTTTCATTTTATTTGAATCTAGTACCTTTATTTGGTAACGAAGGGTATGTAATTGGATTATCTTGAAGTTATTAATGAAATAAAAGATTTGGTTTATTATCTCTCCTTTTATGCACTCTGTCTATATGTCAAATTCTTTATGCTCTGATTGACATGATCGATATAAACTCGTCACGTATATCAAGTTCTTTCCGCGCTCGGGACGTGACACCGTCTCTCTCCTCCCGCCAACTCACTCTCTCTTCCCGTCCCTCTCCTCCCGCCGACTCGCTCTCTTCCCGTCTCTCTCCTCCCACCAACTCACACTCTCATCTCCCTCTCTCCTCCCGCCGATTCGTCCTCTTATATATATATATATATATATATATATATATATATATATATATATATATATATATGTGTGTGGAGTGATCCGGCGGCAGTCACCCTGTCGGATCACCACCCTCCCCCTCCCTTTGTTTCAAGACAAAAAAGAGGAAAACAAAACAAAGAAGAGAGAAGATATAAAACAAGAGAAAATAAACAAAAAAAGCTTAACAATAACAAAATAAAACAAAACAACATCTAAAGTGATAAATAATCAAACAAAAGAAATATCAAACAAAAAAACAATAATAAAAGGACAAAAATGCACCCATGCATTTAAATAAAAGTGAAATAACAAAATAACAAAAAATGTAATAATGTACGCTCCCGAGACCCACTTCCGCAGACCCGGTGTGAAGGGAATATGAATGACGCACCGAAAAATCAGGTTTGGATCTCGGGGACCACCCCGATATGGCCATGACCCGATATTGCCTCGGGCCAATAGTTCACTTAAACTGACTCGTTTCCACTGGGATATAATCCTACTCTCTTATCAAACTTCCCGTACATTCGACAAATATTTGCGCGGGTTTTATTTCCGTCTTCGTCACGCTTTCAATACGGATTCCCGTCCGAACATGAAATGGTCAATAAGTGACCAACATGATTCAAATGCTTACACCCTAATGCGGGGCATTCTAACGGGGTTTGAGATTTTTATTATCTCATTTCATCAATGTTAATTTCAGGCCATAGGGCCCCTTTGCCTGGCGATCAATCAAGGGTTTTCTCCCTTCCGGGGAGGTGTAATTAACGCCGTGACCTTTATAGCACTGCGGGTTTTCGTCTCGACACGATAGCCACTATCATCTGATTGGTCAGACGGCGCACACAAGTGGCTTCTTCGGAGCACGAATAAATTGTCACTTTATGACTAGCATGCCCACGCACTAATTAAACGAATAAATAAACAAACCAACGAATAGATAAAAGAAATCCCAAAAGTGCGTCCACAACTACCCACACCGGCTCTAGGGAGGAGCAGAGGAGACACACACACACACACACACACACACACACACACACACACACACACACACACACACACACACACACACACACACACACACACACACACACACACACACACACACACACAAACACACTGTAGCACCCGTGTACAAAAATAAAATAAATAAATAAATAAATAAAAACATTAAATAAATAATATTTTCAAATACTAATAATAACAATAATGTTTATGAAAAAAAATAACAATTATGATTAAGTTTATGATATATTAAACTTATGAAAGAAATAGGAACTCATGGTTATCAAATGTAAAGGGAATCCACTTAACAAAATGACCTCCTAGTGTAGTGGTTAAGTGTCTTGCCTTCAACCGAAAGACTAGGGTTCTACACACCCCATCAACATTCTTTTGCCAAGTCTCAATTTAACCCAATTTAAGGGGGCGACGTGGCCATCTTAGACACCAAGAAAAAGGGGGAAAATTCAAAATTTCCCAAGCCACTTATCCTCCATTATCCCCAACACATGTCACTATCTCATATCCCAGATCCTGAAATTTCGGATCTTGCCCCCCTAAGCCTGTCTAGTAGAGGGGATTAAATATAGGCCTAGCTCTCCCATTGTGTTAGTTAGAGCTTCGAGATATGAGCCTAGGCTGGGAGGTTCTGTGCTGCGTACTAGGAGGAGAGGAGGTTGCTGGGGAAGCTTCTTCCTTCGCTAATTACCATCCAAACAGGTAGGTGTTCTCAATTTTAACTAAACTACTAGTTAATTAGTGTCGAAGCAGTGCATCTCCATGTGATTTATTGTTGCATAGCATATGTCAGCCTAGTAAATAGCCTGTACCCACTTAAATCGAAAAAGATTAGTGAAAGGATTAACATATATTAGAAATAATTAGCAGGAATTAGCTATAATTAATATGTGTTAGTAGGTGTTCTCAATTTTTAACAAAACCCATAGTTAATTAAGGTATTATTTAAATGCATTAACTTGTTAAGTAACTGTTAGATGCCATGACATTAAACTTGTCAGATAATCAGTAGTTAATATGGGAGTATTCAACTTGTTAAACTATCACTTAGTACTTAGTATAGTGAAACCTGTTAAGCTGAGTACCTGTGGAAACCGTAAACAGTTATGTTTTTATGTTAAGTTAAGAGTAATGATCTTTGAGGATTTTTATTTTTTTTATTTGGAGGGGTCTTGATGTGAAATTTGAGGGATATATATTTTTCATTTTCATCTATTTTTTTATATAATTATTTTCATAAAATTCCTTTAAAATAAAACGTAACACTATTCACTTTTACTATTCATATGACAGTAATTGTCTGTTAAAATATCATTTAATATATTGGAGACTCATCTAACCCGTTAAACTTAGTGTAGCACCCTGAGTATAAAATAAATAAAGATTTCTGACGTTATAAGTCAAAATCTTAATCCCTATATTTATTGATGTATTTATTACTTAAGGAAGTAACATGGCCTAGTGGTTAAGTAGCACATCCCAAATCTGAGGTCCATGGTTCAATTCCTAGCACCAACAAGTCCTTTTTGGCTGCCAGACATTCCTGCATCACAAATTATCTGTTTCAGCTGAGAAAGTTTGTGGGTTCTATTTGCGTGTCTGGTCATGGTCGACATCTGGTAAGTCTATTGTTGACCAGCTTGTTTCCAGTCTGTTCTGGTTGAGCCTCTGGTCGACAGAGGAGGGGTCTGTTGTCGACCACCATAGTTTCTCCAGATACCAGTCTGTTCTGGTTGAGCCTCTGGTCGACAGAGGAGGGGCCTCTGGTCGACAGAGGAGGGGTCTGTTGTCGACCAGCTTGTTTCCAGTCTGTTCTGGTTGAGCCTCGACAGAGGAGGGGTCTGTTGTCGACCACCATAGTTTCTCCAGATACCAGTCTGTTCTGGTTGAGCCTCTGGTCGACAAAGGAGGGGCCTCTGGTTGACAGAGGAGGGGTCTGTTGTCGACCAGCTTGTTTCCAGTCTGTTCTGGTTGAGCCTCTGGTCGACAGAGGAGGGGTCTGTTGTCGACCATCTTGTTTCCAGACACCTTGTTTTACAGGTTTGTGTTTGTTAACATGATTTAATACTTTGTTTGTCTGGTTACTTCTGTGAATTCGAACTTCTCGTCTGATATGACTATTGTTTTTAAACTGATGTGGATTATCCATTTTCCCTTTAGAATTCCTCTCTTCCAAGGTGACATTAATCTGTTTAGAGGAGCTTTCAGCTATATCCTTTTGTTTGTTTTGATATAAGTTTATCAAGGGGCCTTTTCCTTTAGAGTCAGCTATTTTATTTAAAGTTTTTATTTGGAATTCCTTTTTAGCCGTTGGGTTGTACCCTAACCCCTCTTTCTAAAAATTTACTTTTATTCCCAACACAACGTTCAAGTTTTCTTGACCCTTAGTCATTTTTTTTCAATGTTTCCTGTTTGTTTTTCAGTTCACTTTGGATTCTTTCTATTTCTTTCAGAAGTTGACTGTTTTCTTCCTTGAGTGAGTTGTTTCTTTCTTGAGTTAGCTTAGTTTCCTGTTCATATTCTTGAGTCTTTAATTTTAACTCGTCAATTGTGTTTTTCAGTACTTCATTTTCTTCTAATAGCCCTTTGACGTTTTCTTCATCTATCTCGCGTTGATTCAGTTTATTTTGCAAGGTGGTGATCTCCAATTCTACTTCAGTTCTGTTGGTAATTGAGTTGCTGTCATTATTGAACTGATTAACCTTCTTCTTCAAACTTTTATTTTCCCTTCTTATTCTTTCATATGTATCAAGTAAATCTGAATAGGCTTCTTCCCAATCTGAGCTAGAAAAGTCTTGAAAAGGGGAGGTTACCTCGAGATCGTTGCTGTCCCCTTTGGCCAAGTGAGGGGTATGAAAAACGACATGGAGTAGGAAAACAACATGGACTTAAACCAGTTATTTTTATTGTTATTACATTTTGGGTAAAAATGGGGGAAAATACTTAAATCTGTTATTATTATTATATTTTTGGTAAAAATGGAGAAAATGCTTAAATTTGTTATTTTTATTCTAATGGAGAGAATGCTTTAAAAAAAGTAGAAAAAATGAGATAAATTCAATAAAAGTGGAGGTACTAATCTCGCACAATTATCCGTGGATTACTCGTCATTATACACCTTGGACTCCGTTCCAACTCCACCTTATTTTCCTACTGGTCAAGCCTAGCCTTGAAATTCTTTATTGGCTATAAATGAAATGGATGTCAAAAATATGACTTAAATGCTGGCAAAAGGGCTCGGTCCGGTCCTGGGAGGAGCACCCGAAACCAAAGGGAAGAGATCTCTTGCTTGAGGGCGTCTAGCATTGCGTCCTAATACTTGCTAAATTGAGACATTCCATCAACACTTGCTTGGCCCGGACAGGGCAATACTTGCGTGGCCCCAAAAGGGGTAATACTGGACTTGAAATGTCATTGAGTGAATTGTTATATAAATAGCCAATTCCTACTGTACATGTTTCACATTGCTTACTGATTTCAAATTACAGTCGTTCATTATTTGTTCAGTCTTGTATCACTTACTGTTAGATTGAATGTATATGCTTTCCTTGCTCTCATCAATTTTTATAAATTCCTTGATCTCTACTGTCTGCATGCATGAATTGAAATATTAATCACTTAAAGCCTGTTAAGGTTTGAGATGTAATTCCTACTGAGCGATTCGCTCATCCAGTTGTTATCTAACCATTTCAGGTGATTTGGAGGACGACCCGATTCCAGGAGGGGATGAGTCTGAGTGATAAGTGTAGAATTAGAATTGCCCCTATTATTGTAATTTCATTATGTTGGGTCAATGTTGTAATCTGAACTATGTCGGTATGTATGAGTTAGATCAATAAAGGGTATGAATTGATCCTTGTATTTGTAGAATCATCGGAATTATCAAATTAAAGGTTTATCTTGCGCGCTCTTTTACTTGTCTAAGGTAGAAGCCCTTAGAATCTCTAGCTTGCTTTGGTTCTATATAAAGCATTGTCGCGCCGCGGGCAGGCTTCCGCGCTCGGGACGTGACAGTACTTTCTTGGTATCAGAGCTGTATTAGTTCAAGGAGTAGAAATGTCTATCTAGGTAAACCCTAGCTAGAAGATAAAACTAGAAATGTCTTATTAGGATTTACCCAAGGGTAAAGATACATGTTATTCAGTGGTTAGATCGTACCCGGTGAGATGGGTAGAGACGTGGGCTAGTGTTGTAAACCCGACTACGTAAGATCTTTACCATATTTGAATTCCTTGCAGGATCATGGCTGGACACTGGCGCGAGATGCAGCGCACGGTGCAAGGACTCACTGAAGCGCTACAGCAGGTGGCGCAAGGCGGAGCTCGCGGTGCTCACCGTGGAGCCGGTGATCTTCATCGGGATTTCCGTAACATGAACCCACCCAAGTTTGCGGGTTCGGTGGACCCCGATGATGCCGAGCATTGGCTCAAGGAGACCGAGAGGATCTTCCGCGTGATACAATGCACGGACGAAGAGAAAGTCCTACTAGCCACATTCCAACTGGAGAGGGATGCGCGAAGCTGGTGGGAGTCCGTGGAAGCCACATTACCTGACGATCATGTCACGTGGGCGGAGTTTGTCGAACACTTCAACGGCAAATATTTCTCGGACCGAGTGCAGGAGAGGAAGGCCACGGAATTTGCCGCACTCAAGCAGTGGACTCGGAAGGTGGCCGAATATGAGGCCCTGTTCTCGAGACTTTCCCGTTACGCACCACACTTGGTGTGTACGGAGAAAATGAAGGCAAGAAGGTTTCTCAACGGGCTACGGCCCCAATATATTACCCAGCTGGCGCCAATGGACATCCAAGTCTACTCAGAAATGGTTCGTCGTGCTCAACTATTGGAGGACGCCACCGAATTTTCTGACAGAATTCGGGGCAAGGACAAGAAGGAGCAGGTTACTAGTTCGGGAAGCTTCAAACCACCTTTTGGCAAGAAGCGAACCTTTAATGGAGGCGATTCTTCCAAGGCAAAGAGGTTCCAGAAAAATCACAAGCCATACCTCGCTATCAGTAACAAGCCCTTCTCCGACGTTACTCCTTCTAAGGATAGCTGTACTTATTGTGATAAAGCTGGTCATAAGACCGAGGACTGCTGGAGGAAACTGGGAGCGTGCCTCCGATGTGGGAGTCGAGATCACCGAATTCCCGACTGCCCGTTGATGAAGGAGCAAGCCAGCAAGGACGAGAAGCGTCCATTTAAAAAGTAAGGCCGTCTGCAAGCTCTTCAAGGGACGGAATCTGTGGAAGGAGGAATTGTGGAAGGTACATTGATTATTTGTTCTAAGCCTGCTAGAGTTTTATTTGATACTGGAGCAACTCATTCATTTGTTTCCAAGAAGTTTCCTGCTTCATTTTCTAAAGAACCCGAATGGATAGATTTAATTATAACTACACCTCTTGGAAACAAATCAGATATCATGTACCATTATCCAAATTGTGAGATTATGGTTCAAGACCATAATTTACCGGCCGACCTGATATGCCTTGACATGGAATGTTACGATGTCATATTAGGAGCCGACTGGTTATCAACCTACCAAGCAACGGTAGATTGTCGGCATGGCAAAATAGCTTTTAAGAATTATCCCGAGTTAGTTTTTAACAAATCTCGGAATAAAACCCTGCTTATCTCAGCTCTCCGAGCCAGTAAACTGGTGAAAAAGGGATGCATGGCTTTTTTGGCTTTTGTAACCACCACTGAAGTTGAGAAGACAAAAATTGATGACATCCGAGTGATTCGGGACTTCTCCGATGTATTTCCAGACGACTTACCTAGTTTACCTCCGGAGAGGGAAGTGTCATTCACCATAGATATTGTTCCGGGTGCCGGACCTGTTTCTAAAGCACCCTACAGGATGTCTCCTATGGAATTGAAAGAGCTGAAAGAGCAGTTAATGGACTTACTAAAGAAAGGATTCATTAGGCCAAGCACTTCCCCATGGGGAGCGCCTGTGCTATTTGTTAAAAAGAAGGATGGTACATTGAGATTATGCATCGATTATCGGCAGTTAAACAATCTTACAATCAAGAACAAGTACCCACTACCGAGAATTGATGAGTTGTTCGACCAATTATCAGGAGCAATGTATTTCTCCAAAATAGATCTTCGATCTGGTTACCACCAATTGAGAATCAAGGAGGAGGAAATTTACAAAACTACATTTCGAAGTAGGTATGGGCATTACGAATTTACTGTTATGCCTTTTGGACTAACAAATGCGCCTGCAACTTTCATGCAGTTAATGAACAACATTTATCGACCTTACTTAGATCAATTTATTGTGGTCTTCATTGACGATATATTGATTTATTCAAAGACTGAAGAAGAGCATGAGGAACATCTTAAGATGGCATTACAGATATTGCGAGACAACAAATTGTATGCTAAATTCAGCAAATGCCAGTTCTGGCTTGAGGAAGTGTCCTTCTTAGGACATGTCATCTCCAAGAATGGGATTTCTGTTGACCCTGCAAAGGTCGAAGCCGCGCAAAACTGGGAACGACCGACGAGTGCAACGGAGATACGTAGCTTCTTGGGCTTAGCTGGTTATTATCGACGTTTCATCAAGGACTTCTCCAAGATTGTGGTTCCTCTTACCAGATTGACTCGCAAGGAAGTGCCTTATGAGTGGAATGAAGACTGTGGAAGGAGCTTCTTGACTCTGAAGGAACTCTTGACTACTGCACCGATCTTAGCTCTTCCAATTGAAGGAGAGAAATACGAGGTATATACCGATGCATCTGGTATCGGCCTCGGATGTGTATTAATGCAGAATGGGAGAGTTATTGCATACTCGTCCCGGCAATTGAAGAAACATGAAGAGAATTATCCTGTGCACGATCTAGAGCTAGCCGCAGTGGTATTGGCTTTGAAGATCTGGAGACATTATCTCTATGGAGAACAATTTACAGTCTACTCCGATCATAAAAGCCTTAAATATTTATTCTCTCAGAAGGAGTTGAACATGCGCCAACGGCGTTGGCTCGAATATCTCAAGGATTTTGACTTCACAATACAATATCATCCTGGTAAGGGTAATTCCGTAGCAGATGCCCTTAGTCGGAAGCCGAGAGCTCTATTAGCCAACTGTATGGTTCAGGAATGGAAATTATTAGAAATTTTTTTTGAACTTGACATCAACATGGGCGAGAATGATGGGAGTATTACTCTATCCCACTTAAGTATACATCCGGACTTGCTAACTGAAGTCAAGAGGTTGCAAGAAGAAGACCCGTTGTTGGTGGAAATAAAGGAAAAGCTGGATGAGAAGACCGATTTCAAGATGGCACCCGATCGAAGAATCTTATTCCATGAAAGGACATGTGTGCCCGACAGTCCTGAACTGAAGAAGAAGATTCTTGAAGAAGTCCATCGATCGAGATACACGATACATCCGGGAGCCACTAAAATGTACCAAGACATAAAAAGGACCTTCTGGTGGCCCAACATGAAAAGGGAAATAGCAGAGTTCGTGTCTCGATGTTTGACTTGCCAGCAGGTGAATGCCGAACATCAAAAGCCCGCAGGGAAACTGCATCCACTGGATATTCCCAAGTGGAAATGGGAGGATATCGGCATGGACTTCATCATGGGCTTGCCCAAGTCTAGGAGCGGATATGATAGCATATGGGTAATCATCGATCGTCTTACTAAATCGGCTCATTTCTTACCTATTAAGAGTCGATGGTCGGTTGATATCCTCGCTGCTCTGTACATTAAGGAAGTCACTAGACTCCATGGAATCCCTGTGTCTATAGTATCTGACCGAGACCCTCGCTTCACGTCTCACTTCTGGAAGAGTCTACAACGCTCTCTGGGAACGAAGCTCAATTTCAGCACAGCTTTCCATCCCCAGACAGATGGTCAGACGGAAAGGACTAATCAGGTTGTTGAAGATATGTTGCGAGCATGTATTATAGATTTCGGCGGGAGTTGGCATGACCACTTACCATTAGCCGAATTTACCTACAATAACAGCTACCAAGCCAGCATTCAAATGGCACCTTTCGAAGCACTCTATGGTAGAAGCTGTAGATCTCTGGTATGCTGGGGGGAGGTCGGTGAAAGACAACTCCTAGGTCCTGATATTGTAAGAGATTCCACTGAGAAGATTCTCCTTATCAGAGAGAGACTCAAGGTGGCTCAATGCAGACAAAAATCTTATGCTGATAATAGAAGAAGGGACTTGGAATTTCAAGACGGTGATCATGTATTTCTCAAGGTATCTCCCAGTCGAGGTATCCGAAGATTTGGTGTTAAAGGTAAACTTACACCAAGATTCATCGGTCCATTTGAAGTATTGGAAAGAGTGGGTGAGGTAGCCTACCGCATCGCCTTACCTCCTCAACTCTCGGAAGTGCACAACGTATTTCATGTTTCTATGCTGAAGAAATACGTACATGATCCTTCTCACGTCATCGACCACGCCAGTTTGGTGATTCAAAAGGATCTGACCTGTGAGCAAAAGCTGATGCGAATCCTCGATCGAGAAGCCCGAGTTCTAAGGAACAAGACGATCCCTATGGTTAAAGTTCAATGGAATCGATGCTCGGAGCAAGAAGGAACATGGGAAACCGAGGAATCTATGAAGAGAAGATACCCAGAACTGTTCTAGCTGGCAGGTATCTTATCCTTTACACAGTACTCTTATGTAGTTGAATTTATCCCTATACAGTTGAATTTGGGGACCAAATTACCCTATACAGTTGAATTTGGGGACCAAATTCTTTTAAGTAGGGGAGGGTGTAGCACCCGTGTAATAAAAAAAATAAATAAATAAATAAATAAATAAATAAATAAATAATATTAAATAAATAATATTTTCAAATACTAATAATAACAATAATGTTTATGAAAAAAATAACAATTATGATTAAGTTTATGATATATTAAACTTATGAAAGAAATAGGAACTCATGGTTATCAAATGTAAAGGGAATCCACTTAACAAAATGACCTCCTAGTGTAGTGGTTAAGTGTCTTACCTTCAACCCAAAGACTAGGGTTCTACACACCCCATCAAAATTCTTTTGCCAAGTCTCAATTTAACCCAATTTAAGGGGGCGACGTGGCCATCTTAGACACCAAGAAAAAGGGAAAAAATTCAAAATTTCCCAAGCCACTTATCCTTCATTATCCCCAACACATGTCACTATCTCATATCCCAGATCCTGAAATTTCGGATCTTGCCCCCTAAGCCTGTCTAGTAGAGGGGATTAAATATAGGCCTAGCTCTCCCATTGTGTTAGTTAGAGCTTCGAGATACGAGCCTAGGTTGGGAGTTTCTGTGCTGCGTACTAGGAGGAGAGGAGGTTGCTGGGGAAGCTTCTTCCTTCGCTAATTACCATCCAAACAGGTAGGTGTTCTCAATTTTAACTAAACTACTAGTTAATTAGTGTCTAAGCAGTGCATCTCCATGTGATTTATTGTTGCATAGCATATGTCAGCCTAGTAAATAGCCTGTACCCACTTAAATCGAAAAAGATTAGTGAAAGGATTAACATATATTAGAATAATTAGCAGGAATTAGCTATAATTAATATGTGTTAGTAGGTTTTCTCAATTTTTAACAAAACCCATAGCTAATTAAGGTATTATTTAAATGCATTAACTTGTTAAGTAACTGTTAGATGCCATGACATTAAACTTGTCAGATAATCAGTAGTTAATATGGGAGTATTCAACTTGTTAAACTATCACTTAGTACTTAGTATAGTGAAACCTGTTAAATTGAGTACCTGTGGAAACCGTAAACAGTTATGTTTTTCTGTTAAGTTAAGAGTAATGATCTTTAAGGTTTTTTATTTTTTTTATTTGGAGGGGTCTTGATGTGAAATTTGAGGGATATATATTTTTCATTTTCATCTATTTTTTTATATAATTATTTTCATAAAATTCCTTTAAAATAAAACGTAACACTATTCACTTTTACTATTCATATGACAGTAATTGTCTGTTAAAATATCATTTAATATATTGGAGACTCATCTAACCCGTTAAACTTAGTGTAGCACCCTGAGTATAAAATAAATAAAAATTTCTGACGTTATAAGTCAAAATCTTAATCCCTATATTTATTGATGTATTTATTACTTAAGGAAGTAACATGGCCTAGTGGTTAAGTAGCACATCCCAAATCTAAGGTCCAGGGTTCAATTCCTAGCACCAACAAGTCCTTTTTGGCTGCCAGACATTCCTGCATCACAAATTATCTGTTTCAGCTGAGAAAGTTTGTGGGTTCTATTTGCGTGTTTGGTCATGGTCGACATCTTGTAAGTCTATTGTCGACTAGTTTGTCTGTTGTCGACAAAGGAGGGGTCTGTTGTCGACCACCATAGTTTCTCCAGATACCAGTCTGTTCTGGTTGAGCCTCTGGTCGACAGAGGAGGGGTCTGTTGTCGACCAGCTTGTTTCCAGACACCTTGTTTTATAGGTTTGTGTTTGTTAACATGGTTTAATGCTTTGTTTGTCTGGTTACTTCTGTGAATTCGAACTTCTCGTCTGATATGACTATTATTTTTAAACGGATGTGGATTATCCATTTTCCCTTTAGAATTCCTCTCTTCCAAGGTGACATTAATCTGTTTAGAGGAGCTTTCAGCTATATCCTTTTGTTTGTTTTGATATAAGTTTATCAAGGGGCCTTTTCCTTTAGAGTCAGCTATTTTATTTAAAGTTTTTATTTGGAAATCCTTTTTAGCCGTTGGGTTGTACCCTAACCCCTCTTTCTGAAAATTTACTTTTATTCCCAACACAACGTTCAAGTTTTCTTGACCCTTAGTCATTTTTTTCAATGTTTCCTGTTTGTTTTTCAGTTCACTTTGGATTCTTTCTATTTCTTTCAGAAGTTGACTGTTTTCTTCCTTGAGTGAGTTGTTTCTTTCTTGAGTTAGCTTAGTTTCCTGTTCATATTCTTGAGTCTTTAATTTTAACTCGTCAATTGTGTTTTTCAGTACTTCATTTTCTTCTAATAGCCCTTTGACGTTTTCTTCATCTCTCTCACGTTGATTCAGTTTATTTTGCAAGGTGGTGATCTCCAATTCTAGTTCAGTTCTGTTGGCAATTGAGTTGCTGTCATTATTGAACTGATTAACCTTCTTCTTCAAACTTTTATTTTCCCTTCTTATTCTTTCATATGTATCAAGTAAATCTGAATAGGCTTCTTCCCAATCTGAGCTAGAAAAGTCTTGAAAAGGGGAGGTTACCTCAAGATCGTTGCTGTCTCCTTTGGCCAAGTGAGGGGTATGAAAAACGACATGGAGTAGGAAAACAACATGGACTTAAACCTGTTATTTTTATTGTTATTACATTTTGGGTAAAAATGGGGGAAAATACTTAAATCTGTTATTATTATTATTATTATATTTTTGGTAAAAATGGAGAAAATGCTTAAATTTGTTATTTTTATTCTAATGGAGAGAATGGTTTAAAAAAAAGTAGAAAAAATGAGATAAATTCAATAAAAGTGGAGGTACTAATCTCGCACAGTTATCCGTGGATTACTCGTCATTATACACCTTGGACTCCGTTCCAACTCCACTTTATTTTCCTACTGGTCAAGCCTAGCCTTGAAATTCTTTATTGGCTATAAATGAAATGGATGTCAAAAATATGACTTAAATGCTGGGAAAAGGGCTCGGTCCGGTCCTGGGAGGAGCACCCGAAACCAAAGGGAAGAGATCTCTTGCTTGAGGGCGTCTAGCATTGCGTCCTAATACTTGCTAAATTGAGACATTCCATCAACACTTGCTTGGCCCGGACAGGGCAATACTTGCGTGGCCCCAAAAGGGGTAATACTGGACTTGAAATGTCATTGAGTGAATTGTTATATAAATAGCCAATTCCTACTGTACATGTTTCACCTTGCTTACTGATTTCAAATTACAGTCGTTCATTATTTGTTCAGTCTTGTATCACTTACTGTTAGATTGAATGTATATGCTTTCCTTGCTCTCATCAATTTTTATAAATTCCTTGATCTCTACTGTCTGCATGCATGAATTGAAATATTAATCACTTAAAGCCTGTTAAGGTTTGAGATGTAATTCCTACTGAGCGATTCGCTCATCCAGTTGTTATCTAACCATTTCAGGTGATTTGGAGGACGACCCGATTCCAGGAGGGGATGAGTCTCAGTGATAAGTGTAGAATTAGAATTGCCCCTATTATTGTAATTTCATTATGTTGGGTCAATGTTGTAATCTGAACTATGTCGGTATGTATGAGTTAGATCAATAAAGGGTATGAATTGATCCTTGTATTTGTAGAATCATCGGAATTATCAAATTAAAGGTTTAGCTTGCGCGCTCTTTTACTTGTCTAAGGTAGAAGCCCTTAGAATCTCTAGCTTGCTTTGGTTCTATATAAAGCACTGTCGCGCCGCGGGCAGGCTTCCGCGCTCGGGACGTGACACACACGACACCCTAGGACAGGGTAGGATCCATACCTTTGCACCTGTCAGTACGGTCGTGTCTAGCTACCTAACACGAGATACGTGTCATTGCATCCACTAGCAGCATACTCATGTCCCAGCCAAGGTACATACGCTCAGGCGGTCTCGCCTCTAAACAAGGAGCATCGTATACACTAGGCGGTCTCGCTCGCTCCAACCCCGATCGACTACTAGGATCTTCATCGATTTTGCAGAATCCTGCCAAAAACTCTATCATCCGTGGTCTCGTGGAAATCTTGAGATGGGCATACACGCGTATGCAAACCACCGTAAACCACCGCATAACACTACGGGTGCTAAGAAAACTACCCACGACCGGATGATAAAAACTAGTGGGCATCGGCCCACTAGACTCACACAAGAACTACTTACCACGATCACGGAGCTCATGTAGATATGACCATTCACGGTCATAGGACCCATGCAGTATATAACCCACCACGGACACGCAAGCCACGTGGAAACTATGCTAAGTGAATATGGCCCAACCCGTCGTAGGAAATTTATAAACTTCGTATTACGTGAATCCATTCTCAGGCGACCACCGCCCTAACAAGGTCAAAATGGCCCAAATTTTATGGGTTTATATGAATAAAATACTAATTTTGATGTTCCGTGGTGAAAACCAACTTACGAGACTCAAATGGGCTGAAAATCCCTCATCCCAGTCGACTTGGGCCTCAGGTTGGTCGACCTACCCAACAAGGGTCGGTCGACAAGCCAAAAATGGGTCTGTCGACCCTCCTACTGAACACGATCGGGAAGGGCACCGTGACCAAGGACGCGGTCGGTCATCTAACCGCGTCAACCATGAACGTGGTCGGTCTAACCACCTTGTTCTGACTTACCGACTTAGCCCCCAAACACACTTAGACCTGGTCTCTGGGTACATCACGGTCAAATACACGAAGCTAGATGCGGTCTAAAGCTTGACTGCGTTCTCGCTTCTGATCCGAACCCTCGCGAACTCAGCGTGAATTCATTCGTTCCATGCCCCATTCGTCTCGAACGAAGGGGAGTACATTCAAAAACCCTTCCTATGTCTTCCACATGCCGAAAGAACTAAAAAATATAAAGAAAAGGCTAATGAAAAGGGCGATTCCATCATTTGCTCCAAAGACGCGTCCATGCCACCCACATAGCTCATTCGGCCTCATCTCGGCCTCAAATCGCAGGAAAACTCAACCAGAGCGAGGGGAAACACTCCTCGACATGCCGTTAGCTTGAAATCGAGCATTTAAATCAAGAATCACTGCCCAAATTGGCAGATTCGTCACTCACCCCGAAACATGCATTTTTACCCCAAAAAGTGAAAACCCATTCAAACTTGCCCCATTCAGCATGAAATCGTGGTATGACAAAGTACAAAGGTTAGGGATCCGTCCCCCTACCTCTTCCGAAAAAACCACGCAAATTTGGGGCCGATCCACGCCAATATCGCTTGTTCCATGGCCAATTCTTCACGAAACCGTGAGGATCCTCTACCACGTCGCCACCTCCCATTCTGTGCTGCAGTCCTCACTGCTCGTCGCCCGCACCGCCCTCCACCTCCCCACCTGTCCTCCCCGTCAGCTACTGGAGAAGAAGAGGGAGAGACGTGAGAGTGAGAGAACGAGAGACAGGGAGAGTTACGAGAGTGAGTGAGGGGGAGAAATATGAGAGGGGATAGGGGTTTTTTTTAAGGAAATTTTATTTTATTTATTATATATTTTCAATTAAAAAATTCATAATAGCTCCGAAAAAACCCCGAAAAATACATTCTGACTCTAAAAAATTCTAGAAAAAGGCTAGGCCACTCCACGCGCCGCCACGGACCCAAAATAATTCACATACACACGATCAAATGGTCCAATAGTCTGATATTAAAGTCTGAAACCAACACGGTCACGATCCATAACCCGCGGGAATATAATCCAAGAACCCGGGGACATTACAGTCCTCCCTCTTTGAGAAATTTCATCCTCGAAATTTAAGACAATGCACAGAACTCACGGGGAAGAACTCACCCAATGGGAAGGATCTTGCAATCACCGCACAATCACCTACTTAGCACACATCATTCCCTGAGGAACATTGCCAGACCAACACAGCCAAGAAAGCCATCTCACTCTATCACGACAAATCACGTCGAACCCCAGACCGATTGGGGTACACAAACTGTCAAGTCTGGCATCACCTCAGCTTCCTTGAAACTTTTAAGGGCACAAACAATGTCCAATACACTCCGCACGCGGAGGAAGCAGACAATCCTCATAGGGAAATCATGCTTAGCCACTTCTTCGGGACATCAACCTCTCCAGCCACTGGACACCGAGTACTACTTATGAGGAGCACGATCACACTTCATTCTGGGGTGGCGATCTGGCCACTAATCTCATCTAGCTACCGCTCTTCCTTCGATTCTTCATAGCCAACGACATACGAGAGTCGACTACCTCAAGGCTCGCCGATCACATCAGTTTTGAACCAATGTCTCACCGGTCACCGCCAACACCCATGGTACACATCACAATCAATTGCCTGGAACTTCACAGTCCAAAATTTACCACTCACAATGGCTAACTCACCAGCGCAGATCGGCTGTAGAAATCCATCTGCCAGCCACCAACCATAGATCGCTTGACACCATCTTGGTCCTCCCTGGCCAACCAACCAATTCCAGCTTCTCGAGAGGAGAGAAAACAACGAGGTTACTCACGTGAACCTCAAACTCCTCAATCACACCAATCCTGGGCACGTCACCTTAACTCCTTTCCAATGGCTGGGCCCCATCTCGCATCACACTTTGGCATATTCTTTCATCAAGAAGAGAGTTGTCCCATATTACAACTATCCATTCCGCATTTATCAATTCCACAGTTCTACCTGAACTACTCACCGACGACAACCAACACCCAGCGCCCACATGCACAATCCCCTTAAACTGCTCCTTCCGAGCTTGGAAGCACGACAATCCTGCCAGTAGCACCACAAGAAGCACCGAGTTCCAAACTCTCTCGAGTCTTGTCATAGCGAAGCTCTCCATCCAAAACCATCACATAACTTAGCCGGTCCTGAATATCAAGTCTTCTGAACAACCAGCGCACTAGACCATTCATCCTCAGGGCGCTAAAATAGGGTCTCTCTTCAATACCAACACCTCTTATTCCTCGGATCCACCCTTGGAACATTCACACAGATCGAGGCCGGTCAAATCGCTAGCTCAACTCTGAGTGATGCACACCTGCGCCATATAACCGGCCCAAACAGTCACGACCTGCCCCAATACCAAAGGCCAAGTGACTCCAGTCTGAGCCGCGCAACACCAGTCACGGAATGAACTGACGCCATAATTATCCTTATTTGACTATTCTCACCGCTGAGCTCCCCAATTCTCAATTATGGTAATGTTACTCAACATGATACTGTCACTGACACACGGCCACCGAGGCCACTCAAATGGCCAACACTGCCCTTGTCACGCCCCTACACGGAATATCGGGACCGGTAGTAGAAAACGCTAGTAAAGATAACATGCTAAGCTAAGAATTAACATAACGTCACGAACGGAAATAACTCCAAATTTATTACAATAACCACCAAACCGACTTAAACATAATCAAGCATAACCTCTACTTGACTCCGTTACAATAACTAACACAGACTCTAAGGCATAGCTAGATGTAAAACAACTATAACAATCTCAACATCTATCAACTGATACACTCCAAGTCATCACTCTGTCCCATTCCCATCTATCTGTGAATCTTCACCTGAGCTACGTGGAAAGGGAGAAACAACTATATGAGCGAATGCTCAGTAGGTAGCAATAGGCAAGTGTAAGTAATTAACCAATTAATTACATGTTTATATGAAACGGAAAGAAAAGAAATGACGATCGGATGTAACGACATAAAGAAAGTGCTAAAGAACGAAATGGAATAACAATATGGTAGGATGATATAACTACAAGAATTTCAAGTTTATGAATAATATAAATAACATGAAATTGTAGGAAATTGGCCAACAAGCAAGAATATAACCAAGTCGAACACCATTCAAGTAAGAGATTAAGAGATCGTTGTCATAGACATCACGCTAGTCATGCACTCGGTGTAATTCCTCACCATGTCATTACAAACTCCCATGGGCACATGTACTTTTCGGGCGCTCTCCCCAAGATAAGACCGGGCCCCTATGATGTGTTGGCATTGATTTAATGGATCCAAGATCCCAAGTTGTCTAGACTTTAATCAAGTTAAAATGGCCAATTACAATCAAGTACAAACTTACCTCGGAACATCCCAAGGCTAAGTTGAAGAGATACTGTCCAGAATTTCTGTCTAGGAATTCAAGTTATCAAGAACCATCATGTTCTTGGATTCAAAACCATAAAACACGGAGGAAACTAGTCTCGGGATGATATATGGTCAATATTGGACCGCTCAAGCACTTGTGCGATCGACTCAGGGCCGCACTAAACAGGAACTGGGTTGGGTTGAACGGTTGATTAAGGGCCGCTCTTCAACATGAACGGTAAGCAGAGGGCCGCACAAGGCCAGAAGTTTAGGAAATCGAGGACATGATATGCGGTCCTTACAGAGCCGCTCATTAATTGAACGGTCCATTAAGGGCCGCCTGTTAAGATGTACGGTCCATTAATGTCCGCACAACACAGGGCCTAACAATAATCTAAAAATTTGCCCAAGTGGGCTCCCGGGCTACCATAGGCATGGTGGAACTGAACCAGAGTCCAGCCCACTATCTGCTGGTCGGCCTAGGGTCTACTGGGCTGATCAAATCAGGAATTGGCTGAAGATGGATCAAAGATAATCGGCCAAACTAATTGGCATTAGCCAGGGATGAACGATCCCTACAGGGCCGTTCAGGGAGATATGCGGTCGGATAACTGCCGCGCATGTCCCTGCTAGTCAAATTCGGACTAACTCAAATCACATCAGTTCGATTGGGTCCAAGTTCAAAACTAGGGGATAAAAAAAAGGTTCAAGATTAACGGTTCAGGTATAAGGTTTTAGCAAGTATAAACCTAATAGCCATTTCAATTATAAATGATTCACAATTTAGATTGACATTCATTGGAAAGATGAATCAAGATCAAGCTCAAATTAAATAAATCAGCAAGAATTATTTACTGTCATGCATTACAGTTTATTAGGTGTGTTGCTAATATGCCATTAACAACTAATCTACTAACATAACATGTTGTAATGACAATTAATCTATTCTGTTACAGATGTGCGGTCGGTCTTGGACCTTACATCTCCATGGACTATCACATACAGGCCGCACATGCCCCCTTAGGTCCGAAGGCCTGCAAGAGATGGACGGTCGATAGGGTGCCGTTGGGAAGGATGTGCGGTCTGGAACTGGCCGCAGGACAGACATGCGGTTAGGATTCGACCGCACGTTCCAGGGAAACGATCAGAGATAGAAACATATAAATGGTCAACTACTGGCCGCCTGTCTTGGACGTGCGGTCTATCGTGTGGCCGCACAAGTCCGGATAGGTCGCTGCCCCTTTCACCTTACCCGACTCCGGCGAGGTTTCTAGGGTTAGACTAAAACATAAAATTCGCACGATATAAAGCATGAAATTTGGGGCTTTTACTACCAACAGAAAGAGCACGAAAAACTCTACATGATGTATGAATCAATTTTATGTTTACAGCCTAAAATTACTACTTAATCAAAAGGGAATAGCTATAACCCTAGATGTGACATGCTTCTACTCAAATCAAAAATTCTCGTAGAACACTTGATAAAATTTAGGGCTTTCTACATCAATGAAAAGTTGACAAGATGATGCTTCCAACCATATATTATTTGTAGGGTTTGGCTTGCTATCACCTACCTGAATCGGATGAAGAAGGAGAAAGAAACCCCGAGGCGCTTGTACATGCAGCCCCTTATCGCAGGAGATCTCCCTCGATCCAACTCCTCTGTAGCCGCCACTGGATCTAAACGATTCTAGGGTTAGAGAGCTTCATTTTTATAGGTCACACGCCTTCTAGAGGTTTCTATGCGCGGAGTATTCATCTACGCAAGTTGGGTTAATGTGAACGCCGCCGCAATTGTTGACGCGATCCAACCACCGCCGATTGCATCTCCTAGGGTTAGGGCTAGGGCTAGTTTGATGGAGTATTGGGCTCGAATTTCACGTTACAAGGTATGGTTAACTAAGTGTTTAATTTGGGCTTAATTCACTAATTCGACCTATTTACAGATTTTATTTGGGTTGGTCACAGAAGATACGTTTGTTAACCGTGTTATCCTCTACAAGAATATAATTTTTCTAGATTTTTATAAAATGGTCGAATTTTAGCTTATTCTATTTATTAAATAATTTCTAATTAGTTTCTTGAAAAATCGGGGTATTACACCCTCTCCCACTTAAGGAAATTGGTCCTCCAAATTCAATGCACTTAATAATAAAAAGAGAGAGTGAGACAGCTCACCTAGAATAAGTCAGGGTACTACCTCCGCATAGTATCTTCTGACTCCCAAGTAGCTTCTTCAGTTCCACGCCGACTCGACTGCACTTTAACCATCGGTATGGAACGATTCCTGAGTTGTTGTTGCTTCCGATCCAAAATCTTGATCGTTCTTTCTTCATAAGTCAGATCTTCCTTCAATTCGAAGTCCATATGCTGAATAATGTGAGTGGGATCATACACATATTTTCGTAACATAGACACATGGAAAACATTATGTACTCCAGATAACTGAGGTGGTAGTGCCAAACGATAAGCAACCTCCCTCGCTCTTTCTAGAATCTTGAATGGACCAATGTATCTTAGACTCAGTTTGCCCTGAATACCAAACCTTCGAATTCCTCTCATATGATAAACCTTTAAAAACACATGCTCACCCTGAAATTCCAAAGTTCTCCTCCTGGTGTCGGCATAACTCTTCTGTCTTGATTGTGCTACTTGCAACCGATCTCTGATAATACGGATGTTCTTGGACAATTCGGAAATGAGATCTGGTCCAAGCCATTGCTTCTCACCTACCTCGTCCCAACATAACGGGGATCGACAGCTTCTACCATACAAAGCTTCAAATGGAACCATCTGAATGCTGGCCTGGTAACTGTTGTTGTAGGTGAATTCAACCAATGCCAAGTGATCACTCCAACTACCTCCAAAGTCAATCATGCAGGCTCTAAGCATATCTTCCACTATCTGATTGGTCCTTTCAGTCTGTCCGTCTGTTTATGGATGGAAAGCAATACTGAAATTTAGACGAGTTCCCAAGGACTCTTGCAATCCTCTCCAAAAATGAGAAGTGAACCTTGGGTCTCTATCAGACACAATGCTGACTGGTATACCATGTAGTCTTACCACTTCCTTCATATACAAAGATGCCAAGACATCAACTGTCCATTTAGACTTAATAGATAAGAAATGAGCAGATTTTGTCAATCTGTTGACAATCACCCATATTGCATCAAATCCACTACGAGTCCTAGGTAGACCCATAATGAAATCCATGCCAATGCTCTCCCACTTCCATTGGGGTATATCAAGAGGTTTTAATTTCCCTGCTGGTCTGAAATGCTCGGCCTTGACTTGCTGACAAACCAAACATCTACTTACGAAGTCCACAACATCCCTTTTCATATTCGGCCACCAAAAAGATCTTTTCAAATCCTTAAACATCTTAGTACCTACAGGATGAATGGTGTATCTGGATCTATGAGCTTCCTCGAGGATCTTACTCTTTACCTCAGCTACATCAGGTACATAAGTTCTTCCCTGAAATAACAATCTTCCATCATCAGCCATCATGAAGTCAGGTCTGTTACTCAAGCTTCCCTTGATCTCTACTAACTCGGGGTCATCATCTTGCAGAGACTTGATTTCCATCAATAATTTGGGCTTAAGTTGAATCTGAGCAATCATAACCCGATCCTTGTCAACATTAAGATCTAAACTACCTAACTGCTCCAGCAATCTCCATTCTTGTAACATGAGGCTTGACAACTTAGCTATAGGCTTGCGGCTTAAGGCATCTTCCACAACATTACCTTTTCCAGGATGATACTCAATGGAGAAATCGAAGTCCTTCAGATACTCCAGCCATCTTCGCTGCCTCATATTGAGTTCCTTCTGAGAAAATAAGCATTTCAAACTCTTATGATCTGAAAACACCTTAATTGTCTCTCCATACAAGTAGGGCCTCAATATCTTCAAGGCGAACAACACTACTTCTAGCTCTAAATCATGAACAAGATAATTCTCTTCATGCTTCCTCAACTGCCTAGAAGAATAGGCTATCACTTTCCCATGCTGCGTGAGTACACACCCTAAACCAATACCTGAAGCATCAGTGTATACAACAAAACCTCCTTCTCCAAAATGTAAAACCAAAATAGGTGCAGTAGTCAAACATTCTTTGAAGGTCTGAAAGCTTCGCTCGTAATCTTCTGACCAATCAAATTTGACCTCCTTGCGGGTTAATCTTGTCAGAGGTACCGTAATTTTGGAGAAATCTTGAATAAACCTTTGGTAGTAACTTGCTAAGCCTAGGAAACTCCTCACTTCAGTCACATTAGTAGGCTTATCCCAATTCTTTACTGCCTCTACCTTCGAAGGATCAACAGAAATACCTTCTTTTGTGATGATATGCCCAAGAAAGGACACCTCTTGCAGCCAGAAATCACACTTACTAAACTTGGCATATAACTGATGATCTCTCAATAGTTACAATGCCATCCTCAAATGTTCAGCATGCTCCTCCTCACTCTTAGAATAAATCAAGATGTCATCAATGAACACCACGACCCATTGATCAAGATAGGGTCGAAACACATCGTTCATCAGCTGCATGAAAGCTGCAGGTGCATTTGTTAGCCCAAAAGGCATTACTACAAATTTGAAATGCCCATACCTGATGTGGAAGGCTATTTTATAGATATCCTCTTCCTTAATTCGTAACTGATGATATCCAGATCGAAGGATGATCTTAGAAAAATAATGAGCTCCTGCTATCTGATCAAATAACTCATCAATCCTTGACAATGGATATTTGTTCTTGATAGTCAATTGCTTCAATTACAGATAATCGATGCACAACCTCATCGAACCATCCTTCTTCCGGACGAATAATACATGGGCTCCCTACGGGGAAGTACTTGGACGAATGAACCCTTTCTCAAGCAATTCCATCAACTGCCGCTTTAGTTCCCTTAGCTCTGCAGGAGACATACGATAAGGAGCTTTGGAAATAGGAGTCGCACCAGGAATTAGATCAACAGAATAGATAACTTCCCTTTCAGGAGGAAGTCCTGGCAGTTCCTCAGGAAAGACATCTGGAAAAGCTCGGACAACAGAAAAGTCCTCAATCTCAATCTTCTGCTCAGGGGTCACAAAAACAAAGGCTAGAAAAGCCTTACATCCTCTCCTCATCGGCTTATTAGCTCGAAGAGCCGAAATAAGTGGAACATACTTATGGTGTCTAATTCCTATAAAAGAAAGTCTAGGGTGTCCAGTGAAAGACAAAGAACTAGATCTGCATTGAACATTGGCCTCATACTTAGCCAACCAATCTGCTCCTAGGATTACATCATAATCCTTCATGTCCATATAAACTAAATCAGTTGGAAGGTTTTGTTCATTGATCATAACCTTACTGGAAGGATAGAAATACTTAATTACTGATTCGGAAGCAATAGGGGTTGAAATCTCTAACGGAGAATTCATCAAAACTGGCTTCACAGCTAAAGACTTCACAAATCTATGAGAAATAAAAGAATGTGTGGCACCAGTATCAAAAAGAACAAAATCAGATTTATCATGTATAATAAGAGTACCGTCGACGAGTCCACCCTCCTCGGCGGATCCTGCCTCGTCTTCTTGTTGAGCCTGAAGCTTGCCTTGATGCTTCTTGATTCCTTGCGGTTTCACCGGGGTAGCTTGCTTAGATAAAAGAGGACACTCGGGAATACGGTGGTCCCTACTTCCACAACGTAAACAGGCACCCAGCTTGCGTCAGCACTCCTTCATCTTCTGACCTGGATGGTCACAATACTTGCATACACCCTTGAATGGAACAATAGGGCCAGGCTTCTTGTCTTCAATCTTCGGCATCTTACCCTTCCATGATCCAGACCCACTAATGGGCCTCTTCCCGCCATGACCAGGCTTGATACTCCCTGAACCAGTATGGTGTTGTTCTTTCTTAACATTCTTTCCACGGATTCTCTCCGTCATTTCTAAAGTATGCTCCAATACTTGAGCCTTTCTCACCATCTCGGAATAAGTTTCAATTTCCATCGGTGCCAACTGGTTGATATACTACAGCTTCAGCCCATTAAGAAAGCGGTTAGCCTTCATCTTCTCGGTAGATATCAAGTGAGTAGCATAACGAGATAGCTGAGAGAATTGAGCTTCATACTCAGCTACGGATAGATTTCGTTGCTTCAAAGCAGCAAACTCAGCCGCCTTCTTCTCTTGTATTCTATCAGAAAAATATTTACCATTGAAGAATTCCTCAAACTCTTCCCATGTGACTTGTCTATCACCAAGGGTAGCCTTCACTGCGTCCCACCATGTCCTCGCATCATGTTCAAGTTGAAAGGTCGACAAGAGGACACGTTCTTGATCGCTGCATTGCATCACTTCAAAAATCCTCCCTATCTCTTCAAGCCAGTGCTCGGCTTCATCAGGGTCAGTCGAGCCACCAAATCGCAGGCCTGCGGATTCATCTCACGAAAGTTCCGATAGAGGTCGCCAGTGCCATGGTTTGTAGCTCCTCCTTGGGCCACTTGTTGCAAAGCATGAGTAAGTCCTTGAACCGTACGCTACAAGTTCCTCCATTCCGCGCGTTCTCCTGCCATTGCAAAAGCTTACACATGGAATAGGTTATGTTAGGTTCAATTAATAATGGATAATCGTGCAATTAGATTATTAACTCAACCCCAGTCTTCTACCCAATCTCACCATGTTGGGTCCTTAGACTTATAACACTGTTATAGGTCCTATGATAACACTTAGGATCCTAGAACTTAGAAAACCTAGGAATATCAGAAAACTTAGACTCTGATACCACCAAATTGTCACACCCCGACGCGGAATATCAGGACCGGCAATAGAAAATGCTAGTAAAGATAACATGCTAAGCTAAGAATTAACATAACGTCACGAACGGAAATAACTCCAAATTTATTACAATAACCATCAAACCGACTTAAACATAATCTAGCATAACCTCTACTTGACTCCGTTACAATAACTAACACAGACTCTAAGGCATAGCTAGAGGTAAAATAACTATAACAATCTCAACATCTATCAACTGATACACTCCAAGTCATCACTATGTCCCACTCCCATCCATCTGTGAATCTTCACCTGAGTTGCCTGGAAAGGGGGAAACAACTATATGAGCGAACGCTCAGTAGGTAGCAACAGGTAAGTGTAAGTAATTAACCAATTAATTACATGTTTATATAAAACGAAAAGAAAAAAAATGACGATCGGATGAAACGACATAAAGAAAGTGCTAAAGAACAAAATGGAATAACAATATGGCAGGATGATATAACTACAAGAATTTCAACTTTATGAACAATATAAATAACAGGAAATTCTAAGAAATTGGCCAACAAGTAAGAATATAACCAAGTCAAACACGATTCAAGTAAGAGATTAAGAGATCGTTGTCATAGACATCACGCTAGTCATGCACTCGGTGCAATGCCTCACCATGTCATTACAAACTCCCATGGGCACAGGTACTTTTCGGGTGCTCTCCCCAGGACAAGACCGGGCCCCTATGATGCGTTGGCATTGATTTAATAGATCCAAGATCCCAAGTTGTCTAGACTTTAATCAAGTTAAAATGACCAATTACAATCAAGTACAAACTTACCTCGGAACATCCCAAAGCTAAGTTGAAGAGATACTATCCAGAATTTCTATCTAGGAATTCAAGTTATCAAGAACCATCATGTTCTTGGATTCAAAACCATAAAACATGGAGGAAACTAGTCTCTGGATGATATACGGTCAATACTTGACCGCTCAAGCACTTGTGCGGTTGACTCAGGGCCACACTAAATAGGAACTGGGTTTGGTTGAACGGCTGATTAAGGGCCGCTCTTCAACATGAACGGTAAGCATTGGGCTGCACAAGGCCATTAGTTTAGGAAATCAAGGACATGATATGCGGTCCTTACAGATCCGCTCATTAATTGAATGGACCATTAAGGGCCGCATGTTAAGATGTACGGTCCATTAATGTCAGCACAACACAGGGCCTAACAATAATCTAGAAACTCGCCCAAGTGGGCTCCCGGGTTACCATAGGCATGGTGGAACTGAACTAGAGTCCAGCCCACTATCTGCTGGTCGGCCTAGGGTCTACTGGGCTGATCAAATCAGGAATTGGCCGAAGATGGATCAAAGATAATCGGCCAAACTAATTGGCATTAGCCAGGGATGAACGGTCGCTATAGGGCTATTCAGGGAGATATGCGGTCGGATAACGACCGCGCATGTCCCTGCTAGTCCAATTCGGACTAACTCAAATCACATCAGTTCGATTGGGTCCAAGTTCAAAACTAGGAGATAAAAAAAAGGTTCAAGATTAACGGTTCAGGTATAAGGTTTTAACAAGTATAAACCAAATAGCCATTTCAATTATAAATGATTCACAATTTAGATTGACATTCATTGGAAAGATGAATCAAGATCAAGCTTAAATTAAATAAATCAGCAAGAATTATTTACTGTCATGAATTACAGTTTATTAGGTGTGTTGCTAATATGCCATTAACAACTAATCTACTAACATAACATGTTGTAATGATAATTAATCTATTCTGTTACAGATGTGCGGTCGGTCTTGGACCTTACATCTCCATGGACGGTCATATACAGGCCGCGCATGCCCCCTCAGGTCCGAAGGCCTGCAGGAGATGGACGGTCGATAGGGTGCCATTGGGAAGGATGTGCGGTCTGGAACTGGCCTCAGGACAGACATGCGGTTAGGATTCGGCCGCACATTCCAGGGAAACGATTAGAGATAGAAACATATAAATGGTCAACTACTGGCCGCCTGTCTTGGACGTGCGGTCTATCGTGTGGCCGCACAAGTCCGGATAGGTCGCTGCCCCTTTTACCTTGCCCGACTCCGGCGAGGTTTCTAGGGTTAGACTAAAACATAGAATTCGCACGATATAAAGCATGAAATTTGGGGCTTTTACTACCAACAGAAAGAGCACGAAAAACTCTGCATGATGTATGAATCAATTTTATGTTTACAGCCTGAAATTACTACTTAATCAAAAGGGAATAGCTATAACCCTAGATGTGACATGCTTCTACTAAAACTAGAAATTCTCGCAGAACACTTGATAAAATTTAGGGCTTTCTACATCAATGAAAAGCTGACATGATGATGCTTCCAACCATATATTATTTGTAGGGTTTGGCTTGCTATCACCTAGCTGAATCGGATGATGAAGGAAGGAGAAAGAAAACCCGAGGTGCTTGTATACGTAGCCCCTTATCGCAGGAGATCTCCCTCGATCCAACTCCTCTGCAGCCGCCACTTGATCTAATTGATTCTAGGGTTAGAGAGCTTCATTTTTATAAGTCACACGCCTTGTAGAGGTTTCTATGCGCGGAGTATTCGTCCACGCAAGTTGGGTTAATGTGAACGCCGCCGTAATTGTTGACGCGATCCAACCTCCGCCGATTGCATCTCCTAGGGTTAGGGTTTTGGGAGATTGAGAGAGAGGAAATGATCCTCTCACCTTGACCTTTCATTTGCCACTGGTTTGGGCTTATTTGATGGAGTATTAGGCTCGAATTTTGCGTTACAAGGTATGGTTAACTAAGTATTTAATTTGGGGTTAATTTACTAATTCGATTTATTTACAGATTTTATTTGGGTTGGTCACAGAAGACAAGTTTGTTAAACGTGTTATCATCTACAAGAATATAATTTTTTTGGATTTTTATAAAATGGTAAAATTTTAGCTTATTCTAATTATTAAGGAATTTCTAATTAGTTTCTTGAAAAATCGGGGTATTACAGCTCTGCATCCGAAGTCAACTCCCCATGGTTGACTATAGAATCTCCTGGACTCTCTTACTAATGAAACATATGACATTCGCTACCACTCATCTGATCTTGGAGTCTATGGGTCATGGGCCCACCACGCTTCCGCTGCGTAACTCTACACCAACCATACTCCAAAAATAGGGGGAAACCCGACATCCCTCACGACACGGCCTCCAATTAAAATGGACTGAATCCAAACACGGGGGTGAAAGAACTCACGCCCCTTAATTCTGGGACACAACCTCCCTTCCTCGCCTGATGATCCACATACACATGCAGATCTTAATATCATATCACGTCGGGAGGCTCAACACCAACCCTCACAACACTACACTTTAACCCAGATGGTGATTCCACTCACCCGACTCTATACGACATTACCAACACTTACACATCGAGAGATGAAAAGGGACGAACGCATAACCTCCGTAGGCAGCTCCACTGCCGACACACAGGACGTCCTCGGAAGCTCCCAATTACACTTCAGGAAAAGCACAAGCGCATCAAAACACAATTATAACAAGAAAACAATGGAAGCAACAACAATACATCATATGACAATTAAAGTTTTCCCATACCTTCCATGAGGTAGGGTGCTACCACTTTGCCTAGTGAGGTGCCTCGCGCACTGCGAGATCCCTGTCTGGCTAGGCTAGTGAACTGCTACTGGGATGGCTGGGACTGAGGCGGCTGCCATGGACACTCGCGTGCAATGTGCCCGACCTGACCACACCGAAAACATTCCAACTCTGCTTCATCCACAGTGCACGGCCTGCCCTCGTGAAACCCGCCACATCTACGTCACTGACCTGGCTACTCATTCATACCATGTCGGAGTGGTCAAACCAAAGGTTGCTGATCAGACACTACTGAAACCTGCTCCTCCTACTCCTGGCTCATCCTGCTAGAGTTGCTTCTTCTGAATAACCTCGACACCCGATTCAATCTCGATTCTAGAGGGGAAGAACTCGTGCCAGGAGGTGGAAGAGATGCCAATTCTAACTGCCTCCAAGACTACTAGAGAAGCTGAAAGGTCCCTTGCTGACCCTAAATTAACTGGGACTGCCCTACACCAGCCTGTTCCTGGGTCCTCAGCCAATCCTCCTTCACATCTGTCGCAACTTGTTAAGCTGATTCCATGTCTACTAGACGAGTTACAATTAGTAGGTGTCTAAGCCCAACCTCTCATCTACCATGATATGAGGAGCATAGTGACCCGACTTTACAAATCTCCCCCTAGGTCAGCTCCATAAACGGATACATCCTCCGTGTCCTGGCGTGCTCTGGGTTGAAAACTGGTTCAAAAGTTGCAAGAAACTCCTACCACGGGATCTGTCGGAGAGGACGAGATTGGAATGGCAATTCCCACTCTGTAGTCCACCATGAGAAGGCTGATCCTTGCAACTGATAACTCGACAGCAAGACCATATCATCCTCCGCACATTCCATTGACCAGAACATGTGCTCCATAGCATCAATCCACGATCTTACTGCATCAGGATCCGGCTAGCCTTCAAATGCCGGTGGGTGAAATTGCATAAACTCTCTCAAAACACGTCCATGACCACCATATGACGAACTACCCTCACCAACCTCCTGACCATGACGCTTTCGACTCATCGGCTGCGTGAAAAACCGACACTTGCCGGTATAAAAATTGGTCTAACCCGGTACATTCGAGACCGCTACCATTGGGGGAGATGACCCACCACATGGTTCCTCTCAACTCAGCTCCTCTCGGGCCCCCATCGGCACCTCAGGCAATGATCGAGTCTGCCTCCTCCACCCCATCTGATCCTTAACACAACATGGAAAACAAGGGGGGTGAATAAAACAAAACACCCTATGCCAGCTACCGATTGTACTAGAATCTCTGGACTCTTGGACACTACAATCGTTTCAAATTTCCATGCATTTCCACAATCAGGCTCTGATACCACCTGTAATGACCACAGATCCGGATACTGAGTCAAACCTGATACCATTCGGATCCTACGCTGCCACCCACGAGCTGGATAGCTCGGAAGGGTTATTTGGTGTGTTGTGGTTATTCATTGAAATTCTAAACAATTAGTAGAAAATATAATATAAGATTAATATATAACTAATAGAAATAAAATTACATTTTATAATAATTAATATAACAACAGAGTCCAGTCCACAAGTACAATCAACAAAAAGAGAAATGTATACTGCTATGGGGCACACCCCGGCGCTGGCAAGCTGGCGTACTACTGGTCCTCTAACTGGAAAGCTCCACCTCCAAGGGAAGCGCTACACCTGAAAAAGTAGGGAGTGAGCCACATCTCATTGGCTCAGTAGGGGTCTTGCGGATCCCCACCACAACAAAATGGTAAGCAGTAACAACCACAATAACAATAGTAACGGCAACAACAACAATAATAAAATAACGTGGTGGTCGAGACAACAAAGATGGTAAACGGAGGAACCACGAAGCCTCTACTCTACCCTAACTCTCGTAGTCGTAACAACCCATCTTCGCTGACGGACCCTCTAGCAAGGCCATGTGGCCAACCCATAAGCTCCACCATCGGGAAGATGTTTAAACACTGATAAACCTCGATCTCGAGATAGCACCAGTGAGAGAACCATGCCCCACACACAGGGCGACACTAGCCCGTCTGCTGGAAGGACCTCGACAATGCAGTCGATAACTCAACCTTCACCGATATAGGGTCTGCAACTCAAGTATTCACAACAAGGCCAGATGCATCCACTGACGTCTTCTACTGTGCCAAGGTCTCATATGCGTGCACACTACCCACAGGCGGTCTCGGGAGGAGCAGAGGAGACACACACACACACACAGCACACCCTGCGACTGGCTAGGATCCGTACCTCTGTGCCTGTCAGTACGACCGTGTCCAGCTACCTGACATGCGATATGCGTCACTGCATCCACCAGCAGCATACTCATGTCCCAGCCAAGGTACATACGCTCAGGCGATCTAGCCTCTAAACAAAGAGCATAGTACACACTAGGCGGTCTCGCCTGATCCAACCACGATCGGCTACTAGGATCTTTCGCGGTCTCATAGAACACCACCAAAACTCTATCCTCCGTGGTCTCGTGGAAATATTGAGAAGGGCATACACATGCACGCAAACCACCGTATACCACGACATAACACTACGGGTGCTAAGAAAACTACCCACGATCAGATGATAGAAACTAGTGGGTACCGGCCCACAAGACTCACACAATAACTACTTACCGCGATCATAGAGCTCACACAGATATGACCCTATGTGGTCACAGGACTCAAGCGATATATAACCCGCCACAGACACGCAAGCCACATGGAAACTAGGCTAAGTGAATACGGCCCAACCTGTCATAGAAAATTTATAAACCTTGTATTACGTGAATCCATTCTCGAGTGACCACCGCCCTCACAAGGCTGAAATGGCCCAAATTTCATGGGTTTATATGAATAAAATATTGATTTCAATGTTTCGTGGTGAAAACCAACTTATGGGACTCAAATGGGCTAAAAAGCCCTCATCCCAGTAAACCTGGGCCTCAAGTCGGTCACCCTACCGAACAAGGGCCGGTCGACAGGCCAAAAATGGGTCTGTCGACCCTCCTACTGAACGCGGTCGGGAAGGGCACCGCGACCAAGGACGCGGTCGGTCATTTGACCGTGTCAACCATGAACGCGGTCGGTCATTTGACCGCATCAACAATGAACATAGTCGGTCTGACCATCGCGTTCAGACTTACCGACATAGCCTCCAAACACACTTAGACGTGGTCTCTGGGTACACCGCGGTCAAAAACCCGAAGCTGGACGCAATCGGAAGCCTGACCACGTTCTCGCTTCTGATCCGAACCCTAAAAAAATCTAGCAGGAATTCCTCCCTTCCACGCCCCATTCATCTCGAACGAAGGGGAATACATTCAAAAACCCTTCCTATGTCTTCCACATGCTGGAAGAACTCAAAAATATGAAAAAAAGGCTATAGAAAAAGGCGATTCCATCATTTGCTCCAAACACGTGTCCATGCCACCCACATAGCTCCTTTGGCCTCATCTTGGCCTCAAATTGCGGGAAAACTCAACCAAAGCGAGGGGAAACGCTCCCCGACATGCCGTTAGCTTGAAATCGAGCATTTAAATCAAGAATCGCCGCCCAAATCGGCGAATTCGTCACTCACCCCGAAACATACATTTTTACCCCAAAAGGGAAAACCCACTCAAACTCGCCACATTCAGCATGAAATTGAGGGAAGGCAAAGTACCAAGGTTAGGGATCCACCCCCTACCTCTTCCAAAGAAACCACTCAAATTCGGGGCTGATCCATGCCAAAATCCCTCATTTCACGGCCATTTCTTCACGAAACTACGAGGATCCTCCACCACGTCACCACCTCCCATTCCACACTGCGGTCCTCGCCGCTCGTCGCCCACGCCACTCTCCACCTCGCCGCCCGTCCTCCTCGTCGGCCGCCGGAGAAGAAGAGGGAGAGAGGGAGAGACGTGAGAGTAAGAGGGAGAGAACGAGAGAGAGGAAGAGTTACGAGAGTGAGTAAGGGGTTTTTTAAAAGGAATTTTTATTTTCTTTATGATATCTTTTTTAATTAAAAAATTCACAATAACTCTGAAAAATCCAAAAAAGGCTAGGCCACTCCATGCACCGCCACAGACCTAAAACAATTCACATACACACCATCAAAGGGTCTGATAATCCGATATTAAAGTCTTAAACCAACAAAGACACGATCCAAAACCCGCGGGAATACAGTCCGAGAACCTAGGGACATTACAAATGGGTCTCAACTGGGTCGACCGGTGGCCAAAATGGGTGAAAAGACTGCATTTCGATCGACGTACCAGTGAAACCCCATCTGAGGGGCCCTAATCCATGCCCCAATCACCCCGAGTGATGGGGAAAACATGGGGGAATCATTCCCCCACCTTTAAACTACTGGGAGGCCACATTCAAACCATATAAACGCAATCGAATCGACGAATCCGTCGGTCACCCCAAAAATATGCATTTTCCATCCCTATGTGAAAGAAACCTACTCTCGGCCTCACCTTGGCCTATAAATTGTGGGAAAATAGAATGCATGAGATAGGGATCCGTCCCTCTACCTCTCACGATGATTTCCCATGCCGAGGATGCCGATTCTACGTGAAATCACGCCTCGAACCTCTGTCGGCTTCTCGAATCAACAAGCAAGCCTTGCCACGCCACCACCTCCATTCCTCCCTCCCGTCGTCGACCACTCGCAGCCCACGTCCCATGCTATCCTCTATCAGCCACCCGGAGAATGGGTGGGGAGAGGGAGAGAAACAAGAGAAGAGAGAGGGAGAGAATGAGGGGAGAGGGGGTGTTATGGGGTTTAAATAGGAAATATTTTGGCGTTTTAAAAATCTAAAAAATAAAAAATAGAGAAAAATCATCCCCACGATCCTCGAAAAATGCACAATGTGCCTACAATGTCCTGGAGCCAGAAAGCATAATGTTTCATCATGTGCAAGGATCCGAAGGCCTAATAGCCAAAATTCTAATTTAATCACGAAACATGATCTGAGACCCACAAAAGCATTCCAAAACCCACAGATTCCTCATCCAAAAATCCTGGGTCATTACAGCCTTCCCCCTTTAAAAAAATTTCATCCTCAAAATTTGAAACAACCTCTATCTCACGCGGGAAGAACAACTTATTCAGCTGGCAACACTCCTAGAGCTCCAGCTAAAACCTCAATTCTCACGAAACAACCTCTCCTGAGGGACATAGCCAGACTATTACCACAAACAGAAACATCTCGCTTCACATATGTTTTCGATGTCAATTGTCAATTTTTGGTTTTTGAGATTCACGGATGATTCAGATTAATAAAGTGAGCATTGAACATAAATGGATACAATTTTGCATTATCTCAGCTACATCAGACCTTCAGAATTATAGACATCATCGGGCACACTCTCGCACATCGAGGCGACATGACCCGCGCCACGAATTCCTACCACCATTGAAATTCCCACACTCGGTGGATCAATCAAACATTAGCTTTTCTGCCTACTGACAGACCTCACGCCCATCACAAGGGACATCCATCCCTGAGCCTCAATCAACTCACATAGTCATCTTAATCGGCTACCACAATTCCATCGGCTCCATGCCACAAACACCCTCTGATCCAGCAAGCCGAACACTGCTAACACAACTAGACCAACTCTGGTCCCAACATAAACATCCTATTAACCCAGATCCTACTCGGGGAAAGGTATATCATGATCGGCCACCCAAGGCCTCGCTTGCTCATGGCTCTCGCCATTCTTGATTCACCTCAACTGGCATTTTCTGGCTGTGAAAATCCATCTGCCAGTCACCAACTATTTGTCAATGGTAAATTCTACCTGCTCAACTTTCCTCTTACATGTTCCTTCACAAAGCCCAATAATCTCACTCTAAATCACAATAGCTCATCCATTGACTCTTACACTGGCCATTACCACATCTCGAGTCGGTCCTCACTTGGACACTACATCTGATTCTGATCCTCACGCCAACTCTACCCTCTCAGGGGAGCACGATAAAATCAAACAACAAGACTCCATAATTTTCGGTCCACACTAACTCTAGACTAAGACTTACAGGGAATTCCTCATATGCTAGCCACAAGACTAAGGCTCCCATTCCACGACATCCCTCCTGTTAAGCATAGAATGGCTGATCTAGAGGGGGTGTGAATAGAAGGATGAGGTAGTCTTTTTATAGGACAGAGCCTCCGAATGAATGAGGCAGAAAAGTAACCTAGTGATATCCTATTGGTCCACGTGGCAGGGACGAGAATGTTCCTCTAACCTTAGCCTTGGATCACATGCCCATAACTACTGTACCAATGATTGGTCTCACTTGTCTCCTTGTCCCCAGTCACGTGCCTTCGTCGAGTTCGCTGCTTCACTTAAGTCCCGCTGTGTGCATCGACCTTCAATACTATTCCTAGTCAATGTGAATTGACTTTGGAAAGTAGCATCGACCTTGAAAGCTTAAGGGCAGAACTAGCATCGACCTTCTTGCTTGAGGGCCAAAAGGTGCACCGACCTCAATTTCTACAAGTGGGATAGACCTTCGAAGCTTCCCACCAACCGTGCACCGACCTCAGATTCTGGAAGTCTGAATCAGCATCAACCTCAGTTACTGTGCGACCGAAGTGGCATCGACCTCTGTTGCTGGAGGCCCAAAGTAGCATCGACCTTAACTATGCATTAGGTTAAAACATGCATCGACCCTATTTGAACTAGCACAGACCCTATATGCAAAACATGCTATACTAGCATCGACCCTATGCATGAACTAGCATCGATAACATAGAGCTAGCAACGACCTTATGCAAGAACTAGCATCGACCTTGTCGAGCTAGCATCGACCTTGTTGTATTCAAACCAGACGTACACCGACCTTGTAACTAGAATATGCTCAAACCTTGGTGCTGTACTGCACGGTGCTAGCAAACAGGTTGCACCGACCTTGCTTGCATTGAAGGTAGGACATGCACTGACCTTGTTGTGTTGAAGAAGGGGTTGCACCGACCTTGGTTGCCATGCTTCCTTTCTAATTGGAGAAAGTTGCACCGACCTCTCTTCTTGGAATCACAAAGGTGCATCGACCTTGTTCGAAACAAAATGTGCACCGACCTTCTGCACGTGCTGGAAGAGGTGCATCAACCTTCATGCAGAATAAGCATCGACCTTCACTTGTCCTTCCATAGTGTGCATCGACCATCGTTTGTGCTAGCGTCAATGTGCCTCGACCTTAGTTCTTGGCTGAAGGTGATATGCATCGACCTTAGTTCTTAGCTGCATCGACCTTGGTGACTGTCACGCCCCGAACCGATAGCAGCGGAACGTGTCGTTTGCTCGGAACGTGGCAGTTAAACAGTCGTGAATGATCAAGAGCAATCGCATAAGACTAAAATAATTTTTAACAACAATAGAATTTTTATTTCTAATATAAATCTCTTACAAGAACTCGTTTTCCAACTTAGAGACTCCAACACAGTGGAAAGGAAGGGAACGACATACTACAGACTTAGACAAGATAACTGGATAAGAGACGATAAGCTAACTTAGCTAGACAATACTATCTAGACTCAAGAAAGATAAAAGACTCGGGTTCACTAGTTTCCGAAGCTCGCTTGCACACTTGTCCCGCCCGTGTGAGTCTCGGTCTCGCTAGCCACCTGATTACCTGAAAAATGTTGGAATAAAACGGAGTGAGCGAACGCTCAGTAGGAATTATATCTCAAGAACTAGCAATGGGTTTAAGTAATTACAATTTTTCACATGTAAATGCAATATGGCTATGCATGTAGAAAGAACTGAGCAAGTAAAACTAATCAATAGAATAACACGTCGTGCAAAACATCCAAGTGAGTCTTAAACAAGAGATATTCATGAGAGACTTTATAGATTATTGGCTATTTCACGCATGTACTTTGCCCGTATCGGGCAACGCTAGTAAAGTCACGCAAGTCGAGTCACGCACGCAAGAAAGAGAGAGAGTGTGGAATGCCAAAGATCAAGAGAGAAAGTACTTCGGTGTAATGCTAGACACCGTGATCATTACAACTCCCATGGGCACTAGTACTTTTTGGGTGCTCCTCCTAAGACCAGATCGAGCCCTTATATGCACAACATTAAAGATAGATCTAGACATCCACGATAGTTTATAGCCAATAAGGAGTTTCAAGAACAAGCTTTAATAGGATGATAAGATAAGATTCTCATGGAATTCAAGGGCAAGGCCCTTGAGTAAGGACATTCTTGCGATAAAATCCACGCGAAGCATATAAACCATGACATGTCGATAAATTGGGTGGAATTGGTCCCCTAATCGGGTACCATGACAATTAAGTGTCCATATATATAGATGGTCACCCACTTGATATAGAATTGAGGTCCACAAGAACAGCAGATTAATGGCATGATGTCCACATCCCATTAAGAATATTCTCATGATATCTACATAGCATATCATGAGGGCCGGTATACCATGTTTCTATAGAGTGACATGGCAAAATAGTGTAAAGGGTTTTTATGGTACAACCCGCTCAGTCGGCCTTGAGGGAATCCAAGGCTCGAGAAGTCTTATGGAGGTCTCTATGACTAACTCGCTAGTCCAAAGGAACGGAATGTCCAATGGAGAGCTTGTATGTCACTAAGAATTGAGGGGTAATGCGATAAACCATCGTGAAACATGGGACTATATTCACGGAATGGAAATATAGTGCCAGATAATCTAATTATATATATATATATCAAAACCCTCGATTAACAGAAAATAATTCAAAATAGTAACACAGGAAAATAGCGACTTAAGCTAAGTCATTACTTATCAAATTAACGCCTTTCACAGGGGCGTTTATTTACAATTTGACGACTTATACAGCAGGCGTCCATCATATTTCTTTCATTTTGCACAATTTTTAAATTCTGGAATTTTAGTAGAACGCGCCTTAAACAGGGGCGTTACTTTCAAATTCGCGCCCTGGTTCAGGGCGTTAGTTCTGTAAGACACGACCTTCATCAGGTCGTTAATTCAAGATGTTCCAGGATTAATAGGAACATGGGTAATTTCAAGGATAATAAAATTTCAGAAAGAGGAATCACACTGTCAGGAAGAGAAAAATAGCAGGATTCAACATCTATGATCATGCATTAAATTAGAATCATGTTTTGATAGACATAAAAGTTTAAAACGTGGGTAATTTAATAACTAGATGAAATTGACGACTTAATGCAGGACGTCAAAACTGGAATTAGCGACCTGGGCATGGTCGTTTCTTTAAATTAGCGCCCTTGATAGGGTCGCTTCTTTTAAAATCCACAGAAAACCCTTTTAAAAACTATAATAAAACTATATTCATGCATGTCATGATGGTATTATTATGGAATTAAACTAGTTTGGGCTACGTTCTTGAGAAAACCTACCTGATGATGTTTTGGGTGAAGACACGTGAAGAAAAATGATACTATGTTCTAAACAGAGTTCTTCCGAAGCTTATGGAAACAACTTCCTTCTTGGAGGAAGAGATCGTCTTGATGAAGAACCTCCCGTCCTTCAACTAGGCAGAAGAGTTTCTACTTACGGCAGACTTCCTGCAGTAAAGACGATGAAGAACATCAATATTCTTCATTATTATGACAGAAGGCAAGGGAAGAAGAACAATACCTGTTCTTCATGCACGGCAGCAGCAGAGCTTTCCTTCGACCAAATAGCTTATTAGGGTTCGACAGGAAGGGTTATTTATAGGGTTTTTACGATCCTAATGGAGTTAGTATCGTATTGGAAGTAATATTTCCCTAATAGAGTTCTTACCCTATTCAATCTTCCACGTAGTTATCCAGAAACTTACTCTGGATAGTCTCCTAGGTCAAACGAAACTCGAACGGAATTAACGCATTGCCATAGGGCGTTAGTTTAAATTGACGCCTTTGTAAAAATAATTTCTTATGTAAAATGCGTCCATGTGGAGGGCATCACATTTACTTGCCCTTTTTTATTATTTTGGCCGTTTAAGAATTGACGACATCTGCTGTTGTCATCCTTTCTGGAATTCGCGCCTTGTATAAGGGCGTTTCTTTTTGAAGTAGCGCCTTGAATCAAGGCGTTATTTACATTTTGGTTTATTATCTACTTCTTTAGGTTCATATCATTTATTCATTAAATCTTTTAATCTTATTTTGATCAATTGGGGTTTTTATTTCCTTTTATTTTTACCAGGGTTGCTACAGTGACAGCTTGCACTGTCTGGGATTTTGACTGGCCAACCAAGACTATTGACTTTTCTCATTGACTATGCGTTGACATTTTATTTTGACTGGCTTTCAACCTATTCTTTGTGCAACATGGCAATTTAACAACTCAATCAAAAACAATTTAAATAGTATACATGATTCATGGTTTTGACAGCATCAAAACACAGGGACACAACAATCTCCCCCTTTTTGATGATGTCAAAACTATAAGTCATTACAAGTCATTTCACTCAAACAACTAACTAACTCCCCCATAACAATGTAGCATAACTCATTAATGACAATGTTCAATGACCCCAATGAATGACTGATAGACTCACAAACTATTCTCCCCCTTTGAAAACATCAAAAAGAAGAAGTTTGAGAGTAGAAATGAGATATTAAGGCAAGAAAGAAAAGCAAGAGGGCTTGGAAGGTAGGATGCTCAACACCAAAGGCAATAGATAGAATGGATTTTCAGGTAGGCCAATTTAGCAGATAGGAATGAAGGGATTCTCAGTCAGATACTAATTTCATAAATCAGAGTAAATTCAAGTTCAGACTCTTTCTAATAAAACAGTTATGATCAGATCCTTATTCACATGCATGGTTCAAATCAAATAAGTTCAGAGTTTATCAGTGAAAATTCTTTTAAAAGAAAGAACTCCATTCTTGTTTAATAGAAATGAACCAATTTTCCATAATAGAACCCTGACAACCTCCTATTATCTTACTCAAATAAACCAATGTCACCTCTAGAAGTTACTCAAAAATAGTATTGAAGCTAAACACAAAAACAATTCTGTTTAGGTTCTCAGGGTTTCAGCACATTTGCTTGACCTTTGGTCACAATTTCAAGTTTTTCTTTTTGGCTCAGAATATTTTTAAGAGCAATCAAGTGTAGTCAACACCTTTTGACTTAAGGGTACAAGTTGATCAGACGCCAGTACCCCTAGTTACTTAGTGAGACTAACTGTCTTGCTTCAATTTGAATAGAGATAGCAAGAACACCTCATTACTAGGTCCACTCCATTTCTTTGATGGAGAGCTTAGTCTCTCAGTGTAGCCTTTGTCATTGCTCTACCATGAGCATTGAAATAAAATTTTATCATGCTACCCTTTAGAGTTTTCAGATAGTTCTATGTTTAAAAATAATACATTATCCAAGTATCTCAACTAAAGACAGTCGTGATTCTATATTTTCAGATTCAAGAAGATTTTTCAAGACACAACAATGTGAATGTTGGTTAAGGCCTATTAAACTGAAAACATATTCTTTTCAAGACATTTATCTTTAAACTCAGGAAAATCATTAAATTTAAACCAGCAAATTATTTTGGAGCATCATAATCCGGTATAATAGAAGATTCTGAAACAAGGATGTTTAGATTTATGATTATAGTACACAAATTGGAATCCTTTTGAATTTTGGGTGTCCTTGAGATGGGTGACAAATAACGCAGTGAAGACAGTCAAGGTGGTCAGGTATGAAACTTAACAGATGCCAAGAGATTTTCAGGAAAGTTCAGCATAGCAGTAGGTAGAGGGTGATTCCAGATGGTTGCCAATTATTGTGAGAATGAACAAAAGTAAGTGGCATGAAATAACTCCAGGTAGAAGATCAAGCATTTGAGATTTCAGACAAGACTCCCCCTTAATAAATGCAGAGAATTTGAGAGGAGTTTCAAAAACCATTTTCAGACAGAGAATTTGGTGCAATTTTCTCATTATTTCATATCAAATTTTATCTTTTTCTCAGATACATGCTAAGGTCTGCCATGGGTCCCATGGTGATGGCGGCGCTTTGATTCTCTGGCTATGGAGTCTTCCGGGGGGGCCGCCGTGGCCCCCTCCACTTTGGCTTTTTCTTCTTCGTCTTTTCCCGCTTTGGCTCCTTCTTCTTCCGTTGTCCCCTCCACTGACATCCCCCCGGGAAGAAGTCGATCATTTGTAGAAGCTTTGGCCTCTTCGCTTTTGCCGCCTATCGTTCCTGGCAAGGTCCACGAACCAGCGCTTACAGATGGCGGAGAGCCGGCCGTATTCTTCTCTGTTGAGGAACTGGAGGCTTCCTTGAAACCTTTCACTTTTGCCTTGGTGGCTCGAACGCCCCACGGACGGCCTGCCTTTCCTGAAATAAGGTCACATCTTTCTAACAGGTGTAGTTTCAAGGAAGACTTTGTGATCAGTGCATTGGACTCCAAGCATCTGCTTCTACGCTTCCGCAATCAAGAGGATTATCTACAACTGCTTTTGCGAGAACACTTGTATGTTCATGGCAGATTATTTCGGTTCTTTAAATGGACGATGCATTTCTCTCCCAATGAGGATTCCACGATCCTGCCGGTATGGATTTCTTTCCTAGGATTGCTTGTGAATTTGTTTGTAGTACATATGTTGCGTTCTATTGCCGGGAAAATTGGGAAGGTATTAAAAATTGATCCTTCCACTCTCACTCTTTCAAATACGGTGGCTGCCTGTGTTTGTGTGGAGCTGGATATCTTGAGGTCTCATTCACACAGGCTGTGGCTCGGTTTTGATGGGGGAGGGGATTGGCAAGAGATAATATATCCAGAGCTCCCTTCTTTCTGCTCGGCACGTTCCAGGCTTGGCCATGCTTTGAGTGATTGTAAAAATAAAGTGGTTCAGACTCAGGCACATACTAAATTGCTACAGAGGGCCAAAAGTATATGGAAACCGGTGATTCCTCTGATTGATGGTGATCATAAGACTCCTGAAGTTGATGTGGTTCTTCCTGTAAAGGCTTTGAATTCTCATGAAAATTCTTATATGACTGTTGTGGAAGCCTCTCCTAAATATAAATCTCCCACTGAGAATGAATTGGTGCCACTCTCCAAGTCTGTGGTGGAATCTGCTAATGCTTTACAAGCCAGCTGCCCTGTTGATCAGGAAGCTTTAATGCATACTCATTTGAAAGTCAGTGTCCTGAAGACTCATTCCGTCCCAAACCCTCTTCCTGAAGTGGACCTTCCTGGATCTTCAGCCATATTGATTCCCATTGATTCAAATTGTCGAAAGAAAGTGATTCACCCGGATAAGACCAATGCGCCTTCTATGGAGCTCCCTTCAGGACAAAGGTTTGAAAATACTGGCAGCATTGCGCCGGTTCCTGAATTAGATATTGTTGAGCTGCGAGATATTGGCACACAACAGCTTTCCTCGGTTGATCCTAGCAGGCAGCAGGCCACATTGCTTTCTTCCCAATTTCATCAACAGAGTGTGGAGTTGACAAATAGAAGACAGGCTATTGCTAATGAAGCTGCTATTGAAAATTCCAGGGTTATGCTCCATGATCACACTGGTGTCACTACAAGATCCATGATCAGGTCTGGATCCACCAGTATTCTTCCTCTATCTAAATCCTCATGAATTTCATTATCTGGAATATAAGAGGCATTGGAAATGATGTTTCTGTTGGGAGTGTTAAGCTCTTTATTAAAGCCCACAACATTGACTGCATTGTTGTACTGGAACCAAAAATTCATGTCAGTAAAATGCAAGATATATGCAGGAGGTTAGGTATGAGTAACTGTGTTGCAAATGGTGATGAATTGGCTCACATATGGATCTTCTGGAGAGGTACCCTGGATTTTTCAATTCTCAGTACTGATGAGCAACAAATCACCCATTCTCAATCTGGTTCTGTTTGACCTTTATTTCACCTATCCTTTGTTTATGCCAAATGTTCTATTTTGGAGAGACAGGCTTTGTGGACATCCCTTCTGTTGGTGCACTCCCAAGTTTCAGGGCCTTGGCTAGTAGCTGGAGACTTTAACTGTATTATGAGGGTTGATGAAAAGCTAGGAGGTATTCCCCCTCATATGGGTGCTATCTCTTATTTTACTGATTGTGTTTCAAATTGCGCTCTTATGGATGCTGGCTTCATGGGTTCCCAATATACATGGCATAACAATCAAGCTGGGTGTCATGGTATCTGGGCAAGGTTGGACAGGGTCCTAATTAATTCAGATTGGCTAAAACTTTTCCCCATTTCTATTGAGCATTTATCCAGGGAGGCTTCTGACCATGCACCTCTTTTGGTGAAATTGTTACTCAAAAACAAATTCAAGAGCCGCTTCTATTTCCAGAAAATGTGGACTTTGCATGACAAATTTCTCTTGGATGTTACTACCTGTTGGAATACTAGCCCATTGGCCTCCTCTGCTATGTCCACTCTATACTTGAAGCTCAAGTACTTGAGGAGTATGCTGCGCAACTGGAATAAGCAGACCTTTGGCCATGTCCACCTAAACTTGATGGCAGCAGAGGATGCAATTTTAAAAGCTGAATTATCTTATGATTTAAACCCTACTTTGGAAAATCATAACCTTTTGGAAAAAGCTAAATCCATCCAATCTGAAAGACTTCTACATGAGGTATGCTTTTGGAGACAGAAGTCTGGGATTAGATGGTTAAAGGAGGGGGACCGAAACACTAAGTTCTTTCATATTTCGACCAAGGCCAGAAGACTTAAACAGGGTATTGCTCGGCTCCAAAACTCAGCTGGCATTCTAACTTCTGATCATGAAGAAATGAAGAATATTGCTGCAAGCCATTTTCATAAGGCCTTCTCTTCTTAGTACCATTCTATTGAGGAGGCCTCTTTAAACTGTATTTCTAATTTAGTCACTATGCAAGATAACTCAATGCTATGTGCTGTTCCCACTGAATTGGAAATAAAAGACATTGTCTTTGCATTATCTGCAGATAGTGCTCCCGGACCTGATGGATTCGCAGGTGCTTTCTTCCAGAAGGCTTGGCCTATCATTTCTGGCGTAGTTATCAATGCGGTTCAAGAGGCATTTACTGATCCCCAGCCTCTCCCAAGGTCTGTTTCATCCACTCTAATTGCTCTTATACCTAAAAAACCAAATGCTGTGGATATCTCTCACTATAGACCGATTAGTTTATGCAATTTTTTCTACAAGATCATTTCTTCCATTGTCAACAAAAGGCTGGCTTCTATTCTACCAAGCATTATTTCACATGAACAGACTGCTTTTGTCAAGGGGAGGCACATAACTGAAAACATAGCCCTAGCTCAAGAATTGACCCAGGAACTGGGCAGGAAAACAAGAGGGAAGAATGTCATTTTTAAATTGGACATGGCTAAGGCATATGATCGGTTAGAATGGGATTTCTTGTTTGAAGTCCTGAATAGATTCGGTTTCAGCCTGACATTCATTTAGCTGATTGGCAAGCTTATTCAGAACTGTTGGTTTTCTGTTTTGCTGAATGGTGATATAGCTGGTTATTTTAAGTCTTCCAGGGGTGTTCGGCAGGGTGATCCTATTGCCCCTTCTTTATTCATCATTGCTGAGGAAAGTTTGAGTAGATCCCTCAAAGAAGCTCATTTCACAAGACAAATTGAAAGCTTTCAAGGGCCTCGGAGGTGTCCCACTGTGTCCCATCTCCTATTTGCAGATGACACCTTAATTTTTTGTAAGGCTAGTATTGCTTCTATCAGGAATCTATTGAAACTTTTAAAGACTTATGAACTAGGGTCAGGTCAGCTTATGAACACCTGTAAGAATGGTTTCTTTTTGCACCCAAAGATAAAGGATGCCATTGCTACTCGGATTTCTTCTTTGACTGGTTTCAGCAAACACAGTTTCCCTATTAAATATCTTGGTTTCCCTCTAGTTCTAGGCCGAAGGAAAAAAGTGCACTTTGCTGGTATTATACAATCCATTCAAAAAAGAATCTCTGGTTGGAAATCTAGTCTCCTTTCTCAAGGTGCCAAGCTGATCCTGATTAAGAATGTGCTCACTTCCATTCCCATATATTCCTTGTCCACCTCACCCTTCCATTCTGGAACTCATCATTTGCTGGAGAAGTCTTTTGCAAACTTTTTCTGGGGTTCTTCACTGAATGGGAATAAAAGACACTGGAGTTCTTGGGACAAGATCTGCAGACCTATATCTCAGGGAAGTCTTGGCATCATGTCTCTTAGGCAGATGGACATTGCTTTAAGAGTAAAAATGTTATGGCAAGCTTTGCATTCAAATTCCCTGTGGGCAAATTTCTTCAGAGCTAAGTATATTGGACAGCGCCATCTAAGAGAGGTGCAATTTACTAATATGGCTGGACCTGCTAGACGAAGCTGGATTAAGGCAAAAAATCTTTTTCTTCAGTTTCATAAGATTATCATTGGGGACGGAAAATGTACAAATTTCTGGTATGATAACTGGATTGGAAAGCAATGCTTGGCTGATTTTGTTCCTGCCACCAGCATCCCTAATCCAAGTCTCACTGTACATGACTTCCTGCTACACTCCCCAAGAGAAGAAATAGATTTAATGAACAGTTTTATACCAGCTGGCATCAAAACAGCAGTTATTAACACTAATCTCACACTAGACACTGATTTCCCAGCATGGAGCTTGTCCTCCTCAGGCAAATGTTTGGTGGATTCTACATATAAGGTTATATCTGAAACTGCTTCCCAACAATCATTTACTCAGTGGGCAAGGCTTTGGTCTCAATGGCTACCGACAAAAATTTCTGTTCATCTTTGGAAAATCCTACATAACAGCCTCCCTGTCGACACTAATGTTCAACACCTGGGTATCCAGCTATGTTCTATGTGCTCCTGCTGTAAGGTCCAACAAAGGGAAAGCCTTAATCATTTATTCATTCACAGTGAACTAGCCTCTTACATTTGGTCTTTTTTCCACTCTGTGGGACTGCCATTGGAAGGAAATTCTGTTATATCACTTTTTTCAAATGCTGCAGCAAATATCAAACTCAAGTCTGCTCATGGATTCCTAATCCTAGCAGTCATTGGTTATGGTTGCTGGGATATTTGGAGGGCTAGAAATTCAGTGCGATATGAAGGCTCAACTTTGTCCAAAGGCCGCATTCGTCACCAAATCATTATCCAAGTAAAGCAGGCTTGTGCTAGTGCAAACTATAAGGAACCTGATATTGGAAAAAGGAGGATTCTTGATTCATTGGGGATCTCTACTTTCATGCCAATTGGTGCTCAGCTGAAAGCTATTAAATGGATATGCCCCCCTTGGCCGTTCCTTAAATTGAACTCTGATGGTGCTTGTAAATCTGATGGAACTGCTGGAGGGGGTGGTGTCATTAGAGATAATTGTGGTAATGTTATACTTGCTTTCTCCCATTTTTATGGCCAATCCAACAGTCTTGTAGCAGAGGCTAGAGCCTTAATTGATGGAATTCATTACCTCCACACTATTTCAGCTCACCCAGTTATCATTGAATGTGATTCATATGTCCTTGTTCGAGTAATAAATAAGGAATACCAATGTCCTTGGTCTATTCTTTCATATGCCAGAGAGATTTGGAGATCCATTAATCAGCATGACAGGATTATTCATACCTATAGAGAAGGAAACAAAGTTGCTGATCTCTTGGCTTCCTTAGCATGCTCATCCAAATGTAATGTCTTTTTCTTTTACAATGAGTTACCCTGTGCTATAAAGGGTGAGGCTCGTATGGATAAGCTGGGAATGTCCAGCATCCGTTTGATGTAATCAATATTCCTGGTATTTAGCAATAAAATTCACACCCTAGTGGCCAAAAAAAAAAAAAAAAGCTAACCAATAATTGCATTGACTCCCCCTAACTAAATGCAATATATGACTAGACTTCGAATGCAACCATATGCAAGACATTAAAAATGACATGATTGATAATCCATATGCAAGATCCTAGACATATAAATGATTCATGGTACTAGGCGGAGGGCCAGCCTCTACGCATAAGGTGGGTTTCCAGACAGAAGTGATCTGCCCTTCTCCCAACATCCCATTTGATATACCATGAGATCAAGCAAGACAAAGTGCAGTCCTATATGGATCTCAAAAAAAAATTTGAATGACTTTTTCCCAAACACATATGTATGCAGATGAAAAGTTACATGCAACAAATGTTCAGTGAGAGATATGCATTATGACATTTACAATAATCAAACAAGTGTAGTTGACATATGCAAACCTCATGTAGTTCAGATTTTTCAGAATATGACATTCAATTCACTCTCATCCCAATATATCTACAGATAGTTCAGCCTATGCATTTAAGGGCATACGAAGGATAATGCAGAGAGTCAAAATTCAGATGAGAGCATGTATGCATGAAATTCTGATTAGCAAATCAAACATGATATGCAGCTTTCTAAATGGGATTATTGAAGACTGAAATTATCAAACCTGTTAATAGCAGAAATGGGGTTTTATCATACTCAGGTGCCTTGGTTTATTAAACCCATTTTATTCATCAACTCCAAGGCACTCCTACAAAACACAAATCTTATTTTTCAATTTTAGGTACCCAAGAATTCTTGGGTCTTGAAATGTCAGTGGCACCTTTGTAAGGTGCTCTCCATAGCTTTTGGGCTTCCATATCATCATACTTCATTAACGAGCAATTATTCATAGAGTGCCCAATCTGCCCACAATAATGACATGAACTAACAGGTTTTGTGTACTTTTTATGCATAAATGGATTGGCATTGAATTTATGGTTATAATTAAACCCGTGATCATGTTTCCTGTGAAACACTTTCTTTTCTTTAACATGCCAACAGTCCTTAACTGTATGGCCATTCTTCGCACACTTGTGACATACAACGTGCCAACATTCAGCAGCAATGTGGCCTGACTGACCACAATGAAAACAATGTATTTTCTTGTTCTTAACAGAAGAGAGTTTCATAAGATGCAAATTTTTAACATACTTCCTACCAGCATTTAAATCATCCTTTTTCATTGACAGACACTCATACATCAAATGACCATACTTATTACAGTAATGACATGACACATTCATTTTCTTTGAAGCATGGTTTTTGACATTTGATTTCTTAGCATGCATGTTGTTTTTGCCTTTTAGGTTCTTCAGATTTTTAGGATGATTCTGAATCTTTTGAACAACAGGTTGTTTGTGAAGTGAGGTCAAGCTACTAGTCTGTTCAGAATTGTTAAGATGGTTATAGCCTAACCCCTCTTTCCGAAAATTAACCTTTGTTCCCAGTTGTCTGTCCAAATTTTCTTTGCCACTAGTGAATTTTGACAATGAATTTTTTAAATCTTTAATTTCATTTTTTAAGGTGGCAATGTGTATTTCATAACTGGCGATCTCTTGCTCACTGTAATTAACGCACTCATTCAACACTTTATTTGTAGTTTTATGATTTTCAATTTCTTGTTCCAGATTGTGCAATTTTTCAGACTCATCTATGTAAACATATTTTCCTTTTTCAAAAACTAGAAGCTTCTTGGACATAGCAGTGTTTAACTGCTTCAACTTTTCATTTTTCTTAACTTGAGCATCATTCTGAATTAATTCATCAACAAAACTCTGATCATTCTTGGACATTTCCAGATTGTTTTCAAACTCAAAAATTTTGGCTAATAATTGTTTGTTTTCAATTCTCAACGAGCCAATTATTTCCTTAAGCTTTTCTGTGTCTAGATCATGAGACCTAATTAAGTCTTCTAATTGAGAACATTCTTCACATGAAGAATTATCAGCATACTGTTCAATTTTCTTTTTCAATTTCTTATTCTTTTTCCTTAATTGTTCATGTGACTCAAATAGCACAATATACGCATGCTCCCAATCGTCTATGGTAAAATTCTCAAAAATAGAGCTCACCTCTTCATCTTCCTTTTGATCACTGTGGTGATCACTTCCATCTTCAATGGCCATAAGACCGCAGACCTCAATTTCCTCTTCATCACTCGGAACACTTTCTTCCTCGTCTCTCCAAGTTGACACCATGGCCGTGGTTTGCTTTTTCTTGCCCTTGTCATCCTTCTTTACCAGCTTCGGGCATTCATCCCTGACATGCCCTGATTTCCTGCAATTTTAATAGACAATCTTGTCATATTTATTACTTTGGTCAGATTTAGAGTGATAGCCTCTATATGCCTGGTAGGGTTTGTTCTTCTTGGCATACTTACCTCTCATTCTTAAAAACATTTTGAAATTTTTGGTGAGGAATGCCTGTTCAGAGGCCGATAGTTCATTAAACTCCTCACTTAGTTCATCACTGCTCTCATCATTGCTACCAGACCCCTTGAGGGCTAGCGTCTTGGGTTTCTTCTGCTCATCTTCAGGTTTCCTGAAGTTTAACTCGTAAGTCATCAAAGACCCAATTAACTCATCCATCTTCATGGTGGTCAGGTCCTTAGACTCCTCTATTACAGTGGCCTTTGTGTGCCACGCAAGAGATAGAGACCTGAGGATTTTCCTAACAATCTCACTACCAGAATAATCCTTGCCTAGAGCTTTAAGACTGTTAGTAAGCTGAGAAAGCCTAGAGAACATTTCCTTTATTGACTCATCAGACTTCATTTTAAATACCTCATACTCGGAGACCAGCATATTTACCTTTATTGCTCTTACCTGGGACGTTGCTTCATATATCAACTCCAGCTTGTCCCACATGTCTTTGGCTGATCTGCAAGCAGAAATCCTATAATACTCTTCTGGATGAACTGCGCACTGCATTATATTCAGAGCCGTCCAGTTCACTGTTGAGAGCCTGCCCTGCTCCCTTGACCATGCGTTTCCATCTGGCAGCAGCTCAAATGGTCCTGTGGTGATTACTCTCCAGAGTTCGTGGCTCTGCACTCTTAGGAATACCTCCATCCTATTTTTCCAATAAATATAATTAACATCATCAAAGAAAGGAGGACGGTTAATAGAATGTCCCTCAGCTATGAAGCTGTGAACATTTCCATTCCCAGGTCTTCCCTCGTCGTTGGACCACATCATGGGAAACCGGGCTCTGATACCAATTGATAGGATGCAAGGCTCGGATTCAGAGGGGGGTGAATGAATCCCCTTCAAAACTTATTGTGAAATTAGAAACTCGACCAAGTTAGGGACAATCAATGAGTCAAGGAAAACAAACATTAACCAGATAGCGCACAATAAGGCAAGCTAACACATCCTGCGAAGTAGATAGAAGATATGGAATCACACACAATCACAAACCACGGGCACACTAAATTTTTAGATGGTTCGGTGATGTGACACAACCTAAGACCTAGATTGCAAGCAATGCAATGGACACGACAATGTCACACAAGTGGACTCACTTCCATTTGGCACACTCGGGTCCGTAGGTGGACCGGCGATTGGGTGAGGGTCCAAGGTTGGACCCGAAGGTTTCCAAGGGTATGGCTGGCTTGGGGAGGACCCCTAAGGGTCTGGGGTTGCCCAAATTCACGGGCGGTCAGCACGCCGAGGGCATGGGTAAATTGGTCTCGCTCACAACTCACCCGCGGTGGACACTCACATAGTAGCAATTTGAGTCCGAGCACTCTCACCGACCGACGGCACACTAGAAGAAATACTAATCAAGCACAAATAATCCAGCATAGAAGTGTGGTCAAGAGCTCACCTGATTGGTGTGAAGACACCGATCCCGGTCGGAGACGAGGGCGAGCGAGGAAGCATGGGCTTACCCGCACGCCGCGCCGATGAAGCTTCAACCTGAAATTTTAATTAACATGCACTATGCCCCTTGCAAGAGGGTTGGACTAGGGGTGGCGATTAGTTTTACAACCAAAATGTACCTCCACATAGGGAGGGGTGGTCAGCCTGCCAGGCGGGTTCTGGAAAACTACGCTAGAAGCCGATGCGGAAGAAGATCGTCGGTTCTATCCACTCTCAGGAACATGGGACAGATTGTCACTGTCGGGGCTGCTACGGACTCACTGAACTCTGATTGTGACGAAACCAATGGCAAAACCTTCATAGTTGACCCGGGAGGATGTCTAATTTTTGGGGTAATTTCTGAATGATGGCATTGGTCGGGGCAGAGGCACGAACAGGGTCTCTATTTGCTGGTTCTTGTAGCTTCTGCACCTCCGCAGCAGGAAGCTGAGGCCGCCACGGATGCTCCTGAGCTCATATTCAGGCGTGGCCGGAGTCATTGGATTTATGGTTGAGTCCTCTTCGAACGGAGACTGTGGGGGAACTGGAGGAGACCAGAGTAGGCGGCAAGGACCCGAACAGTGGTCGGGTGTCAGATCAGTTCTAGAGGGAACAAACCAGCGCACCAGGGGAAGAAAAATTAGAACTCACAGCTCCGGACGCCGAATGGGGTGCTGTTTCTTGCTGCTGAAAATTGACTCGTCGTAGTAGCTCTCAGCCAAGGCCCGCCTTCAGAACTTCAGGAGGTTGGCCATGGGAGCTTCTGCAACTTGCTTCTGGTTGACTGTCAAGAAGAAGTTGCGCAGTTCGGCGATGATGGCTCCTTCGGGCAGCTCTGAACTCAGACGGAGATGAGACCACCACCGTTGCGAAGAGGACTGGGATACGCTTCCAACGGTTCCTCTTGTGCTTCCAGGGACGTTAGGATGAAGTCAAGGCTGGCTCTGCAAGCTGCTGGTTCTCTGCAAGGTGGAGGGGGAGGGGAGATGGGGGATGCACTTTGAGGAATGTAGGGGGAGGATGGGGGGGACCCTAGGGTGGGAGGGCAGGAGAGGGACGACCAAAGGGGCTGGGGAAGAATGGGAGAGAGCTGGGAAATTCAAATTTGGCCTAGGGAGGGGTGGATTCAGCCTTGGGAAGGTGGAGGCTTGCTTGGGAAGGGAAAGTGGGTAGGTGGGAGTTGGATGGTGGAGCTAGGATTGGGTGGGGATCTCTTGGGGTTGGGGTGGAGTAAAGAGAGGGGTGTGGGGAGTTGGAGAGGCTTTAATGGAGGGGGAGGGGAGAGAAAGTAGGTGGGAGGGTGAGGAGAGAGAGAGGGGGCGACCGTCGCTTGATGAGAGAGAGAGAGTGAGAGAGGGAGGGGGTTGGAGGGGGAGCTTCTCACTCTACTCAATTAGATTCTCTCCAATAACATTTGAATTCTGGACTCACAATAATAGATCTTCACTAACATAAAATGGCGGGAATGGGGTTCTATTTATAGGGAACCCACATTTTATAATAAGTCCCTGACTTTAGGACTAATGACAAATAACCATGGGGGAAGGGGGCGCCCCTGGGCCTAGCCCATTGAATTGGGCCCAATAACAAAACTAATCTACTCTATGGCACTTAACTTAGGTAGATGACTCATTAACCTAGGTACATGACTCAAATAAAAGGAAAATTACATAATTATGACTCAAAGGAAATATGAAAATTACATGCCATGACTAAGAAAAATGTGGCGAACAAGACGAAGCACAGCTAGTGAGCAATGGGACCCTCGAAAAAATGTGGAGTGGTCGGAGGTGTCCCCATTATACCCCTGGGGTGCGGCGAACTCGACTCCGTCGAGTATGGGTCCATCGGGGAAGTGGTCCTCTAAAACATCTCCGAGCGAGCCACGGCCTCCAAACTCAACCCTGTGTTCGCAACCAGAGGACGGTCCGTCATCCTCTGAAGGTGGCTCGGGCACACCCTCTTTCTGGTGATGGAACCATGCTTTCCTAGTATTACCTCCGTGTGCACACGTCGGGCTCTCAGGCAGATATGTGGTGGCTCTCCGAGTGTGTCTCTCACAAGGGTTGGGGTAGTCCCAAAACTCTCACTAGGATCCACCGCGGTTTCCATATAGGGTGCCGGACCCGCCACGTGGGAAATGGGGGTGAATCCCAAAACCCATTAGAAAGCCCAACCCATAAGCCGGGTTGCCAAGGCCACTCGGAACATGGCAAGGTCCAAGTCCTCGTGCCCTCAAGTTGGAGGTGACCCCAGGGTAGAGCCACTCCAAAGTCACCATCGCCAAGTTTCCAACTTGGAATTCAAAGTGGCATTCACGAGGTTTTACCCGCTTCTTGTGATTCTCACCGCTCGTTGTTTGTTGCTTGCTTAAATGCTCATGCCAAGTACTACGATGCGGTGTGAGTGGGAGATGCATGATATGCGAAGGGGGGCCAGGACAACCATATTTAGACCAATCATGTAGAGATGCCATGGAGACTTTGAAGGGTGTGGGAGGGTCGGGGCATCCATAGGTTTCCCTCTCATGCATGGGTGTGATGAGTGCCGGAGGACCCGGACATCCATGAATGCTCCTAACATACTTAAGACTCATGATGAATGAAGGTGGACCATTACATCTGAATATGGACCAGTCATGTTTTCTACTTGACATGTGGGTGATATGAATGAATGTACCCGCCTTATGAATCATGCCAAGTGGTTCGAGGTGCCAAGACATATGTTTTCCTAACCCGAAAATGACTTTGGTATGTTGGGGTATGGCTTGGCATTAGAGTTTTCATTCAAAAGGGTCGAAGGGGTCAAGGAAGGTGGACATCATGGGTAGAGGCACCTCCTTGTTCCTTAGGTGTAGATCTTCCTTGGCCATAGCTACCCTTGTGTCACCCAAGACTTGGGAGAGGTGGGCTTGGCCCAACATGGTGGGTGAGGGTAGGAAGGAGTGGGTGATAAGTGATGTGGGTGGATCACATGGGTTCCCGTGTTCTCATTGGGAGGGGTCAAAAGGATCAACATAAGTGTACCCGGGGGAAAGGAGCTCTAAGTTCATCTCAACATCCTCAAGGTCCTCATAATATGATGGTGGATCATCCTCCTCTAATGAAATGATTGGGCCGAAGTTCTTAGTGGGTGGGTTGGCCATAAGAGGATGGCTTGACTTTCTACCCGAGATAAGAAGCTCCAAATTGAGGAGAAGGTCGGGCTCATCGGGTGTGGGGAGGAATAATAGAAGGTCACTAGTGTAGCAACCAATGGTGCACATTGAGGTGATAGACCCGACACAAAGGTGTAGGAGGTCAAGGATCCTAGGTTGTTCGGCCATAGGGGTCAATATGCTAGTGAACTCGATTTGCCATGCTAGGCCCTTAAGGAGATCCCCTAAGGTTTTCACTTGGTAGGATGATTGGATGATGGTGCGATAGGTGGAGAAGGGTACTATGGGGAGGTTTAGCTCCATGGGAGGGTAGACATAGGATGTGATGGGGTGAATTGGTCTCTCCTTTAGCCATCTAGCGAGGGGCCCATCTGTGATTATGGTGCCATTTGTGAAGGTTTGTGGCTCTTGAAGACCCGGACTATATGAAGTGGTAAAGGGTTGAAGCTCATCCTCACCATTGATGTGAACTTGGGTTTCCTCATGGGTGGGGAGAGGGTCCGGACTAGCAACTGCTCCTATGTGAGTGGGTGTGACTTCCTTTCTCAAGGGAATGGGAAGGTCTTTTGGGGATGGGGTGATGATGGTTGGGGCATGGTGCACCCGGGGTGGTGAACGAGGTCGAACTTGGGTTGGGTTTGGGAGTGGAAGTAGCGGAGGCCTAGGTTGGGGTAGGATTGGGGTTGGAAGTGGAAGGTGGGTTGGGTGATGAGGTTTGGTTTGATTAGTTTTGGGGGAGGGCATCCTTTTTAGGGGACGATGGAGGGGTAGTGGTGGGGACCAAGGGGGCTTGTGGGGTATGGGTTTGGTGAGGGATTGTGGGTTGGGCGGTGGCCGTCATGGGCCTAGGTGGAGGGGTAGACACGGGATCCACTTGGGTTTGAATGGTGAGGGTTGGGTGAGTGGTGGTCCTCATTGGGGAGATCGGGTCGGTTAGGGGCCTCTTCCCCTTGGGATCGGCCGATTGTGGAGGGTTGGGAGTGGGGGCCAATTTGGTTTGGATATTGAGGGTTGTGGAAGGGGGTTTTGGTTGGGGTGTGGGGGACTTCATTGGGTTAGGTGGAGAGGTGGATGCTAGGATTATTTGGGTCTTAATGGAGAGGACTTGGTGGCGAAGTGTAGTGATGATGGTTGAGAAGGGATTTGTTGGGAGTGGTGGGGGTGGAGACCTAAGGGTGGTCTCAAGTTGGCCAGGTGGGGATGGAGGAGTGATAGTGCTCCTCGGATAGGAAGGGGGAATGTCGGGGAGCATAGATCTTTCTATGTGCCTCCTTCATATCATCCCATGAGTGAATGGGCTCTTGCCTCCTAACCCTTCTTAATCCCTCTATGTGCTCCCACTTAGTCTTGGCTTGAACCCGAAGTCATCCCTTGGCCTTGCGGACTCTCGCGGGTCCATATACCCAAGTATTTTCAAAGTACCTTTCCATGGTAGCCTCCCACTTTAGATAGACACTAGGGCTCGATCCGTCAAAGCGAAGGTCCTCATCTAGAATGATGTCCAAGGGTGGGGAGTAGACTAAGTAGGAAGTGGCCATGATGAATGGGGGGAATAAATGCAATGGCCCTAGAACAAGACTTAGTAGAGACAAGTCTAGAACATGGCTCTGATACCAATTGATGTGACACAACCAAAGACCTAGATTACAAGTAATGCAATGGACACGGCAATGTCACACAAGCGGACTCACTTGCATTTGGCACACTCGGGTCCGTAGGTGGACCGGCGATAGGGTGAGGGTCCGAGGTTGGATCCTGAGGTTTAAAAAGGTATGGCTGGCTTGGGGAGGACCCCTAAGGGTCTGAAGTTGCCCAAATTCACGGGCGGTCAGCACGCCGAGGGCGTGGGTAAATTGGTCTCGCTCACAACTCACCTGCTGTGGACACTCACATAGTAGCAATTTGAGTCCGAGCACTCCTCACCGACCGACGGCACACTAGAAGAAATACTAATCAAGCACAAACAATCCAGCATAGGAGTGTGGTCAGGAGATCACCTAATCGGTGTGAAGACACCGATCCCGGTCAGAGATGAGGGCGACAGAGGAAGCGTGGGCTTACACGCACGCCGCGCCGATGAAGCTTCAACCTGAAATTTTAATTAACATGCACTAGGCCCCTTGCAAGAGGGTTGGACTAGGGGTGGGGATTAGTTTTACAACCAAAACGTACCTCGATGTAGGGAGGGGCGGTCAACCGGCCAGGCGGGGTGGGGAAAACTACGCTAGAAGCCGAAGCGGAAGAAGATCGTTGGTCTTGTCCACTCTCAGGAACAGGAGATAGATTGTCACTAGAGGTGCCGCTAGGGACTCCCCTGAACTTCGATTGTAATGAAACCAGTGGCAAAACCTTCGTAGTTGACCCGGGAGGACGTCTAATTTTTGGGGGAATTTCTGAATAATGGCGTTGGTCGGGGCAGAGGCTCGAACAAGGTCTCTGTTTGCTGGTTCTTGTAGCTTCTGCACCTCCGCAGTAGGAAGCTGAGGCCGCCACGGATGCTCCTGAGCTCTGATTCAGGCGTGGCCGGAGTCGTTGGATTTGTGGTTAAGTCCTCTTCGAACAGAGACTGCGGGGGCACTGGAGGAGACCAGAGTAGGCGGCAAGGAACCGAACAGTGGTCGGGTGTCAGATCAGTTCTAGAGGAAACAGACCTGCGCACCCGAACTCATAGCTCCGGACGCCGAATGGGGTGCTATTTCTTGTTGATGAAAGTTGACTCATCGTAGAAGCTCTCAGCCATGGCCTGCCTTCAGAACTTCAGGAGGTTGGCCATGGGAGCTTCTGCAACTCGCTTCTGCTTGACTGTCAGGAAGAAGTTGCGCAGTCCGGTGATGATGGCTCCTCGGGCAGCTCCGAACTCAGACGGAGATGAGACCACCACCATTGCGAAGAGGACTGGGAGACGCTTCCAACGGTTCCTCTTGTGCTTCCAGGGACGTCAGGATGAAGTCGAGGCTGGCTCTGCAAGCTGCTGGTTCTCTGCAAGGTGGAGGGGGAGGGGAGATGGGGGATGCACTTTGAGGAATGGAGGGGGAGGATGGGGGGAACCTAGGGTGGGAGGGCAGGAGAGGGGCGACCAAAGGGGCTGGGGAAGAATGGGAGAGAGGTGGGAAATTCAAATTTGGCCAAGGGAGGGGTGGGTTATGCCTTGGGAAGGTAGAGGCTTGCTTGGGAAGGGAAAGTGGGTAGTTGGGAGTTAGATGGTGGAGCTAGGATTGGGTGGGGATCTCTTGGGGTTGGGGTGGAGTAAAGAGAGGGGTGTGGGGAGTTGGAGAGGCTTTAATGGAGGTTGAGGGGAGAGAAAGTAGGTGGGAGGGTGAGGAGAGAGAGGGGGGCGACCCTCGCTTGATGAGAGAGAGAGAGAGTGAGAGAGAGAGAGAGGGAGGGGGGTTGGAGGGGGAGCTTCTCACTCCACTCAATTGGATTGTCTCCAATAACATTTGAATTCTGGACTCACAATAATAGATCTTCATTAACATAAAATGGGGGGAATGAGGTCCTATTTATAGGGAACCCATATTTTACAATAAGTCCCTGACTTTAGGACTAATGACAAATAACCAAGGGGGAAGGGGGGCGCCCCTGGGCCTAACCCATTGAATTGGGCCCAATAACCAAACTAATCAACCCTATGACACTTAACTTATTTAGATGACTCCTTAACCTAGGTGCATGACTCAAATAAAAGGAAAATTACATAATTATGACTCAAAGGAAATATGAAAATTACATGCCATGACTAAGAAAAATGTGACGAACAAGACGAAGCACAGCTGGCGAGCATTGGGACCCTTGGAAAAATGTGGAGTGGTCGAAATGTCCCCATCATTCGGTCTGCTACCACAGACCTACGTCCATCCCCCACTCAAACTTGAGTGAGGCTTACAGCTGATAAATAGCTTGAAACGCTGAGCATCACAGCTTGCTACACGCTGAGCCTACAGCTTTGCTACACGCTGAGCCTTACAGCTTTGCTATCCGAGGAACAAATTCTCAACGCTGAGCCTCACAACTTGCTAACACGCTGACTAACAGCTTGATGAAAAAAATCAATGAAAAAATGAAAGACAAAGGCAATAGGAACTATAGCAACAGTAGCTATGAAAATGAAAACCACGATGGGTTGGATTTGATCCAGAGGCCAAGAAGAAACACCCAGAACTTCACTCAGAACTATGATGCACACATTTACTCCATGGGCTCTCTCTTTCTCTTCTTCTTCTCACTTTTACGATACTCTATTTTTCTCTCTTGCTCTCTTCACTTCTCAACTCTCACTCTCTTATTCTTCTTCTGCACAGCTCTCTTTTTCGAATGGAACCTTCGCTCACAGGAGCCCTTGCACTTTCTGCCGCCTTCTATAGCCCTTCAGCCCTTTTTTATCGAAGGATGAGGCAGTCTATTTATAGGATAGAACCTCTGAATGGATGAGGTAGAAAAGTAACCTAGTGATATCCTATTGGTCCACATGGCATGGGCGAGAATGTTCTTCTAACCTTAGCCTTGGATCACGTGCCCATAACTACTGTACCATTGATTGGTCTTACTTGTCTCCTCGTCCCCAGTCACGTGCCTTCGTCAAGTTCGCTACTTCACTTAAGTCTCGCTGTGTGCATCGACCTTCAATATTGTTCCTAGTCAACGTGAATTGACTTTGGAAAGTAGCATCGACCTTGAAAGCTTAAGGGCAGAACTAGCATCGACCTTCTTACTTGAAGGCCAAAAGGTGCACCGACCTCAGTTTCTACAAGTGGCATCGACCTTTGAAGCTTCCCACCAACCGTGCACCGACCTCAGATTCTGGAAGTCTGAATCAGCATCGACCTCAGTTACTGTGCGACCGAAGTGGCATCGACCTCTGTTGCTGGAGGCCCGAAGTAGCATCGACCTTAACTATGCATTAGGTTAAAACATGCATCGACCCTATTTCAACATCGACCCTATTTCAACTAGCATCGATCGTATGCATGAATTAGCATCGACCACATCGAGCTGGCAACGACCTTAAGCAAGAACTAGCATCGGCCTTGTCAAGCTAGCATTGACCTTGTTGTATTCAAACCAGACGTGCACCGACCTTGTAACTAGAATATGCTCAGACCTTGGTGTTGTACTGCACAGTGCTAGCAAATAGGTTGCACCGACCTTGCTTGCATTGAAGGCAGGACATGCACTGACCTTGCTATGTTGAAGAAGGGGTTGCACCGACCTTGGTTGCCATGCTTCCTTTCTGATTGGAGAAAGTTGCACCGACCTCTCTTCTTGGAATCACAAAGGTGCATCGACCTTACTTGTTTGAAACAAAATGTGCACCGACCTTCTGCACGTGCTGGCAGAGGTGCATCGACCTTCATGCAGAATAAGCATCGACCTTCACTTGTCCTTTCATAGTGTGCATCGACCTTCGTTTGTGCTATCATCAATGTGCCTCGACCTTAGTTCTTAGCTGACGGCGATATGCATCGACCTTAGTTCTTAGTTGCATCGACCTTGGTGACAGTTTGCACTGTCTGGGATTTTGACTGGCCAACCAAGACTATTGACTTTTCTCGTTGACCGTGCGTTGACTTTTGATTTTGATTGGCTTTCAACCTGTTCTTTGTGCAACATGGCAATTTAAACACCTAAACAACTCAATCAAAAACAATTTAAAGAGTATACATGATTCATGGTTTTGACAACATCAAAACATAGGGACACAACACGTCCACCCCTCACTTAAACCAAGTGAGGCTTCCTTAGTGCACTGCACGAAACATGGGGATCATACCCCAACAAATCGTTTATTACACAGCTTACACACTAGGGATTTCACCCTAGCCAACACTGCTGAACACACAGCTTGAAGGAGAGGTCCTCCCTCTCAACAAATGACTGTCAAAAAGCTTGAGGGCCAATAGCCCAAAACCCAGATCAGAGCAACCCCGCTCGATCTGAAACCCCTACTATAGTAGTAGGAACAAAACACCCCAATGTAGCATAGGAACAAAAAAAAAAAAAACTCAAAGATAGAAATCAGACCGTGTTCATAAGATCTCTCCAAATAGATGGAACTCGGTCTGATGACGATCTAGTCTGCAACAATTTCAGATCTAGACAATGTGGCTTCAGAACTTGACTCCAAAGCTTGCCATAGTAACTTGAGCTCGAGATCTTCAGGTATATTCAATATCAGACCCATCAGGAAGCATGAAGTGGACTCTCCATGGCTGGATCTGATGCTCTGTTTTGAATTTCAACACGGCAATAGGTTCTGCTTCGATGATACATCAAGAACGATCAAGAGTAACAATGGAGGTAGAGATTGCTAGAATTGTCTCTCTATGGGCTCTCTCAGAGGCTCTCTCGAAGGAAACTTGTTTTCCAAGTAGGCCGTGCTCTAAGTTAAGACTGGGACACAGAGGGATGATGGGGACAACAAATATGGAAAAAACATGCACACGATTGTGGAGACAAACCAAGAAAGAAACGGCACACAAACAAAAATCCATGATCAGATGAAGCAGAACCGCCAGGTTCACAAGCATAAGACAAAGCCCTTTTATATAGACATGATGATGAATGGATTGAGCACCAAATGAGCATCAGAATAGATCAAGAACGGAACTGTGGAATCGAGATATATCGAAAAGATGATGTGAACAAGGCAATCGGGAGATAAAGTGAAAGATATAGCAAGGAATGTTGAAGACCTGCGACCTGCACACTTAACAAACATATTATACTTGTTCTCAAAATGGACAATATATAGCCAGAAAAATAAGAATGCGTAAAACACCCAAAAGACACCAAAGACACACACATATATATATATTTAGATTTTTGACAATCATCTGATTTTTTTAGGTTTTGAAATATCTAATTTTGTCTTTTTCTTTGGAGTATTTGGTTTTTTTTGTTTTTGTTTTTCTTTGTTTTACTTTTTTTGACCAGACTATCTATAGCACATATACATGTTTAAACTACTGACTAAGGGTCGTCGTTCCTTCCCCTTTCATTAAAGACTTCCCTGAGTAGGGCGTGCATTTGAGAGTGGCACAGTACAACCAACTGCCTCTAAAGAACGATGCCCCTATTAAGGCCATACTTGGGACACAACTCAGCTTAAGATGGAGAAACATAAGAAAAATTGGGGACAAGCCTTATGCAGGATCAGAGATATGAGGGTTCAACTTTCTTCTTGGTCACTAACCTTTGGAGATGTAGTCTGTTGTGCCAGGACTTTGTGTCTTTGATTTTGAGACCCACTTTATTAGGCACACATACGACCAGGCTCTTGATGTCCCGCGGGGAACTATGCTGCCACTCTTGCCATGCCTTTGAGACTCTGATTTGCATGAAAGCTCATATTTTTAAAGGGTCATTGAGACTGCCCCTATTTGTGTTAGGACCGCCAATTGGGCACTGGCCCAATTGAGAATAAATCAGACCCATCAGCTCAATTGACAAACAAACAAAAAATAATATGGACAGATTATCTAAGAACCCTTAGATAATTCGTAACTTAACGAAGGAAGATCAGAATGGAATGAGACTAGGCTCATTAAAAAAACTTGGGCCCTTGGCCCAAACTCTTATGTTGAGGTGGAGACCCAATTCACACCAGAACCCATGGTTCTGAGCCCTATTCTGCCCGCTAACATAAGGAGGTGAGACCATTGGGCGAATTTGCATGTAATTGATGAAAAAATCATAACTCCTGATAGGGATAATAAAATTCGATGAAACCACAACCAAAATTTAGATCAAGAAGCCCTCTTGATTTCATTTGAAGACATCCTAACCCAAATCCCAACAGAAAAATGTGCCCACTCGCATTTATGATCAGGTAGACGAAGGGTGGCGACTGGAACACGGGAAATGAATGTTAATGTTGCGAAAATCATAACTCATGCTAAGATTGACGAACTTCGATGAAACCAACACCAAAATTTAGATCCAAAAGTCTACTTGATTTCATCTGAAGACACCCTAAACCAAATCCCAACAGAACAATGCGCCCACTCGCATTTATGATCAGGTATATGAAGGGTCACAACCGAAAACACGAGAAATGAATGTTAATATTGCAAAAATCATAACTCATGCTAGGATTGATGAAAGTCGATGAAATGATGACCGAAAGTTAGATTAAGAAGTCTTCTTGATTTCATATGAAGACGTCCCAATCTAATTCCCAAAAGAAAAGTGTGCCCACTAGCATTTATGACAGGTGGTCATAAGGTCACACATGTTCAACCTGAAGGGATGCTTAGCATTAACCCCTCTTTAAGCCAGCGACCTGGGAGCTGGGCTGAACCTTGCTGGACGTGGGACAGGCCTTGGGAGGCTTAAAACCTATATAAAGGAGTGGGTTCCTGGGGTGATCAGCCTTTAGCGACATCTATCCTCAAACACCCACCATCTATGGTTTCTCTCGAGTAAGGAAGAGAAGTGAGGAACCTTGGCATTTCGTAAAGGGAGAACCTGCAGTGAAGTCTTGGGTGGATCTGGGGTGTGGAGCTCATCCCCAGATCGGAAGGAAAAGCTTTGGGGGGGGATCTGGGGTGTGGATTTCATCCCCGGATCGTTAGTTTACCATCTCAAAGGTAGGCACCTAACCTCAAACTTTATGGGTCGATGATGTATTAGAATGGTTTTGAAATAAATTTTTCTACACTCTAAAAGAGGGATTAAGGGCATATGGGGACCACCATCATGGTCATTCTGATTCTGTCATTTGTTAAGTTCTCTTGGGTTTCACAAGTCCATACATCCCCTAGGAAAAAGGGGTCTGTGCATTTTTGTAAGGTCTGTCCACTCTTGTCCATACGTAGGTAAAAAGGGGTCCATACATGTTTTAAGTAAAGTCCGTGCATGATTTAGTAAAGAAGGTCCATACATGTTTTAAGTAAAGTCCGTGCATGATTTAGTAAAGAAGGTCCATGCATGTTTTAAGTGAAGTCCATGCATGATTTAGTGAAGAAGGTACGTGCATGTTTTGAGGAAAGTCTGTACGAGTTTGCATTAGCCATGGGAAGGTCCATGCATGTTTTAAAGTAAATTCTATGCATGATTTAGTGAATAAGGTCCATGCATGTTTTAAGTAAAGTCTGTGCATGATTTAGTGAATAAGGTCCGTGCATGTTTTGAGTAAAGTCTGTGCAATTTTGCATTAGCCATGGGAAGGTCCATGCTTGTTTTAAGTAAAGTCTGTGAATGATTTAGTGAATAAGGTCCGTGCATGTTTTGAGTAAAGTCTGTGCAAGTTTCAGTAAAGTCTGTGCCTATTTGTAAAGTCTGTACATGTTTTAAAGTAAAGTCTTTGCATTATTTATAAAGTCTATGCACTTCTTGTCCATGCATAGGTAAAAGAGGTCTGTGCATGTTTTTTAAAGTCTGTGCGTGTTTTATAGTAAAGTCTATGCATGTTCTAGTGAAGTCAGTGCAGGTTTAGTTCAAAACATAAGTAGAGTCTGTGCATGTTTCAGTATGGTCTGTGCATGTTCTGCACAGACCCAATTTTCAGAAACTAAGAAAAAGAGAATTTTGAGGGGGCATATTAATTCATAAAAATCTGAAAAATTATGAAATGATAGATGGATAAGTTATTAACCCACTGTAAAAGTTTCATGTACCCAGAAATTCTACACTTTCAAATATAAGTCATTTTCTATGCATGTGTAGCCTAGAAGGATAAATTGGTACTAACCTGAACATGACTGCAAGTGTGTTTACCCCTCTTAAACTATTAGAAGCACATCTATGAGCATGACTAGAATATTAGAAACACATCTGTGAGCATGATTAAATTATGAGAAGCATGACTATGAGCTTGTTTGGCCCCTTAATCAATGAAAAGCATGCTTGTTATGATAAAATATCATACTAATATGTGTAAAACGAGATGTTATGTGAATGCGAATACAATGTAAATGATATAAATGAAAATAACAGCCCTCTGTGAGATAGGACTTCAGTCCCCGTGGGGGGGGGGGGGCGGCCCTGGAATAAAATCCTATTGATTCGGTCTTCGGTCCTCGTGGGGGGCGGCCTTTGTGATGTGGTGTTACGTAACGCCTCGAGGCCACCAAGAATCTAGGTGGGAGTTCGCTCTCGGGTCTGCGCAGTACTCTTTCGTTCGTTCGTTGTGTGTGTGGGCCTCCTATGATTGTGGCAACGGTTTGTTTCCATGAATGACAAAATGTGTAAATGTGGAATGTGAAAATTTGAAAATATGGAAACGTGAAAATGGGATACTATGTCTAGTCCGGCTACATGCATGGGTACATATATGATAGTTAAAATGTGTATTTCCCTCATGTGAGTTATTTTTAGCAGATGGTAATGAACGGATTATGCTATCGTTAACATCTAGAATATGTCTATCAAATGGCTATATAGATGTGAGTTAACCCCAGTTTATTTAGGCTGCCTACTGAGCGTCACACTCACCCCTTTGTGACACACGTGTTTTTTTCATGAGACATAGAGCAGGAGGTTGAGTTGGAGGCTGCAGCTGAGGAGTAGTACTATTGCATAGTTTGTCTGGGTATGCTATGGATGGGACTCTCTCTTATATGTATGATTTTGGGGTGGTGAGCTTATGTGGACTCAAGTTTATTTTGGAACAATGGATATGTACTCTCTTATGAAAATTATGAATTGTTGAAATGCTAAATTACATTTCGTGTAACTGTTGTTTCTCTCTCTCATGCGAATGTATGCATGATTATATTTTGTGCTTCCGTGATACGTACGAAGTAATGTCTCGAGGTCCGATAGAAAAACAAAAAAAATGCCATAAATATGGTTGTCGGATCTCGGGGCATTACAGAGTGGTATCAGAGCACGAGAGACAAGTCATGGTTACAACCATTCCTATTGTTTAAATAGTAGAAGAAGGGATGGGTTAGAGTGATAATGGGTAGAGTATAATTAGACCCCGTTTTGAACGAACCCTCACATCTAAAATTGTTGTCTTCTCAGAGCTATGCTGCCGAGAAGGCAAAGAGATCTTCCCCAGGCTGATGATGGAGGATCAGGGCTGGATGACCCCAATGTGGTGAATGATGGGGCTGTCAATGCTCCGACAGTCGGGGGCGGACAAGTGCCCAATGCGGGAGTTAATCTGGAAGGATTTATGCAGAGTTTCCAGGGGCTGATGCAGGCCATGCAGCAACAAATGTTACAACAGCCAGCGCTTGCACCTCGTCATGACTTACCTACACTAGATCAATTTTTGAGGCTGACACCTCCCATTTTTAAAGGGGAGAGCCGTCCGGAGGTGGCTGAGTCGTGGCTCAGTGAAATGGAAAAGAAATTCCGCGTGATGCGATGTCCCGAGGAAGGAAGGGTGAATCTGGCGGTCTATGTATTGCCAGATAAAGCTGACCTGTGGTGGAATGCCAAGATGGGGACCACCTTCGCAAGGCACGATGGTGACATTTCGTGGGAAGAATTCCTAGCAGTCTTCCGAGAAAAATATTTTCTTGAGCATGTGCGAGATGCTAAGGAGCAAGAATTCTTGAGCCTCAAACAGGGAAACATGTCGGTAGCAGACTATGAGGCTAGATTCTCCTCTCTGGGTCAATATGCCCCGCACATATTCGATGAGGCACGCCAGAAGGTGAAGAAATTGATGAATGGCCTACGTAGCAGCATCCGACGCTATGTTGCAACCCAAGACCCTGACTCCTACACCACGGCACTAAGGCTTAGTCACCTGGCCGAGCAAGAGAATGCAAGGTAATAATCGAAACCATAAAAATTTAAGAGACATATAGAGATAGGTTCTAATGGATATCCTTGTGAAGGTTCACCTAGGAGCAGAAGAAGATGGGCAAAAGGCCTATGCAGGCAGGAGGGAGGCAGGACAAAGGGAAGGTGGCACGCCAGGAGCTAGTACCCAGGGACAGACCAGGGGTTCCATTTTGTGTCCATTGTGGGTGCAACCATCCGGGACAGGAATGCTGGAGGACAAATGGCAAGTGCTATGAATGCGGCATGGCCGGACATATGGCGAGGAACTGCCCCAAGAAGGCTCAGCAAAAGCCAATACCTCAGCAGGAGAAGATTCAGTACAGAGGTCGAATCTATGCACTGATGCAAGAAGAGGCAGACAACACCCCTACCGTGGCTGAAGGTACACTTCTTGTGGATAATGTTTATGCAAAGGTTTTGTTCGACCCGGGGGCTATACACACATTCATATCCATTGGTTTTGCTAATCAACTGAAGAACAAACCCCAAGCCACATTTTTCGGGGAAATGATAGTTAGCACACCAACCGGGAAACAAGTCCACACTAAGCTTGTGATCCCTACTATAGAGGTCAACATCAATGGTAGGAGGTTGTTAGGGGAAGCATACATCCTAGATATGAACGACTTTGACCTCATTCTTGGAATGGACTGGTTAGACAAACATTGTGCTCTCTTAGACTGCCATCAGAAGAGAGTGATCTTTCAGAAGCCGGGAAAGGAGGCATTCTTCTTCCAATGCCCAAAAGGCAAGTCGAGGAGAATGATGGTGTCAGCCATCAAGGCTTCCAAGCTGAGTAGCAAGGAGTGTGGCTATTGTTGTGCCCCTGTGGTTTTGATGATGGTTTTAATAGTGGTTTTGATGATTGGTCTTTGAAGTGAGTTATTCTCTGTGAGTCATCTAGCTGTGTCTTTTATATGCTCGATAAATTCATGTTTTATCATGTAAGTGAATGGAGTTCATATGGCTGTCAGATAACATGCTCTACTTTAATTCTATCTACACTCTATCTGCACAGTCTCCACAGCAGTGCGTCAACTCAGTGTGCTGATGCGTCGACCCTTCAGTCATACTTGTCTCTATTCTCACACCAGTGCGTCAACTCCTTCAGCTGATGCATCGACTCTTCAGTTCAGTTTCTTCAAGTCTATACATTAGACTGTGGCAAAGTCTATTCATTTGTTTGGGTAACAAAGTCTGTACAGCCGTGTCATATGCTCCTGAAGTCCATACATTGGTCATCTTTCAAAGTCTGTACAGCCACTGGTCTAGAATCTGAGTCTGTACATCGTCTTGTGCCTTCAACGTTCAAAGCCTCAAGTTTGTACAGCGTGAAGTCTACACATTGGCTTCGCTCCATAAAGCCTATACATTGGGCACTACTCTCCAAAGTCTGCACAATGGTCTACACACCTGAAGTCTGTACATCCACAGTTAAACCTGAAGTCTGGAGACTGGTTCAAATCCTTCTAAGTCTGTACATTGGCTTCGTATCTGCAAGTCTATACACTGGACCTTGTTTTACCAAGTCTGCACACTCGCTGCACTGTTCAAGTCCACACACTGGCAGCTCTGCTTAAGTATATACATTCGTCTGAACTAAGTTCATTTTCCTCTGTCTGTCTGCAGATGATTCAGGCCATCAAGACTTGGCACGTGATCCAAAAGGCTGAAATGCTGACACGTGGACACAGCACTTCAAACAATCAAGAAAGAAGCTCCTGGATTATTCTAGTGCGTCAACGCAGTGAGCAAGTAGCATGGACGCAGCGGTTCAAGAATCCCTTATTGCAGCCTCTGGAGTACATTGGCAGCATCGACGCTGCAGCTCCATGCGTCAACGCAGCATGCTGAGAGCGTCGACGCAGCAGTTACAAAGGGAGAGCCAATGGGTTACTGGATTACTCTGGTGCGTCAACGCATTCATGAAGTGGCATCGACGCAGCAGGTTGATGGATCGACCAGGTAACCAGAGGGTGGACGCAGTTGCACAATGCGTCAACGCACTCCACATGAAACGTGAGAGCACTGAAGCCATCTAAGATCAGATGTTGGATCACCGATGCGTCAACGCAGCAGTGGAGCAGCGTCGACGCAATTGTCAATAGGGCTAGGCTGGTTGCTCACTGGAACGCATCAATGCGTCAACGCCATGGGTTGGAAGCGTCAACGCAGCAGACTTGAGTTTTGCTGGTAGAATGTCTTTGAAGGTTGCGTCAACCCCTTGAAGCAAGTGCGTTAACGCCACCTGACTCTACTTACTGAGCGTGCTAATGAAGGGCACATGATCCGAGGTGCCTGGCTCGTGAACTAGGATGCTGCCACGTGGTCCAAATTTCTAGGGCAGGAAACGTGGAAGCCACACTCGCCCAGTGTGCTGCTGCTGCTGCTATATATACGAGTCTTCATCCTCTGTAGAAGACTGATCGAAGAAGAAGCCTGGAGAGCAGAAAGCCTTCGATCCAGAAAAAGAAAAGAAGAAGAAAAAGAGTTGAAGAGAAGAAGGAGAGAACAGCGTGAGAGAAAAGGAGAGCAGAAGAGAAAGAAAGAGAGATAGAGAGAGAGATAGTGTTCGTGAGAAGTGAGAAGAAAGAGAGAAGAAAGAGAAGCAGAAAGAAGAGGAAGAAAAGAAGAGGAGGAGAGAGTCTATTGCAGATCAGTTCAGTCTGTTCGTGGATCAAATCCAGAACGACTATGCTCATTGAGAGCCACATCTCTTGTGTTTCATTTCCAGCTTTTGTTGCTGTGTTTTTAATGGTTCTGTATTTTTTCTTTTGTTTCTTTGGTTAGTCTTGTTCTTCCGATTGCCCTGCTGGGAATCGGGTTCCTCCTGGTGAGTCAGGAGAAGGGAGATCTGATCTCCGGTTACAAGTAGCTGGGAGCTACTTGTGGGTTCCCTCCGGTTTGGAGGAAGGGAGGATTGGCTCCGGTTCTGGTCTTGCGGGTTGCAAGTCTAGGGGTCCCTCCTGGTCTGGAGGAAGAGAGGTCTACGACCTCTGGTTTCCAAGTGGCTGGGAGTCACTTGGGTGTCCCTCCGGTTGGGAGGAAGAGGGGAGGCTGTTCCCCTGGTCAAGCTGTGTGGCAGCAACTGTTCGCAGACTGAGTCTGCTTGGTTCTAGCATTGGCTAGTGAAGCCTCACTCCGGTTGGGAGTGAGGGGTGGATGTAGGTCTGGAGGACCGAACCACCTAAAAATCCCTTGTTCTGTGGTTTGCTTGTGGTGTGCTCTTCCATATCTTCTATCTGTTTCACAGGTTGTTTGAATAGTCTTGTTTCGAGTTACAGTGGCCTTGAGCTTTACATCTTGGTAAGTGAGTCTAGCTTGCATTGTACTGTCATTTGGCATTAGACTTCATCAGGTTCCACTAGTATAGTCAGCAGCTCATCTGGTCGATCAAATGTCTATTTGAACTCGATAGCCTTTATTCTGCAACTGTATCTAGTAGCAGGCAAATTGTTTTTAATTTGGGCAATATTCTTGAAGGGGATACATTCACCCCCCCTCTGTATCCGGGCCTAGCACCCTAACAATTGGTATCAGAGCCGGTGTCTGCATACAAGGTCCAGCGACCTGCAGATCCGATCTTGCAATTTTCGATGCTAATTTGTTTTTAGTGCATCAATATTCCTATTGCATTAACTATTGTGTTCTCATGGCTCATCCTCCACTATTCAGTAGTTCAAATATTAAATTCTGGCTATATCGTATGCACAAGCATGTTAACTCTATTAATCCACAATTGTGGAAGGTTATCTCTCACTGTCCACGTGAACTTCCTAAGGATAAGTCCAAGTGGACTCATGTTCACAAGTTGAAAAATGATGATAATGTGAGAGCTCTTAACCTAATGAAGGCTGCAATTGATTCTGATGATTTTTCTTTTATCTCATATTGTAGCACTGCAAAAGAAATTTTTGATAGAGTGACTACAACTCATGTGGAACAGGAAGAAGAATGTCTCATGGCAAGAAGGAGTGATCAATCAGATGAGTCCTCATCCCAGGTAATCTCTGAGACCGAGGATATTAGCCATGATGAGTTAGTTGCCATGCATGAGCATCTTCTAGATAAATATGAAAGAGTCAAATCAGAAAAGAGAAAATTAAGAAAAGAGAAAATTGCTGAAATTACAAGTCTAAAGGCTGGAAATGAAAATCTAAAATCTAAATTGAAGGAATTGATTGAAGAATTACATTCTGATGATAATGCACAGAAAAACTTAATCACTTCCTTAAAAGAAGAAAATGATTCTCTGCTGACTCAGAAGAAGGAAATTGATAAATTAAAAGATAAGCTGATTGAAGAAAACATCCATCTGAAGGAACAAAAAAAAAAGTTAATGGTCCTTAACACTATTTTCTCTGAAAGATGGCTAATGGTAGAAAGAGAAAAATCAGCTTTGAAAGAAAAAGAAGTGAACATTGAATTGAAGTTAAATCAGGAGAATGAGATCCTGAAAAGTCTGAATGATGGGCTACAAAATCAGGTTATTTCGTGTGAAGATCACATTATGACCTTGCAAATTGAAATTGAAAATCTAAACAACTCTCTGTCAAAATTTGCCAATGGTAAAGACAAAATGGAAAATTCTTTGAATGTGGAAATCACCAAATTGAATGAAGAGAAAATGTGCAATTCTCAAGTTAAGCAAGCTGTAAGGAACAAACTATACGCAACATTTGTGAGTAGCTCAAACTTAGCTAGTACTTCTGCACCGTCTTCAAAACAGTCTGATGATCAGAAGATTCAAAAACATAAGGAAAATGTGAAAATGAGAACACTGAAGAAGAATAGTAAATTTCATGCAAGCAAGCCTAAGGCTAGAAAATTTCCAATTATTCACGGAAGGAATGTTGAATGCTTCTATTGTGGAAATTCTGGCCAGGTACTTGATGATTGCCTTGTCATGAAGAATGACAATGATAGATTTCATGCTGGGACCTCTTATGCTAAGAAATCCTATTCTGCTCAAAACAGGATATCCAAATGCTTTTACTGTCATGAAATGGGTCATCTCATGCATGAATGCAAGACAATGGAGTTAGATGACTTTGCTGCTACTACTGTACAAAAATATCATGCTAGAAATCATGTTCCTAGGAGAAAGAATCTGAATTGCTCTTATTGTGGGAAGCCAGGCCATAGGGCAAAAGAGTGCTGGCATAATCACGGAAAGAAATTCAATTCTGAAATTGTCAAATTCCCTATAAAATAATTTGTAAAACTTTCATGTTATAACTGTGGGAAGCCAGGCCATAGAGCTGGAGATTGTTGGCATGTTCAGAATAACTCTGCTAAACTCCATGTTGTGAAATTTACATGCCATCATTGTGGGAAGCCAGGTCACAGGGCTGCAACCTGTTGGCTGGCAGGATATCAAAACCAAACTGGTTTTGGTAAACAAAATTTTTATTCTGTTAACAAAAAATTTCATGCATATGCACATAGAATTCATGCTAACAAGAATGTGCATAAATCAGATTTGAAAACTGCTGCTTCTTGCCATCATTATGGCAAATCTGGACATTTGATGGATGGTCATCCTCTGATGAAATTTAATGATCATCAAGTTAAAAATATGCTGAGAAAACCTGCTAGGAGTAATATTGTCATGTCAGGACCCAAGACTTCTTGGGTACCTGTTTGTGCAAAATAACATTGCTATGCAGGTGTGCCTTGGGACTGAAATAAAAGGGATAATAAACCAAGGCACTCAAGAATGAAAACCCTTTCCTGAATCCTTCAGGTAAATTTCTTGCACTTCCTGTTTTTAGTTCTACTGCATGACATACTAAATCTGTATTTGCATAATCATTCTTCATCTGCATTGTCTGAGTTGATGCCTCTGAACTCTCCTCATCTGAAGGGCATATATGTGATTTGCATATATAGTACATTGAAAAATCTGAACTGCATTTGAATGCTGTTTGAAATCTGTCCATTGCATTCTGAAAAATCTGATTAGCTGAAATTTGATCCATGCATGCTGCCCATGTTGAACTATCATGCATGACCTCAATGGTATATAAATGGTAAGGTACCAAAAGGCAGGGAAGTCTATCTGGAGGTTCTTACTATGTGTGAGGTGGTCTTTTTAGACCAAGTGCTCCGCCTAGTACCATGGGTCACCTTGTTGGATAGGACAGTCTGAATGTGCATGAATCAAAATCATATGTTCAGTTTCTCATGGCAATCATTGCATGTTTTCAGGGGGAGTTAGTTGCATATCCTTGCATACATATAGTGCATTGCATTTCCTTATATTAAAAATGCCAAAAAGAAAGTTGAATGCATCTTGTGAGGGGGAGTCAATGCATTGCATATAGGTTGTCAAATGCATACATTTGTCAGAATTCATTGCATATCCTTTCTTATTGATTTTGTTGACAGACCTTGAACGTCTTTTTGAGAACATTGAGCTTCAAAATCTCTCCTATCAATTGGTATCATTTGGCTTCAGATTTCTATCAGTCTTTCATGAAGATTTCAATGGGTCTATCTCGATCATAAATCTGAAAACTTTTGAACTAGAAATCTTCTATTATACGATTTTATGAATATCTGAAGTAACTCAGGTGGTTTAAGTTTAATGTATTCAATGAGTTTGGCTTTAAAATCTCTTAAAAATATCTGAAGCATGTTTAATAAACCTTAACCATCTGTTTCATGCTGTGTCTTGTAAAATCTTCTAAAATCTGCACTCTTGAATACATGACTTCAACTGATTAAGTACATGAAATTATTATTGACTTGAAGTAAATGAATTTTTCTGAAAAGTCGAAAGGGTAATATCTGTCAGAGCAATGACCTTGGTCACTGAGAAACACATGTCCAAAGGACTGTGTCATGAGGTACCATAGTTAACTCTGATTAAGAATTCATTGAAATTCAGGCAGAGCAATGGCATGCACACTGAGAAATACAACTCACTCATCAAGAAATGGTTTGGAGTGTGTCATGATGTGTAAATGCTATCTCTGTTCATATATAGAATGACAGTTAGTCACACTAAGTGCTTATGGATATTGACCTCTAATCAAGGTATATCCTCTAGTTATAAGGTGTGCACTGAACTAGAGTGCTCGTAAAATTTGTAGCATGAAAAATTATTGAACGAATTGAAATATCTGAATATTGATGTTAAAATCAAATTGCTACAACCCTAGACAAAATCATATGACTTCATAACTGCTTGATTTCAATATTGATGCATGTAATTCCGAAAGAAGTCAATAAATTTGATTGTGTAAGAGAAAGGGAGTTTTATCAAGATAAATATGATGGCTTGGTTCATTTTTATTAAACCATGGTTTTAGATATCAATACAGAATTTTATTGATAAACTCTACATACATCATGTTTAAACCATGCTGTTCAATAAAGCTCATTCATAAGCCCTTATAATGGAAGACTTTAAAAACTTATGTTTTGGATTTATGAGATTGATATCTCTCTGAAAATCTTACTGAATTTTCTGAGATTGGAGCTTCTTTAAAAATCTGCTAATTGAACCTCTTCTGCTCATTGACCTGAACTTCTCCTCGTTTGCCCATGTGGTCTCCTTCTCATTCATTTCATAAGGTTCCATTTATTGAGGGGGAGCCTCCTTGTCATATGCATCATGCTGCATAGAAGGAGAAGAATTGTGCTCTTGCATTCATATCTCTGATATCTGCATCCACATTCATACCCCTTCCCATGGTTTATTTTGATTATACCAAAGGGGGAGATTGTTTGCCAAAGAGGGAGAATGTCACGCCCCGAGCGTGGAAGATACTCGGATATGCGCGACGAGTTTATATCAATCATGCCAATCAGAGTAGTAGTATATTCGACACCAAAACAGAGATGCGCAAAATAGAAAGATAACTCAATCCTTTATTTCATAATGGATAGACTATTACAAATCCAATACTCTATTCAAAAAAAAGGAAAAGTACATAGTTGACTCAAGAAAATAGGAAAAAGACTAGACGACACTTGGAGAAGTTCTATCTCTTTCACTCTTGACCATTCCCATCCGATTGACTTCCCTCGTCGTCGGAATTACCTGAAAAGTAGGGAACACACGGAGTGAGCGAACGCTCAGTAGGAAACTATATCTCAAGCGCTAGCAAGGGGTTTAAGTAATTACATTTTTCATGAATGTACTATAGCTATGCATGCTCGCATAAAACGACAAGATGGAGAGAGAATTTATCAATAAAATAGCAAGATGAACTAGTCACGAGCTTTCAAGAAAAGATGACAAGATATTCAAGCAAGTACTTTTTAGCAAGTCATGTCAAGAACTTTGGCTATCATGTATCAAGCAAGCAAGTAATTACCCTTTCTCGGGTCACGCAATTCATGTCAAGTCAAGTACGAGTCAAGTACAAGATTTGTGTGGAATGTCCAATCAAGCTAGTCATGCACTCGGTATAATGCCAGATACCTTATCATTCAACTCCCATGGGCACAAGTACTTTCGGGTGCTCCTCCCAGGACCAGATCGGGCCCTATATGCGCAGGCATTTATCATGTATATTTGGCATCCACTCTTGTATATATATATATAGCCAATAAGGAATTTCAACAATTTAAGCTTGTAGACACGTAGGATAACTTTGAGAGAATGGAGTCCAAAAATACGACATTGGACATAGATAGGCGATAACAACGGTACAATCACGATGAACGATGAAATTAGGTGGAATTAGGTTCCCTTAACTCGGGTACCATGACAAGTATGGACATTCTTTATATAGAATTGAGGTCCACATGAACAGTACATCAAAGGCAAGATACCCTCATTCTTATTATAGAATTGAGGTCCACAAGAACATCAACAAATGGCATGATATCATCATCCCATTAAGAATTCTCATGATATACTCTTTGCATATCATAAGGGCCGGTATACCATGTTTTCTTTAGAATGACATGGCATTCAATAGTGTAATGGGTTTTTAGGGTACAACCAGCTCAGTCGACCTTGAGGGAATCCAAGGTACGAGGAGTCTTACGGAGGTCTCTATGACTAACTCGCTAGTCCAAAGGAACAGAATGTTCAATGGAGAGCTTGTATGTCAATGAGAGTTGAGGGTGATCGATAAAACATCATGAAACGTGGGACTATACTCACGGAGTGGAGATATAGTGCCGATATACATATATATAGATATACTGAAACCATCGGTTATCAGAAACAGGGTAAAAATATTTTTACATGAAAATAACGACTTAAGTAAAGTCACTACTCAAGTAATTAACGCCTTCAGTAAGGGCATTTATCTATTTTACCTTTTTACAAAATTTCAATATTTCAGTATTTTACCAAAAACGCGCCCTTGTAAGGGGCGTTTAATTAAAAGTTGACGACGTATGCAATGGTCGTTCATTCTTTACCTCTATTTTCGCAGAATATATATTTTCAGTAATTTAACAGAAACACGCCCTGGACAGGGGCGTTACTTTTCAATTCACGCCCTGAGCAGGGGCGTAAGTCAAGTGAGAGACGACCTATACAGGGTCGTGTATTTCAAGAATTTACAATTTTTCAAGTATTGAAATTTCGAGATATGGTCATGACAGGATAATATCAGGATGCACTGATTTAGAATCATGTTAAGTGAATATTGGACTAATTAACATGGGTAATTATCAGGTAATTAAATTGACGTCTGTGTACAGGACGTCAAATCTTTTGAATTGATGACCTTATCAGGGTCGTTTATTTAACTAGCGCCCTAGTCTGGGTCGCGTATAAAATTAGCGCCCTTGGAAAGGACGTTTCTTTCCAACAATAGAACTTTTAAAACTCGTGAAAACTATATGCATGGACTAATATATATGGTTTAATATAGCTATTATGGTGATTTGGGCTATAGTGCTTGAGAAAACCTACCTTGATGATGATAAACTGACGGATGAACAGATGTAGGTTCTGAACGATACTCTATTTTATAAACAGAGTCTTTTTGAAGCTTTCGATCTTAATAGCAGCAGCAAGGGTAGTAATAGGTTGCAGATGAAGAACCCTCAATTCTTCAGTAGGTTACGATGACTTCCCTACAGAAAAATAAGATGAAGAAACATTAGTCTTTTCTTCATAATACTTACTGAAGGTAGAGGAAAGAAGAACTTACCCTTTCGTTCTTTACAACGTGAATCTTCTTAACCTGTAAGAAGAGAAGACGAAGAACCTGTTAATGTTCTTCATACCATCGTAAACAGAAAAGAAGAAGAAAGAACCTTGGTTCTTCACTTACCGTAGAATAGTCCGAACGCCAAATAGCGTTCACGGTTCAAGCAGTAGGTTATTTATAGGATTTAGGTGAACCTAATAGAGTTAGTGTTCGATTGGAAGTAACACTTCCATGATAGAGTTATTACTACATTCGAACTCTTTCTCATAGTTATCAACTTACCCTGGATAGACTCTTGGGTCGAACGAAACTCAAACTGAATTAGCGACCTAGGTCAGGGCGTCGAATTTAAATTGACGCCTTGTTAAGCGTCGTTTCTTGTTGAAACCCGTCCACGCAAGGGACGTTACGCTAACTTGCCCTTTTTTTTTATTTTGGTCGTTTGAAATTTGACGCCTTGATGTGTGGGCGTCCTTTGTTCAAAACACGCCTTAGGTAAGGGCGTTTTATTTTAAAGTAGCGCCTATATCGAAGGCGTTATTTTTATCGGGGTTTAATTATTTTTATTCCAAGCTCTTTCGTTTATTTACTAAATCTTTTAATCTATTTTGATTTATTTATTCCTTTTAAATTTATCAGGGTTGCTACACCCTCCCCCACTTAAAAAGAATTTGGTCCCCAAATTCCATATCATACATTTACATATGGAGAGTGTAGAGTATGTACCTTCTAAAATAAATCTAAAAATTGTTTCCTCATAGATTCCTCGGTCTCCCATGTAGCTTCATGTTCTGAATTCTTATTCCATTGTACTTTTAGCATGGGAATAACCTTATTCCTTAGGGTACGTACTTCTCGATCTAAGATCTTCATAGGCTTCTGTTCATATGTGAGATCTTTCTGGATCACTAGATTTTCATGCTCAATGATATGTGATGGATCATGCACATACTTCTTTAACATAGATATGTGGAACACATTGTGAATATCTGACAATTGAGGGGGTAATGCGATGCGATAAGCAACCTCGCCAACTCTTTCTAGTATCTCAAAAGGTCCGATGTATCTTGGTGTAAGCTTGCCTTTAACACCAAATCTCCGTATTCCACGTCCAGGCGATATCTTGAGAAATATATGATCTCCAACTTGGAATTCAAGATCTCTTCTTCTTGTGTCGGCATAAGCCTTTTGCCTTGTCTGAGCTACTTGCAATCTTTCCCTGATTACTTGTATCTTCTCAGTTGTATCCCTTACCATGTCTGGACCTAACAGTTGTTTCTCTCCAACTTCACTCCAGCATATGGGTGATCGGCAACTCCTTCCGTATAAGGCTTCAAAAGGTGCCATTTGGATACTAGCTTGGTAGCTATTATTATATGCAAATTCGACCAGAGGCAAGTGATCATGCCAGTTTCCATCAAAATCAGTAATGCATGCTCTTAGCATATCTTCGACTACTTGATTGGTTCTCTCGGTCTGACCATCCGTTTGCGGATGAAAAGCTGTACTAAAGTTAAGTCTCGTTCCCAACGAATGTTGTAGTCCTTTCCAAAAATGAGAAGTAAAACGGGGATCTCTATCAGACACGATTGAAACAGGAATACCATGTAATCTGACTATTTCCTTGATGTATAGTGCAGCTAAGACATCAACTGACCATCGACTCTTGATTGGCAAGAAATGCGTTGATTTGGTCAATCGGTCAATGATAACCCATATTCCATCATGTATTCTTTTTGATTTAGATAATCCCATGATGAAATCCATACCAATATCCTCCCATTTCCATTTAGGGATATCTAGAGGATGTAGCTTTCCAGTAGGCTTTTGGTGTTCCGCCTTGACTTGTTGGCATGTGAGACAACGTGATACATAGTCTGCTATTTCCCTTTTCATGTTGGGCCACCAAAAATTTCTTTTCACATCTTGGTACATCTTGGTAGATCCAAGATGAATCGTATACCTTGACCTATGAGCTTCATCTAAGACCTTCTTCTTCAATTCTGGGCAGTCCGATATACAAGTTCTATTCTTGAACATTAATCTTCCATCAGAAGCTAATTGGAAATCCGATTGTCCTTCTAATCTGCCCTTGATTTCTACTAATGTAGGATCATCATCCTGAAGTGCTTGTATCTCAGATAATAAATCTGACTGTATGCTTATATGAGATAATGTGACACATCTAGGATCCGTGTCCATGCTTATATTGAGTTCAGAGAATTGTTCCAGCAATTTCCATTCTTGAATCTGACAATTGGCTAACAGTGCTCTCGGCTTTCGACTAAGGGCATCTGCTACATGATTACTCTTTCCGGGATGATATTGTATATTGAAGTCGAAGTCCTTGAGATATTCTAGCCATCGTCTTTGTCTCATGTTTAGTTCCTTCTGTGAAAAGAGATATTTGAGACTCTTGTGATCGGAGTATACAGTAAACTGTACTCCATAAAGATAATGTCTCCATATTTTGAGTGTAAATACTACCGCGGCCAATTCTACGTCATGGACGGGGTAGTTCTCTTCATGCTTCTTCAATTGACGAGAAGAGTAGGCTATAACCTTCCCTTGTTGCATTAGAACACACCCGAGGCCAATGCCAGAAGCATCAGTGTATACCTCGAACTTTTCTCCTTCAATTGGCAATGCTAAGATAGGAGCTGTAGTAAGATGATCCTTGAGAGTTTGGAAGCTTCTTTCATATTCCTCATCCCATTCATAACGGATCTCCTTGCGAGTTAAGCTCGTAAGTGGCACGGCGATTTTTGAGAAATCCTTGATGAATCGCCTGTAATAGCCGGCAAGTCCTAAGAAACTTCGGATCTCGCTAGCATTGGTCGGTCTTTCCCAGTTCCTTACAGCTTCAACCTTTGATGGGTCTACCGACAAGACATCCTTTGATATAACATGTCCGAGAAAAGTCACTTCTTCAAGCCAGAATTCACACTTGCTAAGTTTTGCATATAATTGGTTTGTCCTCAATATTTATAATGCAATCCTCAAATGTTCCTCATGCTCTTCCTTGGTCTTGGAATAAATCAATATATCATCAATAAAGACCACCACGAATTGATCCAAATAAGGCCTGAATATACTATTCATTAACTGCATAAAGGCAGCAGGGGCATTCGTTAGTCCGAAAGGCATAACAATAAATTCATAATGGCCATACCTGCTTCTGAATGCGGTTTTATGAATATCGTCGTCCTTGATTCTTAGTTGGTGATATCCGGACCTAAGATCAATTTTGGAAAAGTACATGGATCCTGAAATTTGATCAAACAATTCATCGATTCTCGGCAGTGGATACTTATTCTTGATAGTGAGATGATTCAATTGTCGATAGTCGACGCATAACCTCATGGATCCATATTTCTTCTTTACGAATAATACAGGCGCTCCCCACGGGGAAGTACTTGGTCTAATGAATCCTTTCTTAATGAGTTCCATCAATTGCTCCTTTAACTCCTTGAGTTCAGCAGGCGACATCCTATAAGGTGCCTTTGAAATCGGACCAGCACCAGGGACTAAGTCAATGGTGAAGGCCACTTCTCTTTGCGGGGGTAATCTTGGCAAATCTTCCGGAAACACGTCCGGAAATTCTTGTACCACTGGATTATCTTCTAACTTAGCTTCCTTAGCTTCTTTAACTGTGACAAAGGCAAGGAAATATGTACATCCTTTCCTGATGAGCTTGCTAGCTCGGAGAGCTGAAATAAGAGGGTTTTTGCTCCGACTCTTGGGGCTAGTAAATATTAGTTCTGGAAATTCCTTGAAAGTAACCTTGCTATTGCGGCAATCAACCGTTGCCTGATACTTGGATAACCAATCTGCCCCTAGTATAACGTCATACTCTTTCAGATCTAAACATATGAGATCAATAGGGAGATTTTGACCATGAATCAATACCTCGCAGTTTTGGTAATGATGTGTAATATCAGTCTCATCATCCAGAGGAGTAGACAAAACTAACTTTATCCATTCCGGTTCTAGGGGTAATGGGTCGGCAAACTTTTTAGAAATAATAGAATGTGATGCACCAGTATCAATTAAGACATATGCATTCCTGGAACAAACTTTCAATATACCTTCCACTAAGCCACCTCCTTCTACTTGCTCGGTTTCCTTGATTGCATGAAGACGAGCATTCTTGGTTACTGGGCGTTTTCCGTCATCGGCTTGATTATTTAGTAGTGGGCAATCGGGAATCCGATGCTCACGACTCCCACAACGGAGACATGCTCCTAGTTTCCTCCAGCATTCTTCTGCTCTATGACCCGCTTTATCACAATGTTTGCACACTGTATTTGGAGAGGTAGTGGTGATAGAGAAGGGCTTGGTCTTCTTGAACTTTTGGTCTTGTGAGGATGCTCCTCCATTGCTAGGCCTTTTCTTGAAGTTGGGTTTAAAAGAACCCGAACCTATAACTTGTTCCTTCTTATCCTTACCACAAATCCTATCAGACAGTTCCATGGCATCTTCTAATAGTTGAGCTCGGCGTACTATCTCCGAGTAGACTTGAATGTCCATCGGAGCCAGTTGAGTAATAGCTTGGGGCCTGAGCCCATTAAGAAACCTCCTAGCTTTCATTTTCTCGGTGCTAACTAGATGCTTAGCATACCGAGACAATCTAGAGAATCGGGCCTCATACTCGGCCACTGACAAGGATCGTTGTTTTAATGCAGCAAACTCTGCAGCCTTTTTTTCCTGAACTCGGTCCGAGAAATATTTCACGTTGAAGTGTTCAACGAATTCTTCCCATGAAACCTGATCTTGATTTATAGTAGCCTCTATTGATTCCCACCAGCATCTAGCATCCCTTTCTAACTGAAAAGTAGCTAATAAAACTTTATCCTGATCCGTGCATTGCATAACACGGAATATACATTCTATCTCCCTAATCCAGTGTTCAGCGTCATCTGGATCGGTAGAACCCGTGAACTTGGGTGGGTTCATGTTCTTGAAAGTCTGGTGGAGACTTCCTACTTGTTGTCCACCTCCTTGTGCTACTTGTTGCAGCACTTGAGTCATGCCTTGAAGGGTACGCTGCATGTTGCGCCATTGAGCACGTTCGGCAGCCATTATCCTACAATTATAATAACTAGATTAATATGTGCTTGTATTTAAAGACTCATATACTATGTTAACTTTAACCCTTGGTTCTACCCAATCTCACTGGTTGAAGGTTTAAAACTTATCCTTGGACTTGGGTTTTTCCTGGGAATTGAATACCCTAGGCTATGATACAACAAAATCTGTCACGCCCCGAGCGTGGAAGATACTCGGATATGCGCGACGAGTTTATATCAATCATGTCAATCAGAGTAGTAGTGTATTCGACACCAAAACAGAGATGCGTAAAATAGAAAGATAACCCAATCCTTTATTTCATAATGGATAAACTATTACAAATCCAATACTCTATTCAAAAAAAAGGAAAAGTACATAGTTGACTCAAGAAAATAGGAAAAAGACTCGACGACACTTGGAGAAGTTCTATCTCTTTCACTCTTGACCATTCCCATCCGATTGACTTCCCTCGTCGTCGGAATTACCTGAAAAGTAGGGAACACACGGAGTGAGCGAACGCTCAGTAGGAAATTATATCTCAAGCGCTAGCAAGGGGTTTAAGTAATTACATTTTTCATGAATGTACTATAACTATGCATGCTCACATAAAACGACAAGATGGAGAGAATATTTATCAATAAAACAGCAAGATGAACTAGTTACGAGCTTTCAAGAAAAGATGACAAGATATTCAAGCAAGTACTTTTTAGCAAGTCATGTCAAGAACTTTGGCTATCATGTATCAAGCAAGTAAGTAATTACCCTTTCTTGGGTCACGCAATTCATGTCAAGTCAAGTACGAGTCAAGTACAAGATTTGTGTGGAATGTCCAATCAAGCTAGTCATGCACTCGGTATAATGCCAGATACCTTATCATTCAACTCCCATGGGCACAAGTACTTTCAGGTACTCCTCCCAAGACCAGATCAGGCCCTATATGCGCAGGCATTTATCATGTATATTTGACATCCACTCTTGTATATATATATATATATAGCCAATAAGGAATTTCAACAATTTAAGCTTGTAGACACGTAGGATAACTTTGAGAGAATGGAGTCCAAAAATATGACATTGGACATAGATAGGCGATAACAACGGTACAATCACGATGAACGATGAAACTAGGTGGAATTAGGTTCCCTTAACTCGGGTACCATGATAAGTATGGACATTCTTTATATAGAATTGAGGTCCACATGAACCGTACATCAAAGGCAAGATACCCTCATTCTTATTATAGAATTGAGGTCCACAAGAACATCAACAAATGGCATGATATCATCATCCCATTAAGAATTCTCATGATATACTCTTTGCATATCATAAGGGCCGGTATACCATGTTTTCTTTAGAATGACATGGCATTCAATAGTGTAATGGATTTTTAGGGTACAACCAACTCAGTCGACCTTGAGGGAATCCAAGGTACGAGGAGTCTTACGGAGGTCTCTATGACTAACTCGCTAGTCCAAAGGAACGGAATGTCCAATGGAGAGCTTGTATGTCAATGAGAGTTGAGGGTGATCGATAAAACATCATGAAACGTGGGACTATACTCACGGAGTGGAGATATAGTGCCGATATACATATATATAGATATACTGAAACCATCGGTTATCAGAAACAGGGTAAAAACATTTTTACAGGAAAATAACGACTTAAGTAAAGTCACTACTCAAGTAATTAATGCCTTCAGTAAGGGCGTTTATCTATTTTACCTTTTTGCAAAATTTCAATATTTCAGTATTTTACCAAAAACGCGCCCTTGTAAGGGGCGTTTAATTAAAAGTTGACGACGTATGCAATGGTCGTTCATTCTTTACCTCTATTTTCGCAGAATATATATTTTCAGTAATTTAACAGAAACACGCCCTGGACAGGGGCGTTACTTTTCAATTCACGCCCTGAGCAGGGGCGTAAGTCAAGTGAGAGACGACCTATATAGGGTCGTGTATTTCAAGAATTTACAATTTTTCAAGTATTGAAATTTCGAGATATGGTCATGACAGGATAATATCAGGATGCACTGATTTAGAATCATGTTAAGTGAATATTGGACTAATTAACATGGGTAATTATCAGGTAATTAAATTGACGTCTGTGTACAGGGCGTCAAATCTTTTGAATTGACGACCTTGTCAGGGTCGTTTATTTAACTAGCGCCCTAGTCTGGGTCGCGTATAAAATTAGCGCCCTTGGAAAGGGCATTTCTTTCCAACAATAGAACTTTTAAAACTCGTGAAAACTATATGCATGAACTAATATATATGGTTTAATATAGTTATTATGGTGATTTGGGCTACAGTGCTTGAGAAAACCTACCTTGATGATGATAAACTGACGGATGAACAGATGTAGGTTCTGAACGATACTCTGTTTTATAAACAGAGCCTTTTTAAAGCTTTCGATCCTAATAGCAGCAGCAAGGGTAGTAATAGGTTGCAGATGAAGAACCCTCAATTCTTCAGTAGGTTACGATGACTTCCCTACAGAAAAATAAGATGAAGAAACATTAGTCTTTTCTTCATAATACTTACTGAAGGTAGAGGAAAGAAGAACTTACCCTTTCGTTCTTCACAACGTGAATCTTCTTAACCTGTAAGAAGAGAAGACGAAGAACCTGTTAATGTTCTTCATACCATCGTAAACAGAAAAGAAGAAGAAAGAACCTTGGTTCTTCACCTACCGTAGAATAGTCCGAACGCCAAATAGCGTTCACGGTTCAAGCAGTAGGTTATTTATAGGTTTTAGGTGAACCTAATAGAGTTAGTGTTCGATTGGAAGTAACACTTCCATGATAGAGTTATTACTACATTCGAACTCTTTCTCATAGTTATCAACTTACCCTGGATTGACTCCTGGGTCGAACGAAACTCAAACTGAATTAGCGACCTAGGTCAGGGCGTCGAATTTAAATTGACGCCTTGTCAAGCATCGTTTCTTGTTGAAACGCGTCCACGCAAGGGACGTTACGCTAACTTGCCTTTTTTTTTTATTTTGGTCGTTTAAAATTTGACGCCTTGATGTGTGGGCGTCCTTTCTTCAAAACACGCCTTAGGTAAGGGCGTTTTATTTTAAAGTAGCGCCTATATCGAAGGCGTTATTTTTATCAGGGTTTAATTATTTTTATTCCAAGCTCTTTCGTTTATTTACTAAATCTTTTAATCTATTTTGATTTATTTCTTCCTTTTAAATTTATCAGGGTTGCTACAGAGAATATCATTCAATCATTGCATGCAGGTTCCTTTTGATCATCTCTAACTCATGCTCTTGCTGACACTCTTAAAGGGGGAGAATCATGTTCTTGCAAGGGGGAGAAATTGACTGAATTCTTATACGTGCTTTAATTTCTCAAACTATTTTCTTTTTGATGAAGTCAAAGGGGGAGAATAGTTTGAGTCATCAGATTGACTCACTGTGTAGTGTTACCATCATCAAAAAGGGGGAGATTGTTGTGCCCCTGTGGTTTTGATGATGGTTTTAATAGTGGTTTTGATGATTGGTCTTTGAAGTGAGTTATTCTCTGTGAGTCATCTAGCTGTGTCTTTTATATGCTCGATAAATTCATGTTTTATCATGTAAGTGAATGGAGTTCATATGGCTGTCAGATAACATGCTCTACTTTAATTCTGTCTACACTCTGTCTGCGCAGTCTCCACAGCAGTGCGTCAACTCAGTGTGCTGATGCGTCGACCCTTCAGTCATACTTGTCTCTATTCTCACACCAGTGCGTCAACTCCTTGAGCTGATGCGTCGACTCTTCAGTTCAGTTTCTTCAAGTCTATACATTAGACTGTGGCAAAGTCTATTCATTCGTTTGGGTAACAAAGTCTGTACAGCCGTGTCATATGCTCCTGAGGTCCATACATTGGTCCTCTTTCAAAGTATGTACAGCCACTGGTCTAGAATCTGAGTCTGTACATCGTCTTGTGCCTTCAACGTTCAAAGCCTCAAGTTTGTACAGCGTGAAGTCTACACATTGGCTTCGCTCCATAAAGCCTATACATTGGGCACTGCTCTCCAAAGTCTGCACAATGGTCTACACACCTGAAGTCTGTACATCCACAGTTAAACCTGAAGTCTGGACATTGGTTCAAATCCTTCTAAGTCTGTACATTGGCTTCGTATCTGCAGGTCTATACACTGGACCTTGTTTTACCAAGTCTGCACACTCGCTGCACTGTTCAAGTCCACACACTGGCAGCTCTGCTTAAGTATATACATTCATCTGAACTAAGTTCATTTTCCTCTGTCTGTCTGCAGATGATTCAGGCCATCAAGACTTGGCACGTGATCCAAGAGGCTGAAATACTGACATGTGGACACAGCACTTCAAACAATCAAGAAAGAAGCTCTTGGATTATTCTGGTGCATCAACGCAGTGAGCAAGTAGCGTGGACGCAGCGAATCAAGAATCCCTTATTGCAGCCTCTGGAGTACATTGGTAGCATCGACGCTGCAGCTCCATGCGTCAACGCAGCATGCTGAGAGCGTCGACGCAGTAGTTACAAAGGGAGAGCCAATGGGTTACTGGATTACTCTGGTGCGTCAACGCATTCATCAAGTGGCGTCGACGCAGCAGGTTGATGGATCGACCAGGTAACCAGAGGGTGGACACAGTTGCACAATGCGTCAACGCACTCCACACGAAACGTGAGAGCGCTGAAGCCATCTAAGATCAGATGCTGGATCACCGATGCGTCAATGCAGCAGTGGAGCAGCGTCGACGCAATTGTCAATAGGGCTAGGCTGGTTGCTCACTGGAACGCATCAATGCGTCAACGCCATGGGTTGGAAGCGTCAACGCAGCAGACTTGAGTTTTGCTGGTAGAATGTCTTTGAAGGCTGCGTCAACCCCTTGAAGCAAGTGCGTTAACGCCACCTGACTCTAGTTGCAGAGCGTGCTAATGAAGGGCACGTGATTCGAGGTGCCTGGCTCGTGAACCAGGATGCTGCCACGTGGTCCGAATTTCTAGGGCAGGAAACGTGGAAGCCACACTCGCCCAGTATGCTGCTACTGCTGCTATATATACGAGTCTTCATCCTCTGTAGAAGACTGATCGAAGAAGAAGCCTGTGTTGAGTTTTTACATGTTTTGAGGATTGACAACACTATGAGCCTTAGTGGAGAACAAAAACTATTTCTCTATGGAAAATAAACTTTCGAGTCACTTCAGTTATTTTCAGGGGTTGTCTTCGTGCTGTTTACTGAAGCAGCTCGATTTGTTCTGATAAACCTCGAGTCGTTTTCCTGTGAACCTCACGTCGTTTCTTCAGTATTTAGTTGCTCATCTCGAGTCATCCTTTTTATTTTTACTCTTGTGTTTTTGTGTCATTTACTGTAGTTACTCGAGTCGTTTTCCTGCTTTCACTGTTTTATCACGTGTCGTTGTAGACGTTCCTATCTTCTGTCTTCGTGTTGTTTTTCCTAGACCCCGTGTCCTTTTTGCTTTGTGACCACACTTCGTGTAGGGTTCTGTTTTCATCTTCGAGTTGGTTTCAGTCCGTGTCGTTTCGTGTCGTCCTCGTCTTCGAGTCGTTCGTAAGTTCGAGCAATTTTGTATTCGAGTCATTTTTTTTTATGTCTTCGTGTTGTTTCTGTGTTTGTGTCTTCGTGTTATCTTTTGTGCTTGTGTCTTCGTGTTATCTTTTGTGCTTGAGTCTTCATGTTATTTCTGTGTTTGTGTCTTAGTGTTGTTTTTATGTCTTCGTGTTGCTTCTTTCTATCTTCGTCCAGGTTTCCTCTGATCGCGTGTTTTACTACCGTTTTACTCCGTGTTATTTCTTTCTCACCTCGTGCTGTTCTCATCTGACTTCATGTCGTTATCTTTGTAGTGTTAGCTTTGTTACTGTGGTACCTCGTGTCGTTCTCTCTTTATCTCGTGCTGTAGTCATCTTATGTACCTCGTGTCGTTCTCAGTATAGTGCACCTTTTGTTGTTCCTACACACCTCGTGCAGCTTTAGCTTGAGTGTCAACCGACTTATTTCAGGTATATATATATATAGAGAACCCTGAGTATTAATGGTTTTAATCTCTTTGCAGGAGAAGAAGAAAAACAAAAAGAAGAAGGTGGTCCGAGGAAGAATATTCCCCAATGACTGGGCTGCACGTGATCCAATACTAAAGGAACCAATGCTATAAGGGCACGTGGAAAGAAGGTTCTGGATCGAGTGTGGGAGGCACACGCATTATGTACCTTATCCACCTGCTGCTGCTATATATTGAAGCCTTCGTCCACAGATGAAGGTTGATCGAAAGGGAAAAAGAAAAAGCAGAAGTGCAGAGAGTTCGACCCAGCAAAAGAAGAGAAGAAAATAGAGGGCAGAAACTGAAGAAGAGGAAGAAGAGAGAATAGCAGAGAGTGTGAGAGAGAGAGAGCTCGAAGCTGAGAGTTCAGAAAGAAGAAGAAGAAGAAGGATTCTAGTTTCAGGATCAAATCCGAACCAGTTTGCTCTATTGTGAGCTATATTCCGTGTTTTATCGTTCCAGCATTCAGTTTGCTGTATCTTTTTAGTTTCTTGTTTTTGATCTTTCTTTACTGTTCTAGTTTTGTCTCCGATTCTCAGGTTGAGATTGGTGGTCCTCCTGTTCTGTTGGTTCAGGAGAAGGGAGATGCTGTCTCCAGTTGTAAGTGGCCGTGTGCTGCTTGTGGGTTCCCTCTAGGCTTCAGAGGAAGAGAGACCGTGGTCTCCGGTTATAGTGACTGCAGATCACTAGTGTTCCCTCCGGTTGGAGGAAGAAGAACTTGTTTCCTAGTTTCTAGGGACTTGGAGTCCTTAGGGTTCCCTCCGGGTGTGGAGGAAGAGGGGAGGGTGTTCCCCTGGTGAAGCTGTGAATCAGCCGTTGTCGCAGACTGAGTCTGCTTGGCTAGCCGGTGCTAGTGGAAGCCTCACTTCGGTTTGAAGTGAGGGGTGGACGTAGGCAGACTGGAGGTCTGACCGAACCACCTTAAAAATCCCTGGCGCAGTGTGTTTGGTTTCTATTCTGGCTTTGGATCTATTCGGTAGATGCTTGTCTAGGCCGATTCATCTCTATCTTCCTAGCTGATTGTTCTACGTGGTTAGTGTTTGACCGTTAAGATCTTTTTCGGAAACTCCTAATTGAGAACTTATTTTTTTAATCCTCAATGTTTTACTATTAAAGGCCCATTCACCCCCCTCTGAACCTATTAATTGGTATCAGAGCGGTCTCTGGTTCAGAATCCAACGATTCTCAGAGGATCCTCTACGTGTCTCCTGTGTGCATTGTTTTGCTTGTGAGTTAGTGTTTGATACCTATTCGTTTGAACTGTTGGCAATGGCTAATCCACCGATTTTTAAGGGACCTGATTTTGACACATGGTTCAGTGTTTTTCGCATGTTTGTTAAACAAGCTAATAAGGACTTATGGAAGTTGATTTCACAAGGTCCGTATGAACTGCCCAAGAAAAGGTCCAAGTGGACGGACAGTGAGAATCAGATGTTCCGAGAGAATCAAAAGACCTTAAACCTAATGTTAACAGCGACTGATAAAGCCTTGCATTCTTGTTTCCATGATTGCAGATCCGCCAAGGATTTTATGGACCAGCTGAAGCTAGCCCATAGGAGAAATGAAAGCACATGCATGATGGTTAGCAGAAGTGACCACAGTACCAGCCAAGAGGTGGAGGAGAATGAAGAAGAGGTAAACCTCTTCGAGAACTTTTCTATAGAAGATTGGGAAAATGCTTACAACGATTTATCTGAGTCATATGAAAAATTGCAAAAACGATATAAAAAATTGAAAAGGAATAAGGGATTAGATAATTCAAGGTCTGACTGTAAGAAATGTGCTGAATTGAAGAGTTCTCATGATGCCTGTGTGTCTAATCTACAAATGTTGAAAAAAAAAATGATGTGCTAATCAATGGAAATAAGAATCATGTGAGTGAGATTGATTCCCTGAGAAAATCCTCAGCTGAAAGTAAGGAAAGTTTAGAGAAGCTCAGGATTGAAAATAAAGTACTTGCTGAAAAATATGAAGCCATTAAGTCTGTCAACTTTGAATTACAGAAAAATATTGAGAAACTGCAAAAAGACTTGAAAACTTTTAAGGATGGAAGAAAATCTGAAACTGACTCTAATGATCAGATTTTGATAAACGAATTAATTAAGAATAACAGACTAAAAGAAGAAATTGAGAAACTAAAATAGTTGAACACCATCTTATCAGAGAGATTGCTGACATTTGAAAAGGGTAAACATGTGGTGTCCAATAATTCAGAAGAAATTGATGAGTTGAGAAAGGAAGTTGAGAAATACATAATTGCCAACAAAGTCTTGAATGAGGCTGTCAATTGCAGTGAACAAGAGACTGCAAGTTATGAGTTACACATTGCCTCTTTAGAAGAAGAAATCCAAGACTTAAGGAAATATTTGTCTAAATTTGTTGATGGGCAAGAAAATCTGAACAAACTGCTGGGAGTAAAAGTTAATTTTCAGAAGGAGGGGTTAGGTTATAACCCTGTAAATAAAAAGACCTTTGAAAATAAAATTCAGACATATTCTGTTTCTAGCTCTACTTTTGAGAAAAAGGGGCTGGGCTACAGTCATGTCATGAGTAAGGTCTATGGATCAAATTTGGAAACTGTTTTTGTTAAATCATCTGAATAGGAAAAACCTTCTACTTCTTCTCCACCTCACTATAAGGCTAAGAAAACACAAGAACAGGATAAAAAACAGAAAATGAATAAAAAGGGCTCATCTGTGCATGTTGATCACAGTCCGCACACACACTCATCTAAAAGGAAAATGTCATGCCACTACTGTCATAGACTTGGACATTTAATGCATGAGTGTAAATTGATGGAGAAAGATGATATGAGGGCCGGGATAATGAATGCTAAGAAACTTCATGATAAAAATTATGCATTCCAGAAAAAGAAAATTGAATGTCTGCACTGTGGCAAACTAGGACACAGCATCGCACAATGCTGGTTTGCAAATGGTAAGAAAATATACTCTTCACATCATGCTAAATTTCCTGCAAACCATAATGATGTTGATAGGAATAAAGTTGCTGCAAATAGAAAATACTCTGCATGTGTCAACTGTGGAAAGACAGGCCACAAGGCCATTGAATGCTGGCATGGTCAGGGTAGAAAAGAGAATTTTAAGAGAATCAACTCTTTTCATTGTTTTAACTGTGGAAAGCCAGGTCACAGGGCTGCAACCTGTTGGCTGGCAGGATACCAAAGCAATGCTGGTTTTGGTAAACAGAATTTCAATTCTGTTAACAAAGATTTTCATACATATGTGCATAAAAATCATGTTAATAAGAATGTGCATAAATCCAATCTGAAACCTGCTGCATCTTGCTATTATTGTGGTACAATTGGTCATTCAATGAATAATTGCTATCTGATGAAATCTGATGACCATGCTGCTAGGAGATTGGTTAGAAAACCTGCTAAGAATGTCACTACTAACTCAAGACCCAAGACTTCTTGGGTGCCTATTCGTGTAAAATAGTTTGCTAACCTGCAGGTGTGCCTTGAAAGCTGAAGAATAAAGAGGAGTAATAAGCCAAGGCACTCGAAAAGAAAGAAAGAAAAACCAAGGATCTTAATATTCAGGTCAGTTCCCAATACCTGCTTTAATTCTGTTATATTGTGATTTAAATTTGGCTCTGTGATGTAGTCTGTGTGCAACTAAGTATTCCATGATCACGAGTGTCCTCCTCTGACTGCTTTGCTAAAATCTCTCTTGGATGGATACTTGGTATCACGCTGTAATTCATGCTCATAGTCAGGGGGAGGCATACAATTATTGTGTCAACTTACTGATTCGTGCTCATTGCATCACATTCCATTTATTTGAAAAACCATAAGTTTGCTTCAACGTATTGCATTTCAGCTGATAGCATGTATGTTATTCAATAAATAATTAATATTTCCAAGCGTTGTGTGTGAGATGTCCTAGTGTGGGCTAAAAAGGAGCTTGTTAGGTCATCTGGTATCTGAAGAACCTTTGTCTGCCGATGTGGTTAGTTGGTGTTGAGTTCAGACATCTCATGGGGTTGCAGCTTATTGCACAAGAGCATTCTCTGGTTACGAGATTGAATTTCCTCAGGAAGATTTTATTTGTGAGCTCCTTGGTCTTTACTTTCTAGAGAAAACTCTCACTTGCTGCTTTGCTGTTAGGAGTGCTTCTCATCTCATCTCTCTCCATTCTGTTTGTCACCTTCTTATCCTTTTCTTATCCCCTTTGGTTCAGGAATATTCTTGAAGAAAAATTCCTTCTTATAGCTTTGTTACTCTTATCAGATTTGATTAGAATACCTTAAACCACCCAAAATCTATTGTAACAAGTTACACCTGTTAATAAAGAACTTTAATGTATGGGGGTTATATCTTGTCCTTTAATCCTTCTAAGTTATCCTCTCTATTGTTGGTCAACATATTGTAAAACTTTCTGTTAAATGGAAAAACCTTGCAGAGGATTTCGTTTTAACTGAAACTTATGTGAAGAGGGCTATGAGAAAAAAATTGTGTTAAGTAAGGGCTCTGTCTTTTGTCCAAGATCATGAGAGGTGTTACCAGGGAACACGCCATACTTTGTGGCAGAGCAATGACAATTGTGGAGAAATAGATATTCTAGATCAAAGAAGTCTAGAGTTTCTGTCATGATACAATTAGCTATCTCTATTTCTTATAGAAAAGTTAAAATAAAAAAAAGGGAAAGAAAAGTCAACAAAAATTCATTGGTTTTCATTGGCTTAAAGGTAGCCTGTCCTGAGTAACCAGGGATTCTGGTGTCTTATAAACATGTCTCCTTGTGTAAAAAGGGACAATTCTACCTAAGTGCTCAACAAATTGGTTGACTCTGTATGCCCTCTCTTGTCCTTTAAATGAAGTAATGAACCCTGCTTGACTATCTAATTGTTATTTCTTTGCCTGACAAACATAAGGAGTATTTTAATCGTGATCTTCTGTAGGCTAAGTACCTTTAACAACTAGTTTTGTGATCTTGTTGATTTAATGTCTTGAGGTAACTGACCAAGGTATTCGGAAAAATATAATAAATCCATATATTGAAGAGCGAACTTTAACGGGCAATGGCTGTGTTACATATTGAATGAGGGTAGTCTGGGTATTTCCTGAAAAGTTCGATAAGAGTGAAAAGTGACCCCCCAAAACCCTTCTTGTTCCTCAAGGTTACATCCAAAAACCCTCATGTGCCCTTGCCGCTTCCTGTTCCTCCTCGTGCCGATACGTCTCGTATGCTCCTTCAAACCCTTCTCTCCCGCTCATTTTTCTTCACGAAAATTTCATCTCCAGCAGCAACCAGCAAGAAAGAGTTGATACTCTGGGAGTTACGGTAATTGGATCAGCTAGAATCTGTCGCTCTTGTTGAAAGGAAGAGGAAGGAAAAAGAAACAGTTGAGGAGCCTTCGTCCAAGCAGCAAAGATGTCTAGAACCAGAAATAGCTGTGGAAATTTCTTCTGCACAAGGTACCAGGCCTTCTCAGTCTATCGTGTTTTTAGAGAGTGGGAAAATTATTCCTCCAAGGATAATAGATTTCGGCGATGAATCCATGGTTTTGAAGTTTCCAGAACTTTTGGAGATTTTTGAGTTTCAGGATTGGAGGAAATTCCTAGAAAATCACCGTGTCTACTACCCTAGCCTGGTAATGGAATTTTATAATAATTTGTCTTTGAGCCGAGATAGGTCTGCTCTGATCTCGTCTGTTAGGGGGATTGAGATAGCAGTAACGTGTGACTCTCTCCACAAAGCTCTCAGTATTCCAGAAAAAGGGGAGGTGGAGAGAGGGTTTAGATATAGTCTGCATGAAGCCTTTTTGGTCATTACTGGTAAACCCAGTAACATTCATGACAAGGGGCAATTGAAGCTGAAAGCTTACCAAACCTTATCATTTCCCCCTCTTCACAAGCTTCTTCAGAACATCATTGCCTCTATAGTCACCCCACAGACTGGAGCTAGAGGAAGAATCACAGACACTCAGAGATTTCTTTTGTTCTGTCTGATTCAGCATGTAAAGATCTGTCTGCCTGAAATTATTTTTTCTGTCATGAAGGGGTGTATTGGGTCCAAAAGACACCTGCCCTACGCCGCCCATCTGACAGACATCTTCAAGTATTCAAAGATTTCCTTAGATGGAGAGGCCATGTCTGAAGTTAGGGGTCGAAACATATTTAACATGAATTTTGTTTCAGTATTTTTGGGCTTGAAGGGTTCTTCTCTCATGGGGCAGGTTAAGGCCCAGAAAGTCAAAGAATCACAAGCTCAGAGAGAGCTTCTGGAACACCCTCAAGAATATGCCCAAACAGTTTTAGAATTAGCTTCTAAGGTTGCTTTACAGGAGACACCATCTAAACAACCACTGTCTGCTACTTCTGCTGCACCTACTGAAGCATCTCTATCTTTTCAGAGGCTTGTTGAGATTGCATCTGAAGAAGTTAGGATGTCTGAAAACAGCATTCAAACTGAACTAGATACAAATATTGGTGGTTTGTTTGATTCCTTTGGGAAGACATCAGAAGAAGTGAGGCTGCCCATGGAACAGCCTGCTCAAGAGCAAGAAAGTAATGAGCAAGACCTTGCTGAGTTTGTTAATTTCATTCTTAGAGAGACTGTGGAGAAAAGCTTGGAAGAGGCTGACAACGTGGTTACAGTTGAAATTATAGAACAGGCACCTGTTGAAAACTCTGCAGATGATGATCTCATGGAAGAAAGAGTGGATGAGTGTCAAGAGAAAGTTACTGACATAGAACAAGAAGCAGAATCATCAAGTGAAGAAGAAGCACCTGAAAATGTATTTCCTGAAAAAGAAATCCAAGCTGAAGATGAAGATCGGGTTCCAGCAGGGGACAGCCAAACGCCAGTACAAGAAGAAGCAGATGACAGGACAGCACCTGGCTGTGAATCTTATGGTACACCCCTAGGTCAACCTCGACTTCTATCTGCTCGGGCGCCCAACATTGAAGAACTCCTTATAAATTTGACTCAGCAGATGCAGAGACAGGATAAGAAAATGGATGATCTGCTCAAGTATGTCACTCTAAATATTAATCAAGTTCATTCCAGGCTACTGAAGCTTGAAATTTCTCTCCTGACTGAATGGAAAAAGTTCCTGCTGAACAAGAAAGCTTCAGATGATGCCACCAGGTCATCGATGGAAAGCTTGCAGGAGGTATGTTCAAAGATAGCAACAGCACTTCGTGAATTACAAGATGCTCATCTTTCCTCCTTTAAGTCATCTGTCAGCATTATATATCATTTTTTTGAGATCATGACATCCTTAGAAGTTTTGAAGGGGTCATCTAGTGCCCTAGGTCCAGATGTCCAGAAGATCTATGACAAATTGATCGCTTTCTTAGCAGAAGTGAGAACTCTGACTGACAGATATGAATTTGTTAATATTCGCCAAGAAGACATCATTTCAGAAGTGGCACATGTCAGAAGCTCCGTTGTGTATTGGCTAGCTGAATTGTCCAATGACTTGAAGGATCTTCACTCTGCCTTGGGTTCAGCCCCTGGTCAGGCATCCTCCAGCAGAGGTCCAACTCAAGATTTCTCCTCTGTTGCTCCTAGGGGTAGACCACCACAAGACAGGCCGCGTGGCCCTTCCAGCAGACATGCCAGATTCTTTTCTCCTTAAAAAATAGTGTTCTATTTTTTTTTGCCCATTTTGAGGCTCTCTCACACTCTTGGACTTGTTAATTACATGTCATATCATTTGCATTTCTTCCTCCTTTTGTTTCTTTCTTTTTGATGTTGACAAAGGGGGAGAACTCAAGTCTTTGCTACTACTACGATTGAGAATGATTTTTTGTTGTTAATGATTCTTTAATATTCTTGAATGATGGTGCTGATGATGTTTAGCTTTGAACAGGTTGAAATTTATTCCTGCAAAGACTCAAGACTCATAGTGTTGCCATCCATCAAAAAGGGGGAGATTGTTGAGTTTTTACATGTTTTGAGGATGACAACACTATGAGCCTTAGTGGAGAATAAAAAATATTTCTCTGTGGAAAATAAACTTTCGAGTCACTTCAGTTATTTTCAGGGGTTGTCTTCATGCTGTTTACTGAAGCAGCTTGATTTGTTCTGATGAACCTCAACTCGTTTTCCTGTGAACCTCGTGTCGTTTCTTCAGTATTTAGTTGCTCATCTCGAGTCATCGTTTTTATTTTTACTCTTGTGTTTTCGTGTCATTTACTGTAGTTACTCGAGTCGTTTTCCTGCTTTCACTATTTTATCACGTGTCGTTGTAGCCGTTCCTGTCTTCTGTCTTCGTGTTGTTTTTCCTAGACCCCGTGTCCTTTTTGCTTTGTGACCACACTTCGTGTAGGGTTCTGTTTTCGTCTTCGAGTTGGTTTCAGTCCGTGTCGTTTCATGTCATCCTCGTCTTCGAGTCGTTCGTAAGTTCGAGCAATTTTGTATTCGAGTCATTTTTTTTATGTCTTCGTGTTGTTTCTGTGTTTGTGTCTTCGTGTTATCTTTTGTGCTTGTGTCTTCGTGTTATCTTTTGTGCTTGAGTCTTCATGTTATTTCTGTGTTTGTGTCTTAGTGTTGTTTTTATGTCTTCGTGTTGCTTCTTTCTATCTTCGTCCAGGTTTCCTCTGATCGCGTGTTTTACTACCGTTTTACTCCGTGTTATTTCCTTCTCACCTCGTGCTGTTCTCATCTGACTTCATGTCGTTCTCTTTGTAGTGTTAGCTTTGTTACTGTGGTACCTCGTGTCGTTCTCTCTTTATCTCGTGCTGTAGTCATCTTATGTACCTCGTGTCGTTCTCAGTATAGTGCACCTTTTGTTGTTCCTACACACCTCGTGCAGCTTTAGCTTGAGTGTCAACCGACTTATTTCAGGTATATATATATATAGAGAACCCTAAGTATTAATGATTTTAATCTCTTTGCAGGAGAAGAAGAAAAACAAAAAGAAGAAGGTGGTCCGAGGAAGAATATTCCCCAGTGACTGGGCTGCACGTGATCCAATACTAAAGGAACCAATGCTATAAGGGCACGTGGAAAGAAGGTTCTGGATCGAGTGTGGTAGGCACACGCATTCTGTACCTTATCCACCTGCTGCTGCTATATATTGAAGCCTTCATCCACAGATGAAGGTTGATCGAAAGGGAAGAAGAAAAAGCAGAAGTGCAGAGAGTTCGACCCAGCAAAAGAAGAGAAGAAAATAGAGGGCAGAAACTGAAGAAGAGGAAGAAGAGAGAATAGCAGAGAGTGTGAGAGAGAGAGAGCTCGAAGCTGAGAGTTCAGAAAGAAGAAGAAGAAGAAGGATTCTGGTTTCAGGATCAAATTCGAACCAGTTTGCTCTATTGTGAGCTATATTCTGTGTTTTATCGTTCCAGCATTCAGTTTGCTGTATCTTTTTAGTTTCTTATTTTTGATCTTTCTTTACTGTTCTAGTTTTGTCTCCGATTCTCAGGTTGAGATCGGTGGTCCTCCTGTTCTGTTGGTTCAGGAGAAGGGAGACGCTGTCTCCAGTTGCAAGTGGCCGTGTGCTGCTTGTGGGTTCCCTCTGGGCTTCAGAGGAAGAGAGACCGTGGTCTCTGGTTATAGTGACTGCAGATCACTAGTGTTCCCTCCGGTTGGAGGAAGAGGAACGTGTTTCCTAGTTTCTAGGGACTTGGCATCCTTAGGGTTCCCTCCGGGAGTGGAGGAAGAGGGGAGGGTGTTCCCCTGGTGAAGCTGTGAATCAGCCGTTGTCGCAGACTGAGTCTGCTTGGCTAGCCGGTGCTAGTGGAAGCCTCACTTCGGTTTGAAGTGAGGGGTGAACGTAGACACACTGAAGGTCTGACCGAACCACCTTAAAAATCCCTGGCGCAGTGTGTTTAGTTTCTATTCTGGCTTTGGATCTATTCGGTAGATGCTTGTCTACGCCGATTCATCTCTATCTTCCTAGCTAATCGTTCTGCGCGGTAAGTGTTTGACCGTTAAGATCTTTTTCGGAAACTCCTAATTGAGAACTTATTTTTTTAATCCTCAATGTTTTACTGGTAAAGGTCCATTCACCCCCCTCTGGACCTATCAGCCTGGAGAGCAGAAGGCCTTCTATCCAGAAAAAGAAAAGAAGAAGAAAAAGTGTTGAAGAGAAGAAGGAGAGAACAGCGTGAGAGAAAAGGAGAGCAGAAGAGAAAGAAAGAGAGATAGAGAGAGAGATAGTGTTCGTGAGAAGTGAGAAGAAAGAGAAGCAGAAAGAAGAAGAAGAAAAGAAGAGGAGGAGAGAGTCTATTGTAGATCAGTTCAGTCTGTTCGTGGATCAAATCCAGAACGACTATGCTCATTGAGAGCCACATCTCTTGTGTTTCATTTCTAGCTTTTGTTGCTGTGTTTTTTATGGTTCTGTATTTTTTCTTTTGTTTCTTTGGTTAGTCTTGTTCTTCCGATTGCCCTGCTGGGAATCGGGTTCCTCCTGGTGAGTCAGGAGAAGGGAGATCTGATCTCCGGTTGCAAGTAGCTGGGAGCTACTTGTGGGTTCCCTCCACTTTGGAGGAAGGGAGGATTGGTCCTCCGGTTCTGGGCTTGCGGATTGCAAGTCCAGGGGTCCCTCCTGGTCTGAAGGAAGAGAGGTCTGCGACCTCTGGTTTCCAAGTGGCTGGGAGTCACTTGGGTGTCCCTCCGGTTGGGAGGAAGAGGGGAGGTTGTTCCCCTGGTCAAGCTGTGTGGCAACAACTGTTCGCAGACTGAGTCTGCTTGGTTCTAGCATTGGCTAGTGAAGCCTCACTCCGGTTGGGAGTGAGGGGTGGATGTAGGTCTGGAGGACCGAACCACCTAAAAATCCCTTGTTCTGTGGTTTGCTTGTGGTGTGCTCTTCCATATCTTCTATCTGTTTCACAGGTTGTTTGAATAGTCTTGTTTCGAGTTATAGTGGCCTTGAGCTTTACATCTTGGTAAGTGAGTCTAGCTTGCATTGTACTGTCATTTGGCATTAGACTTCATCAGGTTCCACTAGTATAGTCAGCAGCTCATCTGGTCGATCAAATGTCTATTTGAACTCCATAGCCTTTATTCTACAACTGTATCTAGTAGCAGGCAAATTCTTTTTAATTTGGGCAATATTCTTGAAGGGGATACATTCACCCTCCCTCTGTATCCGGGCCTAGCACCCTAATAGCTATTTCTTGGCTATCGTGGTAATTGAAGAAGGCACCGTCAAGATTTTGGAAGACTTGGACGTGGTCCGAGAATTCCCTGATGTATTTCCCGAGGATCTACCGGGACTGCCACCCATTCGAGAGACGGGCTTCTCCATTGAGCTGGAGCCTGGCACAACACCGATCTCCATTCCACCATATAGGATGGCCCCAGCAGAGCTCTCCGAACTTAGGCAGCAATTACAGGAGTTATTGGATAAAGGCTTCATTAGGCCCAGTGTGTCTCTATGGGGAGCACCAGTCCTATTTGTGCGGAAAAAAGATGGGGCTATGCGGTTGTGCATTGGTTACCGCAAGCTTAATCAAGCCACCATTAAGAACAAGTATCCTCTACCGAGGATTGAAGAATTATTTGACCAGCTGTCATCCGCCAAGGTCTTCTCCAAAATCGATCTGAGGACGGGTTATCATCAAATCAGAATCAAGCCCAAAGATGTGTCGAAGACGGCCTTCAGGACTCGATATGGTCACTATGAGTTCTTAGTAGTACCATTTGGGTTGACCAACACGCCGGCAGTATTCATGGAACAAATGAATCATATCTTCTGCCCATATCTCGATCAGTTTACCGTGGTCTTTATAGACAACATCCTGATATATTCCTCCAGTCAAGAAGAGCATCGGCAGCACTTGAGAGTGGTTCTACAGACCCTCAGGGAGAACAAATTCTTCGCCAAATTCAGCAAATGTGAGTTCTGGCTGGATCGGGTTATGTTTCTTGGTCATGTTATATCCAGGAATGGCATATCAGTGGACCCTAGCAAGGTGGAAGCAGTGACAAAATGGGAAGCACCGAAGACAGTCATGGAAATTAGGAGCTTCCTTGGACTGGCTGGGTATTATCGTCGGTTCATTGAAGGCTTCTCCACCATTGCAGCCCCCATGACCAAGTTGACCAAGAAGGGAGCAAAATTTGTCTGGTCAGAGGACTGTGAAGATAGTTTTTGGAGGCTCAAGGAGAAGTTGACGTCAGCCCCAGTGTTGGCGCTCCCCCAAGGGAATTATGGCTTCACGGTATATACAGATGCCTCTAGGATCGGCCTCGGGTGTGTACTAATGCAAAATGGCCGTGTGATTGCCTATGCTTCCCGGCAGTTAAAAGACCATGAAAGGAACTACTCCACTCATGACCTAGAAATGGCAGCAATCATCCATGCCTTACGCATCTAGAGACACTACTTATGTGGGGTTCGATTTGAGGTCTTCACCGACCATCAAAGTCTCAAATACATATTCACCCAGAAGGAACTCAACCTGAGACAAAGAAGGTGGGTTGAATTGCTGAAGGACTACGACTTCGCCCTACAGTACCATCCAGGCAAGGCGAACGTGGTGGCGGATGCTCTCAGCCGTAAATTGATGGCTTTGAGCTTGCATCGAGAATGGAATATGATGGAGGGTGAGATTGAATCACGGCCCGAGAAAAGGAAGCAAATCGGTCTCTTGGCTGAGATGTCAGCTAGACCCACATACATAGACAGAATTGCCGAGGTGCAAAGGTAGGATATGACATTGTAGAAACTACTAAACAATGATGACTTCCATGTGGGAATTGATGGGCTGATCATGTTCCAAGAGAGGATCTGTGTACCAGATGATGTAAAATTGAAAGGAGAGTTGATGCAAGAAGCTCACGGGTCAAAGTTCCCCATCCACCCTGGAAGCACCAAAATGTTTCAAGACATGAAGAGGATGTACTGGTGGCCAAGAATGAAGCAAGACATTGCGGACTTCGTGTCCAAATGTCTCACTTGTCAGCAGGTGAAGATTGAGCATCAAAGACCTGGCGGGCCTCTCCAGACCATTGAGATGGCATAATGGAAATGGGAACAAATCACCATGGACTTTGTAACTGGTCTACCCATGACTAGGAGGAAGCATGATACCATATGGGTGATTGTGGACAGATTCACAAAGACTGCACACTTTTTGCCCATGAGCAAGCAAACTCCAATCGAATCCCTAGCGAAATTGTTCATCGCTGAGATCATTCGATTACATGGTGCACCTTTATCCATCATCTCTGACCGAGACCCTAGATTTACAGTGAGGTTCTGGAAGAGTTTGCAGCAGGCTATGGGGACATAGTTGCGGCTAAGCTCGGCATTCCATCCTCAGACTGATGGGCAATCTGAGCGCACTATCCAGACTCTAGAAGATATGCTGAGGGCATGCAGTATTGAATGGAGAGAGAATTGGGATGATCATTTGCCCTTAATAGAATTTTCATACAACAACAGTTACCATTCTACCATCGGAATGGCACCTTATGAAGCACTTTATGGGCGACCATGTAGATCACCAGTATGTTGGTATGAAGCTGGAGGAAAAAAGCTATTTGGACCACAGTTGGGACAAGAGTGCTCAGAGAAGATAGCTATGATCAGGCAACGACTTCTTACATCTCAGAGTCATCAAAAAAATTATGCAGACCAGCGGCGGAGAGAGTTGACATTTGCAGAAGGAGACCTTGTGTTCCTAAAGGTATCTCCTACCAAGGGAGTCATGCGATTTGGGATGTAGGGCAAGCTCAGTCCCAGATATATCGGGCCTTTTGAGATTTTTCAAAGAGTCGGTGAGGTGGCTTATCGACTTGCACTTCCACCTGCTCGGTCACATGTGCATCCGGTGTTCCATGTCTCTACGCTCAGGAAGTATATCCGAGATGCCTCACATGTTATAGAATATGGGCCCCTAGAAGTTTGTGCAGATCTATCCTATGTGGAGCAGCCCAACAAGATCATAGATTGGAAAGAACAGGTATTGAAGAATAAAACCATCCAGCTAGTGAAACTCCTATGGAGGAATTCTCATTCGGAGGAGGCAACTTGGGAGCCGGAGGACAAGATGCGCCGGGAATACCCTCAACTATTCTGTGATTAAATTTTGCCCTAGGAAGAAGTTTCAATTAAATTTTGAGGATGAAATTATTTTAAGGGGGGGAGGATGTTAGGACCGCCAATTGGGCACTGGCCCAATTGAGAATAAATCAGACCCATAAGCTCAACGGACAAACAAAAAAAAATCTGGACATATTATCTAAGAACCCTTAGATAATTCGTAACTTAACGAAGGAAGATCAGAATGGAATGAGACTAGGCTCATTAAAAAAACTTGGGCCCTTGGCCCAAACTCTTATGTTGAGGTGGAGACCCAATTCACACCAGAACCCATGGTTCTGAGCCCTATTCTGCCCGCTAACATAAGGAGGTGAGACCATTAGGTGAATTCACATGTAATTAATGGAAAAATCATAACTCCTGATAGGGATAATGAAATTCGATGAAACCACAACCAAAATTTAGATCAAGAAGCCCTCTTGGTTTCATCTGAACACACCCTAACCCAAATCCCAACAAAAAAATGCACCCACTCGCATTTATGATCAGGTAGACGAAGGGTCGCGACTGGAACACGAGAAATGAATGTTAATGTTGCGAAAATCATAACTCATGCTAGGATTGACAAACTTCGATGAAACCACCACCACAATTTAGATCCAGAAGTCTACTTGGTTTCATCTAAAGACACCCTAACCCAAATCCCAAAAGAAAAATGCGCTCACTCGCATTTATGATCAGGTATACGAAGGGTCGCAACCGAAAACACGGGAAATGATATTGCAAAAATCATAACTCATGCTAGGATTGATGAAAGTCGATGAAACGATGACCCAAAGTTAGATTAAGAAGTCTTCTTGATTTCATATGAAGACGTCCCAACCTAAATCCCAACAGAAAAGCGTGCCCACTAGCATTTATGACCGGTGGTCATAAGGTCACACATGTTCAACCCGAAGGGATGCTTAGCATTAACCCCTCTTTAAGCCAGCCACCTGGGAGCTGGGCTGAATATTGCTGGACGTGGGACAGGCCTTGGGAGGCTTAAAACCTATATAAAGAAGTGGGTTCCTGGGGTGATCAGCCTTTAGCAACATCTATCCTCAAACACCCACCATCTATGGTTTCTCTCGAGTAAGGAAGAGAAGTGAGGAACCTTGGCATTTCGTAAAGGGAGAACCTGCAGTGAAGTCTTGGGTGGATCTGGGGTGTGGAGCTCATCCCCAGATCGGAAGGAAAAGCTTTGGGGGGGGATCTGGGGTGTGGATTTCATCCCCGGATCGTCAGTTTACCATCTCAAAGGTAGGCACCTAACCTCAAACTTTAGGGGTCGATGATGTATTAGAATGGTTTTGAAATAAATTTTTCTACACTCTAAAAGAGGGATTAAGGGCATATGGGGACCACCATCATGTTCATTCTGATTCTGTCATTTGTTAAGTTCTCTTGGGTTTCACAAGTCCCCACAGCCCCTAGGAAAGAGGGGTCTGTGCATTTTTGTAAGGTCTGTCCACTCTTGTCCATACGTAGGTAAAAAGGGGTCCATACATGTTTTAAGTAAAGTCCGTGCATGATTTAGTAAAGAAGGTCCATACATGTTTTAAGTAAAGTCCGTGCATGATTTAGTAAATAATGTCCATACATGGTTTAAGTAAAGTCCGTGCATGATTTAGTAAAGAAGGTCCATGCATGTTTTAAGTGAAGTCCATGCATGATTTAGTGAAGAAGGTACGTGCATGTTTTGAGGAAAGTCTGTACAAGTTTGCATTAGCCATGGGAAGGTCCATGCATGTTTTAAAGTAAAGTCTATACATGATTTAGTGAATAAGGTCCATGCATGTTTTAAGTAAAGTCTGTGCATGATTTAGTGAATAAGGTCCATGCATGTTTTGAGTAAAGTCTGTGCAAGTTTGCATTAGCCATGAGAAGTGTGAGCGACGTCACGCGGTTCGGGGAAGAGCGGAGAAGACGCGGAGCGTGCGCGAGCTCCTCTTTTTTGTTTGTTTGTTTGCTGCAACACAGAAATAAGAGAAGAGAGAGAAGGGGCCACCACGGGAGATTGCTCCGGCGGGGCGAGCGGGACAAGTGTGATATAGCAAGATATGGGGGTTAAACGGCCATAGCGGGAAGTGACTCGCCGCGGCCTCGGGGGGACGGGAATGGTGCAGAAATTAAATAACAAGAATTGAAACGGCCATTGGGGAAGTGACTTGCCGCGGCCTCGAGAATATGAGCAAATAATAAGATGACAGAATATAAAGAGAATACAAAGAGCGGGAATTTAAACGGCCATTGGGGAAGTGACTCGTCGCGGCCTCGAGAACATAAATAGATAAGAATATAATGTATAAGAACGTGAATTTAAACGGCCATTGGGGAAGTGACTCGCCGCGGCCTCGAGAGCACGAATAGATAAGAATATAGCATATAAGAACAGAAATTTAAACGGCCATTGGGGAAGTGACTCGCCGCGGCCTCGAGAATATGAGCAGAATATACCAGAGTATAAAGAGAATATAAGAACGGAAATTTAAACGGCCATTGGGGAAGTGACTCGCCGCGACCTCGAAAAAAAGATGTGATCGCCAGGGGCCGAAAGACCCCAAAATAAGAAAGTGATCGCGCCTACCTCAAGGGCGAGAGATGGCGGGTTGCTTCTTCCTCTCCCTCCGGCCGGCCGACGGAGAGGGCTTTCCTCGGCTACCCTTGCAAAACAACGACAAACAAATGACAAGTGGATTAGAAAGATGGAGGTGTAGTATTCAAATCCTTGCGATAAAAATAACGAAATGATGGCAAGACACACACCTGGTTGGTGTTATCTTTTAAACCCCTCTCGGACTCGAGTAGGAGTAAAATGAGATGATGGATGTAAGAAGTGTATAAGAAAAGGCGCCCTTATGAAGGGGGATAGGGGATGCAAGATGATGAATGCAAAAGAACTACGAAGAAAAGGAAAGAATTGGCTTATTGGATGTGCCGATGGTGAAATCCGGCGGAGCTCCGGCAGCGTGGGGATGACGTGGAAGCGCGGTGGATGAAGACGACCTTCCTCTCGCGAGCGTGAGCACCCGAGAAGCCGGCAGAACCTCCACCTACAAAAGAACCCACGGGTTAGAAAATGACTCCGTAGCCTCTGGGCTCCGGCAGCCTATCGGATCACTTCGAAGCCCCCCCAGAACTGAGGGGGTGGGCCTCTATTTATAGGGCTCCGGAGGGTGGAGGCGTCCAGGACCCTGGACACCTCCATCAGGGCCGAATTAATATTGTATTCTATTTTTATATATTTTTTTGGAATACTTTTGTGGAGGCGTCCAAGGCTCCGGACGCCTCAAACAGGTCCACCGAAAACCAACGACGGCCGCATGCGGTTTGGCACAACGCGTGGTTTTGTGAGCGGTGCCTCGTGATTCAGAAATGGGCGCATCCAGTTGACTGGACGTCTCTATAATTTGGATTTTTTCACACACGACGAACCGTCGTTCGGTGGCCGGCGCCCGTGAGAGAGTTGATGGAGGCGTCCAGGGGCCTGGACGCCTCCATAAATATATATTATTTTATTTTTTTATTTATCTTTTGTGCCAAGGCTGGCATTTTGATTTTTTTTATAATTGTTTTTATGGAGGCGTCCAGGGGCCTGGACGCCTCCATTAATATATATATATTTTTATTTATTTTTTTGTTTTTTATGCCAACTGGCATTTTACAAACATTTTTTATTTTTGTTTTTATGGAGGCGTCCAGGGGCCTGGACGCCTCCATTAATATATATATTTTTTATTTAGTTTAAGGCCCTGAGAAAATAATAAAATGAATTAAAAAGATGCGGGTGTCCAGGGGCCTGGACGCCCCCATTAAGACCCACCCGGGTCCTCAAATCAGACGTCGGCGGCCGCCCGTCAGACACCCTTCCTGATTCCGGAACCTCCTGATGCGTCTGACTGGTGTTGACGCTGTCCGAATGCCGTGACGGGACGATTCCGAATGCCGAAAAAGACAGAAGAAGACCTAAGAAAAGGAAGCACTCGAGTGATTCGAAATGCGTAAGCCGTTTCGGGGCGTTGTATAGTAATATGATACTTTCTCAGGAGACGTCAAGAATGGTGTGTCTACAGGAAGGTCCATGCCTGTTTTAATGAAAGTCTTTGCATGATTTAGTAAATAAGGTCCGTGCATGTTTTGAGTAAAGTTTGTGCAAGTTTGCATTAGCCATGGGAAAGTCCATGCTTGTTTTAAGTAAAGTCTGTGCATGATTTAGTGAATAAGGTCCGTGCATGTTTTGAGTAATGTCTGTGCAAGTTTCAGTAAAGTCTGTGCCTATTTGTAAAGTCTATGCATGTTTTAAAGTAAAGTCTATGCATTATTTATAAAGTCTATGCACTTCTTGTCCATTCATAGGTAAAAGAGGTCTGTGCATGTTTTGTAAAGTCTGTGCGTGTTTTATAGTAGAGTCTGTGCATGTTCTAGTGAAGTCAGTGCAGGTTTAGTTCAAAACACAAGTAGAGTCTGTGCATGACAATTTCAAAAACTAAGAAAAAGAGAATTTTGAGGGGGCATATTAATTCATAAAAATATGAAAAATTATGAAATGATAGATGGATAAGTTATTAACCCACTGTAAAAGTTTCATGTACCCAGAAATTCTGCACTTTCAGATATAAGTCATTTTCTATGCATGTGTAGCCTAGAAGGATAAACTGGTACTAACCTGAACATGACTGCAAGTGTGTTTACCCCTCTTAAACTATTAGAAGCACATCTATGATCATGACTAGAATATTAGAAACACATCTGTGAGCATGATTAAATTATGAGAAGCATGACTGTGAGCTTGTTTGGCCCCTTAATCAATGAAAAGCATGCTTGTTATGATAAAGTATCATACTAATATGTGTAAAACGAGATGTTATGTGAATGCGAATACAATGTAAATGATATAAATGGAAACAATAGCCCTCTGTGAGATAGGACTTCAGTCCCCGTGGGGAGGCGGCCCTGGAATAAAATCCTATTGATTTGGTCTTCGGTCCTCGTGGGGGGCAGTCTTTGTGATGTGGGGTTACGTAACGCCTCGAGGCCACCAAGAATCTAGGTGGGAGTTCGCTCTCGGGTCTGCGCAGTACTCTTTCGTTCGTTCGTTGTGTGTGTGGGCCTCCTATGATTGTGGCAGCGGTTTGTTTCCATGAATGACAAAATGTGTAAATGTGGAATGTGAAAATTTGAAAATATGGAAACGTGAAAATGAGATACTATGTCTGGTCCGGCTGCATGCATGGGTACGTATATGATAGTTAAAATGTGTATTTCCCTCATGTGAGTTATTTTCAGCAGATGGTAATGAACGGATTATGCTATTGTTAACATCTAGAATATGTCTATCAAATGGCTATATAGATGCGAGTTAACCCCAGTTTGTTTAGACTGCCTACTGAGCGTCACACTCACCCCTTTGTGGCACACGTGTTTTTTTCATGAGACATAGAGCAGGAGGTTGAGTTGGAGGCTGCAGTTGAGGAGTAGTACTATTGCATAGTTTGTCTGGGTATGCTATGGATGGGACTGTCTCTTATATGTATGATTTTGGGGTGGTGAGCTTATGTGGACTCAAGTTTATTTTGGAACAATGGATATGTACTCTCTTATGAAAATTATGAATGGTGGAAATGCTAAATTACATTGCGTGTAACTGTGGTTTCTCTCTCTCATGCGAATGTATGCATGATTATATTTTGTGCTTTCGTGATACGTATGAAGTAATGTCTCGAGGTTCGATAGAAAAAATAAAAAAAATGCCATAAATCTGGTAGTCGGATCTCAGGGTGTTACAATTTGAGACCTCTCTAGTCAGGGAGTGCCTAGGTTGGTCGTCTTACCCCTCTACCTCTTTCCCCTACACTTGGCCGAGCAAAGAAGAGAAAAGGCCTTTGTGCATACCCAAAGTATAGCCAAAGCAGCAACAGAGTTGTATCAGAGGAGTCGGCTATAGCTTGCCATGTAGTGTGTGAAAACCATGCTCAAAGGTCACCCTTAATGATCGGGGAGAAACTTTTGGACTCCTAGCACGGAGTTGACACCAGCCTAAGTGCTGCAGAATCTAGCTGAGCTTAATTTAAAATATAATTCTTAAACCACACAAACATGTTAAGGAACTAGTAGAATAACCATGCATAGGAATAAATGAAATAATAGAAAAGATACCTTGCAATCCTTAGAGTGGAAGTAGCAGCCTGAAGCGATCTTGATCAATGTGAAAATCGTGTTCCTCACTTGACAAGACAAAGATGGAAAGGATAGCAATGGTTTTGAAGATTGCTCAACATGAAGGAGCAGTAGACAAAATCAAACTGGACGAAGAAGGATAACAAGGAAGAGAGGTGAGGGCTAAAACTCCCTCGCGAGAGCATAAAGATCCTGATAACAAGGAAAGGTCTACAGAAAAAACCGGAGATTAAAGGAGGTCAAGGCGGACTAAAACCTCAAAAATAGCAAGAGAAAGGGTGAACGCCCTGATTGGGAGATAAAGAAGGGATAGAATGACAATAATTAGACTGTTGTAAAAGCAAAGAGTGAGAATAATCTGAGAGAAATGTAGAAGAATCAAAAGATTTGGTGGAGTCCGGAGATTCTGGAGGAAAAGGATGTGATAACGAAACTTTGTAATTAAAGGAATGAGAAAAAAAAGAAGACTGAAGAAAATCTAGAGACAGAGGAAAATTTGCAGATATCGGATGATGAGGGTGTAGTAGAGAAGAAGTATTAGAAGGATCCAGAGACTCCAGATGAAAAGGAAAGGAAGAATCAGAAGATTACTTGAAACTGGAATGAAAAGAGGAATTAAACTGAGGTATAGAATTTGGGAGATAAGGAAGATCCGGAGACTCCAGAGGAAAAGGAGAGGAATGGGGGTTTATGGACCCAGGAAGAGAGGAGATGATTAAGGACATGGGGTTGGCAGAGGGGAGATAAACCACCCAACGGTGGGAACTGATCAAAAAGAATGATGAGCAAGATGAAGAAGCAAGAGAAGTGGCCCATTGAGTGCACAACTGGCGGCCTTTGAACTTACGCCTTTGCCTTTTCTTAGTAGATATTTCTTGATAATGGACCTGCTTGGATCGGGTTTGGACCTTTGAACCCCTTGGCCTGTGATACTTTCTTAAATAACGGGCCAACCTGGCAGATGGCCAAGCCCTATCATGAACATGCAACTTAGTTGGGTTGACTGCCCCTAGGCACTTGATGGTAACATTGTCTGGACATTCTTGAACAGAAAACTTCCCAAATAAGTGAGCAACATGAATCCATGGAGTTTTGTCACTCGGCACAAGGATCTTGAGATTTGACAACTCTACTCGGTCGGCCATGAAGCATAACTGATGGGAATCAACACCGGTCACTGACATTTTTAATTTGCATTTGTGTCCTTTTAGTTTATTTTTATACCATTGGGAAAACATATGTGCAATTGTAAGGCTTTATAAGCCAAACTGTGAGTCTTTAGGTTTTAGTGGGTTTTTATGCAAAAGTCCAGTATGACCAGCAAGGGGCCCCCACACTCTTTCCTATTGGTTCACCTAAGCCCTAGGGACCCATGTGTGGCTGGTCAAAGTCCTAGGTGGGCTTCTAAATGGTTTGACATTCAAAGGGGGACAAGTGGTGAAAAATGGCCAAGATGCCTCCCCTTAAGTCAAGGGGGTGCCCCCCATTAAAATGACATTTTGTATTTTCTTTTTTTAGGCCAATTGATCACATGGGGGAAGAAAATGCTACCCCTCCCCTCTCTCCCATGAAATTCCAACCCCCTCCCCCTTCCTCCCCTTCTATATGAACCCATGTATAGTGTTTTGTAAGGTTTAATGAATGAAAAAATTATGAATTTTGTTGGAGCCAAAGAAGGGTGTGCCCTCCTCCTCTCTCCTCTCCCCCTTGCAGATGGAATTTTGCCATTCCAGGGTGTGAGACCCATTCTATCTCTCCCTCTTATCCTATGATTTCTATTTCTACCATCGTCGCCATCGCGCCGCCGCCACCATCGCCGGAGTTCTGCCCAAATCAGGACAGAGCCTCAAAGCTCGAATTTTACCTCACCATCAGGAGCTCAGATTGAGTCCAAACATGGAGGGTGAGTCATCCACGTCCACCCCAGCCTCCATAAAAACAATCCAGTCATTTACCCTACATTTTCTATTTTTCCATTTTCGTGTTTCCCCACCTTCCAGTTCTGTCTACTGTTCAGATCCTGTCACAGCAATCCTGTGTTTCCACATTTCGAACCCCTTCCCCTTATTTTATTGGGTCACCAATTTTATTGGGAGTTTTGTCCACCACCCCCATCATCCACGAATTTTCTTGGAATTTCTAGAGTCCTTTTACTATTTTTCAAAATTACTGTCTTTTCCCAAATCTGTTCTGTCCTGTGCAGTTCGGATCCGACCCCCAGCTAGTATAAAATCCTCAAAAAATTGAAACCTCCACCAAAAGTCAAATAAAAATTATCCCCGTCTTCCTTGTGTCCCGCTCTACAATTTTTGTGAAGAGTCAAAGTTCTAGATCTATGGTTTGAGTCGCGGTCAACGCAAGTTATCAGGAAAACTTAGATCTTTCCTGAGTTTTCTGAGTCTGTCAGTCAGTCCCTTGTAAAATCCACCACGAAAAATACAGAGTCTTCAAATTTGCTACCGCAGTCCTTGGTTGAAGATCTCTGAGAGAGCTTTCCAATGGTACCACTTTCGCGTCGATCCGACATCGGGAGTGATCGCAGCAGCGAGTTTCACCGAGTCGCGCATGCTAAAAATAGAAGTGCAGATCCGTGGACAGCAAGTTCACACTTGCCGGTCGGAGTCGCCTCGCCTTCCACAAGGGGAACCAGCGCGCCACCGTTCTAGGGATCGCTCCTCCTGGTTCCCCATTCACAACAGGACCGACCCCGTCGGATTCAGAGGGCTGAGTCGCACGTGGGCCCCACAACCCGCAGCAAGCGTCTTCCGGACGGCACGGACGAGCGGATCCAAGTGCTAACCGTCAACCCAAGATCCGTCCTCCCGGGCCCACTTGTAGCCCGTTACCTCCCTACGTGGAGTGGGCATTAAAATTCACTACTGTAATTTAAATATTTACTGTATCGGGAGTTACTGACTTGGCCGGGATCGTCTTCCCCACGCCCGGCGCGTGGAGGTAAATTCGCTCCCTCTCTCTTTTGCATTTGCTTTACTCGTATCTATTTGTATATGCCGCTGCGAGTGTTAGGATTTTTAGCTCGATATATTGTTATCACCGCTGCGAGAGAGTGAGTGTGACCCGTCCCGCGACTCGATCCGAGTACACGCGGAAAGTCGATACCCGAGACTCACTGCCGGTTTCTCAACCGCGCACGGCCCCACGTCTTCACTCGCTTAGGGGCGATCGCAAGATAGAGTCCCAGGTGGCGTGTCCATCCAGCATCAATGCGGTATCAGAGCGCCAGTTAAATCTAGGGTAGTCATCAAGTGTCATTTACGTCCAAGAGAGTCTAAGTCGGTCTAAGGTTGCATCCGCATACCATTGTTCGGTATATAGAAAGGTGTCACCCGACCGTTAGGTTACGCCTATCGGAGAGGTGGTTCACTCGCGTGAGAGGATCTTTGGATCCCCGGACTCCGCTAGGTATTGAATCTTGGTCGTGTCTAGGTGTGCAGTCGAGTCTCATTTCAACTTTGCATGTGCATCGCATTCTAAGTCGTGTCTAGGTGCTTGCATTAGTTGGCATAACATTTTGCTGATAAAACAAAAAAAATGGCCTTGCATATCCATTCCTAGGGGATCCAACCCCATCTTTGCAACCATGGCCGCACCCCGAGTCCATAGTCCCGATGAAGTGGCCGAAATGTTCCGAGCCATTATGGGAGCAATGAAGGGGTTGAGTACACGCCTGGATGTGTTGACTACAGGGGTAGATCGGATGGAAGGGTTGAGTACGCGAGTGGATGGCCTAGGCACACGCCTAAAAAAGAGGAATAATGCCTTAGAGAATAGGATGTGTACTCAATTTGACGGATGCCTGCACGAGCCTCACATCCCGGTGCCACCCCAAGGACCCCTTCTCCATGAGGAGGACAATCCTTCCTCACCCATGAGGGCTCCATTGCCATCACCCTCACCTTCCGATCTTTATTCGGAGCCATCATATTTGGAGCCACCAAAGCCCAAGCCACCCGTATTTCTAACGGGTATGCTATTCATCACCGAGCCGCTTCTTAGTTGGCTCAAGGATGGCTTGGTCCCACCTCCTTACCCATCCATGGACCCCACCCTACAACTAGTGCCCGTCAACTCCTACCACACTACCTTTTCGTCTAGTCATCATGTTGATATCTTGGATGACCTTGTTATGGGATTAGACTCACAATGGAAGTTGACACACTCATTGGCCCGAGGCTTCGACCAACCCACTAGTCTTAGCTTCACCCATCCGGCCATAGGGTCCATTACCTCCATATGCACCGTGGGTTGTGTCACCACGGAGGTTCTCTTATTCCTCCCCATGCCGGTCGATCCGGACTTCATACCCTTTTGCCCGAGGGAGGAATCATACTTCCTACATATGATCACCGCCCCACCTACTACACTGCATGAAGGTGACCATCTACACCTTCAAGACTTCTATACATGGGGCTATGACTTGTTGGAACCCACCACAAGGGGTCATACCTTCTTTGATCCCTTTGACCCATTCCCTAGTGGACCTCTAGACCGACCATATATACTTCACTTCTTTGAGGGAGTCCACTGCCACACCCCTTCCCCACGGGCCGGGTCGTCTACACCCACTAAGCCCGTTCACTTACGAGATACACCATCATATAGGGGAAAGGAAGAAGATGCATTTGGTACTCCTGGCCCTCCCACATCCAAGTCCAATGTGCATGCATGGTCCACTTTAGGAGGTCTAGGAATTCCACAATCCGCCAACCACCAGTTGCATCTAGTGTATGCATGGCATACATTCGGGTGTCCTGGTCCACCATCGCCTATGCGTAGGTTAGACTAACATTAAGTGTGTCTAGGGTCTTGTGTGTATGTGCATACATCGAGTCGAGCCGATTTGTACGCTCGCGTTGTTAGTCCCTTTCGAGTATGGGACTTTTCAGACTTTGGGATCGGTTCTACCTCACATATCAGATCTAGTCACATAAGGGACCCAACGGTGATTCCTAGTGAGTCTTTGAGCTGCCTCCCTTCATTTGAGAGTGACCCCACCCCGGAGTGTCCACATCTAGCCTCCTCCCTAGCAGTGTGTGCATATCGAATCTATACGGGATGTGCAGGTGTCGATTACTTGGAGTGGAGCGTACTCCGCGCTTCCAAGTTCGGTGACGCATCCGCCGGAGCTACTCGAGCAGCCGCACCCCTTACTCGACGGGGTCGAGTTCTTCCCACCTGGGGAGAATTGATGGGAATCAACACCGGGCACTGGCATTTTTAATTTACATTTGTGTCCTTTTAGTTTATTTTTATATCCTTAGGAAAACATATGTGCAATTGTAAGGCTTTTAAGCTAAACTGTGAGTCTTTAGGTTTTAGTGGGTTTTCATGCAAAAGTCCAGTAGGACCAGCAAGGGGCCCCCACACTCTTTCCTATTTGTCCACCTAAGCCATAGGGACCCATGTGGGGCTGGTCAAAGTCCTAGGTGGTCTTCTAGATGGTTTGACATTCAAAGGGGGACAAGTGGTGAAAAATGTCCAAGATGCCTCCCCTTAAGTCAAGGGGGTGCCCCCCCATTAAAATGACATTTTGTATTTTCTTTTTTTAGGCCAATTGACTACATGGGGGGAAAAAATGCTACCCCTCCCCTCTCTCCCATGAAATTCCAACCCCCTCCCCCTTCCTCTCCTTCTATATAAACCCATGTATAGTGTTTTGTAAGGTTTAATGAATGAAAAAATTGTGAATTTGGTTGGAGCCAAAGAAGGGTGTGCCCTCCTCCTCTCTCCTCCCCCCTTGCAGATGGAATTCTACCATTCCAGAGTGTGAGACCCATTCTATCTCTCCCTCTTATCCTATGATTTCTATTTCTGCCGCCATCGCTCTGCCATCGCGCCGCCGCCACCATAGCCGGAGTTCTGCCCAAATCAGGATAGAGCCTCAAAGCTCGAATTTTAGCTCTCCATCAGGAGCTCAGATTGAGTGCACACTTGGAGGGTGAGTCATCCACGTCCACCCCAGCCTCCACAAAAATAATCCAGTCATTTACCCTTCGTTTCCTATTTTTCCATTTTCATGTTTCCCCACTTTCCAATTCTATCTACTATTCAGATCCTGTCATAGCAATCCTGTGTTTCCACGTTTCGAACCCCTTCCCCTTATTTTCTTGGGTCACCAATTTTATTGGGAGTTATGTCCACCACCCCCATCATCCACGAATTTTCTTGGAATTTCTGGAGTCCTTTTACTATTTTTCAAAATTACTGTCTTTTCCCAAATCTATTCATTCCTGTGCAGTTCAGATCCGACCCCTAGCCAGTATAAAATACTCACAAAATTGAAATATCCACCAAAAGTCAAATAAAAAGTATCCCCGTCTTCCTTGTTTCCCCCTCTACAACTTTTGTGAAGAGTCCAAGTTCTAGATCTATGGTTTGAGTCACGGTCAACGCAAGTTATCAGGAAAACTTAGATCTGTCCTGAGTTTTCTGAGTCTGTCAGTCAGTCCCTTGTAAGATCCACCACGAAAAATACAGAGTCTTCAAATTTGCTGCCCCAGTCCTTGGTTGAAGATCTCTGAGAGAGCTTTCCAATGGTACCACTTTCGCATTGATCCGACGTCGGGAGTGATCGCAGCAGCGAGTTTCGCCGAGTCACGCAGGCCAAAAATAGAAGTGCAGATCCGTGGACAGCAAGTTCACACTTGCCGATCGGAGTCGCCTCACCTTCCGCAAGGCGAACCAGCGTGCCGCCGTTCCAGGGATCGCTCCTCCGTTGCCCCATTCACAACGGGACCCACCCCGCCAGATTCGGAGGGCTGAGTCGCACGTGGGCCCCACAACCCGTAGCAAGCGTCTTCCGGACGGCACCGATGAGCGGATCCAAGGGCTGCCCGTCAACCCAAGATCGGTCCTCCCGGGCCCACTTGTAGCCCGTTACCTCCCTACGTGGAGTGGGCATTAAAATTCACTGCTGTAATTTAAATATTTACTGTACCGGGAGTTACTGACTTGGCCGGGATCGTCTTCCCCACGCCTGGCGCGTGGAGGTAAATTCACTCCCTCTCTCTTTCACATTTACTTTACTCGTATATATTTGTATATGCCGCTGCGAGTGTTAGGATTCTTAGCCCGATATATTATTATCACCGCTGCGAGAGAGTGAGTGTGACCCGTCCTGTGACTTGATCCGAGTACACACGGAAAGCTGATACCCGAGTCTCACTGTCGATTTCTCAACCGCACACGGTCCCACGTCTTCCCTCGCTTAGGGGCGATTGCGAGCTAGAGTCCCAGGTCACGTGTCCATCCCGCATCAATAACTCTCTTAACGGATGCACAAAATGAAGTCGTGGGAGAGTAATGAGTAGCGTTGATGTGGCCGGCTCGCCGATACACTGAGAGAGAGTGGACAATAATTGAAAAATGTCCTTAGGAATCTTTAAATATACGATAAATTACCCATTGAACATGGAATCCATCAGGCTTTTGGCAGACATATGTGTTAGCACGAGCTTGGCAGAGAACCCTTCCTGACAAGTCACCTGTCTTGTGCATGTGTGGTTCATGCCTTATCTTGTTGGTTTTGATGATGTCTAATCATGAGTCATTAGTGCAATATTGATTCTGATCCAACTATGATTCAACATGTTAACTGTCGTGATTCATTGTTTTATGCTGCCATGATTTTCATGTGACCTTCATAGGTGTAAAGAATTCATTCCACAAAGTCTCTTGTTTAATCTCTTGAATCATGAATGAAATTTCAATGTGAATAATATATTTTGAAATGAGTTTACTCCCCTCACATAAAAATAAAATGCGCTTCATTGAAAGCCTATAGAAGAAGCACAGCAGCAGCACAGTCCTTCAAGGAATGTGTCGACACAACCAAGTAGCAGAAGAAGCCAGTTACCCAAGTTTTCAACGGCAGTGCTAGCAAGATCGAGAAAAATCAAGGCAAGTGATGTAAAGCTAAGATACTGCTTGGTGCATAGAAATCGAGGCAGCTGGATGCATAGAAATCAAGGCAGATGATGCAAAAGAATGAAAATGAAAAGATAAAGGAAAGTGGAGTCCGCCCGCTTGTTCTAACATGTGAAAAATCAAGGCAGATAAACATTCAAGTAAGGGTGACAAATAGCCATACACAAGTGCCAAATACCTGTTAAGGCTGACAAATAGGTTGGCAGAGGTGAAAAATAGATTGGCACAAGAGAAGAAGAGTTGAGAAGAAGAAAACCTGAAGCGGAGTCGACTCCAAATGATAATGGAGTCGACGTAGTCACGTTGAGCTCTCAATGAATAACAAAGGAAACAGAAGGCGACAGCTATCAAGTGATAAGGGTGACAAATAGCTCATCTTGAGTGACAAACGGGCTATAAGCGTGATAAATAACTCTGTAAGGGTAAAAAATGGCTTGCGAAGTCGAAATCTGCAAGATCAACATAGCTGCATCGATGTAATGTCCCTGTGCATCAACACAGTGAAACTGAAATAGCTCACAGGGCAGTTAATTGGGACACAAGCTTGAAAAAGGTCGGTGGTGACGACTCAAGGGTCACAAGGGTGACAAATGGCTAGGTAAGGCAGACAAATGGGCGTTAAAGGTGAATAATGCCTCGTAAGGCTGACAAATGGGTCATTGCAGTAACAAGTGGGCCGTAGAAGAAGAGTGTGTCAACGCAATGCCTTCACCGCGTCGACGCCATGAAGTCCAGCCCGCCAGCAGTTCCTAAGAACATGAAGTTATGTCAACGCATCCGCTCAGGGTGTCGACACAATGGCTTCCCAGAAAGCATTCTAAACGCTATTCGCAAAGGCTGTGCCGACGTAGGCCATCAGATGCGTCGACGCACATGAAGAACAACTGATAAATCTGCCATCTCAATCGTCTGTTTGAAGGACCATCCATGCATCACGTGAACTGCCAAAATGCCAGAGTTTCCCTCACACAAAGTCAATGGCAGACGCCTCCTGAAAGCAGCTTTAAGGTCTGAACATATCTGAAGGCATTAAATGCCCCTTTATCAAGAACCAATAGAAGTCAATGGGAACACTCCAATCCAATGAGAAGCCTCCACTGAATGTACCCAGTTCTGCAGAAGATACTACAGGCTCGAAGACAATCCATCTCACTCAACCTCCATTCTGGAAGGAGAGTTCGACGCCCCAAGTTCAGTACCCAAGGTCCATCAAGCCAGAACCTAGTACCTAGGATTCTGGAGTGCTCTAAGGTCTGGACAACACAGATTGCTTCCTCTCTAATCAAAGGTGCAGATTCAAACTTCTATCTGGAAATATGTTGCCCCTTCCACCTAAGAAGAGTTGGCCGAGCATTGCATCAAAGGAAGTATTCTTTCGCTCGTGCCCAAGAAGAAGAAAAAGAGAAGAAGAAGAGAAAAAGAAGAAGAAGAAAGGAAGAAGAGTGAGAAGGCCCCTCCACCCTGGTCCGACCCAGTCCAGTGGTGAAAAGAGAAGTGAGCTGAGGAAGCAGAATCCTAACCTTGAAGAGAATGCTTCATGACTCAGTCAGAACGTACAGTTGGCTTTTCAGCTCCGATTGATGTTTTCATTTCCTACTTTAAACTCCATGTCTTTGTCTCTGTGTCTATTCCTCTAGTTAGAGATCGGAAGTTTTTTTGCTGCTTGCAGCTTATTTCTTTTTGTTTGTGTGTGTGTGTGTGTGTGTGTGTGTGTGTGTGTGTGTGTGTGTGTGTGTGTGTGTGTGTGTGTGTGTGTGTGTGTGTGTGTGTGTGTGTGTGTGTGTGTGTGTTGAGGACTTCATCCTCGTGTGGAAAATCCTCACCGGTTCGGTGAGAGGTGGATGTAGGTTTGCAGGTTTACAGACTGAACCACCTTAAAAATCTCTTGTGCATTGGTGTGTCCTTGTGTGTTTACCTCCATTTCTTTTACCTCCATTTCACAGGGACATGCGTTTTATTTCACCATCTTTGATATGCCCGAACACTGCACATTCTGTAAGGAGTTCATTGTTTGGCAGCACTCTTGTTGTATGAACAAAGGCTCTCACACTCACCTAAGAAAGCACTATGATAATCTCTGTCTACGCATGTAAATCTTAGGTGTTTGATATTACTCTGCTGCATGAAACATCTGTGACCTTGTAATCTTAGATCTATAGTTTCAATAGGTCACCAGTTGTTCATTTGATTGTTGTCCCAAGGATAGCCTGTGAGCCTCAGAGTGCTCATCTCTGGGAGACCACTTTCTCCTAGCAGTTGTTCAGCAAATTAGTGTTTGAGGTGCAGTAGACTTGTCTGACTGCTGATTGCTCAATTTATATTCTTTCAGGTCATCAGCTCTTAATCTTGAGTAGCTTGACACTTTGAGAATCTATATCAAACACTTACATGTCCGAGTATCATCGCTATATCTGTTGTGTTCAAACCATAACCCTGTCTGGTCAAAATAAGTTTTTAAAGAGGACATTTTTTATAAGCGGAACTATTCACCCCCCCTCTAGATCCGGTTGCCCCCAAGCAAGGGACCTAACATTTGGTATCAAAGCTAAGCTCTGTGTACCTAAGATCCAACGATCTTCAGAGGTGATCCTAGTGCAACCAGTTTTGATTCTTGTTGTTGAATAGCTTTCAATAAATTTCTTTATCCGTTTTAAGTACGCCATCTGGTTTGGCATTTTGTCCAAAGTTGTTAATTCTTTGAGCTACTCAAGGCACTGTATGTTAATGAAACTATTTTTGAATTGTAATATGTGCCTCGCACACTATTTTATCCTTCAGCTACTCTTCAGCTATGTTTACATCTGAAAATCCTTTTCTCCAGTTCATGTTTTACTTGAAAATTCATTTGATGGACTACGACTTGAAAAGGATCTCAGCAAGATTAAAATGTCTAGCTCATGAGGGAAATAATCATTGCATCTTGAAATTTGAAAATGTGCTTATTGCCTATCAATCTGAAATACATCAATATTGATTTTGATATTGTTAGCCGTCAGTGATCATTAATTCATCTGTTTATAGGATGCAGCCAGAACTTATTTTAACTTCTTCCATATTTGAACTTCTTCACTCTTTATGATATTTTTCATGTCATATTTGTTTAATCAATCATCATGCATTGTCCTCCCTGCCTTTTATATGTGAGAGACTACAGTTTCTTATTAAGCTCAATTGATGAGTAAATGCATGACAAATTTTGCTTGAATTTGACTTTGTGAATTTTCTGATCTTGAAAACTCATCTTGCTAAGATAAGCAGTGAGTTGAAAACTCTTAAGGGCTGGTTGTTCTTCCTTACTCACCTCCTGATCAGTTCTTAAATCAATAGCCCATCTTGCTAAGAGAGGAGGTTGCAGGTAATGTGTAATGCCGCGCATTTTGATCAGCCCAGTTTAAAAAGTGACTTGCAAAAGTGGTTAAGCATGATTCATACATGTGCTTCTTCTCCCATTTATATTTTGCATATTCATTCATTGGGAGAGATAGCATTCCTATACCTTGCATTAGTGAAATGACATTCATCCTTACTGCATTTCAGGTATCGATCGGCACTTGCATTTAAACAAGGGCATGACTGCATATTGCATGCCAAGCTATGGCATTTGAACACTAGCATGCTCAGCATAATCATGCATGTAGTGCATGTCAAGCACAAATTGAAATTTGTATGTTGCACTCATATTTACACCAGATATCAGATTTTGTGTGCATGTTTTTGAGGTATGCCTTGTGTGTTGCATCCTCCCAAGGATGCTTGCATGTCATGATTACATGGTATATCAAATGGTGACTTCAAGGAGGGCAGGTTAAGCTTGTCTAGGAACTATCACCATGCGAGAGAATGTGCCTCCGCCCAGTACCATGAGTCAACCGTCCATATTATCCAAAACTACTTTGAGGATTTGAACACTCATGGACATAGATAGGTTTAATCAAATGCATGTTTCTTTTCAGAACCTATTGCATAACATCAGCATCTAAAAACTCAAAAAGAATATTTGAAATTCATGCATACATTTAGGGGGAGTTAAAATGCTTAAACTTCTACATTTAGGTTGCATGTTTTGATGTTGTTGTTAGATTGCATGTGTGTTGATCCTAAACTCCAATACATGGGATTTTGTTCAAACGGAAAGCTTGTTTTGAAATATTGTTCTATTTTTTACCTGTGCGTTGACACACTGATGGAACTGCGTTGACCGAACAATTCATTTTGGTCAAATCTTAGTTTCTGGCGGAACCTCCTTAGTCGACTTACTAATCAGGCTGGGTCGACTCATCTATTTGAAGATTAACGTTTTCATCTGTTTCAAGCTGATCTGTAATCTTTATTGGTCATTCTTGCTTATATGTCTCAAAGCCAATTTGGAATGCCTGATTATATGTTCTTCACTCTTATTCCATGGCTGGGAGAGTCTGGCTTGATTGATCTTGTGAAAATTTGTGGATTAGAATACAAGAAGGATGAAAACCTTGTAGGTGTGCCTTGAAGATAAGAAGCGTGAAGTAATCTCTCTATCTAAGAAGTCAAGGTACACGGGCCATGGTGGAATTCATGGATTCCTTCAAGAATATAATTACAAGCTTCCATCGAAAAAACTCAGGTGCTATCCTCCTCACTTCTTATAGAACAAATTTTGTTCTTATGACTATAGCATTTGAAACTCTCAGACTGTGGATAGCTTGAAAATCTTGCTACTTGAATGAATGTGTCTGGGGTCTGCATACATGCAAGTAGATTTGCGTTGCATCTTATTTGTCATAATGCATGTAGCATCATATTGAGGGGGAGTCATCATTGTAGTCATTCTTTTACCCCGTCAGTGCATCACAATGGCATCATCCTTTGGTATATCAAATGTTGGCATCTAGAAGGACCGACAAAGTCTGTTTAAAGACTGCTAGTATGCGTGAGGAAAATCCTTCGCCAAGTACCAAGGTCAATTATTCATTTATCCCAGGCCGCATCAGTTAGAATTTAATGTTTTCATATGTTTCACTCTGTATTGTTAAATGCATTTTTTGCCCACTTAGACATAAGCATGCGAGCCGGAGTCAAAGGGCTTTAGCTTGTTCGAATGAATGGCCAGATTGAGGAGGAGTCAATACAGATATGATCTGTACACCTATATATGTCATGTCTAAAATTGATGCATGCCATTTTTCTTAAAAATTCCATAAAAAATCCTTGAACTTGATGCATATATGTAGGGAAACAAGCATGTTTAAATTTCTGCATTATGTCCTTCGAATGCACATGTCTTCAGAATGGATACATGTTGTTCTGTTTGATGTTTCTTCTGAGTGAGAGTAGTGCGTCGACGTCATGCACTTTCTGCGATGACGCAGTAGTTCAATCTTGATGCATGTAACACCTTGGAATTTTCTAGGAATTTTCAAGAATTTTAAAACATTCTTAAGCATTTAAAGAGGCTTAATGGGATGTTAAATACATTTTTGGGTTAATTAAATTGAAGTGGAAGACCAAATAATAACCAAGCCCAATGGCCCAATCAAATTAGGCCCACAAACTCAATCCTAAACCCTCTTGGCCCAAGCCCATACTCTAGAACGTCCTTAGGATTAATCCCCTAGTTAATAAGATAATTAGGGGATAAAAATAGGAAGAGTTTGACAGAAATTTAAATTTCTGGCGCCCTGGATGGTTGCAGTCTATTGTGCGACCGCTACCACCATATAGCCGTCCAGGGACGACCGCTAGCAGCTTCCGTGATCGCAATTACAAGAGCTGTGAAAAAATTGGAAATTCCATAACCAAATTGCCATGGATCTAACCTATCTGGCGTGGATAACTCTCTAGAACTCTCTAGGGATCAGTTCTACTCCAAATTTGGACTCTAGGTTCGATCTAATCCTTCAAACCCTAGCAAACCCTATAAATAGGTTCTAGGTTCGACCAATGCAAACATTACTTTTGGCTCGCCTGGTTCGACGGTAAGGTGGCATTATTTCATATCAGTCTTTTAACATATTTTGTTCTCCTTAGTTTTGTCTAACTCCTCTCAAAATCTCATGCTAGGAGGACACACCGTTGGAGAGTTAGAAGCCCTACAAGTTACTGGTTCGCTGCAGACCGCATAGCAACCAGTGTGTCCGTCGAGCAAAGATCAGGAGATTAGAAGCCCTAGCAAAGGTATTTCATGTCTGTCCTTTAGACTTTATCATTCCTCTTCATGTCTTCTACCTACCCTCCAATTTTCATGAATTTAGGACAAGAGGCTAAGAAGATAGAAGGACAGGAAGTTGCTGGGTTCGTGCAAGACGTGTAGGAACCAGGGCAATATTCCAGTTAGAAATTCACACTCTAGGAGTATTCCCAGAGGTAGGTTATCTCATGGATGACTAAATTAATGTGTTAGGTACAAAAGTCCTCTGGTTTCTCGTGATTTCATGCACTGTACTTGGAGAATTTGATGTTTTATTTTAACTGCAGATCTAGGTTATCACAACATGCATGAATCCTACCCTTTAATAAGAAATTGATAATTTTGACTTAATTCAGGCAAACCTATGCATCTCCATGACTTGATTTTCGTGGTAGCATGTTTACCTTCCTGTCTAGCACATTTACCTGCATTTATTTTCCTTAGAATAGGCCTTGCATGCCCTATTTTACTTCTGTCTGCTACAGACAAGAAACCATCTCTATCAGACCGCCATAATCATGTAGTGGCCCTGCGATAGACCGCTACCACCAGCATGCAGTCCTCATATGACCACTATTTCCTTTCTGTTGTCTGCACTTTGTTAACTCCAACTAGATTATAGATTAGCCCTATTAATTATATATTAAGCCCAGGTAATTAGGTCTTATCCCTACTTTTGACTCTGGATCCATGTTAATGGTTATATTGTGCATCCATCATGCTAGGTTTCACAACTTACATGACTTCATACACTTATTTTAATCCTATGTTAATTTCATGCCAAAACTATATAGTCTTGTATTAATATTATGTTTCACATGTTTTATGCACTTGTTTTATGGATGAATTGATCGCTATTTTCTACACAATTCTTTCTCATCCTTGAGTCTTTCTTAAGTACATGGCACGTATTCAGGTACGATGTCATTAGTTACACTTTACACTTATAGGCATATTTTCTTGGACTTGTGCACCTCTCTGTCGGATATTCCTTCTGTCGGATTAGGGGATCATGTTTCAAGGCCTCCGTAACTCTCCGTGAGCCTGGGATTCCCACTAGGACGCCGAGCTGGTTGTACCCTCAAAGCCCAATTGTCTCGAAAGGACTCACATGACCGTTATTTTTCTGAGTCCTGGCTGGTTCAGGCCATCAAGGAGACCGCTATTGTCAATTAGCGACCTTCCCATGACCGCTATATCCTAGAGTTTTCACTGCGTCGACCCTTTCTTTCTGGCATCGACTCTATCTAGTTTCGGCCATCCCAGGACCGCCACCTTTTAGTTTGTGCCCAGGCTATGACTGCTACTTCAAGAAACGGCCCAGGCTAGACCGTTTCCTGTCCCAGTGTTATTTAACCCAGGGTTTGACCCAAGGGTTGATTTTCCTATATTCCTAGATGGTCTATTGATTGTCTAGAACCTAACACCTTATCTAATAAATTATTAATGAATTATGAAAAACTATTGAATGTACCGTTATGCTGCCGAATTCCTTTTGTAGCATGACCTTGTTCTTAATTCGAACTTGGAACTCTCATATTCATAATTGGTGCATTCTTACTTTGATGTTATTATCATGAACTACAGTTGGAACTTGTTATTTTTGGCCTACATTATTTATATCTCATGGAAATAGCTTGATTTATAACTTGAAGATGCAAGAGCGGGCACGGATAGTGTCCAAAGGCCTGAAGCTATCACCCTCGGCAGATAACTGGAAACATACTATAAACCATGGGATATGATGCTTACTTGCATCGTATTGTGCAAGGAGTACTTTTTTTATAAACTGGGGAAAACCACGAGGCAATCTTGTGAAATTACATGTTTGCTACTACATTCTTGTTACATTACTTTTTAGTGAATAGCCTTTATGGTTATGAAAAGTACATTCTCGTTCATCAAAAGCCAAGTTATTTACATATTACATTCTTGATCATGCTCTCATTCTACCTGGACACTCACATCTTTTATGTCTTGATACTTACTTTGTTTCTTTTGCTTTATGTCGTATGTTTTACCGCCTTTCTTTTACCTTATGTTCTAGAGCTAAATTGATTAATTAATTAAACTATGCCTTCATGTTGATACGAAGATATCTACTGGGCAAGTGTGCTCATTACCCTATTTTTTAATCTTTTCAGGAAATACTAGCGGGTCAGATTCAGACTATACAAGTGGCGGATTCGAGAGCGACTAAAGTCAAGAGAGAAGCCTAGTAGTGTCATTAGTTAGAATCATGATGTAATTTTTCCTTTATTGAGTCTAGTCTGTCTTTATGTCAAAAGAGAGTCAAACATTCATGTACCTTGATTATTATCAATAAAAGTTATATTTTTGGTCAATTATGGTGCATTCCCTGTTATGTGGATGTTTATTGCGCTCTGATTTATATTTCTAGCTTGAGGCATATTGCCAACTATTCATGTTCCACGAGTTGCTTCCGCTGTACACACATGGCTCGGGGCGTGATAGTTAAGTTAGTATCAGAGCCTAGGCATAAGTAAGTCAGAGGAAAATGTCATGTCATAGGCTAGGTCAAAGGTTTAAGAACCCACACCTATGAACTAAGGAAAGAAATTTCCCACCTATGAGAGATAGGGTAGTGCCCGGAATGAGATAGTTGTTTAGAAATTATCTCTAGGATAACTCCCTTCAATTCTGTAGGAATTAACAAATCGTTCCTTTTCTCGGGTACCATATTCTCGCAATGGCTCACCGTGTTAATTGGGACGAGATGCAACAAACCGTCGCGGGTCCAACCCAGGCCCTACAAACCGTGGCCCAAGCTGGCGCTCGGGTAGGCACGGGTAATTTACCCAGAAACTTCCAGAGTTTGAATCCTCCACGTTTCTCTGGATCTTCTAACCCCTACGAGGCTGAAAATTGGATCGATGAGATGATCTGGATATTTGAGGTCATGCAATGCACCGACCAGGAGAAGGTCTATCTCACCACATTCCAACTGAACAAAGATGCACGTACTTGGTGGAAGGCACAACCTCAAAATGCTCAGCTTACATGGGATGAGTTTCTTACCCTCTTCCGAGTAAAATACTTCTCTGAACATGTCAAGGAGAGAAAGGCTGCGAAAATTTCCTCCTTAAGGCAAGGAATGATGTCCATGGCGGAGTACGGACTTCAATTCTCCTGTCTGGCTCCATATGCTCCTCACCTGGCTAGCACCGATCTATTAAAGGCTAACCGATTTATGGATGGCTTAAGGCCCATATTTATTACTCAAGTTGGACCCCAAAATATCCGTACTTATGCGAAAATGGTCCAACGAGAGCATCTATGTGAAAGGACCTTAGAGAAGGTTGAAAAATTCAAGGGAAAAAGTGAGGAGTCAAGCCGTAGGTTTGACAAGTGAGGACAAAAGGAAGAGAAGTTTAGTATCACGGGGTCTTACACAACCCGTGATAACAAGAAGAGGTCCCGTAATGGGAATGGTAGCGGGAACGACAAAAATAAGAAGGTGAAGGAGTATGAAAAGCAAGTCGCAACGGCCTACTCATTATGTGAAAAGCTCCGCCACTCAGCCGAGGAATGCTGGAAGCGCCTAGGGGCGTGCTTACGTTGTGGAAGTCGGGAGCATATGTTGCCCGATTGCCCCCTCATGGAAGAGCAACCTTCTAACGGCAGACGCAAGCAGCAGGCTCGTCTTAATGCCATTATGGATGACGAAGAAGCACCCAAAGACGATGGGTTGATGAAGGTACCATTCAAATTTATTCCCATCCTGCTTTTATACTATTTGATACTGGTGCTTCTCATTCCTTTATATCTACCACTTTTGTAAAAACTTTGTTTGTTTCACTTGTTCCCCTACCTTTGCACCTAGCGATTACAACACCCTTAGGTCTTGGAACTAAACTTACAATCCACTACCCAAATAGTGAGGTAACAATAGAGCATCATAATCTTCCCGCAAATTTAGTATGCCTTAACATGGAAGGTTATGATGCCATTTCAGGCGTAGATTGGCTTGTTGATCACTATGCATATATTAATTGTCACAATAGAAGGATCTCTTTCTGTAAATCGAATTTTCAAAGATTTTCTTTCCTTGGAGTCAAATATAAAAAACACCCTACTATTATTTCTTCTCTTCACGCTTGCAAACTCATCTCTCAAGGTTGTGAAGCTTTCCTTGCTTTCGTGATCGTCACTGAGCCCAAGGAAATCATCCTCGAGGATATCCCCATTATCAATGAATTCTCTGATATATTTCCATCTGAATTACTCGGTTTACCGCCCGAAAGGGAAGTAAACTTTTCCATTAAACTCATTCCTAGAGCAGCACCTGTTTCAATAGCTCCTTACAGGATGTCCCACATGGAACTCAAAGAAATGAAGAAACAACTTCAGGAATTGCTAGACAATGGCTTTATTCGACCTAGCACATCCCCTTAGGGTGCTCCTGTTCTATTCGTCAGGAAGAAGGATGGATCTCTCAGGTTATGTATCGATTACTGGCGACTAAATTAACTCACTATCAAAAATAAATATCTGTTGCCGCATATCGATGAGCTATTTGATCAAATCTCTGGTGCGGAATATTTCTCCAAGATAGACCACAGGTCGGGTTATCATCAACTTAGAATCCAAGATGAAGACATCTACAAAACTACTTTCCGGAGCAGATATGGGCACTACGAGTTCATGGTGATGCCGTTTGGGTTAACTAACGCCCCTGTAGCATTTATGCAACTTATGAATAATGTCTTCAGGCCCTATCTCGATATATTTATGGACATTTTCATTGATGACATTCTTATATACTCCAAGACTAAGGAGGAACATGAAGAGCATTTAAGAATAGCTTTGCAAACCCTAACAGAGCATCAACTCTATGCAAAGCTCAACAAGTGCGAGTTCTGGCTAAAGGAGGTCTCTTTTCTTGGCCATATTATTTCAAAAGAAGGTATCACTGTTGATCCTTCTAAAGGGGAAGCTGTTAAGAACTGGAGCCGGCCAATGACCGTATCCAAAGTTAGAAGCTTTCTGGGTCTGGCTGGTTATTTATTATAGGCGATTGATCAAGGATTTCTCAAAGATCACCGTCCCTTTGACTAGACTTACAAGAAAGGAGAGCCCCTTTATATGGTCAAAGGATTGTGAAGCAACTTAACTAACTCTTAAAAATCATCTCACTATTGCCCCTATACTAGCGCTACCTGTCTAAGGTGGTGATTTTGAAGTCTATACGGATGCATTTGACATTAGCCTTGGATGCGTTCTCATGCAAGATATGTTGAGTTCGATGCAGTATTCAGAGGGGGGGTGAATGAATATAGCCCTTTAAAAACTTTCACCCAATTTAAAACTAGAATACTAACAAGACTTTCGCTCAATATAAAATTTCGCCCAAACTAGAACTATGATGCTAACTAGACAGATTTACCAAACCTGAAAGCTAATCAACTATTCAGTTCTACCAGTTAGCAAACACATGGAGTACCCCTATGCATTCATCTAGCGGAAGCACAAATGAACAAATCAAACCACAATGCACAAGGGGTTTTTAGGTGGTTCGGTCCTTCAGACCTACATCCACCCCACACTCAAACCGAGTGTGGCTTCCACTAGCTCACGCTAGAAACAGCAGACTCAGTCTGCAACAAACGCTGCCAAACAGCTTGACCAGGGGAACAACCTCCCCTCTTCCTCCCAACCGGAGGGAACCACTAGTGAGACCAGTCACTAGCAAACCAGAGACACAAGGTCTCTCTTCCTCCAGACCTGGAGGGAACCCCTGGACTTGAATCCACAAGCCCAGAACCGGAGACAAGTCTCCCTTCCTCCAAACCGGAGGGAATCAACAAGTAGCACCCAGCTACTTGCAACCGGAGATAGCAATCTCCCTTCTCCTGAACAAACAGGAGGAACCCACAAGTGACACCAGCCACTTGGAAACCAGAGACACACGGTCTCTCTTCCTCCACACACGGAGGGAACCACCGGACTTGCTACTCACAAGCCCAGAGCCGGAGGAACAAGCCTCCCTTCCTCCAACCCGGAGGGGAACCTAGAGACCCAAGTCTCTCTTCCTCTGAACCCCAGAGGGAAGCACAACCGGAGATAAATCTCCCTTCCTCCAACCCGGAGGGAAACAACCGATGACACCCTGTCAAAGGCAACCAGAGACGCAAGTCTCTCTTCCTCCACACGGGAGGGTACCAACCACAAGTAGCACCCAGCTACTTGCAAACCGAAGACACAAAGTCTCCCTTCTCCTGAACCCACAGGAGGAACCCCGACCTCTCTACAGAGGATCGGAAATACAGTAAATGGATAAAAACAAAAACGAAACCAGCAACACAAGGCTGAGAAGATAAAAACAAATGTGGCTCTCGCAGGAGCTGGCTGGCCTGGATTTGATCCACGGTCCAGTAGACGAATCTTCAGGTAAGATCTTCTTTCTTCTCCACGAGCTCTCTCGCTCACTCTCTATCTTTCTTTCTCTTTCTTCTGCTCTCCTCTCACTCTCTGCTTCTTCTTCTCTTCACACTCTTCTCGAGCTCTCTACCTCTCTTCTTCTCCTTCTGCTCTTCTTCTTTCTCTTTTCTTCTTCTATCTGGATCGTGGCTCTCTGTATACGCTTTTCTTCTCGCCAACTCGATCACCTTCATCTATGGAAGAATGCTCATATATATAGCAGCAGCAGCAGCAGCATCAGCCACGACGTGTGACCTCCACATTTCCAGCCCTAAGAATTCGGACCACGTGGCAGTCTCTCAGCAGACTTTATTCCAGCCTCGGATCACGTGCCCTCCTTAAGCTTCACGATCAAAGCACCTGTAAAACAGGGTATCGGATAAGTCATCAGTTTAAAGAACAACTCTGTATAGACTTATCAGAAGAACAGTGTTTTAGAAGAAACCTGGACGAGGTTAGAACGAAACAACACGAGCTAACAAATAGCAACAACACGGAGACAACACGAAGACAGAATAAGGAAACGACACGAGGTACATACGAAGACAAGACAGAAACCAATCATGAAGTATGGTTTCAACAAACGAAAGACACAAGGTCTAGGAAGAACAACACGGGGTGACAGCAGAAACCGACACGAAGTGTTTGCAAACAAAGTAAGACACAAGGTCTACGTAAAGCAACACGAAGTGTGGTTAAAGCGAGAACGACACGAAGTGAAGTTATAAAACAACACGAGGTAAAAAGAAGAACGACACGAGATACATGGAGACAAAATAGAAACCAACACGAAGTGTGGTTTCAACACAAGAAAGACACAAGGTCTAGGAAGAACAAAAACGACACGAAGACACAGAAACAATAGTAACTGACACGAAGTAAGTACGACACCAAGACGAGGTTGACACGAAATGAAAACAACACGAGGTGAAGTTGACACGAAATGAAAACAACACGAAGTGAAAACAACAGTAACCGACACGAAGTACATGAGAGGAAAAACGACACGAAGTCATGAAAACAACAGTAACCGACACGAGGTGAGGTTACTAAAGCGACAACGACACGCGGTGTGGAAAACACGACACGAAGACCTGAGACGGAGAAACGACACGAAGTGTAACAGGAACGACACGGGTTGAACACAACACGAAGACGAAATACAAAGAGACGACACGAAGTGAAGTTGACACGAAGTGAAAACAACACTAAGTGAAAAACAATAATCGACACGCGGTGAAAACAACACGAAGACGAAGTACAAAGAGACGACACGAAGTGAAGTTGACACGAAGTGAAAACAACACTAAGTGAAAAACAATAATCGACACGCGGTGAAAACAACACTAAGACGTAAACACTAAAACAACACGAAGATGAAGACAAGGGAAACGACACGAAGTCTAACCTCATACAAGCTTTCCTGTCACGCATGGAAATCAACACGAAGTGTTGTATGCTCATACAACACGAGATCTTTTCGTGTTAGTGAGGGGAAACAACACGAAAACTCAAGTACAGAAACAGCACGAAGATGATGTACAATCTGATGTACAGACATGAAGAACAGTCCAAGGTATAGACTTGCACGAGCAAGCTACAGTGCCAAAGTATAGACTTCACGCTGTACAGACTACATGACCAGTGCATGATTGTACTTGACAATGTAAACACTTAGCCTATGCAGACCAATGTACAGATTTTGGCGAAGCAAAAGGCTGTATAGACTTGGAGACCCAAAGCCATTGTATAGACTTTGTCTAAGACAAGGCATGAGCTGACGTTGTATATACTTAGCCAATGCAAACCAGTCCGATGTATAGACTTTAAGGAAATGCATGCTACAATGCAATGTCTAGACGTGCGATGTGTTCGCCAAATGCACACTACAGTCCAATGTATGGACTTGGACGAATGATGCATGTGCAGTGAATAGACTTAGGGCATAAACCCCACGATGCACTGTATAGACTATGCACATAACATAAGTCTAACATACACAATATATCAGTTGTACCAGTCACAGTCATGATGCAATCATCAAGGCACAATGTCATGAAAACACTATATCATTGCTATCATCAAAATACAATATCAATCATCAAAACCACAGCAATGAATGCTTTATGCATCAGTGTAACATGTAACAAGACTGAACATCAAATATGTTAATCTAAACTGAGCAGCAAGATGACTGAACCTTTGATTAACTCACATCAACAACCAATCATCAAAGCCATCATTAAAACCATCATCAAAACCAAAACCACATGCATGAGCACAACAAGATTGCAAGGTGATTTGCTATTCTTCGAGGCAGTTGAAGCGTCATGAAGAGAACTACCCCGTACATGATCTGGAGCAAGCTGCTTTTATCTTCGCTTTGAAAATCTGGCGACACTACCTTTATGGGGAAAAGTTCACTATCTTTTCGGACCATAAAAGTATGAAATATCTCTTCACCCAAGAGGAATTGAATATGAGGCAAGGAAGATGGTTGGAGTATCTCAAGGACTTCGACTTTACTATCCAATATCACCCTGGTAAACCCAATGCTGTAGTAGATGCCCTCAGCCGGAGACCGATGGCAACTCTAGCAAGCCTCAGGAAAGGTATGACTTATCTTATTGAGGATTTTTCACAATTGAATCTGGATGTTGATACAAATGAAGAAAAGGGTATGATTACTAATATCAAGTCATAACCCACATTAATTGAAGACCTAGTCAAATTGCAAGAGAATGATCCAATGCTGATTGAGATTAAAACCAATATTGATCAACGGCCGGAATTTTCTATTTTGATCGATGGAAGGCTATTGTTTAAAGATCGAATCTGTGTGCCGGATCATGCCGACACTAAGAAATTGATCATGGAGGAAGCTCATAAATCAAGGTATGCTATTCACCCTAGTGCTACCAAGATGTACCAAGATTTGAAAAGGAATTTTTGGTGGCCCAATATGAAGAGAGAGATATTAGACTTTATATCTCGCTGCCTCACTTGTCAACAAGTCAAGGCAGAATATTTAAAACCAACTGGAAAGCTAAATCCCTTGGAAATTCCCGAGTGGAAGTGGGAAAGTATAGGGATGGATTTCATCATGGGTGTACCTAAGATAAGAGGTGGACATGATGGTATTTGTGTGATCATAGACCGATTGACTAAATATGTACATTTTCTACCAATCAAAAGTCGATGGTCTGTGGATATATTAGTAGCTTTATACATGAAGGAGATTGTCAAGCTACACGGTGTCCCTGTCACCATTATTTCAGATCGAGACCCTCGATTCACATCTCAATTCTGGAAGGGTCTACAACATTCATTAGGGACCCGACTCAATTTTAGCACTACTTTCCATCCTCAAACAGATGGACTACGAGAACAAATTAGGTAATAGAAGATATGCTCCGGGCTTGTGCAATTGATTTTGGTGGAAGTTAGTACGACCACTTGTCTCTAGTGGAATTTACCTACAATAATAGCTATCAAGCTAGTATACAAATGGCACCATTCTAGGCTCTATATGGAAGGAGTTGTTGCTCACCTATCTGCTAGAATGAAGTAAGAGAAAAATAATTTCTAGGCCCAGAAATCATCAGAGATACTACCGAGAAGGTAAAGCCTATTCGAGAGAGACTCCAGATGGCTCAAGATAGACAAAAGTCATATGCTGATAATATAAGGCGGGATCTGGAATTTCATGTGCGAGACCACGTATTCTTTAAAGTTTCTTCTGGTCGAGGAATTTGAAGATTTGGCATCAAAGGCAAGCTCACTCTGAGATTCATCGGCCCTTTTGAAATTCTTGAAAGGATTGGTGAAGTCGCATATCGGATAACTTTGCCCCCTCAATTAGCTTGAGTCTATGATGTGTTTTATGTGTCTATGCTCAAAAAGTATGTCTACGATCCTTTTCATGTTATAAGTCACGACGACTTGGTGATCCAAAATGATATGACATATGAACAAAAGCCAATCAAAATCATTGATCGAGAAGTGCGTCAGCTACGAAACAAAACTATTCTCATGGTAAAAATCTGGTGGAATAAAGAATCGGACCAAGTCGCAACATGGGAGACGGAAGAAGCTATGCGCAAGAGATTCCTAGAATTATTTGATTGTAAATATACTCTCCATAAAAGCCATGTAATGAATTTGGGGACCAAATTCTTTTTAAGTGGGGGAGGGTGTAACACCTTGGAATTTTCTAAGAATTTTCAAGAATTTTAAACCATTACTAAGCGGCTTTTAAATATATTTTTGGGTTAATTAAATTGAAGTGGAAGACCAATTAATAACCAAGCCCAATGGCCCACTCAAATTAGGCCCAAAGAGGCTTAATGGGCTTTTAAATATATTTTTGGGTTAATTAAATTGTGTTGAGTAGTGGACATCGGATCTTGAGGGGAGGGGTGAATAGATCTGCCCCTCTTTTCGCAATGCAACCCTCTATATAGCTAGTTAAAAATAATTGCAGCGGAATACAACTAGCTTAGCGACGTATAAAACAATTTGCTTAAAAATATGATTTCACAATATGGAGATGGAACCTAAGCATGCATCTAAAAAAAAATCAATCGCACAATCAAACCATAACACAAAGGATTTTAAGGTGGTTCGGACTGAATCCCCAGTCCTGCGTCCACCCCTCACCAAATCCGGTGAGGCTCCACTAGTGCCTCTCACTGAACCACAAATCGGAAAGACCTCCGATTGCCTTCCTACTAACCACAGGTAGGGACGTCAACACCGCAGATTGGACAACTTCTGATTGCCTTCCTACTAACCACCGGTAGGGACGATCTTCAGTTTCAATCGTTTGAATGAAATGAAAAGAAAAGAAATAGAAATCACTCAAACAAGATATAGAATATGCTCGAAGTAAAAAGATATTGTGTGAGTTGCAGGAGCTTGAATCTCATGCTTCGAATGTGTCTTCTTCCTTGAGAGATGATCTTCCTTGATTCTCTTCTAGTTGATGTGGAAGACTATGGATGTAGCTTGGATCTTCCTTTTGATCTTCTTGAGTTGATGAAGAAGATGAAGGATGCAGCTTTATCTTCTCTTGGCTTGGGCTTGATCTCCTCTTGAAGAAGCTTGAATCACTTGAGGATGAAGAAGCTTGAATCACTTGAGGATGAAGAAGCTTCTTCCCGTAGTACTGTTCACATCTACAGTACTCGAACTCCTCTCCCTTGAACACACCCTTGTAGCCTCCCTTGAATCCCCTTGAAGCAGTAGGGTTTCTAACCCTCCTTGTGTTGGTTTTATAAACTTTGAATAGTCCTTGGACATCCTTCAGACCAGATCCACAATCCATGGGGGATTGGGTGAGTTTGGGGTTAAACAAATACAAGGAAAGAGGCTCTTCTCGAAGTGGAAAACAAAGTCAACATTGAAGGCTCGGGGCTGGCGGTCGACCTGTGGAAGCTGACGGTTGACTGCTACTGAGAAACGCTGTAGACGGATGGTCCCTGGAATTTTCGGTCGACCGCTACTAGGCTGGCGGTCAACCGCCACTCAGACTCATGCAGACTGGGAGCTGCTGGCTGGGGCGGTCGACCGCCCCTATGCTGGCGGTCGACCGCCAGCTGGGCAGACCCCGGGTTTTCCCGGGTCGGTCCGTTAACCACTTTAGCTCCGTCGCTTGAGTCCTTTAGCAGTCCGTTCTCATCTGTGGCATCAACCTTGACTGTCCTGAAGATTTCTATTGATTATATCGCTCCTACAATCAAAATTTTGTTCCGGGGGCTCCGCCCCCAGAAACCCCCGCAAGCGGCGCTGCCTCCTTGATCCCCGCGACCTGACCACGCAGGTCGATCCGTGTGCGAGGGCGCAATCATTGAGCTTTCACTTTTGCCATCTCCACTCCATTCCTTGGCATATCTGTCATGAAAGAATATCAAGTAGTTTAGTCATATAAGATTGGTAAAACATTAATGACTTACAGTGTTTAGCCATTATCAAAACCAAGAATATCAAATAACTCAAATGACCACAGGATGATGTCGAATGACCCAAGTGACCACAAGATGACTCAATTGACCACAGGGTCATAACAAATTGAAGTGGAAGACCAATTAATAACCAAGCCCAATGGCCCACTCAAATTAGGCCCACAAACCCAATCCTAAACCCTCTTGGCCCAAGCCCATACTCTTGAACGTCCTTAGGATAAATCCCCCAATTAATAGGATAATTAGGGGATAAAAATAGGAAGAGTTTGACAAAAATTTAAATTTCTGGCTCCGTGGATGGTTGCGGTCTATCGCGCTACCGCTACCACCATATAGCGGTACAGGCACGACCGCTAGCAGCTTTCGTGATCGCAACGGCGAGAGCCGTGAAAAACTTGGAAATTCCACAATCAAATCACCTTGGATCTAACCTATCTGGCGTGGATAACTCTCTAGAACTCTCTAGTTATCAATTCTACTCCAAAGTTGGACTCTAGGTTCTATCTAATCCCTCAAACCCTAGCAAACCCTATAAATAGGTTCCAGGTTCGACCTACACGAACCTTACTTTTGGCTCGCCTGGTTCGATGGTAAGGCATAAGGTCTATGCACATGTGTTAGACATAGGCATAAGGTCTATGCACATGCGTTAGCATTCGATGCATCAGGTAGGTGCACATGCATTAGCGATAAAAACATAAGGTCTGTGCACATAGCACTATCAGGTCGGTGCACATTCACATTCTAGTCTGTGAGGTCGGTGCATGTTTTCATTCCAGATCTGGCAGGTTTGTGCACATCTCCACTCTAGTCTAGAAGGTCAGTGCATGAGTATAAGACTTGGACTATCAAGTCGGTGCACCTTTTGCAGTTACCTGAAGTCAAGTCTGTGCAACTACTGTAACATTTACTCTAAGATAAATGCATCTTGTTTAAACATCAGTGCATACAAAGAAGATTGAGCATTCATTATTGTCTGAACTTATGGAGCATTCATTCTTCAAATACTTATCTTCATTAGCCCTATGTTTATATGACTGCTAATAATCTCTAATATTGACTTGACAGGTCAAACCAACACATCAAGGATTAACCCTATCATATGCTCGAGCACCTGAACTGCATAAAGGCAGATCGCATCTCTTGCACGTGGAATTTAAGTGAAGCTGATTAAGGGCACGTGATCCAAGGGAAGAAGTTGTACTAACACACTACCACGTTGGATCATCCCATCCTCTACTTCTGACACGTGGCCTCGAAGTGTGCTTTCTGGATAAGAAATTTGGATGAAAGTGTGTCGTCCACGCGCCCAATTCGAATTTGCTGGGGACCATAGAGTTCGTGCTCGACTAGCTATAAAAAGGGACCTGAGCTCTCAAACGGATAAAGATGAAGTGAAGCACATCGAAGAAGCAAGAAGTTCTGAGTCTTCCAAAGTTCAGTAGAGAGAAAAGAGAGGGAAGAGCCAGTCATATAGCAATGAAGAGAAAGAGTGAAGAGATGAAGTGAAAATAGGGGATCGAAAAGTATAGAAGTATTCTGAGAGCTGAGTGTTCAGGAGATCTGTGAGTGGAGACTCGTTTGTCTCGACCTCTAGATCAAATCCAGAGTCATTCTGCTCGAAGTGAGCTACAGATCGTCTTGAGTTTCTTCCTTCATTTTGTTCTTGTTATTTTCTATTTTACTATGATTTCTTAAGCTGTGTGTCAGCGGCAAGGAAGTGTTCCTTGGGAGCAAGCTGTGAGGCTCAGCAGAGCAAGCTGTGAGGCTCAACGGTCTGGGATCTATTCCCCAAAGCTGTGGCTCAGTGGTTTGTATGGATCTATTCCGCAAAGCTGTGGATCAGCGGTTTTCAAGCTGTTTGTCAGCAGAAGCCTTACTCAATTGAGTAAGCGGTGGACGTAGATCTCAAGATTGAGATCGAACCACCTAAAAATTGATTTGCTCAGTGTGTGATTGATTTTATCTCCTTACGAATATATGAATGCTTAGGATTGTCAACTGCTATCTCTTACCAAATTCAATCTATTCATGTAACTGTATTCAGTCAATTCTGAATCTATCTTCTCATACATACTTTGGATCTTACTGCGTTGATTATTCTTGAACTAATATTATTTGAGTTGTTTAGAGATTTATCATCCTCATCTATTTGTTATATTCAACTCAGTGGTATATCAAATAGGTTTAGTCAGAAGGATAGATTACATCTATCTGAAAAACTAACCTATGCGTGAGGAGGTTATCCAATCAACCCTCCGCCTAGTACTATACTGAGTGAATTGAGTGTTTGCGTTGGTGATTACGTTGATTAATCTGCTACTTCTTTATAGATTCTCTTATTGATAATTCACTGCTTTTAGTGTTTGTATCTACAACAATTTATTTTAATTCCGCACTATTTTTAATTGCTGTAGATTTTTGGGGTAGATCTATTCACCCCCCCTCTAGATCTCTTATTCATCCATTCTTTACATCATATGGGATCAGTGCCTAACTCTCCCTTAGGGCTTTACATCCCGGAGAGATTAGCAATGGATGTTAGAGGGTGAACTGCTGAGGGTCACTCTACCAGTAAGCCGCCATTCTTTAACGGATCAAATTATGCTTATTGGAAGAGTTGTATGTAAGTTTTCCTTAGAGCTAAGGATTACAAAATTTGGAAGGTAGTTAGCAAAGGCCCCTTTGAGCTACCTGAGGATGAAGAGGTCTGAACCAGAGAGCATATTCGTAAGTCCACCTTAAATTGGAGCACTGTAAATGCCATGCAGTGTGCTCTTCATCCCACCGAATTCTCCAGAGTTTCCTCATGTTCTATTATAGCTAATGAGATGTGGGATAAACTGGAGGTGATCTATGAAGGGACGTCTCAGGTTAGGGAGACTAAAGCCAACATGTTTGTCTCTGAATATGAGATTTTCAAAATGAAGCCTGATGAGTCCATCTCTGAGATGTACGCCCGTCTGATGGTGCTCACTAATAGCTTAAGAAGTCTGGGAAAATCTTATAGTGAGTACGAGCTGGTCAGAAAGATACTTAGGTCCCTGACACCGATTTGGCACACCAAGGCCACTGTTATGGAGGAATCCAGGAACCTAGCTATCACATCAGTAGATGAACTCATTGGTTCTCTCATGACATATGAGTTGAACCTTAAGAGGGTCGATGAGTCTAAGAAGAGAAAGAAACCCCTGGCTCTTAAAGTTACTACTAATAACAAAGGGTCATCTAGTGAGCATAGCTCTAGTAGTTCAGATGAAGATCAAGATGAATTTGCCATGCTCACTAGGAAATTTAAAAGGTTTCTCAGAAAGGAAGGAAAAGGGGTTTAGGAGAAAATATTTCTCTGAGAAGAGGTAGTCAAAGTTTAAACTTGAAACTGCCAAGAAATCTGACAGCATTGTATGTTATAACTGCAGGAAAGTATGACATCTCAAGATAGATTGTCCTGAAGTAAGAGACAAACAGCCCAGGTTGAAAAACAAGAAGGGAAAGGCCATGGTAAGCACCTGGAGAATTGAAGAAGAAAGTCAGAGTAGCTCCTCTGACAGTGAGAAGAAAGATCAGCTATGTTTGATGGCCAAGGATGATGAAGACAAGGAAGATGATAATGAGGTAACTTCCCCATTTGAAAACATTACACATAGTGATTGGGAAGAAGCATATGCTGAAATACTTGACAAATATGATGATATGCGTAGAAAGAACAGACATTTGAAAAGGAAAGTAAATTCATTAGTTTATGATACATCTTTGAATAATAAACTTGCATGTCTAGAAACTGAAAACTTCAATCTCAAAAACTCTCTTGATGAAGCGGAAAGTAAGAAAATCATCGTGATTGATTTGAGTTTAAAATGAGAATCTGAAGAACACCATTGATGAACTCAAAATAAGAATGCAAAAAATTGAGGAAGAAACTAGGATAGCTATTGAAAAATATGAAGCTGTCAATGGTGTAAATGAAGAATTGAGAATTTAGAAAAAGATAATAAGGACAAACAACATTCCCTTGAGGGCATGACATAGGGAGCTGATAATCTGAATGCCATCTTGGGAATAAAAATAAACTTCAGAAGAGAAGGTTTGGGTTTTAACCCAACGAACAAGAAAATGTTTGATGTGAGAACTATCTCTTTTTTGGCTGAAAAGGGAACATCACAACCTTTAATAAAAATGACTTCTGGAGAGAATCAGAATAAAAAGCCAGTGAAAATCATTGAGAAAATCAAGTCCAGTGCCAAGGACAAGGGCAATGGTAAAGTAGAGGTGTCCAGGGAGTCATGCTCACATACAACTACACCTCACACTAAGGGACAGGCTAGGGGTTAGTCTGTTAAGGCTAGAGTCCAAGGAAATCCCAAGGCCAAAGCAACCCAACCTCAAAAGAAAGGTCGAGGCAACTACAAACCTGCACCGACCTCTACTTCTACTGGATTCAAGTCCTTTGGGAACCAAGGTCCGAGCATAGGTAACCCAGGTCAAAGCTACTACCAGAGTGCACCGACCTATCCTTCATTCCATAACTCCTATCACCACAATTCTGATAGGAGAGGTCGAGGCAACCTCTACATAAGGTCAATGCAGCATAACTTCCAGAATTCATATGCTACTCAGATGCATCGACCTTACCCTTGGAACTCCTATATGCAAGCTAGGCACAAAAATTTCAGAAGCCAGAACTCTTATGGTTTTATCCATTCCATGTCTAATCAGTCTAGGGTCTACAATGCACACACTACTCCCAATGCCCATTGGACTGGTCACTGGCAAAGAAGCTTTCAAAATGGATTTAAGAAGAAGATTGCCACACCTCAAAAATAATCTTCAAAGATTAAAAGTGGCAAGAAAAAGTAGACTAAGTTGAATGACAAGAAATCCACAACTTCAGTGAAGACACCAAAACAATTATGGATGCCAAAACACCTGATATCTTGTTTGCATGAGATGAATGCAATTATGGGGCCCAAACAGTTTTGGCTTCCAAAATTCTCCACTTGATTTTTTTGTAGGTATGCCTGGCAGCCAATCACAACAGATGGTATCTTGACAGTGACTGCTCTAGGCACATGACCGGGGATAAGGATAAATTTTGCATGCTGGTGGAGAAGGATGCAGGTCATGTTACCTTTTGAGGTAATACCAAAGGAAAAATAATTGGGTCAGGTAAAGTGGGTAAGTGCTCTTCATGCTGTATTGAGGAAGTCTTATTAGTTAAGGGCCTTGCTTATAATCTGCTTAGCATTAGTCAATTATGTGATAAATGCCATAAAGTTGTGTTTGACTCTACTGCATGCACTATTCTTGAACCTAATTTTGAAGTTGTGAAATTCTCTAGTAGAAGAGTCAATAACATATACATGGTAGATTTACATGATGCAGCACACACTAACCTGTGTCTCACTGTGAATAAGGTTCACTTAGCCTATCTTTGGCATCGTAGGTTAGGTCATGCCAGCTATAATGTGTTGCACAAACTTAATAAACATAGAATGGTGAGAGGTCTTCCTGAAATCTCTTTCAAACTGAACAACAAAATTTGTGAGGCCTGTACCTAGTGTAAACAAACTAGAAAGTCATTTAAGTCTAGGAATGAAAACTTGTCTTCCAAACCCTTTGAGATGATTCATATGGACTTGTTTGGTCCTACTAGATCATCTAGTTTATCTGGTAGGCGATATGGATATGTCTTAGTTGATGACTTTTCTAGATTCACATGGGTATTCTTTTTAACTCACAAGAATGATGCTTTTAAAGAATTTTAGGAACTTTACCTCAAAATAAAATAGATTGGTGATCATTCTATTTCTTCTATTTTATCTGATCATGGTGGTGAGTTTGAGAACTCACAGTTTGATGAATTTTACAGGGAAATGGAATAAATCATAGGTTCTCTTCACCAAGGACTCCGGAGCAAAATGGAATTGTTGAAAGGAGGAACAGAACTTTGGTGGAGATGGCTCGGATGATGCTTGTTGAAGGGAATCTACCTAGAAGGTTCTGGGCTGAAGCAGTGAACACCTCATGTTATATCATTAACCGAGCCCTGGTACGACCTTCCACTCAAAAGACTCCCTATGAGTTACTCAAGGGTAAGAAACCTTCACTAGCACACTTTAAGGTTTTTGGCTATAAATGTTTCATTCATGTTAATTCTAAAAGAGACCTTGATAAATTTGAACCCAAAAGTGAACCATGAATATTTCTAGGTTATTCAGAAAAATCCGGAGCCTATAGAATCTATAACCTTAATTCTCAAACTATTGAGGAATCACCACACATAGTTTTTGATGAACATGCTAATAATTCTAAAACTAGTTTATGCAGGGTCAAACCTGATGGTGAGATTCTTGATAATAAAGAAGAGCAGAATGTTGAACCTGCAGAAGAAGGTATGACTGATGGGTCTAGAGCTCAGGGGGTGGTATATGCAGAAACGGGTAATCAACTTACCAATGTCAGAATTCTTAGAGATCATCCCTTAGAAAATATTATTAGAAATTTGAATGAACCCCCTAGGACTAGATCACACTTTAGAATGGAGAATGAACTAAATTCTTTTGCTCTAGTGTCACAGATAGAACCCAAAAACATAGATAGTGCCTTAAAAGATGAACATTGGATTAATGTCATGCATGAGGAATTGAACCAATTTCAAAGGAACAAGGTATGACATCTAGTTCTTAAACCTTCTCATGGTAATGTTATAGGCACTAAATGGGTATTCAGAAATAAATCTGATGTGCAGGGAAAAATAATTAGAAATAAGACTAGACTTATAGCTCAGGGGTATAATCAAGAATATGGAATAGATTTTGAAGAATCCTTTGCCCCTGTTGCTAGATTGGAAGCCATTAGGATTCTCTTAGCCTTTGCATGCAGTCTAGGAATAAAGTTGCAGCAGGTGGATGTAAAATCTGCTTTGTTGAATGTATTAATAAAAGAAGATGTTTACGTTAAACAACCTCCTGCATTTGAATGTACTGATTTTCCTGATCATGTGTATAAGCTAGACAAGACACTCTATGGACTGAAACAGGCTCCTAAAGCAAGGTACGACAGATTAAGCTTCTTCCGCACAGGTAAGGGATACACAAGAGGCGAGGTTGATCAGACTTTATTCACTAAGGTTGTTGTGTCCCGAATGGTGGCAATCAAGAGGGGAGGGGTGAATTGATTGGCCAAACAAAAACTAATTACTAAATGAGATGCTCGTTGGATTAAAAACCACAAACTAGAAGGAGTTCTAGTTCCACAAACACTCAACCTTACCCGAACAAGATCTCTCTCGAGAGTACTCGTAAATGAAAGTATGAGATCCATGAAGGAGTTTAAGATCGCTCAGCTAAGCGTGAAGCCCACTCGTTACAATGCACGATGAACAAACCACACAGGAGGCACAGGATTTTTAGGTGGTTCGGGTACACAAACGTGTCCCCTACGTCCACCCCTCACACGTGAGGATTAATGCTCCACTAGGAGGTGAGCCACACACACGCTGTAACAACAGCCAACACACACACGACAGCCTATCTTGGTCACCACACACACACACACGCTCGTATCAACGATCACGAGTACACACACACATAGATGCGGTTCAATAAGTTCAAAGATTACAACAAATATTCAAACTCAATCAGAAAAGACTGGAGAAGATTAGAATAGAGAAGATTTGCAGTGATTAGAGCTCCCCCTTTCTCTCCTTCGAATGTACTTGAACACGTTTGCAGGATGAAGATCGTTCTTGAAGGAGGATGATCGATTCTTGCACGGACAATGGTTGTATCTTGGATTTCTATGCAGCTTGCAGTAGAGGAACGTTTTGAGACTTGAAACTTCATTCTTCCCTTCACACTCACGCTCAGAATGATGTGGAAGAAGCCCTGGAGCAGCTACCAACGTCCAGCACTAACAAGGGTTAGAGAGCAAACACTTATTTCAGATCTCACTACTTGATTAGGGTTTTTGACCCAAGGAGATGGTTTTATGCTTCCAGATCGGTCAAGGGACACCCTAGGGACCAGATCCACAAATCTAGTAGTTATTTGAGGCTGAAGGATCGGACTGGTTTAACATCTTGGTGTAGACACGCCATTCTTGACGTCTCCTGAGAAAGTCTCATGTTACTATACAACGCCCCGCAACGGCTTACGCATTTCGAATCACTCGAGTGCTTCCTTTTCTTGGGTCTTCTTCTGCCTTTTTCGGCATTGGGAATCGTCCCGTCATGGCATTCGGACAGGGTCAACACCAGTCAGACGCATCAGGAGGTTTCGGAATCAGGAAGGGTGTCTGACGGGCGGCCGCCGACGCCTGATTTGAGGACCCGGGTGGGTCTTAATGGGGGCGTCCAGGCCCCTGGACGCCCCCATGTTTTTAATTTAATTTAATTTATTTTCTCAGGGCCCAAACCAAATAAAAAATATATATATTAATGAAGGCGTCCAGGGCCCTGGACGCCTCCATAAAAATAAAAAAATAAAAAATGTGTGTAAAATGCCAGTTGGCATAAAAAACAAAAAATAAATATATATATATATATATTAATGGAGGCATCCAGGCCCCTGGACGCCTCCATAAAAATAATTATAAAAAAATGAAAATGCCAGCTTTGGCACAAAAGACAAATAAAAATAAAAAATAATATATTTTTGGAGGCGTCCAGGCCCCTGGACGCCTCCATCAACTCTCTCACGGGCGCCGCCCACCGAACGACGGTTTGTCGTGTGTGAAAAAAGCCAATTATAGAGACGTCCAGTCAACTGGACGCGCCCATTTCTGAATCACAAGGCACCGCTCACAAAACCACGCGTTGTGCCAAACCGCGTGCGGCCGTCGTCGATTTTCGGTGGACCTGTTTGAGGCGTCCGGAGCCCTGGACGCCACCACAAAAGCATTCCAAAAAAATATATAAAAAAGAATAAAATATTAATTCGGCCCTGATGGAGGTGTCCAGGGTCCTGGACGCCTCCACCCTCCGGAGCCCTATAAATAGAGGCCCACCCCCTCAGTTCTGGGAGAGCTTCGAAGTGATCCGATAGGCTGCCGGAGCCCAGAGGCTACGGAGTCTTTTTCTAACCCGTGGGTTCTTTTATAGGTGGAGGTTCTGCCGGCTTCTCGGGTGCTCACGCTCGCGAGAGGAAGGTCGTCTTCATCCACCGCGCTTCCACGTCGTCCCCACGCTGCCGGAGCTCCGCCGGATTTCACGATCGGCACATCCAATAAGCCAATTCTTTCCTTTTCTTCGTAGTTCTTTTGCATTCATCATCTTGCATCCCCTATCCCCCTTCATAAGGGCGCCTTTTCTTATACACTTCTTACATCCATCATCTCATTTTCCTCCTACTCGAGTCCGAGAGGGGTCTAAAAGATAACACCAACCAGGTGTGTGTCTTGCCATCATTTCGTTATTTTTATCGCAAGGATTTGAATACTACACCTCCATCTTTCTAATCCACTTGTCATTTGTTTGTCGTTGTTTTGCAAGGGTAGCCGAGGAAAGCCCTCTCCGTCGGCCGGCCGGAGGGAGAGGAAGAAGCAACCCGCCATCTCCCACTCTTGAGGTAGGCGCGATCACCTTTTTATTTTTGGGGTCTTTTGGCCCCTGGCGATCACATATTGTTCTCGAGGCCGCGGCGAGTCACTTCCCCAATGGCCGTTTAAATTTTCGCACAAAAAAAGAGGAGCCCGCGCGCGCTCCGCGTCTTCTCCGCTCTTCCCCGAACCGCGTGACGTCGCTCACAGATTGGCGATCACGGTGTGACCTCTACTGCTTCCTTTCGGCTACCCTTGCAAGTTCGGCACCACCCGTGCCTCTCCACCTTCGCGCCCGCGCGCGCCCCCGTTGTGCTCACGGCAGCACCGTCAGTTTTGATTGGTTCTTTGTTTATTATATGTCTGTTATTTCTGTTGTTTTCTTACTCTATATATCTGTCAGCATTCCATTGCATACATCCATTCCTCTTTTCTATCCTTTTTTCATTTTTTTTGAGGATCACCCTTTCCCGGTGAAGGAAGGACTCTCCGTTTGGGAATTCCTCTCAACGGACTAGAATCTCCTACACTGGGACCTCCGTAAGTCCCCGACATCGAAGAATCTCCTCTTCATTCACTGGGCTGGTTGTACCATTGAAGTTCCCCGGAGTTAGTCATTTCATTCGTGGTGAGACGAGAGACCCTAGCTGACACGGCGGTGAAACAAAAACAAACTAGGGTCCCCATTTTGTGTGAACTTCGGATCTCGCTAAAAACAAAAAAAAATCATCAAAATCAAAACACAAAAAAGGGCGTAAAGGCATCCACTTGTTTGATAATCTCTGCTACCTACTTACTAGTGTATGTTTTTACGTTCTAGGAAAACTGTGAGCATGTCTCACGAGTCTTTTGAGGAGAACCACCCTAGCCGTGGTTTGTCAGCCGACCCGCGAGTCTATGCTATGGACTCGGGTCCTTCTCATGACCCCTCGCATGAGGTGCAGGTTATTGCCGGGGACACGTCCCCACCATAGGATATCTCTTCTTTACTGGGCGTCCTCGCCAACACGGAGCTTACCTCTGAACAGCTCCGGGCCTTCCAGGCCATTCTAAAGGGGAAATCTGTTTCCCCCACGCCCCAGGAATCAACTCCGGTCATCACACCTCTCCAAGAGTCTGTGCAGGCCATTCCATCTCCCTCATTGGCGCAAGCCATCCAGTCTCCCTCGCTTCAAGGACAAGCGAGCCAACAACCACCCTCATTCCAGTTCCCGTCACAATCTCAAACTCCCGTTGTTCCCCACACACCGCTCCAGCCAGGGCCAACTGTCGGCGGTCCGACAGCTCCCTCTCATTCGGGGTTTCCCCCTCAAGTCTCCGGGAGACAGTTTCTCCCCCAGTGGCAAGTGCCACCTTCACCTCCAGAGGAGCTCGCCCAATCGCTCCTCAATAGGTTCAATCGCATGGACGAGCAGTTTCAAAATCTAAGAAGAATGGTGGACGTGAAAGCCACCCCGGAGGTTGCTTTGCCAATCCTTCCCGTCATTCATCTTCCTCCCTCCGAAATGCCCACGTACCGCAGATACAATGGTACAGGCAACCCCTTCATTCACCTCAAGGACTTCATGTATGAGTCCTCCTATTGGCAAAATGATCAAAGGTCCCTGGCATACCTCTTTCGGAGATCATTGGATGGTCCTGCGCTTGAGTGGTTCTATTCTCTGGAGCCCCGCGAGGCCGAGAATTTTGAAATAGTCCAGAGAAGGTTCTTGCAGAAATATAGGGATAGGGTCGGTCCCTCACTCTCCATTACCGACCTAGTGGCCGAAAAGATGAAACCCGACGAGGATTTTGTCCGATATGCTGATAGATGGAGGTCTCTGGCGGAAAGAATAAGGGATACCCTCTCCGAGCCCGAACAAGTGAAGATGATTGTGTCTAATGCAACCCCACAGTTCAGACATGTCCTGGCCATGAATAAACTTACTACAATGGATGAACTCTATGAAAGGGCCCGATACATCCAAACCCAGCTAAAAGACTCCCCCATCATGAACATGTTTGAGTCGCCGAAGCCCAAAGTGGTCAGAAAGACAGGCGCTGGTGTCCCGGGCGGAGCCACAGAAGGGGTCGTGACAAACGAGCAAGTCAGTGTGGTCAACAATGCCAACTATGCAGTCAACCCAAGGCCTCCACAAATGCCCCGACTTCCCCTTCAACCGGGTCCTTTCCCTCTTCGTCCTCCACCCCAAAATAATCCACCCCAGGATAATATGCCTCCATTACGCCAACCCCAGCAACAACAACCACAACCTCAGCAACAACAACCACCACTTTAGTACAACCAAGTTCCACCCCCGGGGAACTATGGTCCCCAACAGCAACAAAGGAGGCCGCTCGGTCCCAAGAGAGCCTACTATCCACCATTGCCGGAAACCTTAGCAGACATTTTTAATGCCCTCATGGCATCAAACCAACTCGCCCTACCCAGAGAAAGGCCCGCGTGGTCACCCAATGTTGATACCTCCAAATACTGCGTCTACCACAGGCAGCCGGGACACACAGTAGATTACTGCTTCCATTTCAAAGATTACATCCATGATATGAATGATGAACATCAAATAGATTGGGATGAGATGAGACGATACGTCGCGGCTCTCAAGGCTAGGAGACCCCCTCATAGGCCACAACAGCAGTTACAACAGCAACAGCAACAGCAACCACAACAACAACAGCAGGCTCAGCAGGCCCCACAACAACAGCCCGACATGGGCATAATCCAGAATCCATTATCGGAGCACCAACAGCCCAATCATCAGGTTAACCCCATCTCCTCCTTCTCGGAAGTCAGGAGAGAGCAGGTGTGGCACCAGGAAAGTACCTCCATTCTTTCTACCTCCAACGCTATCGTCATGCAACCCCCTCACCTTGCCCGGGTAGCACCTCTCTCTCATCAACCCGCGTCAGTATCACCATCACCATTTCACTACCATTACGCCCTCTCATCCGCACCCCGACCTCCTATCAACCGACACTCTCCACTACGCCTTCACACCCTCTCATCTTCTCTCACTCCCCCACTTTACCATCCACCTCTACCACATTTACCCCTACGCCTTCTAAACCCCTTATCATCCGTCAACCATACATAACCCCGTCTTTCTCCACCGTATCACCACTAATGCCTTCAAAACCACTCATTAACCATCATCCACCTCAAAATCATTGCCCACTTCAAGCCCTACCCACTCCTACTTCATCTCCACCCCACCTTCTAGACCCCTTATCCTTCATAATCCGCGCAATATCCCCTCTACCTCCACCATGCCGCCACCTAACAAACCCCTCATCAGAATCCCTGCTCCCGTCATCACCCCTGCTTCATCAACCATTCCTCCACTACTACCCCTCAAACCCCTGTTAAAACCCACTGCTACCCCCACAGAGGTACAAAAGCCGCAGGCAATGGTGCTCCGGAGTGGAAGGATTTTCCACAGGGTTTTCCCCCACAACAGTCAGAATCCCGAGCAATCTCAGCCAGAGAAGGATGATGCAGAACAACCAGAAAGAGCTATCCCTGGAACACAGTATGATCTATTGAAACACTTGGACAAGACACCTGCCCGGATCTCCATCCTAGAGCTACTTCAAAGATCCACATCCCACCAGGCGACCTTGATGGAATATCTTCAAAAGTCATGGTTAATGAAGACCTCCCCGTGGAGAAGATTTCGACCGTCCTGACCCCAACAGACACACAACCAGCCATCATGTTTCACAACTACGAGCTCGCTCCCAAGGAAGCTCGGAAATATGCATTGTGCATTTCAATAAAAATTAATGGGGTATCCATAAACCCGTGTCTTGTGGACACGGGTGCATCCATAAATGTGATCTCCATGAGCACTCTTCAGTTGTGTGGGGTCAACGAGGAACAAATAAGACCTTCCTCGATCACGGTCACGGCTTATGACAATAGCAAAAGGCCGCCGCAGGGGATGATTATTCTGAAGGCAGAACTAGGCCCCATGTCAATTCCCACGGAATTCCATGTCCTCGACATGGACCCCACATTCAAGGCTATACTGGGTCGCCCTTACATCGAAGCCATGGACGCTGTGCCTTCCACCAACCATCAGTGCCTGAAGTTTCCTTACAATGGGAGAATTATTAAAGTGGTCAGTACACCTATCCTTCACACAGTGGATGCTATCAACACCTCTCTGCCTTCTGTTTGGCCGTCTCATCGGCCCATATTGTCACTGCTGGACGTACGTGATCCATCTCATGTTCCACTAGCACCAAAGGAGCCGGTCAGGGCAACCACAACATCATGTCTCCCTTTTCACTCCAAAGGTTGGGAGATTATGAGGAACATCGGCTATCAACAAGGAAAAGGTCTGGGCGCACAGTTACAGGGTATGCTCAAACCGCCAAAGGAAATTAGGCCGAACCGCAGGTTTGGCCTAGGCTTCAAAGGACCGTTCAAGGCGGATTGGAAGCCCCTTACATGGACTCTATCAAACCACTTCAACAGAGGGCCCGTTGTTCAGATGGGAGATTACCCACGAGAAGCATATGGGGGATCACATGCTGTATATTTGGCTGAAAAATGTCTGAGGATCACCAAAAGAGGCAAGATCAAAGATCCGGAATGCGAGTGGAACAAATGGTTCGACATACGGGACATTTCCGTTGCACTGGAAAGGATGTTCTCGTCTCCGCAACTTGAAGGACCACCATTGATCTCCAGAATACCAGAGAATATTACCACTCTTGCCAAGGTTCCAAACTATCCTCGTCCTCGCCAGAAGGACTCTATCATCGACGGATCTTCATCCGTCCTCAACATTGCCGTCGACGGCTCCTTAGCCGCCATCTTCTCCATCCACTCGTCTCAGCCTTTGCTGATATCTTCTTCCTGTGGTGAGGACACGCGCCGCATCACTCGACGGAGCACACGGAGCATGCCGGCATCCCTTTGGCTCGGCGACCACTTGGCAGACTAGTAGAGCTATCTTTAGTTATTTTATGCTTTAGGCCATGTTGGGCCTTGGATTAGTCCCTGCGTGGACACTTTTATTAGTTGTGTGGACCTTTGTAGGCCATTTGGAGCAAATTAGGCTTTAGTTGGACCATTTTATGCTTATTAGATAGGAGATAGGGCTATTGGGCCATTTTTTTGGTTCAATCTCTGGCCCATATGGGCTGGCCACCCACTCCCTTGCTTAGCCCACCTAGGGTTAGGGTTTTGGGCGCCCCAACTCTTTTCCCTCCTCTTGGAAGGTGGCAGCCGCCCCTCTCCTAGATTATAGGAAGAGGGGTGCGGCCCTCCCCCCCCCCTTGCCTTGTTGCGCCCCCCCTTTCCCCATGCCATGTGGCGCATCCCCCTCCCCTCCCTCTTGGCTAGGGTTTCAACCCTAGCACCTCCCCTCCCCATATATAAACCTTGTATTTTTTCCTTTGAAAGATAATGAAGAATTAATTTGTGAGAAACCTTGTGCGCAGCCACCACCAAGGAGAGGGCGACCTTCTCCATCCTTCCCCAAGGGGTGCGACGCCCCTCTCTTCCCCTATCCCCCATCTTCTTCTTCCTCCATCTCCAACTCCTGGGTGCGACTCCCTTGAGAAGGAGGTCCTGGTGAGGTGAGGATCGTGCTGTGAAGCGAGTCTCTTCATCCCATGTCGGAGAGAGATCCAAGCGGCGAGACGACGTCAAGCTCGGTGGCGTTCAATCCAATCTCGGATGCACCTGCTCTGCCTGCAAGCTAGGGGTCCAAAGATCACGTCGGTACGAACCCTTTCTGTGGGCAAACCGTCTGGCTTTCTTCTAGACTTTTCTTCCCCTACAAGTCCCCCTTCCAACCCCACCGGCCTTGTCCCAAAACTCGAATCACAGAGGAAGTTGTCTTTGTAGACACTTTCGTCGCGCAGGCTGCTCCCGGGACAGACTCGCCTGTGATCAGAGTCGCCTTGGACACCCGTGTGCACCCCCGTTCCTTCTCCGATCGACCACAACCTCTTCACATAAGTTGTTCCCCTCCCTGTCCCCGAACCATTCGTGGTGGTTTCATCCCAAAACTCCATTGGGGCTGAAACTTCCCTTTGTGGCTACTTTCGGTCCTCCTCTGGGCGCTACAGTAACCCGGCGGGACAGATCTGCAGTACCCTCCAAAGGGACCACCACCTCCCCTTACTGGAATGGCCTGAAAATTGGAGGGCTATCTCCACACACACCACTCCATCTCCAGTGGCCGCCCCTGGTCAGAATTCCATCCGCACCCCTACGCCCTCATATCCCATCTCGGGTTCACAGACCTGACTGCCCTGAAGTGCAGGCTGCGACCCCCACTTTCCACCCCGCCCACGCCCAAATCCTCCAAGGCACCGCCCCCGCTACCTTGGTCATCTGTTAGCCCTACCTGTAAGCTACCCACCAGAGAAAACCCCATCCCTAAATCTGTCCGGAAGCCTGCGTACCGACTGTTCTCCTGGTCTCTACCGGTGTGGGCAGACAGGCAGTCCGACTGCACGCCAGGTGTTTGACGAATTGCCACGGTCACCATCGGCCTCGACTGCAGTTCTCCTTCCACGGGCGCCTGTGGGACATCCCCACCAGCGCCCTCGCTGAATTTCGCAGGTCCAGGACGTGATTAAGGGCGCTTACCGGAGTCGCCCCCGGGCTGTTTGGCGGGCTTGTGCAGGTTGGCCAGCAACCTGTCCCCTCCTTCCGAACGCACTCCAGAGGCTTCCCCGAGGATCGGCGACATCCTTCTTCTTCCCGGAGGAGCGACCCCACGACAGCAAGGTACCGGGGACTCCTGCCACCTCAGCCCCTCCAGAGGTGGACGTTCTTTCAGCAGTTCGCAGAGCTACCCGGGACCTCCTCGCGGCCCACCCCTTCACCGAGTGCTGCCCGTCAGCCCGTGCATCGGCAGCCCCGACTCCTCTGTTTGTAGCCTGTTACCTCCCTGCGAGGAGTGGGCATTTTGGGTCAATTGTGTATTATTACTTCTACGTGTATCGGGGTTGTTGGTCTCGGCCGGGGTTCCTTCCCCACGCCTAGGCGTGGAGGTACGTGCGACGTTCCTTCCCTTGGCATTTGCTTTGCTAGTATGCTCTCGATTATGCAGCGTGCGAGTGTAGGATCCTAGCTACATATTCAATTCACCGTGGGTTTTGCGAGTTGAGAGCACCATTCCGTGGCCCTAGTCGAGCACCGAGCTCGGACTAGACTCCTATAGTTGCGCGTCGGCTCCTTTGCCGCTTTGATCCACTCGCTTCCCTCATAGGGACGATCGTGGACTTGGGTTTCTTGTTGAGAGACGCCTCTCTTCGGAGGAATAGTACGGAGGTCGTTCACTCGGCTTGCCTTGTCACGTGTGAGTGCTGGCCGCACTTGGTCTTCATAGTAGGTCAGTCCATTTGTCAGTTCCGTTCCGCATCAAATTTGGTATCAGAGCTTAGGGAACCAGTTTGTTCTAACAAATTGGGGTCTTAGGTCATTCGAGTCTTTAGGTTGTCTAGGGTGCAATTGAGGCCTTAGAGTTATCTAGGTTGCATTGAGTCTCTTAGTTCATCTAGGTAACCCACCATTGCATTGTAATGTTAGGTTTGTGTCTAGTTAGAGTTTTGTCCTTGTCTCGTTGAGTCTTGCATGTCCAGCTCCGCGCCAACCCCATGGTGGTTCCTCGAGCCACATGTCAGTAGTCATCCCTATTGGCCCGATTCGATGCTCTTATGGTACGACCCCTAAGTGTCGCCCCTACCACTCAGTCGTCGGGAGACCCGATCCCTATACCGATGACCGAGTCATTCCAGCGCCCTGTCATGTCCACTGCCATCCTACCTAATGGGATGCATACGGAGATCGACTTCATCAGTAGGGTGTCGTCTAACTGTGTCTCACAAGACATTATTGAGTCACTCTCTAAGACTGGGGAGATTGTTCTCCGTGATGGTTTAGCTTTTATCGAGTTTCAACGGTGGTTTGGCCCCGTTAAATATTTCGATGGCGCTTGGTGCAAGATCAGCACACTTGCTGGTCCATGCATCATTTTAGGGCGAACTTGGTTGGAGGAAAGAAGTGCGACCATCGACCTGGATAGGAGGACCTGCACCTTACACCCATCTCACCTTCCCGGTGAGTTTGTCTTCCATGACGGCGTTACGCTGACCACCTCCATGTCATCACCTGGGTTTGTTCCAGTGAGTTACGAGGCTGAACAGGAGTTGATTGAGGAGTACCTAACTGAGGTTGAGGAGTTAGGGAGTGATCCCCTCCACATCATAGAGGACTCCGTTTCCACTCCCGAGAGAGAGGCTTCACCCTTAGACCCTCATATAGAGACATTCTTACCTTCCGAGGGTGAACTGGTCATTGGAGAGTCTTTAGCTAGCTGGCTAAGGGAGGGTCCACTTCTAGATGTCTCCATTCCTTGCTATACACCCATGGGACCAGCCCTCCCAATAATACCCCTTAACTCCTTTCACACCACTTTTCGGTCCTTCTGCTTTCTTGAAAATGTGAAGGACTTCCTTAGGAGTTTAGATTATCAATGGGAGTTGACTTACATGTTGACCTTAGGGTCTGACCAACCCTATAGTCATAGCTTTACACTCCCTGCTTTGGGGTCTATTACCTCGGTCTACACCATAGGACATATCACATCCGAGGTCCTTTTATTATTTCCTATACCCGTGGAGGTTGATTTTGTCCCCGCTTATGGTTTCACGGTCCCGAGGGAGGAACCTTGCCTTCCTTGCCTTCCTCATGAGCCCCTTGCCCCATACATGAGAGTGCCTGAAGGTGATTATCTGCACCTGGGCGAATGTCGCACATGGGCAAGTATAGTGAAGGGACCTGTCGGGAGGGGTCATCATTTCTTTGACCCTTTCGATCCCCTCCCTAGTGAGCCTCTCGACCCATATTCTTTTCCCCACCTTGTCGAGGAGGTCCACTATCATACACCACCTAGGCCTTCTAGTCAACACCTCACCTTACCGGCATCCAGATGCCCGAGCTTAGGAGGCCAGGGACACATGTCTCTTCCCCATGTTTCTGCATGTCCACCATCATATAGGGGTTTGTCTCATATAGGGAATGTCATGAGTGAGTTTGGGCAATTTAGTCCCCATGAGTCTACCACATTCCGTAGGACACCCATGCATGATAGATACAACTTTGGTTGTCCTGGTCCTCCCCGTGTTGTCCAATCATGTAGGAGTCATAGGCATGCTAGGTCTGTGTTTGGATGTCCAGGACCACCACTGCATTCACATAGGTATGAGTCAACACAGCTAGTTCGGAGTCTACATCATCATCACCCCCTCGAGGCCAGCAACGCACGTTATAAGGATCTAGCTGATGCGCATCGACGCACCCGTGAGTTCCAAGTGGGAGAGTACGTCATGATCAGGGTTAGACCTGAACGGTTCCCTTCGGGGGCCGTGAAGAAACTCCAGGACCGCGGTGCAGGACCCTTCCGAGTTCTGAAGCGAATAGGGTCGAATGCGTATGAGATTGAGCTACCAGACGACTATGGGATCTGTTCGACGTTCAATGTTTCAGATCTGGTGGCATATCGGGATCCCGCGGTGATTCCCAGTGAGCTTTTTGGGCCTACCCCTCCTGTTGAGAGCATTTCACCTTCGGAGCGCCCACCTCCTCCAGCCCCTTTACAGACACGCGAGCATATAGATTGCATACTGGATGAGCAGGTGACCACGACCAGGAGCGGAGCCTACCAGCGCTTTCTAGTGCGTTGGAGAGGGCGCCCTGCGACAGACGACACCTGGATCACACGTGGAGAGCTGGAGCGGATCGACCCGGACCTGCTGGAGCGTTACTTGAGCGACCGTGACCCTTACTCGACGGGGTCGAGTTCTTCCCACCCGGGGAGAATTGGTGAGGACACGCGCCGCATCACTCGACGGAGCACACGGAGCATGCCGGCATCCCTTTGGCTCGGCGACCACTTGGCAGACTAGTAGAGCTATCTTTAGTTATTTTATGCTTTAGGCCATGTTGGGCCTTGGATTAGTCCCTGCGTGGACACTTTTATTAGTTGTGTGGACCTTTGTAGGCCATTTGGAGCAAATTAGGCTTTAGTTGGACCATTTTATGCTTATTAGATAGGAGATAGGGCTATTGGGCCATTTTTTTTGGTTCAATCTCTGGCCCATATGGGCTGGCCACCCACTCCCTTGCTTAGCCCACCTAGGGTTAGGGTTTTGGGCGCCCCAACTCTTTTCCCTCCTCTTGGAAGGTGGCAGCCGCCCCTCTCCTAGATTATAGGAAGAGGGGTGCGGCCCTCCCCCCCCCCCTTGCCTTGTTGCGCCCCCCCTTTCCCCATGCCATGTGGCGCATCCCCCTCCCCTCCCTCTTGGCTAGGGTTTCAACCCTAGCACCTCCCCTCCCCATATATAAACCTTGTATTTTTTCCTTTGAAAGATAATGAAGAATTAATTTGTGAGAAACCTTGTGCGCAGCCACCACCAAGGAGAGGGCGACCTTCTCCATCCTTCCCCAAGGGGTGCGACGCCCCTCTCTTCCCCTATCCCCCATCTTCTTCTTCCTCCATCTCCAACTCCTGGGTGCGACTCCCTTGAGAAGGAGGTCCTGGTGAGGTGAGGATCGTGCTGTGAAGCGAGTCTCTTCATCCCATGTCGGAGAGAGATCCAAGCGGCGAGACGACGTCAAGCTCGGTGGCGTTCAATCCAATCTCGGATGCACCTGCTCTGCCTGCAAGCTAGGGGTCCAAAGATCACGTCGGTACGAACCCTTTCTGTGGGCAAACCGTCTGGCTTTCTTCTAGACTTTTCTTCCCCTACAAGTCCCCCTTCCAACCCCACCGGCCTTGTCCCAAAACTCGAATCACAGAGGAAGTTGTCTTTGTAGACACTTTCGTCGCGCAGGCTGCTCCCTGGACAGACTCGCCTGTGATCAGAGTCGCCTTGGACACCCGTGTGCACCCCCGTTCCTTCTCCGATCGACCACAACCTCTTCACATAAGTTGTTCCCCTCCCTGTCCCCGAACCATTCGTGGTGGTTTCATCCCAAAACTCCATTGGGGCTGAAACTTCCCTTTGTGGCTACTTTCGGTCCTCCTCTGGGCGCTACAGTAACCCGGCGGGACAGATCTGCAGTACCCTCCAAAGGGACCACCACCTCCCCTTACTGGAATGGCCTGAAAATTGGAGGGCTATCTCCACACACACCACTCCATCTCCAGTGGCCGCCCCTGGTCAGAATTCCATCCGCACCCCTACGCCCTCATATCCCATCTCGGGTTCACAGACCTGACTGCCCTGAAGTGCAGGCTGCGACCCCCACTTTCCACCCCGCCCACGCCCAAATCCTCCAAGGCACCGCCCCCGCTACCTTGGTCATCTGTTAGCCCTACCTGTCAGCTACCCACCAGAGAAAACCCCATCCCTAAATCTGTCCGGAAGCCTGCGTACCGACTGTTCTCCTGGTCTCTACCGGTGTGGGCAGACAGGCAGTCCGACTGCACGCCAGGTGTTTGACGAATTGCCACGGTCACCATCGGCCTCGACTGCAGTTCTCCTTCCACGGGCGCCTGTGGGACATCCCCACCAGCGCCCTCGCTGAATTTCGCAGGTCCAGGACGTGATTAAGGGCGCTTACCGGAGTCGCCCCCGGGCTGTTTGGCGGGCTTGTGCAGGTTGGCCAGCAACCTGTCCCCTCCTTCCGAACGCACTCCAGAGGCTTCCCCGAGGATCGGCGACATCCTTCTTCTTCCCGGAGGAGCGACCCCACGACAGCAAGGTACCGGGGACTCCTGCCACCTCAGCCCCTCCAGAGGTGGACGTTCTTTCAGCAGTTCGCAGAGCTACCCGGGACCTCCTCGCGGCCCACCCCTTCACCGAGTGCTGCCCGTCAGCCCGTGCATCGGCAGCCCCGACTCCTCTGTTTGTAGCCTGTTACCTCCCTGCGAGGAGTGGGCATTTTGGGTCAATTGTGTATTATTACTTCTACGTGTATCGGGGTTGTTGGTCTCGGCCGGGGTTCCTTCCCCACGCCTAGGCGTGGAGGTACGTGCGACGTTCCTCCCTTGGCATTTGCTTTGCTAGTATGCTCTCGATTATGCAGCGTGCGAGTGTAGGATCCTAGCTAGCATATTCAATCACCGTGGGTTTTGCGAGTGAGAGCACCATTCCGTGGCCCTAGTCGAGCACCGAGCTCGGACTAGACTCCTTAGTTGCGCGTCGGCTCCTTTGCCGCTTTGATCCACTCGCTTCCCTCATAGGGACGGCCGTGGACTTGGGTTTCTTGTTGAGAGACGCCTCTCTTCGGAGGAATAGTACGGAGGTCGTTCCCTCGGCTTGCCTTGTCACGTGTGAGTGCTGGCCGTACTTGGTCTTCATCATAGGTTTAGTCCATTTGTCAGTTCCGTTCCGCATCACAATCTCTTTTCACTACTTTGTCATTAAAAATGAAAACGAAAAAAAAAACGTCAATTTTCAAACTCCCCAACAACACATCTTCGTTGAGGAAACCTCCTACATCTCCCACGGGTGCGTACCGCCTTGCGGACCACCCGTCCAAGGTCCGATGAGCGACCTTTTCTACCCCTCCTCTGAGGGGTCTTCTCCTGTACATTCTACACCATCCTCTTCGTCTTCCTCTTCTTCTGTAAATATTGTCAGTCAATCTAGGAATGATAGGCCAAGGGTAGTACCTAGGAAGAAATCCAAGGGTAGGCAGATCCCTCGTCGTTTCCTTCTGGATTTGGCCGCCAGGTGTCAGGCCCTTCTTGCCATCCCCCAGTTGTTAGAAAATCCCATCCAGCTACCCGAAATAGAATGCGAGGGCGACTGTGCATTGATGAAGGGTATGGAGTCTACGAGATCACGGATGAAGAATGCCCCACTGAAGATGAGGGTGAAGAATATGAGGATGCGGCGGGCGCATACGCTAGTGGAATGAGGAGATTCGACGAGCCGTCAACCGCCGTAGAAGAATCCACCAAAGAAGTCAACTTGGGAACTGAGGAAGACCCTAGGATCATCCTCATAAGTGACAACCTACCACCCTCTGAAGAAGAGGCATTAATTGAGGTTCTCAAGGAATATAAGGACACATTTGCATGGAGCTACGAGGATATGCCGGGTCTGGATTCAACCTTGGTCGAACACCGTTTAACCCTAAAACCAGGGTCCATCTCGGTAAAACAAAGGTTAAGGCGTTTCCACCCTCAGATGGCTTTGAAAATGAAAGAAGAGGTCGATAAGCTCCACAAAGCCAGGTTCATTAGAGTCGTTCTTTATCCTCAATGGGTGGCGAACATTGTCCCGGTCATGAAGAAAGATGGGAAAGTCAGGATTTGCATCGACTTCCGGGACCTTAACCGCGCGTGTCCAAAGGATGATTTTCCCTTGCCTCACATTGATGTGTTGATCGATAACACGGCAGGCTACGAGACCCTCTCGTTCATGGATGGATTTTCAGGATATAATCAAATTCGTTTGGCAGAAGAGGATCAGGAAAAGACGTCATTCACTACCCCTTGGGGAACATATTGTTACGTGGTCATGCCGTTCGGATTAAAGAATGCTGGAGCTACTTACCAAAGAGCGATGATGGCCATATTTCATGACATGATGCACATATATCTGGAAGTGTATGTGGATGACTTATTGGTAAAATCAAGGACCAGGATGGAACATCCAGAAGTTTTGGCTAAGGTCTTGCAGAGGTCAAGGGAGTTCCAACTGAAAATGAACCCGAAGAAGTGTGTGTTTGGTGTGTCGTCAGGTAAATTGCTGGGGTTCATTGTGAGTAAAAGAGGGATCGAGATAGATCCCGACAAAGCCAAGGCTATCAGGGATATGCCGCCTCCCAAGAATTTGAGGGAAGTCCGAGGTTTAATCGGGAGGTTGCAGTTTATTCGTCGGTTTGTGTCCCAACATTCACAAAGGTGTAGACCTCTCTACGAGTTGACCAAGCCAGGAGTAGAATTCCACTGGAATTCTAAATGTCAGAAAGCTTTTGAAGGGTTAAAGGAATATCTGGCTAGTCCACCCGTTCTCATTCCACCCAAACCGGAAAAACCTCTGATCCTTTACGTCTCAGTCTTGGATGACTCCGTAGGAGCCGTCCTCGCACAAGCTGATGAAGAAGGCAAGGAACGGGCAACCTATTACTTGTCCAAACTTCTCAATCCCTGTGAGCAGAAGTACACCGACATGGAGAAAACATGTGCTGCCCTCGTTTGGGTAGTGCAGAAATTGAAGCACTACTTCTTGGCTCACGAGGTCCACTTGATTGCTCGAATGAATCCTATCAAATTCCTTCTGGAGAAAGCCGTCCTTACGGATAGGCTAGCACGCTGGCAAAGTTTTCTCTCTCAGTTCGACATCACCTACATCCAGCAAAAGGCGATTAAAGGCTATGCCATAGCCGAGCATCTCGCTCACCATCCTCTTCCCAAGTTCGATCCCGTCCAATCAGAGTTTCCAGATGAGGAACTAATGTCCATCAACCAATCAGATGAGCCAATGTGGACGCTATATTTTGATGGAGCTCTGAATTCTCAAGGGAGAGGAATCGGCATCGCCCTCCTGTCGCCTGAAGGCCTCACATTCCCATTGGCATACCAACTCAAATTTCCAGTCACCAACAATATAGCCGAATATGAAGCCCTTCTAGCTGGCCTAGAACTCGCTCATTCTTTTCGTATCACTGAGTTGCGAGTCGTAGGTGATAGTCAACTCATCCTTCGCCAGGTGCTCACTAAATATCGCACTCGCGATCCCAAACTCAAGCCATACCAAGAACTCACTGCTGCCTTTGCCAAACTGTTCGCCAAACTGATCTTTGTTCATGTCCCTCGTCATCAGAATATTCTCGCCGATGCCCTCGCCTCGTTGGCATCATCCATAAGGTTCCCTCTAGGAAGATGGTTTAAGTCATTTCCATCTACAAACTTCACGCCCCTGCAATCGATGATGCTTCCTACGTAAATATCAAAGACAGGATAGCAAGGAAGATCCTGCAGGAAGATATCCTTGAGAAGAGGGAAATCATGTTGGCAGAGGCCGAAGAAGAACTGGCTGATGAAGAGAAACCATGGTTCTATGAAATTGTCAAATACTGCCAAGATCAGTCTTATCCTGAAGGGGCCACCACAGAGGACAAGAAAGCCATAAGAAGGGTGGCTCAGAAATATACTTTGGTTGGAGGTCTACTCTATAGGAGGAGCCTTACTGGTATTCTGTTAAGATGTCTTGGTGACGATGAGGTTTGGAAATGTGTAGAGGAGACGCACTCGGGTGTGTGCGGTGGCCACGTGAATAGTCAGATGCTCGCCAAAAAGATCATTCGGCAAGGTTTTTACTGGCCCACCATGGAAGAGGATTGTGATGTCTATGTCCGTAGGTGTGTCAAGTGTCAACTTCACGCCGATAAAATCCATTCACCATCTTCCTCACTTCACCCAATATCCTCCCCGTGGCCTTTCTCCATGTGGGCATTCGACATCATTGGTCCCCTTGGTGATCCCAATTCCCTCACCAAGCAGAAATCTTTCATCCTTACTGCGACGGAATACTTCACCAAATGGGCCGAAGCCGAAGCTTACGCGGAAATCAAGGCGTCAACAGTCTGCAAGTTCATCATGAAGAACATCCTCGCCAGATTCGGCGTCCCAAGCACGATCGTCACCGACAATGGGCCACAGTTCATTTCTCAGGACCTACAGGACCTCTGCAAAAGGTACGCAATTGCATTGCATCATTCATCGCCTTATTACCCACAAGGTAATGGCCAAGCGGAGGCCACCAATAAAACATTGCTCAAAATCATCAAAAAAACCTGCGAGTCTAGTAAGTTTTCAGACTGGCCAGAAAAGCTTATCGAAGCTCTATGGGCCTATCGCACTTCAATCCGTACCCCCACCGGGCAGACTCCATTTGCCCTTACTTATGGTATGGAAGCGGTAGTCCCGTATGAGACTCTGATCCCTTCTCTCAGGGTACAATTGGACGAGGAATTTCCCCTCGACGATCGTCGTAATTCACTCCTCGCCCAGTTGGAACTCTTGGATGAGAAGCGACTGGCCGCTGCCGAACACGCGCGTGTGTATCAAAATAGACTCGCTCGCTTTTACCAAAAGAAAGTCGTTGAGAGAAAATTCAAAGTCGGTGAGATGGTCGTAAAAAGAATTTTTGTCAAACCTGGAGGGCCGCGTTCTAAGCTCCAACCCAATTGGGAAGGACCATTTGTAATTCAAGCCGTGTACCCTGGCAACGCCTACAAGCTAATCAACGCCGAAGGGACCGAGTTATCCCACCCTTGGAATGGGCTTTATCTTAAGAAATACTACCCTTAGCACAAAACAAAAAAAAAATGATGAAAAGATAAAAACATCAAAAACAAAGAAATATTGAAAACCACTAAAAATATGAAAATTCAAAATGCCGATGCCTGGCAGTCACCATGTAGTTAAGTCCCTGCATCTAACCTTCATGTTAGGATAGGGCCCATTAAGGCTTGGTAGGCACCGGGTCTTGGTTTGCCAGAACCGTGGAGATCCCTGTCCGGCCACGTCGGCCTATGCTCGCTCGAAGGAAGCCAACATGTGCTCACTTATGTATTTTATTCAAAAAAAGTCGGTAGCATCACCTACGGTGGGGCTCCACCCAGAAGATCTCCGGAAGCTGTAATCTTTATTCTTTTCTCTTCGACCAAATGAGACAGTCGGCGCCCTTAAAACGCTGAGCATGAGAAACCGAAACTCAAACCCCAAAGGCAAGAGTAGGATCCATTTCCTCGAGCATCGATCAGAGCACGAGAAGAGGGCAGTGTCCCCGCAGGCATACGAAAAGGGAGCCCACAAACGTCAAACGACTATATCTCCCTCACAAAAAGAAATACAAAATCAAAATCAAGAGAAAAGCCTGGTCGTGACCGTGCCTGTTGCGATAAACGGAACCCCTCAAAGCAAAAGTCTGAATCCACAAAAGGGGCCGTGGAATGTAAATGCTCGAGATTTGGTCCGAAGTTGTCTGAAAGGAAAGAGTTAATGGGCCCTTATTCGCTCGCCGGGTTAACGGCTTTGCCGGTCCTCTCAGGAGGTTTATCCCCTACGCTCTTCCTTCTCCTCTAAAGATGAAGGTTCGATGGAGTTTCTGAAAGGTGAAAACTGCCCAGGGTCTGCGACCTTATTTTAATATACACATTTGGTTGCCTACTTTGAAAAGCAAAAGCTATCGCTGCGAAGGAGTCTCCGTGTTTCTGGCTAGTCAAGACCCCTGTTTACCACCTTGATGTCTTCTTGTTTAACCTCGGCTTAGGCCAATGCAAGCGCGTCACCTATGGGTGCAACGGCGTCTGATTCCGGGTCAGCGTCGCGCGGTTGGTCGTTAGGGTTCCAGGGTGTTCCATCATATACCATCTAGAGTTGTGAGGAAACAGACCCGGGTCGGGCAAATCTTTTACCTCAAACATCTTTTGGGTGAATCCCTGTGGTCGGAAGCAACTGGGAGCCTAAGCATGGCATGACGGTATTGTCATCAGGGTAAGTCTTAGCCGGTGGTATCATCATTCGAGGGGTCTAGAGGCCCAAATCAACCTAGATGTGCACTTAGGATACCTGGGAGGTTAGTAAGAAACCCCTGTTCTCACGAAGGTTAGGTGCCATTTGGGTGCTTGCCGGGCGTTAGCAATAAAAAAAATTGAGATGATAAAGCAAAAAAATGGAAAAGAAAAAATGTGTACATATTTGCAAACAAACAAAAAAATCTTTTTTATGATAAAACAAAAAAATACCAAATATAAAAAAAGAAAATAAATCAATTTTGCATGATTGCATTTGCGTGCAGCATCTCACTTTAATACCGCTTGCATTCGTGTGCTTGCCTGTCGCATTTATCATCACCACTTCTTTCCCTTGCCTTCGTTAAAATAAAGGCTTGGCCCCTTGACCAGTTATCAAGGACAGTCACAGTGACCATTTGCTTATTGAGCAAGGGGCCAAGTCAGAACAGAAATTCTGATTTGTTTGTTTCAGTGATATGTGCAGGGATTCAGGCAACTGAAGCAAAGGTGAAAAACAAACAAACCGAACCTTGTATTTTATTCCAAAAACCAAAAAAATTACATCAAGTTCCGCCCTCTCTCTCTGCATTACTCGTCCCACTACTCTCCGGGCAAAACACTCTCAAAGGTGCTACCCAACTACGAAAAGCGGTACTCCTACCGCTCTGTACTCCTCTTCCTATTCCCGCATCCCGGCGTTGATCTACGGAAGCAGCAGAGAAGCTACCAACACGAAAGCCACGCTCTCGTGCTCTTCGGTAGCGCTCCTCACCATCTCTCAGCCACTGTTCAGCAAGACCAAGGCTGATTCGGAGTTCGAATAGTTGGGCCTCCATGGCCCTTCGTTCCTCCCTTTCAGTCAATCTGTTGGCTCTTTCTCTCTCTGCGTCTCTTTCTCTCTCTGCACGTTCTCTCTCGCGGTCTTCCCTCTCCAACTGGAGAGTGATCCTCAGTTCCATGGCATCCCTAGAGGAGTCGTCATCAGGATGACGCCGCAGTTCCCTCTCCAGTTCTGCTATCCTAGCCTCCTTCTGCGCAGCCTTGGCAAGCGCTTCTTCCGTCTCCTTTTCCTGCCAAGTGTACCATCTCAGATACGCGATAAGGCGTAAACCAAGAGAACTCAACACTGAAACTTTTACCTGTATACAGAGCATCCCTTCTGCCTCCGCAGCACGCTGCGTGGCGTGAGCAAGTTGCTCATGAAGCAAGTCAAGTTCTGAGGTGGGAATCCACAAGCTGGAAGAGGCACCACCCACTCCCATCGCTGGGGAAGCCGCGCCAATCTGGGCATGCTACGACCGCGTGAATTAGCAGCCAACATCTGGAATCTGGGGTTTTAATTAGGAACGTACTGTACACCTACCAAGGCGCTCGTAGCTCCGCGGGCATCGCCCGACTGTTGTTCCATCTCTGCCAAGCGAGTTCGTAAATTCGCTATCATGGCATCCCGGACATCCTGCAGCCTTACAAGTCAGCATTTTCACCAGAAAACCAAGAAAAGGAGAAAGAAGAGAAGAGAAAAGGGGAAACCTACCTCCACAAGTCCCCGGGGTTGGAACCGTTCTGCGTACTTTGTCCTATATAGACGCAAGTAGTCCTCGCTATCCCGCGCCTGTGATTCTACAATCGTGCCACCCCGTTGCCAGTCCTCGTACTGTTCGGGGAATCGCACGCGCCAGTCAATGCAGGTCGCCGGTCCCCGCGTCTTTCTCCCGACACGAGGTGGCGCAGCTGAATCCACCCATTCTTGAGCCAGTCCTAAAGTCCTCATAACTAATCGTAGCCGAAGCGGCTCGATTTCATTCAGGCAGTGCATCCACAGTTCCCGTCCGAACCGGGCACGACTTGCTAGAACCCACGGCTGGTCGGCATCGACCATGTCTGAGTAGGGCCTCCAGTTTACCATCGCTGCAGGGAACTCCTGTAGCTCCCGCCTTAGCACCATCAGTTGGTAGGTTAGGGGTGCCGCACTCATGATGGGTTCCCACCGCCTGGCTAACGGCACCACCACGGGTCGCCAATGCCGAGCTCTCCCCATAGGGAGGTAATAATAGCTCCATAGCTGCTCGGCACAGGTCATCAGTACTTTGCAAAAACACAAAAAAATACAAAACAAGCAAAACCAAAAAAATACCTGGATGAATGGTGTGAAACCACTCACAGTCATCTCACGATCCGTTTCTTGGAATAGGCCTGCAAACAAGTGTGCCAGCATGGCGGCTCCCCAGGCATAATACCCTACTCTTTCAAGGTCTGACAGCAGCTCCAGGAAGCAACATTGGATACCGTCCCCTTTCGAGCTCAGTACCAATCTCCCCAAAAGGAAGAGGAGAAATCTCCTCAAATCTATGTTGCATCTTTCCCAGTCGCCGAAATCTGTGCAGTACACGGCACGGCATCCTATTTCCATCCTTTCCATGAACTCTTCTGAGGATTCATCGTCCCGCCGACGAGTGTCGGTGAGCCCTAATGCATCCATGAGGGACGCCCTAGCTACCGACCTGTTTTTCCGACCATCTAGGTCCAAACCCAGTAACTTCTGGGCACCTTCTCTGTAGTCCGCGTAAGTGACTCCGGTCACTGCCTCGCCCTCTACCTTCAGGCTTGTGATCCGGACCACATCCTCCAAGCTGGGCACCATGTGCCCCCAGGGCATCAGGAATGCCCGACTCACTGGGTCCCATCTCTCACACAAGGCTTGGATCAGGACCAGGTCGAGCTGGATCGGCTCGATCCGAAGGAAGGTACCAAATCCCATCACGTCTAGCCTCGCCTTCTGAAAATCTGGGAGGCCCCTGTACGCTGCTACTACCAACTCCCATAAGATTTGTGATTTCATCACAACCTACAAGGAATGGGGGTGAGGTTTGGTCAGAAGAAAGGAAGAAAGAATGGAAAAAAGGGCAAGAAAACTTGGCTTACGAGTTGTGATTGGACCCTTTCGCTGAAGTGCCCTTCAAGGTCTGAAACGTCCTGGAACTACTACCACTGGACCTGCTTCTCTTCGAGGAATGGGAAGATTCGCCCTCCATCCAACCCTCAGAATTTCAAACTCCTCCTCTCCCGTGAGAACTTGTGCTCCTCGAGTTAGCTCTCGATATACCTGGGAAAATAAAAGGGACAAGAATTTATAGAAACGGAAGGAGTGCGGGCCAAGATTGCCTCCATCACCTGTTGATGATAGCCCTCGCAATGAGGCACCTGCCATGCGGTCCCGTGTGTCACTTCACCGCGCGCACAGGGTGATTGACTGGACGAAGAATACGACGAATAGCCCCTATGTTGTCTAGAGATACCCTATCATGATTTGGAGGACGTCCGCAAAATTTGACACAGCATTCGGGAAAAGAAACTAGGGCCGTCATTATTGACTTCGACGGCAGATTCCCGTGGAAAATGGTCACAACAAGACGCGATTCTCCGCTCGGGGCGGAGTCTCGGCAGACCCATCACATGGGAACAGTGCAAAGGAAAGGAAGTGTAGGGAAGAAGGAACGCACAAGAGAACAAACAAGCAGCAGAAAATCAAATCATTCCATTCATAATTCTACATAAGCTGTCACAAACACTACAATCATAGAGAGGTGGCGGGTCCACTAGCTCGCCAATCCTCACCATCACTCATCTCTCTGGGCACTCTCCTCCTCTCCCCCGAGGTGAGGGTCCCTCAGAAGCCTCCGGGATCCCCGTGCAGTAGCACCTGCCTCGCCTCTTGGCGCCTGCTCCGCAGCAGTGACTCGCTGCTCCACCCCTGGCGTGGCGAAGAAGCCACTAGTGGCAAAGCGACCGGACTGGCGGAGTCGCTCCCCGAACTCTCGCGCTCTCTTGTAGCGCGTCTCCATCCCTCCTAGCCTCTGCACGACGGCCTGAAGGCCCAACTGGAGCTCCCTCACTTGGGCCTCCAAGGCCCTCCTCTCGATCAGATCCCGCTGTCGCTCGGACCTTCTCTCGGCTTTCTCTCTCTCTGCCTCTCTCCTCATCATCTGCAGAAGAACCCTTAACTCCAGGATGTCTGGAGAAGGTCTCTCCTCACCACGATGCCGCAGCTCCGCTACAGTCGCCACCCAGGCGTCACGCTCCTCTTCCGCCCGGGTCGCGCGGGCCACCGCACCGGCAAGTTGCTCCCGGAGGGAGGCAATCTCGAGAAAAGGGGCCGAGGAGCTGGAAGATCCGCCAGCCACTCCCACCGTCGCTGTCTGCTGGGCACGCTGGAACAAAATAAACAACGGCCGTCAGTGAAACTCCAAAATCTGAAGTTAAAAGTGCGGCACGTAACTTACCAGGAGCGACAGTTCATGATGAGCGACGGCCAGCTGCCGCCTAGCCTCTGATAGTTGGGCGCGCGAGCCGCCGATGCCACGCGTGTCCCCAGCTTGGGGAAGCCCCGCATAACTCTCTCTCTGCCGCCGCAGGAAGTCGGCGCTGTCCTGCACCAATACACTCCCTTGTTGTCCAGAGAGACGTACGTGCCAGTCCTCGAGCCTCGCCTTGCCGCGACTCTCCCTCCTGACGCGGCTCGGCTTGTCCGCACTCGCCCACTCATCGGCCAGGCCCAGGGTCCTCGCCATGTCCTGCACCAAGAAAAGGGTCCCACATCAGTCAAAAAGAACGCGTCCCCTGTCTAGGACGCATCCATCATTTAAGTGCAACACTAGCCGAACCCTTTCCCCCTTCGCACGGCTTGCTTCAAAACTCAAAATGGATCAAAGAGGGGGAAAACCAAGCACTCACCGAGCCGTGTTCACCTCCTCCCGCGCCATCGGGCCCCTCGGGTCCCTCGGGGGCCCGAAGCGGCCCTTCCTCCTCCATGGACGCCGTTCCGTGCTCTGGCGCGTCCCTCCTCGGGCGAGGAGTTCCTCGTCCCTCTCCACCTTCACCATGATCGGGCCCACCGAACTCCATCAATCAAAAGAGGAGGAAGACGAAAAATGGGCAAGCGAGTTTGCGGGTAAGGCACGGGAGAAGAAAGGCCACCCGACGCTTTAAATTTGAATTCAAGGACTAAGACGCGTCCTCGCGCCTGGACGCGCCCAAAAGGAGGAGAAAGGAAACAGAACCCCCCCGTGCAAAGCGTAGTTTCCCGCTGTTCAGGGTAAGGTCTCGTGGAGCGTGCCTCGAAGGATAACTCAGTGCAAAGAAGAAAGTGTGGGAGAGAGAAAAGTACACACAACACAAAAAAGCCATTTTCATTTCATATAATAGCCGAAAATACATCATACAGTGAGAAGGGTGACGTGTACAAGCAACTCTCTAACTCTCACCATCACCCTCCTGGTCATCTCTCTCCTCCCTCCTCTGACGGGGATCCCTAGGGGGCCTCTGCGAACCCTGAGAAGCCGTGCTCGCCTCGCCCTGCGGTGGCACTCCAGCCTCGAAGGCGCGACGATGCTCCTCGGCCGAAGAAACCAGATAGTTGCCCATGGAAAAAGAACCGGACTGACGAAGTCGCGCCCCGCATTCCTTCGCCCTCTGGTACCGCTCCTCGCTCTCCCGAAGCCTCCCCTCCGCCGTGCCGAGACTCAATCGGAGCTCCAGCAGCTGGGCCTCTAGAGCCCTCCTCTCGGTCAGATCCCGCTGTCGCTCCTCCCTCTCTCTCTCCCTATCCCTCTCCCTCTCTCTCTCCACGCTCTCCCTATCCCTCTCCCTCTCCTCTCTCTCCCTCATCGCCTCTCTCCTCGACAGCTCGAGGGCGATCCGCAGATCCACTACGTCGCGAGGGAGCTCCTCAGCCTCCCGTCGACGCTCCTCCTCCAGCTCTGCAATCCGGGCGTCACGCTCTGCCACCCGAGCGTCGCGCTCCTGCTCGGCACGAACAGCACGCGCCAGGGCCTCCCGAATCTCGGCCACCTGTCAAAGCACGCATGCACCATAAGAGAACAACAGTGATAGAAGGAAAGCAGCCAGAAGAGAGTCAAGGTCAGGCAAGCACTCACTCGAGCCTCGCGGTCACGCTCGGCCTCCTCAGCCCGAGCCACCGCATACGCCAGCTGCTCCTGGAGGGCAGAAACCTCCGGAGGAGGGCCCCGCGAACTGGAACCCGCTCCACCAGCCGTCCCGGCTGCCGCTGTCTGGTGGGCCCGCTGAAACACGGGGCAAACGTCAGTCAAAGGCTAAGCATCAAAAATCCAGGTCGCAAAAAAAAAAATGCATCACATAAACTCACCAGGATCTCCAACTCCTGTCGGATGGCCACCAACTGTCGCCTGGCGTCCGCCAACTGGGCCCGCAGGTCGGCGATCATGGTATCACGAGCATCCTGCATTGCACGTAAGTTAGTACCACATGCATATACATATAGAAAGGTGAAGCAGTTTCATTTCACTTACCCATGCCATACCACCCAAGGAGAGGCGGTCCCCGTACGTAGCTCGGTACCGTCTCATGTAGTCTGTGCTGTCCTGTACATGGGACACCACTGGGACCCCGCCCTGCTGCCAGTCCTGGTACTGTGCTGGGAAGCGCGTACGCCAGTCCACAATCTTCACCTTCCCCTTAGTCTTCCGCCCAATGCGGGCCGGCTCTTCTACATCAACCCACTCCTGGGCCAGCCCCAACGTCCTCATAACCAGCCTCAGCCGAAGCGGCTCGATCTCGTTCAGGCAATGGACCCACACGTCCCGCCTGAAACGAGGAAGACCCGCTACAACCCAGGGCTAGCCAACATCGCCCATGCCCAGGTAGGGCCTCCACACCACCTGCATCACCATGCATATATCATGATAGTCACATGCATAAAAACATAAAAAATCATACGCATCATACCATGGCCTCGGGATACTCGCTCAGCTCCCGACGAAGTGACGCCAGCTGGTAGCCGTGGGGTGCTGCAACCATGACCGGCCTCCACCGTCGCGCCAGAGGCACGGCCCTCCTGTTCCCATGCCTAGCCCTCCCCATCGGGAAATAGTAATAGCTCCACACCTGCATTCATCATACATCATTAGTACAATAATTGCATATTTAACTGTGAAAATGCATAAATAAATTATGTACCTGGAGAAAAGGTGCGAAGCCGCTGACTGTCGTCTCCTTCTCCGAAGTCTGGGAGAGATCAGCAATCAAATGGGCAAGCAGAGCCGCCCCCCACGCGTAGTGTCCCACTCTGTCCAGATCCGCCAAGATCCCGAGGAAACGGCAGTGGATGCCATCCCCCTTCGTCCCCAGCAAAAGGCGGCCCAGGAAGAAGAAAAGAAACCTCCGAAGGTCTAGATCCACCAGCTCCCGCTCACTCGGATCCTGGGTAAAACCAGCGCGAGCATCCCCCTCTAGTCGAGCCAAGAACTCCGCTCCAGTCTCGCTAACCCGCTGGCGCAGGTCGACGAATCCGAGCGCCTCCATGATCTCCACTCGGCCAACTACCCTGCTGTCTCTATCAGTCACGCTCGTCTCTAACCACAGCAGGTCCAGGGCACTCTCTCGGTAGTCGGGGTAGGTGACCCCGCTCACCGCCTCTCCGTCAACCCGTAGCCCGGTGATCCGAGCCACGTCCTCGAGTGTCGGCACCATGTGCCCCCAGGGCATCAGAAACGCTCGGCTCGGCGCATGCCACCGCTCCCTCAATGCCTGGATAAGAGGAAGGTCGAGCCGGAAGGGCTCGATCCTAAGGAAAGCTCCAAAGCCCATGGCGTCCACACGCGCCCTCTGGAAGTCCGGCAGCCCACGGTATGCTGCCACCACTAGGGACCAGCTGATCCGTCCCTTCATCACGCCCTGCACACCACAAAACCAATAGAGAGCACATCAGCATCATGAATAGTAATAAACAATAACACTGTATATACTACTTATTCATTTATTTTATTTTTTATTTTTAAAATATTTATTTTTTGTGGAGGCGTCCAGGGCCCTGGACGCCTCCTTTCCATTTCCTTTATTTTATTTTATTTTTTAGAAAAAAAAATCAAAAACCAAAACAAAAAATATATTAATAATATATATATTATCATGGAGGTGTCCCAGGCTCTGGACGCCTCCTTATTTTTAATTATATTTATATTATTTTTGTAAACAAATAAAAAAAATATAAAAGAAAAAGAAAAAGAAAATGTGGAGGCGTCCAGGCCCCTGGACGCCTCCTTCCCTCACACCCGGCGTTCTTCACACAGCCTCTCGTCCGCCCTTTTAACCCAGTGAACCAATAGAATGGAGGTCTAAGGGGCTTACCGGATCGTGCTCGTCCTCTGCCGCGTCGCCAGCGTCCACTGCAGCCTCCAAGGCCAAAAGAAGAGCCTCCTCACCCGCGGCAATCTCCTCCGCCGCAGCAGCCTCCTCGGCATCATCCCTCAGCCTCCTCGGACGACGAGCCCGTCGTTTCCGCTTCTGTGGACCCTGGCTCGATCCTCCTCGCTCCATTGGGACGAAGAATGGGTCGTCTGCATTGACTGGGCGGTTTGAATGAACAGTAATTGAGCAAAGGGGGGAGCCCCCCCCATATATATAGAATCCAGCCTCTTTGGGGCGTCCAGGCGCCTGGACGCCCCCATCTTTTTTATTTTTTTTTCAAAATTCAAAAAATTTGGGGCGTCCAGGCGCCTGGACGCCCCCAAAATAACAAAAAACCAAAAAAATAATAAATAAAACGTTGGGGCGTCCAAGACCCTGGACGCCCCCAAAACAACAAAAAACCAAAAAAATAATATATAAAACGTTGGGGCGTCCAAGACCCTGGACGCCCCCAAAACAAAAAAAATAACAAAAAAATAATAAATAAAAAATAGGGGCGTCCAGGCCCCTGGACGCCCCCAAATAAAAAATTTAAAAAAAATCAAACATAAAAAAATAGGGGCGTCCAGGCCTCTGGACGCCCCCAAATCAAAAAATTTAAAAAAAACAAAAAAAATCAAAAATATAAAATTAGGGGCGCCCACATAATAAAAAATTTTCAAAAAAAAGTATATATATATAATAAAAGTAAAAAGATAAGAGTATGTATATAATCCAAACAAAAGAAAAACACAAAAAAAAGAAAAACCACAAAAAAAGATAATAATAATTAACGGAACTGGTCCAAAACTGCCAAATACCAGATTTTATTCCGTCAGAAAAGCAGAATGAGCTACATCAGGGGCTTAGGCGCCTTAGGCCTTAACTTCCCCAGTTCGGTTACATAAGCCCTCCACAGCTCACATTCTTCCACCACGTGCGCTAAGGCCTTTCCCACAACACTTGTCTTCCAGGGTGCTTTGACGGCCTTCGCTTCCTTCGCATCCGCTTCAGTACCCAACTCTCTCTTCTTCAAAGGAACGATGCCAGTCGATAGTGGGAACGAATGGCGTGGGATGACAATCTGGAGGCAGCACCGATGCACATTATAAAGGACAAACTCGGTCGCGCCGATCAGTTGAAGATCAACTTCGGGAGAAGGCCTCATGAGGAGATCAAGCGAAAGCAAACATGCCGGTGCGCAAGTGAAGAAGCCTTGTGTCACGGTACGGAAGTGAGACCGCCAGTCTTCACGTTTCTTCAGCCACGGAACGCGGTTCACTACAGTACCACCGAAGCCTAACACGTCGGCTATGTGATGAAGAGGGCTTTGTTGGAAGAGCTTCGAAGCAGTTGGCATTCCCTCACGGTGGTCGAATTTGAAGTGCAAATCAAGCCAGCAATTCAAGACAAGTGCGCAACCAAAAGGTGGCTTACCCATGCTCGAGGCAGTAAGGCCGCTGTAAAGATAGGCAAGAACGGCGGGTCCCACCCTCTTTCCACTCCAGATTCCACGAATGGCACTTAGTTGATCCTCCTCCACTATGTTGTCGGTATGAGGAAACAAGAGAGCACCCGCCAGACAGATAGTGAACCCCTTCATGATTCCCTCCAAATAGTCATCGTCTGGTGACCCTCTCAGGGCGTCCATGGCCCACTCCGCAAGCTTTTGGAAATCGATCCCCTTTTGAGTACAGACCTTTCTGGCTGCGTCAGGCGGCATGAAGCTCCCAAGAACGCTTTCGGAAGTCACTCGTGTCAGCATCCGCATAGCCTTCACCTTCCCGTCACTCTTGAATTTCTTCAATCCGAGCAGAAGTTCCACCTCCTCGAGGAGGATGGTCACCTCGAAGGTCGGGAAGATAAAAGTGTGGGTCTGGGGATGCCAGATCTCCACTAGTGCGCCCATAGCCGCCCAGTCCATACGAATCTTCTCGTAATGTTTGGCGTGAATAAGGAGCCCCTGCAGATGCCACTTCGAGAGTATGGCCCTCATGCCAATGGATATGTTGGAAGTTAGCTTTGAAAGCCATGGCAGTTTGGAAAACTTCCTCGGGCCTGGGAAGAGTGGATATGGCTGGAAGAGAAAAAAAAAGAAGAAGAAAGGAAGGTAGTAAGAAGAAGGTTCAGATGGAGAAATTTGAAATGAACCAGCTTACCATATGCGACATGATCGTCCCACTCAAATGACCCTCGAGGTCGGAGAGTCGCCTGATCTCGCTGCTAGGCCTGCTCCTCTTCATAACGCGGGAAGACTCTCCTTCCATTCTGAAATCTCGAGATTCTCCTCTCCTTCCTCTCCTGAGCTTCAAAACCCACCTTGGTGCATTTGAATGAACTAGCCTAAGGAGAGTTCTTATAGGAAGGGAAGGGCGCTACAGGACAAAACATGTCACATCAGTGGTCATTGTCAAGATTTTGTCTGGATCTCCTTTGTACTGTGGTGCGATTCTGCTGTGATTCTGCTACTTTCTGATGTTGCTAACCTTTGCCAGTCTATGCAGGTTTTACTAACGGACGTCTTTGTCCCACCTTTCAATGGTTGGTCCCACCATGTCATGCATCATAGTATATGATACGTACGCTACTAGAACATGTCAAGGACCTTGCGGCCCGAACGAATCTGGGATTTGAGTTCCCCTTCAACAAAAACAGTGATGATCCTGGAAGAATTTGGGTTGTACGGATAGGCCGTTAATTTGTGGTAGCATGGGGACGACGGTACCGTTCAGTGAGTTGGTGCGCGGATAAACGGGCCCCAGCCCAGTATCAGCTCACCGGATCAGTATCCTGACCCGTTCTTAACAAGTTGACAATATTATCCTTGGCTATTTTCTATTTTAGTTTGTTTTAATTTTTTTATTTTAACCCAGCATGCATTCATATAGGACTTTGATTTATTGCGGAAGATCATTCAAGCGATTCGATTGCGAAGGCCGTTGTGCTTCAATTCCTACAAATATGAGATATTCCACTCCGAATGAAATACTGAGTTTCCTTGAAACGGCCCTACGTTGCTCTTCTAAAAGGAGACCCTTGTTTGGACAGACCCTCAGATATTCCTTTTTACCTTGTTTGACCCACCTTGGCCGCAGCACTTCCACGTTGGCTGGTAACCGCTCCCCAAAGGTGAAACCTGCAGGTTTATGACCCAGGTACTTCCACACCGAGAAGTTGATCTCTTTTTGTTTCGTGCCTGAGCGCACATCTCACCCTCCCTTATTTGACCTCCGTCCAAGCAATCGTCAATATTTAAAAGACCTTCTTCAACGTCGCCTCATTAAAACTTCAGGAAAGATTCCAAACAGTAACGTCAAAAGCGTGTCTCATCACACCTTGGCATCAACTTATCAGTCCGCTCCCACTACATTTCACTCCACTTCGATACCATTCCACTACGTGTCGCTCCCTTGCAAAGCAGACGCCAAGGCGGGGCAGCTGTAGACACGCCATTCTTGACGTCTCCTGAGAAAGTCTCATATTACTATACGACACCCCGCGACGGCTTACGCATTTCGAATCACTTGAGCACTTCCTTTTCTTGGGTCTTCTTCTGCCTTTTTCGGCATTCGGAATCGTCCCGTCACGGCAGTCGGACGACATCAACACCAGTCGAACGCATCAGGAGGTTCCGGAACTAAGAAGGATGTCTGTCGGGCGGCCGCTGACTAGGACCCGGGTGGGTCTTAATGGGGGCGTCCAGGCCCCTGGACGCCCCCATCTTTTTAATTTCTTTTATTATTTTCTCAGGGCCCAAAACTAAATAAAAAATATATATATTAATGAAGGCGTCCAGGCCCCTGGACGCCTCCATAAAAATAAAAATAAAAAATGTGTGTGTGTAAAATACCAGTTGGCATAAAAATTAGAAAATAAATAAATAAATATATATATATTAATGGAGGCGTCCAGGCCCCTGGACGCCTCCATAAAAACAATTATAAAAAAAATCAAAATGCCAGCCTTGGCACAAAAGATAAATAAAAAAATAAAATAATATATTTATGGAGGCGTCCAGGCCCCTGGACGCCTCCATCAACTCTCTCACGGGCGCCGGCCACCGAACGACGGTTTGTCGTGTGTGAAAAAAATCCAAATTATAGAGACGTCCAGTCAACTGGACGCGCCCATTTCTGAATCACGAGGCGCCGCTCACAAAACCACGCGTTGTGCCAAACCGCGTGCGGCCGTCGTCGGTTTTCGGTGGACTTGTTTGAGGCGTCCGGAGCCCTGGACGTCTCCACAAAAGTATTCCAAAAAATTAATAAAAATAGAATAAAATATTAGTTCGGCCCTGATGGAGGTGTCCAGGGTCCTGGACGCCTCCACCCTCCGGAGCTCTATAAATAGAGGCCCACCCCCTCAGTTCTGGGAGAGCTTCGAAGTGATCCGATAGGCTGCCGGAGCCAGAGGCTACGGAGTCATTTTCTAACCCGTGGGTTCTTTTATAGGTGGAGGTTCTGCCGGCTTCTCGAGTGCTCACGCTCGCGAGAGGAAGGTCGTCTTCATCCACCGCGCTTCCACGTCGTCCCCACGCTGCCGGAGCTCTGCCGGATTTCACCATCGGCACATCCAATAAGCCAATTCTTTCCTTTTCTTCGTAGTTCTTTTGCATTCATCATCTTGCATCCCCTATCCCCCTTCATAAGGGCGCCTTTTCTTATACACTTCTTACATCCATCATCTCATTTTCCTCCTACTCGAGTCCGAGAGGGGTTTAAAAGATAACACCAACCAGGTGTGTGTCTTGCCATCATTTCATTATTTTTATCGCAAGGATTTGAATACTACACCTCCATCTTTCTAATCCACTTGTCATTTGTTTGTCGTTGTTTTGCAAGGGTAGCCGAGGAAAGCCCTCTCCGTCGGCCGGCCGGAGGGAGAGGAAGAAGTAACCCGCCATCTCCCGCTCTTGAGGTAGGCGCGATCACTTTCTTATTTTGGGGTCTTTCGGCCCCTGGCGATCACATCTTGTTTTCGAGGCCGCGGCGAGTCACTTCCCCAATGGCCGTTTAAATTTCCGTTCTTATATGTTATATTCTTATCTATTCATGTTCTCGAGGCCGCGGCGAGTCACTTCCCCAATGGCCGTTTAAATTTCCGTTCTTATATTCTCTTTATATTCTGTTATATTCTGCTCATATTCTCGAGGCCGCGGCGAGTCACTTCCCCAATGGCCGTTTAAATTCACGTTCTTATACGTTATATTCTTATGTGTTTATGTTCTCGAGGCCGCGGCGAGTCACTTCCCCAATGGCCGTTTAAATTCCCGCTCTTTGTATTCTCTTTATATTCTGTCATCTTATTATCTGCTCATATTCTCGAGGCCGCGGCGAGTCACTTCCCCAATGGCCGTTTCAATTCTTGTTATTTAATTTCTGCACCATTCCCGTCCCCCCGAGGCCGCGGCGAGTCACTTCCCGCTATGGCCGTTTAACCCCCATATCTTGCTATATCACACTTGTCCCGCTCGCCCCGCCGGAGCAATCTCCCGTGGTGCCCCCTTCTCTCTCTTCTCTTATTTCTGTGTTGCAGCAAACAAACACCAAAAAAAGAGGAGTCCGCGCGCTCCGCGTCTTCCCCGCTCTTCCCCGAACCGCGTGACGTCGCTCACAGCCGGGTTGATATATGAGAACTTTTGATTGTTGAGAGACTATTATTAAAGTGCAAGTCGCGATTGTCATTATGAAAGAGGCACCGTGGTTACCCATCGACCACCGTTCCATTTCATTTAATCAGCCCCCTCAACTCATCCAACGTGCATTACAAAATGCCACTGCGGAAAGGGAGAGACATGCTTTACACTCCAAACACTTCTACCCGAACACATGGTTTCGATTTGGTATTCCGGAGGGAGGGGATTCTTGCCATGAACGGGGGGCTGTCAGACGGGGAGAAATGCGAACGTAAGAGGCCAAAAGCAAGGTCCCGTTCATTGGAAACTCCCCCAGGTGACAGCAGTGGCATTTGAGAAGGAGACGAGTGATAACTATTTTAGAATGTTGGGATGGTGGGGGAGGAGATAACCAGGAAGACGACGGAGGGGATCGAAGTGGTTGGCCTCTCTTTTCTTTTAAGTTTGCTGGGAGGCGCAGAGGGGAGATAGAGAGAGGGGAGTCTCCACTCTCCATGGAATCCGCGTCACGCAGCTTCCGTGTGTCCCGTGAAAAAGAAAGGACAACCCTGCACCCATGTTCTCAAAAGCCCACAAGTTGCTGCAGCCATCGCCACTAAAACTGCACCCCCCCTCCCTCCAACCTCTCTTATCTTCTCCGTTTCCCTCCTCTTTCTCTTTGTTCACGCAGAGTACGCACCAGGTGTTGGGGATAGAACACCGGAGTACCCAGAACAGGAGGACAAACAGCAGAGGAGGAAGAAGAGAAAAAATAATCACACAAGAACACACAGGGATTTTTACGTGGTTCGGAGGAAAGATGCCTTCCTACGTCCACGGCCGCAGCAGGATTCCACTAAGATAATCACAGACTTTTTCAATACAAGGAGAGAGCCCATCCTTTTATACTAGGAGATTATGGCGTCATTAATCAGGGCATTAAGGACAATAATACCCCTGATAAACAGAAACCCTCTTCCGGGATACATTAGACACGCATGCTCGCCTGTCCCCCCGGATGCTCTCCTGGGACCGAGTATGCCCTCCAGCGACTGCAGATGCTCCCCTAGCATCAGTCAGGTCAAAGCATTGCCAAGACCGTGTCGACATTTACCAAGACAAGAGTCGACACTTATCCCAAGTGACATCGACTTGCCTTGAGCCCGCAATGCATGCTCCCCTAACGACAGTGATGCTCTCCTGAGGTAATGAATGCCCACCAGAGACAGCATGTGCTTCCCTGCTAGAACCCAGACAGCATATGCTCCCCTGGAGCAGCGGTTGCTCCCCTGGCACTGAAGGATGCTCCCCTGGGGCAGAAGGATGCTCCCCTGGAGACAGAAGGATGCTCCCCTGGAGACAGCATGTGCTCGCCATGATCACCTGACGCTGAGAATGCTCCCCTGAAGCAGCGATTGCTCCCCTGGAGCAGTGGATGCTCCCCTGGAGATAGCATGTGCTCGCCATGCTCCCCTGAAGCAGCGAATGCTCCCCTGGAGCAGTGGATGCGCTCCTGAGGCAGAGTGTGATCCCGTGCAGAGGCGCACGAACAAAAGAGTTCTGACTCCACACTCTAACAATCTCCCACTTGGAGTCTGAACTCCAAAGAAAGCAAACCTCTCAGTGTATTAACCCTGCTCAATATAACAGTAGAAATAAACTGCTACGACATCCCTCCATCAATCATCCATGGAGGCCAACTGAGGACTTGCACAGCCTCAGTTTCTCTGTGGTAACCACCTTGGTGAACATGTCTGCTGGGTTCTCTGCACCAAGTATTTTCTCCAGCAGCAAAACATCATCTTCAAGCAGACCACGAATGAAGTGATATTTCAGTTGTATGTGCTTAGTCCTTGCATGAAAGACTGGGTTCTTGGCAAGGTGAATGGCACTTTGACTGTCACAAAACAACACACTATTGCTTTGTTCCTTGCCCAACTCCTTCAGGAAATTGTTCAGCCATACCATCTCTTTGCTAGCTTCAGAGATAGCAACATACTCTGCTTCTGTTGTTGAGAGAGCAACAACCTTCTGAAGTTTTGAAACCCAACTCACTGCAGTGCCACCCAAGGTGTAAACATAGCCAGTGGTACTTCTTCTGGTGTCCAGATCACCACCAAGATCTGAATCAACAAAACCTTGTAAGATAACATCACTTTTCCTGAAACAAAGTGACTTGCTTGAGGTGCCTTTTAGGTATCTCATAATCCATTTCACTGCCTCCCAGTGTTGCTTGCCCGGATCTGCCATATATCTGCTCACAACTCCCACTGCATGTGCTATATCCGGCCTGGTACAAATCATGACATACATCAGACTTCCTACAGCTGATGCATAAGGAATTTTCTTCATGGACTCACATTCTTCAGCAGACTTTGGTGACTGCCTTTTAGACAGCTTGAAGTGACTTGCTAGAGGGGTGTTAACTGGTTTTGCATCCTGCATGTTGAATCTGCTCAACACCTTCTGGATATAACTTTCTTGAGATAACTTCACAATACCAGCTGTTCTATCCCTCGCAATTCTCATCCCAAGAATTTACTTTGCTGCTCCTAAGTCCTTCATAGCAAATTCCTTTGATAATTACATTTTCAAATTGTTAATCTTTGTCATGCTTGATCCTGCAATTAGCATATCATCCACGTACAACAGTAGTATGATGTAACAATTATCAAACTTCTTCATATAACAACAATGGTCCATATTGCATCTAATGAAACCATTGTTACATATAAATCCATCAAACGTTTTGTACCATTGTCTGGGGGCTTGCTTCAGACCATATAAACTTTTGTTTAATTTGCAAACAAGATTTTCTTTACCATGTTCATGGAAACCTTCCGGTTGTGCCATATAGATATCCTCATTCAAATTGCCATGGAGGAAAGCAGTCTGAACATCAAGTTGTTCTAGGTGTAGGTTTTCAGCAGTAACAATACTCAACACCAGTCTAATGGTAGTTAGCTTGACAACTGGAGAGAAAATTTCAGTATAATCAATACCTTCCTTCTGTTGGAAGCCTTTCACAACCAACCTTGCTTTGTACCTCTTGCTGCCATCATGTTCTTCTTTTATCCGATAAACCCATTTATTGTGCAAAGTTTTCTTGCCAGGGTGGTAGTTCAGTCAACACCCAAGTTTTATTCTTGTGTAAGGAGTTCATCTCATCTTTCATTGCCAACTCCCACTTGATAGAATCTTCCACCTGCATAGCTTTATCAAAACACTCAGGTTCACCAGCATCAGTCAACAACAAATAGTACAAAGAAGGAGAAAATCGCTCAGTCGGTTTAGGCAATCTGCTTGATCTTCTTGGTTGAACCTCGGGTGTGATAAACTCTGGTTGCACTACAGTGTTTTCAGGATTTCCTTGAAATCCCTTCAACACATCATCTTCTGAAATTTCCTCCAACTCAACATGTTCAGATTTCTGAGATTCTTGACATGCATCTTCAGACTTCATGACAGATCTATCCTTGTATAATAAATTCTCATTGAATATAACATTCCTTTCTCTAATGATTTTCCTATTCTCATTATCCCAGAAACGGTATCCAAAATCATCAGAACCATATCCAATGAAAAAACATATTTTTGACTTGGGGTCCAACTTATCTCTGTCATTGGAATCAATATGCACATATAAAACACAACCAAATGCCCTTAAGTGTGAAAGAATTACCTGCTTACCGGTCCAAGCCTCTTCTGGTATCTCACCATTTAGAGGAACACTAGGTCCTCTATTAATCAGGTAAGCTGCACAGCTGATAGCATCTGCCCAAAAGGTCTTCGGTAGGCCAGCATGTAATCTCATGCTCCTTACTCTCTCATTTAGGGTTCTGTTCATGCGTTCAGCAACCCCATTCTGTTGTGGAGTATTTAGAATTATTTTCTCCATACGAATACCATGCAGTGCACAGAAATCTTTGAATTCCTTGCTACTGTATTCTCCACCATTGTCAGACCTCAAACACTTGATCTTTGCGCCGGTTTGATTCTCCACTTCTGCCTTCCACTTGACAAAGGTAGAGAAAACATCAGATTTATTTTTAAGAAAATAAACCCATACCTTCCGAGTAGAATCATCGATGAATGTGACATAATAGAGTGAGCCTCCAAGAGATCGAACAGGAGCTAGTCCCCACACATCTGTGTGTACAAGTTCTAACCTTTCTAGCTTAGAACTTCTTCCAGCTTTGGAGAAAGTGACCTTTTTCTGCTTTCCGAAGATACAATCTTCACATAGCCCAATGTCTATGGACTTCAAATCACCTAACTTCCCTTTTGCTGCCAGCACCTTCATTCCTTTCTCACTCATGTGTCCAAGTCTGCAATGCCAAGTCTTGGATTCAACTTCTGACTTTGCCACTGCCACTGTATCTTTGTTGTTTGCAGTCATATAAAGAGTTCCAGTCTTGTTACCTCGTGCTATAATCATGGCACCTTTGGTTATTTTCCAGCACCCACTAACAAAGGTAGTGACATATCCTTCATCATCAAGTTGACCAATGGAGATCAAATTTCTTCTCAAACCTGGAATATGTCTGACATTCTTCAAATTCCACATAGTCCCGTTTGTTGTCTTTAACTGAACATCACCCTTCCCCACAATGTCTAATGGCTCATCGTCAGCAAGATAAACCTTCCCAAAGTTTCCAGCAACATAATTTTGTAAACTTTCTTTATGTGAGGTAGAGTGAAAGGATGCTCGGAGTCTAGAATCCATGATTCAATGGGACTATTAACACTTACGATAAGTGCATCATGGACCTCTTCTGTCGTAGCCTTCGCAGAATCTCCTTCTTGTTTCTGACTTTGATTCCTTTTCTTGGGGAGTCTGCAGTCCCTTTTCAAATGTCCTTTCTTACCACAATTCCAACAGCCATCTCCGCGGGGCTTAGACTGACTCCTTTTCTTGGACTTGGATCTGCTCCTATTTTATCCACGCTGGTTTGTTCTTCCCCTGCTCTCTGTATTCAGAGCAGAACCTGAGACTTCACCGGATTCCCTTCTGCGAATATCTTCGCTTAGAATCAAGTCTCGTACCTCATTAAGCTTCAATTTTCTAGAACCAGAAGAACTACTTACAGCCGTCACAGTTGCACCCCAACTTTCAGGTAAGGAGGATAAAAGAATCAAGGCCCTAATCTCATCATCAAAGTTTATTTCTACAGAACTTAACTGAGTTGTAATCACATTGAATTCATTGATGTGGTCTGTAACAGAAGCACCTTCGGCCATCTTCAGATTAAATAAGCGACGCATCAAATATACCTTGTTTGAAGCTGAGGACTTTTCATACATATTTGATAACGCCTTCATCAATCCTACCGTGGTCTTCTCGTTCACGATGTTGAAGGCGACGTTTTTGGCCAACGTCAAGCGAACAACTCCGAGTGCTTGTCTGTCTAGTAGATCCCAATCTTCTTTCTTCATCCCTTCCGGCATCGTTCCAAGAAGCGGCTCATGCAGCTTCTTCTGATACAGGTAGTCTTCGATCTGCATCTTCCAGAAACCGAAGTCCTTACCATCGAACTTGTCGATCCTCACCTTTCCTTCATCTGCCGCCATTGCTCCCACTACTCCCTCGAACCAGAACAAGGCTCTGATACCAGTTGTTGGGGATAGAACACCGGAGTACCCAGAACAGGAGGACAAACAGCAGAGGAGGAAGAAGAGAAAAAATAATTACACAATAACACACAGGGATTTTTACGTGGTTCGGAGGCAAGATGCCTTCCTACGTCCACGGCCGCAGTAAGATTCCACTAAGATAGTCACAGACTTTTTCAATACAAGGAGAGAGCCCATCCTTTTATACTAGGAGATTAGGGCGTCATTAATCAGGGTATTAAGGACAATAATACCCCTGATAAACAGAAACCCTCTTCTGGGATACATTAGACACGCATGCTCGCCTGTCCCCCCGGATGCTCTGCTGGGACCGAGTATGCCCTCCAGCGACTGTAGATGCTCCCCTAGCATCAGTCAGGTCAAAGCATTGCCAAGACCGTGTCGACATTTTCCAAGACAAGAGGCGACACTTACCCCAAGTGACATCGACTTGCCTTGAGCCCGCAATGCATACTCCCCTGACGACAGTGATGCTCTCCTGAGGTAATGAATGCCCACCAGAGACAGCATGTGCTTCCCTGCTAGAACCCAGACAGCATATGCTCCCCTGGAGCAGCGGTTGCTCCCCTGGCACTGAAGGATGCTCCCCTGGGGCAGAAGGATGCTCCCCTGGAGACAGAAGGATGCTCCCCTGGAGACAGCATGTGCTCGCCATGCTCACCTGACGCTGAGAATGCTCCCCTGAAGCAGCGATTGCTCCCCTGGAGCAGCGATTGCTCCCCTGGAGATAGCATGTGCTCGCCATGCTCCCCTGAAGCAGCGAATGCTCCCCTGGAGCAGTGGATGCGCTCCTGAGACAGAGTGTGATCCCGTGCAGAGGCGCACGAACAAAAGAGTTCTGACTCCACACTCTAACACCAGGGCTCCCCCCCAACACACTGACACATGCCACTGTACTACAAGGACACAACATAATTAGGGTGGACGAAGAATAACCATACGCCAATATTATACCATGCATTCGGTTGCTTCTTTAGTGCAGCTAGAATCATGTCAGATGGAAAGAGAACTTGGGAAAACAGGGAGCCCAGAGGAGGAGAACAACGCCCCCACCTTCTCTTGCAGTCACTGGCTTGCTCTAGATACCCTTATTAGAAACAAACAAACAAAATTTTATCTTGTTAACCTGAAATATATAGCTTTTATCCTTTCCTCCCATTTTCTCCTTCCTGTACGCAATATCCAAGCAAAGGTTCCGCTGCTCTTCTATGCATTTGTTCAGTACTGGTCACCTAGATCTCCCACTCTGTATGTTGCTTCATATGACACAATGCCTCACCTGCTGCCTGTTTTTGTCGACACACACTGTCATTTGGCTAGCTTTCAAATTTGTGGATAAGGATGCCTGGCCACCTCTGGAGTCTGGAGGCCTAGCCGTCTTTGTTTATATACATGTCTGGTTGACGTAACAATTCTTTCTTTCCACTCTCGCGCTGTGCCAATTCTTTTTCTTTGCAGTTTGCACACGCATTCTCCGTGTCCCTGTTGGATAACGGAGTAGGAAAAAGCAGATTAACTTAAAAGTTTTTTATATAAATATTTCCATAAATATTGGTTAGGTCAAATATACTTTTCATTTAAACATATTAGCCGGGTGTGGTGGATCCTCGTTCTTCTTCTGCAGAGGGGATCGGCTTGCCGGAGTCTTCCGATGCCGCTCCGCGGCTGCCCGCGGTTTTGGGGTCAACCGTTGGTTCTGCTGTAAAGCCCCTTCCCCCCTCCGCTTCTTCTGCCCTCGTTTGGGGATTGCACGATGGCGTTGTACCTGTCCCGGCCCCTTCTTTTACCCAGATGCTCTTAAACTCTGGCTCGCCACCGGCTCTTCCTATTGCCGTTCACTGTCCGGCCTTCACAGATTTGGGCGAGCCAGCCATTTTTTTCTCGGTGGAGGAAATCAACCTGTCGTGCCAACCGCTGAAGCATGCTATAGTTGCCAAGACTCCCTTGGGAAGATCCCCTTTCCAAGAGATCAGATCGCATCTTCTTCAGCGTTTTCAGTTTAATCAAATGATTGCCTTGGACAGCCGTCATCTCCTGTTGCCATTCCAGAATCAGGATGATTATCTTAAAGTTTTGCTTAAGGAATCCTTGTATGTTAAGGGCAAGCCTTTTTGGTTCTCCAAGTGGTCTATGGACTTCTCTCCTTTTGCAGATTCTCCCATCGTCCCGGTGTGGATTGAGTTGCCTGGGTTGCCTGCCAACTTCTACTGTGTCTCTATGCTTCAATCCATCGCCGGTAGCATTGGCCCTGTCCTCAAAGTTGACAGTGACACCTTGTGCTTGGCACGCACACAAGCTGCTCGTGTTTGTGTCCAGTTGGATATTTCTAAGAATTTGCCACAACGAGTTTGGATTGGCTCGGGTTCGGATGGTCTGTGGCAGCCCATTGTTTATCCTGCCCCTCCGTTATTTTGGTCTTCGTTTAAACGGCTCGGTCACGAACATCCCAAATGCAAGAAAAGAGTTTTTGGATCTGCAGCCCCCCCCCTTTTAGCTTCTACTGATGCTGCCATTCCTCGCGTTCGGATTGATGCTCTGACTGCTCCCAAGTGTGTTTGGCGTCGAGCCAAGGCACCTCCAGCTGCTATGGGGGTTGCCCTAGCATCTGGCTGTGCTGCAGGTGCTGAGTTCTCTCAGGGGATTGACCCCCCTATTGTTGCTGCTACTGGTTGCATTGTCTCCTCTTCAGCTAACGTTGACCCTTCTCCTGATAACGTCCACCCTAGTGCTACTTGTACAACCCCTTACGCTGCTAGCGTCGACCCCAGGCCGCCTGGTCCTCCTACGCTCGTCAGCCCTTTTGATTCTGCCTGCTCTACAGCTACCGTGGACCCTCCCGCGGCAATCTTCGTCCCTTGCACTTCTAGCATCGTCCCTGCCAGCGTCGACCCTAGCGCCGCTAGCGTCGACCGCAGTGCCGGTACCGTCGTCCCTGTGGTTGCTATTGCTCCTGATGAAGGTCACAAGGAGAGGGCAGAGTGCGCCTCCAGTCAACCAGCAGTCTCCCCTGACAGTTTTTCTCCGGCCTCCCCGGCTACCCTACTGGGCCCAACTGTTGTCGTCCTTCCTAAGGAAGCGGACCGATTAGCCTGTATGGCTGCTCTTCGCGCGATGAGGGATGAAATCAATGCTCTTCCAGCTTTTTCTCAGCCTCGGGCTTCTGGCCTTCCTCGATTCTGTAGTGCTGCAGCGCCCTTGGCGCCTCCTTCGCCGGCCTTGCAGGCCCCTCACGACATGCCTTGCAATGACTTTCCTCCACTTCCTACCATCTCCGCTCAGGCTTCCTCGATTGCTTTGCTTGAAGCTCCCCGGGGCCCCCCTGCGCTACCACTGCAACATGAACTCCTTCCTCCGGTTCATGATGTTGCCCCCGACGAGTTTGATGGTCCGGATGATGAGCAGGGTCTGGAGTTTGAAATTCCTTTCCAGCCAGCCCGCAGAAGTAAAAGAAAGAATCGACGTAAGCCTAATCATCTCGAGTGCTACAATGTCAGGCTGTAGCTGACAAGGGTGCTGGTAGGTTAGACAAGCTAGGTATGCCTAGCATCCGATTATTGTAAATGTGTTCTCTTCTTCTGTTATCAATAATACACCCCCTTGGTGTTAGGTGGGGAAGTGTATCCCGATTTGGGGAGCACTCTCCAACTAATCACTAGGTAGGGCTTTTGAATTAAAAAAAACATATTATCAATAATATCATTTATGTAACTTTAAATGTTGCAGTTATACTCTTACTGTAACCTTCGCAAGTTTAACTTGGGTCAAACGTCGATTAAGTGGTTAGATTACTAACCTATCATTAGGTTATCCTCTCTCTCTCTCTCTCTCTCTCTCTCTCTCTCTCTCTCTCTCTCTCTCTCTCTCTCTCTCTCTCTCTCTCTCTCTCTGTGTGTGTGTGTGTGTGTGTGTGTGTGTGTGTGTGTGTGTGTGTGTGTGTGTGTGTGTGGAAACTAGGCCTGTCAACGGAGCGGATACGAAGTGAATATATGACTATCCGTATTCGCTCCGTTTTTCGATTCGAATTATCTGATTTTGATCCGCTCTGATTTGGCTCGGATACGAAGCGAATATCTGACTATCTGTATCTGCTCCGTTTTAAAATCCGAATTATCCGATTCAAATTTAAAAGTATATAAATATAATTATAAAATATTAAAAGTATATAAAATATAATTATAAAATATCAAAAATTTATAAAATAAATTTTAAATTAAAATATAACTATAAAATATCTAAATTTCTCTATAATATCATTTATTTTATAATACATTATTTAAAAATATGTCTTATATGATATATAATATTATGGGCGGATATTTTTCGAAGCGAATATTATAATATCCGTATCCGCTCCGATTCGAATTCGGATATTATCCGTATCCGAAAAAACGAATACGAATCGAAGCGGATCCGGATAATATCCGTATCCGTTGACAGGCCTAGTGGAAACCCCACGGTGGGGGCAACAACATTGCCAGCTTTAAGGTGGGGGGAGAGGGGGAGGGGGGCCGTATTCCGTCTTGAGGCAGGCCATGATCATGGCGGGGTGATCCCCGAGATCCAAGTCTGGTTTGCGAGAGCGTCATTTCTGTTCCCTCACACAAGGTCTAGGGGGTGAGGGGGCCCAGATCAGACGTCATTGGTTCCTTGGTTATTATCTTATTATTATTATTATTTTTTTTTGGGGGGGCTAATTATGTATTAGTTTCGGTTCTGGGTCTTATTGCTCATTCCTCACAGTGGGGGCAACATCATAATCCCATACTCTCTGATCGCTTCTTTCCTTTTTTACAGTATTCCGTCCCGAGGTGCCTTCGTATAATTAACTTGAGACTTGCTTTGCCCTAGATCTGACGGGCTGCAATTTAACACGAGATCTCGCCTCTTCACCAACTTAAGAGGTGAAAAAATCTACCTCATCAACGTGACACCAGCGACCCGCCCCGTGAACCACCTGAAAATGGCTCCCGACGAGGGAAGTGCCAAGACGTGTTGATCAGATGGTCTGAGTGCTTTTGCCTTCACATATTTGTGTTGCATTAGGGTGTTTTCCTTTTCTCTATCTAATCTGTGAACAAATTGAGAAACTAATCTAGTAGATTGATTAGTGAGGTGAAATAATGATCAGTTGAAAGATTGCAATTTTCTATACCTTTATAAACTACTGTAATGGTTAAACCAACTTCCTACTTTTATTACACTTACGTTTTAAGAAAATTGAACATATACGCTCGAAACAGCATTGCTGAGCAACACTTGAAATTTGTAAAACAGAAATCGAGCAAGAGATGAGGTAGTAAGAGATGGAGTTTCCAGTTGATGAGTCAAGTGTCGAAGTCGAACTTGTCTAGAGATGCCTCAGGGGAACACTTCGACAGTCATATCAATAATAGGGTGTTTGGGAATATTCTTTTTTGAAAAGTTCTTTCAATCTCAAAAACTATAAAACATTAATTTTTAACTTAATTTTTAAAGTTGATACAAACTAGTCATTGTGTGTTTGGTAAAAATATCATAAATTTTGAAGTTTAGGAAGACATGTTTGGCCTCACCACTTTTACTTGTCAACACCACCCAATTTGACCTCACCCAGGCCGTCTTCTCCGTCTCCATGGACAACTGCGTCCTCCTCCACAGCTTCAATCTTATCGGCGACGATGGTGCTACCCCCACCGACGGCGGTGTCCCCTGCGCGGCATCCACTGCCGCCGCCTACTTCATCTGCCAATGAAGTTTCCTGCTGGACTCGGTCCTAGAGTCCTCGACGTCATGGGAGCTTTCAAAACCGAGCCCTTCCGTGCAGAGCTTGAAGGACTCTGCATGACACTTCTGAAAGTGGGTGCCTTTCCCCCGGGACTGCTCTGGTTATTGGACACGCCTAGCAAGGAATCCAACGGTGGGCAGCAGTCGTTGTTGCTCCCGGAGGTGCCCGGAGAGGAAACCCTTGATGGGTGTTCCCTGTTTCTGCGCAAGTTCTCATGTTTACCATCCAACCTAGAGACACGATCCAATGCTGGCGGCCATGGTGTTGTCGACGGCGCATGATCAGGTCTAGGGGCTGCGCCAACAGGAGAGAACGAGGCCTGCAACGAGTCGGCAACATCGAGAGTTCTCCTCTCCCTGAAGTGCAGCTCCCCAATGATCTTGGTGTAGGCGGCGTCGTCAGGATCATCACGGCCTTGATCTGGTTCCACGAGAGAGACTCCATGAGCGCCGGGCTCTCCGACAACGGCTTCTCGAAGAGATTCCAGAGGCGTGCTCTAGATGAGGGAAGGTCGGATGCCGAACGCGTCGGGAGGACAAGAAGGGGGAGGGAGAGGGGGGACCGGTAGGTGGGGAGTTGGGCGGTCAGGAAGGATGGGGGCGGGGGCTGGAGAGGGGAGGGAGAGGAAGGAAGTGCGAAAGAGGGGGAGAGCAATGATGTAACGACCCGAGAATCCGATTACCGGGAAGGCCCGATAACCCGAGACTCGCACCGCCGCCCACGAGCCAGGAGGGCTCGGAAGGGCTAAAAGGAGTGTGGAGGCACAAAGAAATAGGAAATAAAGCAGGACAACCAACAACAACAAGCTGAAAGAAAGAACAACTACAGCTACAACAGAGTCCAGTCCAACAGAAAGTACAGTCTAAAGCAGTAAAACGTACCACATGCCAAGTGAACACTCGGCCCGGCAAGCTGGCAACTGAGAACCTCCGCTCCGCACCCTCGAACCTCGAGGAAGAACCGCCACACCTGAAAACGAGGGAATGAGTCTCCAAAACAGAGACTCAGCAGGGATCCCACGGAACCCCAACCGGAAACAACGGCGGTAGCGGAAAGGAGGGCTACAACTACAGCAGGAACAGCAAACCGGTGGCCGGTCAAAAACTCGGCACTACAGCTACTCCTACTGCCAGAAGGCACACCTCGATCACGAAGTCGAAGCTACCAAACCACGCTAGTACCACCTACCGAAGTAAGAACACACGGCAACCACGCCGTAGAGGCATGTCCCTCGGACACAGCCAACCTGGACACGCTGTCCAAGGTGCAACCCCGACCATCCGATCACGGGCCCCGCACAACAAGGCGCAACCTCGATAAAGCCACTAGCACTAGTCTCACGGCGCAAGAACCGACACACGCGCCAAGGTGAAACAACCGAACTCACCGGTCAACACGACCGAAAACCCGAAGGTCAAAGACACAGAGACTGACAGTCTGTCACTCCCAACTCGACAAGAGTACCACCCACTAGAAGCACAGCCGGTAGTGTAATGCCCCGGATTTTTTTCGGATATTTTTCGGATCATTTAGTGGGTCTCGGAGTGTATTTTGTGCTTTACACGTGTTTTTCCCTGATGTACCTTCGGAACTCTTTGCAGGGCAAACCGTGGTGTTCTCCGACTCCGGGTCGTTACCACTGCGTTGCGCTCTTCTCGAGGATCGCGGAGGTAATTTTTCATAATTTTTTGAATTTATCGAATTTTTGGGTTTTCCTATATATACTAACCCTTTTCTCTCTCCCCCTCTCATTTCTCTCTTCCCTCCCTCTCTCTTCTCTCACGCTCTCTTTCTCCCCTCTCTTCTCCGGCGGCCGACGGAGCGAGGCGGGGGCGAGGTGGAGGTGGCGCGGGCGAGGACAGGCGAGGATCGAGGCGGAGGAGGCGCGTGGAAGCTCGGTGGCGCGATCGCGAGCCGGCGAGGGTTTCGCGACGATTTCTCCTTGGATCGGCGTCCACATCGCGTCGTTTCTTCGGTGGAGGTAGGGAGATGGACCCCCAGCTCGTGCACTTCTTTTCCCGCGAGTTTGGTAGGCCGTGAGAGCCGAGCGGGCTAAACGAGGCGATTTGGGGAAAAATACATGTTTTTGAGGTGTGAGCCGGATCTTCCGTTTTACCGTGTTTTCGGGCGATCCAGGGGTTTAGATGCATGCCTAGGGGCTTGGGGAAGGTTTCCCCTTTTGTTTCCCCTTCACCTGGGGGTGGACGGGGCGTGGAATGGTTTTTCCCACGGTTTCCATCATTTTCGGGCGCGGACTGAGAACGCGCTATGCTTCAGTAGCGCGTTCTTGATGGTCGCGCTGCCCCGATAGGGCACGTTCATCGGAGAAGATGAACAGTAAGTCGGTTTGGGTCGCGCCTTACGGCCCCAGCGCGTTCTGGTTGTCGCGCTATAGGATCATAGCGCGACCTGGCCTGGTCGCGCTAGGGTCATGTAGCGCGTTCGTGTTGAACGCGCTAGGCATGTATAGCGCGTTCTGGCTGAACGCGCTATGCACGTGTAACGCGTTCTTAGAGGTGACCAGCCGGGCTGCCCGGGGCGGGCGGTCTGCGGCTGATCGTGCTCCCCTTGGGCCGTGTGTCTCGGACACCCCGTGGAGTTCCGTGACCGTGTCTTTGGGTGTCTGGAGGTACCGTGTTACCTCGATAAGCGTGCCCGTGGGCTTGGTGGGTCCGGGTGACTCCAGGTGTTCCGGGCTTCCATGTTCTTGCTAGATCGAGTCACCGTGTATCGGTGTGTGTGCGGTGGGATCTCCCCCGCATATTGTGAGTTTCGTTGGAAGGTGATTTCCGTGTGGGCCACGTGTTTGGCCTTGGACTGCGAGTCCAGTTGTCCGGCCTGGGGCTGGAGGTTTCCTGCTTGCTTCGAGATGGGAAATCGACATGGCGGCTTGTGTGCTGCCCTGGGAATCGTGCCTCTGTATTTTTCCGTGTGGCCATGGTCCCTTGCGTTCCTTCCTGAGGGAACAGTCTTGGTGGCTTGTGAGCTGTCTCAGTATTCGTGATATCGTGGTTTTGGACCTAGGGATTGGGCTAGATCGACGGCCTTGTGCTGTTGCGTGCAACGGTCTTGACCCCGAGTCTTGTGACTCAAGGACCGTTGGCTGTAGTGTGTCTAGAGGACTGTCCAGAGTCTAGTGGCTTAGCGCCACTTGAGTTTTCTCGACTCTAGTGCACGGTGCGTGCGTGGCCATGGACTGTGAGTCCCGTTTCTTCTCCGACTGTGGTCACCGTGCGACGGGGCCGGTACGTGGGGTGGTCCCCGTACGTCGTCGGATTCGGACGTTATTTTCCGTTGACTAGAGAGTCTACTCCTTCAGTGACCCTCCACTAGTCGTAGCCTACCAGTACGCGTGTGCTGGTCGCACCAGGGAGTGGTGTACGGGCTTACCCTGAGGACGGTTAGACTGGTTTCCGTCAGGGCCCCTCGTCGTAGCAGAGTCCGGCTGCGGGGGAAATCCAGTCAGAGGGCCAGACCTAGGACGCGTGGTCTGTGTGTGCACACGTGGTTGGGGACAGTGGACGCACGTCGACGGGCGTGACCCCAGCTAGTCACTTGTTGTGGTTACTTGTACGGTGTTCGCGCCTCGGGTAGGACCTACCACGTCAGGCGGTTCACCTGCGGTGCGGTGTAAGACGTCAGGGGACGCTACCGGCTGTGCTTCTAGTGGGTGGTACTCCTGTCGAGTACGGAGTGACAGACTGTCAGTCTCTGTGTCTTTGACCTTCGGGTTTTTGGTCGTGTTGACCGGTGAGTTCGGTTGTTTCACCTTGGCGCGTGTGTCGGTTCTTGCGCCGTGAGATTAGTGCTAGTGGCTTTACCGAGGTTGGGTCTTATTGTGCGGTACCCGCGATCGGATGGTCGGGGTTGCACCTTGGACAGCGTGTCCAGGTCGGCTGTGTCCGGGGGACAGGCCTCTACGGCGTGGTTGCCGTGTGTTCTTACTTCGGTAGGTGGTACTAGCGTGGTTCGGTAGCTTCGACTGTGTGATCGAGGTCTGCCTTCTGGCAGTAGGAGTAGCTGTAGTGCCGAGTTTTTGACCGGCCACCGGTTTGCTGTTCCTGCTGTAGTTGTAGCTTCCTTTCCGCTACCGCCGTTGTTTCCGGTTGGGGTTCCGCGGGATCCCTGCTGAGTCTCTATTTTGGAGACTCATTCCCTGCTTTTCAGGTGTGGCGGTTCTTCCTCGAGGTTCGAGGGTGCGGAGCGGAGGTTCTCAGTTGCCAGCTTGCCGGGCCGAGTGTTCACTTGGCATGTGGTACGTTTTACTGCTTTAGACTGTACTTTCTGTTGGACTGGACTCTGTTGTAGTTGTTTATTTATTTCTGTTAATTGTTGAGTTGTCCTGCTTTATTTCCTATTTCTTTGTGCCTCCACACTCCTTTTAGCCCTTCCGAGCCCTCCCGGCTCGTGGGCGGCGGTGCGAGTCTCGGGTTATCGGGCCTTCCCGGTAATCGGATTCTCGGGTCGTTACAGCTGGTATCAGAGCGGTGGTTGTGGACGTACATAGGAATTCGAAATATTGCAGTGATCAGAGTCCATAAGGTCCAGTACAGTCGGCAGCTGGCATAGGGTTTTGTGCTTGTTTTTCGCTTTGTTTCTCGCTTGAGAGCTTGGGTGCGCTGTGCGGCGCTGTGAAGGTGGTTGTTGTCCGCGGCTTTCATGCCAACATGGGGTCTAAGGATTGAGGTTGAGAGCCTTCTCCCTCATCGGTGATGGCCCTGGTTGTGCTGCGTTGGGCAGAGGTTGCTGGCAGGTGTGAGCTCGCGGTGCTGCGTTCGAGGAATCTGCGGCATGGTCAGGTGGTTGGAGAGGATTTTTCGTGGTTACGTGGCCGTAAGCGTGCTCTGAGGGAGCTGCTGTCGGTTTTGGCCACTCCAGCTTGAGGTTTGTCCAGCCCCTGAGTTGTTCAGGTTGTGGTTTAAGGTGGCAGAGTGGGTGTTCTGATCGAGAAGTGTGCTCGGGTGAGCGGAGGATCTTCTCGGTGAGCTGCTGATTTGTTGAGCCTGATGTCCTATCGTGCTCTGTGGCGTCAGAAATGATGTGTCGGTTCCGATTGTTTTGTGGATTTCGAGGCAGGATTGGGCTGTGGTGTCCCAGTAAGTCTTGCTCCTGCGCTCCTGTGTGCGATTGGGTTGTGTTCGCCTTGGAGTTGGCTTGAGATGTGAAGGCTCCACGGCGAGTTCGGGACTCGAGGATGAGCGTCGGCGGTTGTTGTTATGGCTCGTGTTGCGGCTCTTGGCATGCCGTGTTGCAATTCGAGGAATTACAGTAGTGGTGCATCGAGAGATGCTGTGATTGTGGTCCGACGTGACACTCGTCGAGTGTGTCGAAGGCGCTGACCTGACGGAAGCGATGGTTTTTCTTGGTGCTGGATGGTGCTGTTTCCAGCGTGCGCGAGGTTTGAGGTCAGGTCGAGCATGGAGTTCTTCCGTTAGTCGGAAGTGCGCTGGTTTCTCCTTTGGTTGGAGAGATTGCGTTCGGCTAAGGATCGTCGTGTTGCATTGTGTGTTTGGATTGGTTGGCCTTGTGTGCCATGAAGTCCGTGCGAGACGTGCTCCTTGTCTTGGCAAGGCGGTTGCCTGTGAGAAGTTGTGCCCATTCCCTTGTCGTGTGAGGGTGCTGGTGCTGTTCCGGAAGGACGAGTGTTGGTTGGGCGATGTTTGCTTTCTCGGCTGTGCGCGCGGATTTGAGTGCGCAGCGGAAGCGTGGTGGGCCCATAACCCACTGGTTCAGGATCGTAGCGTTGGTTACTACGGGTGGATTCCTGAGTTTGCGTTGAGCATCGGAGGATGGGTTCCTCGGTGTGAAACGTGTCGTTGCCATGCCGTTGCCCGAGATATCATGATTCTTGGCACTGGCATGATGGAGTGTTGGGAAATGTGCTGGCTAGTGCGCCGCATGAGTACCCTGTTCCTGTATTGGAAGCCGTGTCAGGCGTCGGTGTTGGACCTGGATGAGGTTGTTGAGGATGTCGCCTGACGGAGGTCGAGGACGTGTTGGTCAGAGTCGGTGGCTTGGCGCCCGACTTGTGTTCCCAGTCGTGTCCTCGGATGAGATCGTTTTTGGGGAAGTGGTCTCTGGCAGACTATGGGTCCCGGTTGACGGCTATGAGTGGCTGGTGAGCCTAACCGTGTGACCGACCATAGCAGTGTCTGTTGGTTCTACGGTCTTGTCGGATTGTGACGGTGAGATGTTTATTGCTTAGGTCGCCGTGAGCACTGTTCAGGTGGTGTCCCGTGGCTCTGTGGTAAGGGCGGAATCGGGATTGGCGGGTGTCCACTTGGATTGATCGAAGGATTTGATGAGACCAGATAGAAGAGTGACGCCTGTGGGTGGAGGCCTTTTTGTGAGATTGGCGTCGGATTGGTGGTCCTTGATAGGACGTTGGTGTCGCAATGGTTATCCCTGGTTTGGTGACCAGCATGGGATGATTCCCCTGTGAGTCTGAGTCCAGTGAGGTGATAATTGAAGACACTAGGATCCGTCATTTGGTTTCGTCGTGCTCCCCGAGAGGGTCGAGTTGGAGCGATGTTCGAGCTCGGATGTGGTGTCCGAGAGGAGTGCAGCTCGAGATGTGGCATCAGTCTGTGTAGGAGTCGACGGATGGCTTGCTGAGGTTTGGAATGTTTCCTTTGGACCCGGTCGAGGACCAGGAAAGAAGGAAGAAGCTGAGCAAGCGAAGGTTTCCCGTTGACGAGCAGTTGGTGACCAGTGGATGGTCTTTTCAGAGACAGAAGATGCTGGTTGTTGGGGCTCGAGCGTGGCGAGAGCCGTGTGCCAGTGAGACCTTTGGTGGTCGTTTCGGTAATGTGCCTTCCCGGACGGGATCTGGGCTTTGTCGAAGTTTGTCTTCTGACAAGAGTTGGCATAGTGTTGTGTCCGGCTTCGGCTTGCCATGTGTGAGGTGTTTCTTGGTGCTGAGCCGATGTTCTGGTTGCGGTCTGCTGAGAGGACTGCTTGAGCCGGTGGAGGCTCTGTTTTGGTTGCTCCCTTGAGAGGGTGTGCGACCTGTCAGCTGGCTGCGAAGCTGATGTGCGATTTGTCTGCTGACCATTGGATGATCGGTAGCTGTTGCTCGTGTCGAGGGTTGTGATTCCTCGGTGAGCGAGATCGTGGCTGCGGCGCCATGGTGGATTCTCGCGTTGTCTGAGGTGATGCCAGACTGTGTCCTTTGGTATATGCCTGCTCTGTTGCCGGTGCGCTCGGCGCGAGGAGCGAGGTGGTGTTTGTGATTGTAAGTCTGGCTGTGTCCCTCAGGATCCGTGTTTTCGTGAGAATCGAGGTTTTCTGTATTGGGGCTCTGACAGCGTGTCAGTTGATTCAGTGTTCTTCCCCTGGGACTTCGTGATTGGTCGTGAATTTCGAGGATGAAATTCCTTTAAGGGGGGAGGGCTGTAATGCCCCAGATTTTTTCGGATATTTTTCGGATCATTTTAGAGGGTCTCGGAGTGTATTTTGTGCTTTACACGTGTTTTTCCCTGATGTACCTTCGGAATTCTTTGCAGGGCAAACCGTGGTGTTCTCCGACTCCGGGTCGTTACCACTGCGTTGCGCTCTTCCCGAGGATCGCGGTGGTAATTTTTCATAATTTTTTTGAATTTATCGAATTTTCGGGTTTTCCTATATATACTAACACTTTTCTCTCTCCCCCTCTCATTTCTCTCTTCCCTCCCTCTCTCTTCTCTCACGCTCTCTTTCTCCCCTCTCTTCTCCGGCGGCCGACGGAGCGAGGCGGGGGCGAGGTGGAGGTGGCGCGGGCGAGGATGCGGGCGAGGACAGGCGAGGATCGAGGCGGAGGAGGCGCGTGGAAGCTCGGTGGCGCGATCGCGAGCCGGCGAGGGTTTCGCGACGATTTCTCCTTGGATCGGCGTCCACATCGCGTCGTTTCTTCGGTGGAGGTAGGGAGATGGACCCCCAGCTCGTGCACTTCTTTTCCCGCGAGTTTGGTAGGCCGCGGTGAGCCGAGCGAGCCAAACGGGGCGATTTGGGGAAAAATGCATGTTTTTGAGGTGTGAGCCGGATCTTCCGTTTTACCGTGTTTTCGGGCGATCCAGGGGTTTAGATGCATGCCTAGGGGCTTGGGGAAGGTTTCCCCTTTTGTTTCCCCTTCACCTGGGGGTGGACGGGGCGTGGAATGGTTTTTCCCGCGGTTTCCACCGTTTTTGGGCGCGGACTGAGAACGTGCTATGCTCCAGTAGCGCGTTCTTGATAGTCGCGCTGCCCCGATAGGGCGCGTTCATCGGAGAAGATGAATAGTAAGGCGGTTCGGGTCGCGCCTTACGGCCCCAGCGCGTTCTGGTTGTCACGCTATAGGATCATAGCGCGACCTGGCCTGGTCGCGCTAGGGTCATGTAGCGCGTTCGTGTTGAACGCGCTAGGCACGTATAGCGCGTTCTGGCTGAACGCGCTATGCACGTGTAGCGCGTTCTTAGAGGTGACCAGCCGGGCTGCCCGGGGCGGGCGGTCTGCGGCTGATCGTGCTCCCCTTGGGCCGTGTGTCTCGGACACCCCGTGGAGTTCCGTGACCGTGTCTTTGGGTGTCTGGAGGTATCATGTTACCTCGATAAGCGTGCCCATGGGCTTGGTGGGTCTGGGTGACTCCAGGTGTTCCGGGCTTCCGTGTTCTTGCTAGATCGAGTCACCGTGTATCGGTGTGTGTGCGGTGGGATCTCCCCCGCATATTGTGAGTTTCTTTGGAAGGTGATTTCCGTGTGGGCCACGTGTTTGGCCTTGGACTGCGAGTCCAGTTGTCCGGCCTGGGGCTGGAGGTTTCCCGCTTGCTTCGAGATGGGAAATCAACATGGCGGCTTGTGTGCTGCCCTGGGAATCGTGCCTCTGTGTTTTTCCGTGTGGCCGTGGTCCCTTGCGTTCCCTTCCTGAGGGAACAGTCTTGGTGGCTTGTGAGCTGTCTCAGTATTCGTGATATCGTGGTTTTGGACCTAGAGATTGGGCTAGATCGACGGCCTTGTGCTGTTGCGTGCAACGGTCTTGACCCCGAGTCATGTGACTCAAGGACCGTTGGCTTGTAGTGTGTCTAGAGGACTGTCCAGAGTCCAGTGGCTTAGCGCCACTTGAGTTTTCTCGACTCTAGTGCACGGTGCGTGCGTGGCCGTGGACTGTGAGTCCCGTTTCTTCTCCGACTGTGGTCACCGTGCGACGGGGCCGGTACGTGGGGTGGTCCCCGTACGTCGTCGGATTCGGACGTTGTTTTCCGTTGACTAGAGAGTCTACTCCTTCAGTGACCCTCCACTAGTCGTAGCCTACCAGTACGCGTGTGCTGGTCGCACCAGGGAGTGGTGTACGGGCTTACCCTGAGGACGGTTAGACTGGTTTCCGTCGGGCCCCTCGTCGTAGCCAGAGTCCGGCTGCGGGGGAAAACCAGTCAGAGGGCCAGACCTAGGACGCGTGGTCTGTGTGTGCACACGTGGTTGGGGACAGTGGACGCACGTCGACGGGCGTGACCCCAGCTAGTCACTTGTTGTGGTTACTTGTACGGTGTTCGCGCCTCGGGTAGGACCTACCACGTCAGGCGGTTCACCTGCGGTGCGGTGTAAGACGTCAGGGGACGCTACCGGCTGTGCTTCTAGTGGGTGGTACTCCTGTCGAGTACGGAGTGACAGACTGTCAGTCTCTGTGTCTTTGACCTTCGGGTTTTTGGTCGTGTTGACCGGTGAGTTCGGTTGTTTCACCTTGACGCGGGTGTCGGTTCTTGCGCCGTGAGATTAGTGCTAGTGGCTTTACCGAGGTTGGGTCTTGTTGTGCGGTACCCGCGATCGGATGGTCGGGGTTGCACCTTGGACAGCGTGTCCAGGTCGGCTGTGTCCGGGGGACAGGCCTCTACGGCGTGGTTGCCGTGTGTTCTTACTTCGGTAGGTGGTACTAGTGTGGTTCGGTAGCTTCGACTATGTGATCGAGGTCTGCCTTCTGGCAGTAGGAGTAGCTGTAGTGCCGAGTTTTGACCGGCCACCGGTTTGCTGTTCCTGCTGTAGTTGTAGCTTCCTTTCCGCTACCGCCGTTGTTTCCGGTTGGGGTTCCGCGGGATCCCTGCTGAGTCTCTGTTTTGGAGACTCATTCCCTGCTTTTCAGGTGTGGCGGTTCTTCCTCGAGGTTCGAGGGTGCGGAGCGGTGGTTCTCAGTTGCCAGCTTGCCGGGCCGAGTGTTCACTTGGCATGTGGTACGTTTTACTGCTTTAGACTGTACCTTCTGTTGGACTGGACTCTGTTGTAGTTGTTTATTTATTTCTGTTAATTGTTGAGTTATCCTGCTTTATTTCCTATTTCTTTGTGTCTCCACACTCCTTTTAGCCCTTCCGAGCCCTCCCGGCTCGTGGGCGGCGGTGCGAGTCTCGGGTTATCGGGCCTTCCCGATAATCAGATTCTCGGGTCGTTACAGGTAGCGTCCCCTGACGTCTTACACCGCACCGCAGGTGAACCGCCTGACGTGGTAGGTCCTACCCGAGGTGCGAACACCACACAAGTAACCACAACAAGTGACTAGCTGGGGTCACGCCCGTCGACGTGCGTCCACTGTCCCCAACCACGTGTGCACACACAGACCACGCGTCCTAGGTCTGGCCCTCTGACCGGTTTTCCCCTGGCACTGGACTCTGATGTGACGAGGGGCCCGACGGTAACCACTCTAAAACCGTCCTCAGGGTAAGCCCGTACACCACTCCCTGGTGCGACCAGCACACGCGTACTGATAGGCTACGACTAGTGGAGGGTCACAAAGGAGTAGACACTCAAGTCAACGGAAAACAACGTCCGAATCCGACGACGTACGGGGACCACCCCACGTACCGGCCCCGTCGCACGGTGACCACAGTCGGAGAAGAAACAGGACTCACAGTCCACGGCCACGCATGCACCGTGCGCGAAAGTCGAGAAAACTCAAGTGGCGCTAAACCACTGGACTCTGGATAGTCCTCCAGACGCACTACACCCAACGGTCCTTGAGTCACAAGACTCGGGGTCAATACCGTTGTACGTAACAGCACAAGGCCGTCAATCTAGTCCAATCTCTAGGTCTAAAACCACGGTAGCACGAATACTGAGACAACTCACGAGTCGCGAAGACCACTCCCTCGGGAAGGGAACACAAGGGACCAAGGCCACCCACACGAGCCACACGGAAAACACAGAAGCACGATTCCCAGGGCAGCACACAAGCCACCACGATGATTTCCCATCCTGTAGCAAGCGGGAAACCTCCAGTCCCAGGCCGGATAACTGGACTCGCAGTCCAAGGCCAAACACGTGGCCCACACGGGAATCGCCTTCCAAAGAGACACACTACATGCGGGGGAGACCCCACCGCACGGTGACTCGATCGAGCGTAACACGAAAACCCGGAACACGTGGGGTCACCCGGACCCACCACACCTACGGGCACGCTAATCGAGGTAACACGGTCCCTCCCGACACCCCAAAAATATGGACACAGAACCCATGGGGTGTCCGGGATACTCACAAGGCCGGAGGTCGACCACTAGGTCACAACCGGGTCGACCGGAGACCAACACAACACAATCGGAACGCTAAAAGGTCACCTGGACCCTTAAGCTCATGACACGCAAAACGAGGTAAGTGGGACAACCTCTGGACACCCAAAGACACGGTCATGGAGCTCCACGGGGTGTCCGAGACACTCACGAGACCTAAAGTCAACCACTGGGTCACAACCGAGTTGACCGAAGGTCAAAACAGCGCAAAACAGGAACCAGAACATGGTAGTAGTCACCTGGTGACCGCGACCAGATGGTAGCGGTCGACCGGCGACCGCGACCATGCTGTCATGGTCATCTCGCGACCGCGACCAGCCACGCGCAAGCCTGATGGTAGCGGTCGCCCAAGGACCGCGACCACACAGTAGCGGTCATCCCATGACCGCGACTAGGCCAAGGCGGTCTATCGCACGACCGCGACGCTCGAATGCCTTTTCGACCAAAACACAAAGGATGAATGCGGTTCTCCCAAGACCGCGACCAGATGGTAGCGGTTTCTGGTGGACCGCGACCATTTCGGAAAATCGGGAACGGCGGGAAAACCCCAAAAATCCACGCCACGCCCCCAAACATCCACGGATGAGGGGGAAAACATAGGGGAAGCCCCCAAATAACCCCTAGCATACATCTACGGCCTCGGATCGGCCAGAAACGCAATGAAACGGAAGATCGGCCCACAAGCCCTAAAACATGGATTTTACCCAAATCACCCCGTTTGGCTCGCTCGGCTCATCGTAGCCTACGAAACTTGCGAGAAAGGAAGTGCACGAGCTGGGGGTCCATCACCCTACCTCCACCGAAGATTTCGTGCACCGTGGACGCCGATCCACGAAGAAAACGCCGTTGAAGCTTCGCCGCTCCACGAACTCACGGCCGAGCTACACCGCGCCCTCGAGCCTCGATCCTCGACCCATCCTCGCCGTCCTCCTCGCCCGCATCGCCCCGCCTCGCTCCCGCCTCGGTCCGTCGGCCGTCGGAGAGGAGAGAGTGAGAGGAGAGAGTGGGAGAAGAGAGAGAGGGTGAGAGTGAGAAATGAGAGGAAGAGAGAGGGTGGGAGGTATAAATAGGAAAATCCGGAAAATCAAAAAAATCTCGAAAAATAGAAAATCACACCCTCGCGATCCTCGGAACGCACCAATCGCAATGGTACCACACTCGCCTAGGTGAACGGCCCGGTTCACCCGCAACGAGGTTCCGAAGGGAAAGCCGTAACCCACGCCGGGAATAGGAAAACACACGCGGAAAAAGCCGCGGAACGCCTCCGGGCCTCCGAAACGATTCCGGATCGCGCCGATCCGAACACGAAAGATGTTTGAAACAAAATTTCGGACACAACGGAGTCGGACGCTCCGAGAAACCAGATCCGGGACCCACGAACGAGGATCCAAAAAACCCGGGGCATTACAGCCCTCTCCCCTTAAAGGAATTTCATCCTCGAAATTCAGGACCAAGCACGAAGTCACATGGGAAGAACACTGAACGAACTGACAACGCTGTCAGAGCCCCAGCACAGAAAATCTCGTTTCTCATGAAAACACCAGTCCTGAGGGACACAGCCAGACTTACAATCACAAACAACACCTCGCTCCTCGCGCCGAGCACACTGGCTGTAACGACCCGAGAATCCGATTATCGGGAAGGCCCGATAACCCGAGACTCGCACCGCCACCCACGAGCCCGAAGACTCGGAAGGGTTAAAAGGATGGTGTGGAAACTACACAAGTATCACAAATAATTGCAGAAATTAAACAGTTATAATATTAAGCAGGAAATAAAATTAACTTTTTACATGGTCCACAATTAAGAACAACAATAGCAAGAACAGTCCACGACTAGTACAGTGACAAGAAAGAAAAGTACAGCTACACGCGGCATACCCCGGCTCTGACCTCTGGCACTACCTCTGGGCACCCGCACCACGCTGCGCTCCTGACGCGCTCCCCGAAGGTGGCGTCTCACCTGAAACACGGTGAAAACACGGAGGGAATGAGTCTCGGAACAAGACTCAGTAGGGATAACTCGAACCCTACCTCGAAAAATGAGAAACCACTACTCTAGCGGTAGGAAAGTACCTCGGAAAGGAAAGCCCTGCACTCTACAGAACTAGACCCTACGGCACGTAAACCGACACACGTGCCACGGTACGAGAAGACCGAAACCAACGGTCGAATCGTAAAACCCGAAGGTCAGAAACACACGGCTGACAGTCTGACACTCCGTACTCGACAGGAGTACCACCCACTAGAAGCACAGCCGGCAGCATCCCTTGACGTCTTACACCGCACCGCAGGTGAACCGCCTGACGTGGTAGGTCCTACCCGAGGCGTAAAACACCGTACAAGTAACTCACAACAAGTGACTAGCTGGGGTCACGCCCGTCGACGTGGGTCCAACCGCCCCCAACCACGTGTGCACACACAGACCACGCGTCCCAGGTCTGGCCCTCTGACCGGTTTTCCCCTCAGCCGGACTCTGGCTGCAAGACGTGGGGCCCAACGGTAACCGGTCCACAAACCGTCTCGAAAGGTCGGCCCGTACACCACTCCCTGGTGCGACTAGCACCCGCGTACTAGTGGGCTACGACTAGTGGAGGGTCACTGAAGGAGTAGACTCTCAAGTCAACGGAAAACGACGTCCGAACCCGACAACAGGTGGGAATCACCCCACACACCAGCCCCGTCGCACGGTGACCACGGTCGGAAAAGAAACAGACGCACGGCCCACGGTCAAACACCTGACCGAGGCAAACGGGACTTCCGGACACCAAAGACACGGTCACGGAACTCCACGGGGTGCCCGGGACGCACGCACGGCCCAAGGGGAACACCCAACAACGACCTGATCGCGCTAGGGATACCCAGCATGACAGGGGCCATCGCGCTAGGGAACCCTAGCGCAACAACGAAGATCGCGCTAGGTCTCCCTAGCGCGACAGGGACCATCGCGCTAGGTCTTCCTAGCGCGACAAGGATGATCGCGCTATGACCCCATAGCGCGACAGGAACCGCCTCCTGTTCATCTTCTCCGATGAACGCGCTCGGTCGGGGCAGCGCGACCTCCAAGAACGCGCTACTGGAGTATAGCGCGTTCTCAGTCCGCGGCCAAAAATGGTAGAAACGCCCAAAAATTCTAACCACGCCCCCGTGCCTCCATAGGAGAGGGGGAAAACAAAGGGGAAGACCCCTGGGGACCCCTAGCATGATTCTAGGCCCTCAAAACACGAATCCATGCATTGAATCCATAGATCGGGCGAGCTCTCCCCAAATCATGGAAAAACCCAAAAACGCTCAAATGATCCCCTCTCGGCCTCCCCGCGGCCTATAAATCACGGAAAAGATCGGCATGAGGCTAAGGAACGTCACCCTACCTCAATGGAGCGAATGCTCCGCCGAATCGATCACGAATCACGAAGAATGCTCGAAGCTTCACGAACTCCCCACGCTTCCCACGCTCGCCGCACGCCCACGAGATCGCCTCACCGTCGCCCACGCGTCCTCGCCGTCGCCCCGCCACCGTCCGTAGCCAGAGAGGGGCTCGCCGCGTCCGAATGGGAGAGAGGGAGAGAGAGGGGGCTCACGGTCGCGAGAGAGAGGGAGAGGAAGAAGAAGAAAGAGAAAGGAGAAAAAGAAAAAGAAAAGAATTAGGGCTATATAGAAAATCCGAATTTTCAGAAAAATACCGAAAAATAGAAAAATACATTTCTGGGATCCTCGGAACGCACCGATCGCAACGGTACCACTCGTGCCCGGGTGAACGGCCCAGTTAACCCGCAGCGAGCGTCCGAAGGAAAAGCCGAAACACACGCCGGGAATCGGAAAACACACGCGGAAAAGCCGCGGAACGCCTCCGGGCCTCCGAAACGACTCCGGATCGCGCCGATCCGAACACGAAAGATGTCCGAAACGAAATTTCGGACACAACAGAGCCGGACGCTCCGAGAACCAGATTCGGGACCCACGAAGAAAGATCCGAAAGGTCCGGGATATTACACTGGCCAACAGAGCAGGCATATACCAAAGGGCACAGTCCGGCATCACCTCAGCCAACACGAGAACCAACATGGCACCGCAGCCACAATCTTGCTCATCGAGGAATCACAACCCTCGACACGAGCAACAGCTACCGATTCATCCAATGGTCGGCAGACAAATCGTACATCAGCTTCGCAGCCAGCTGACAGGTCGCACACCCTCCTCAAGGGAGCAACCAAAACAGAGCCTCCACCAGCTCAAGCAGTCCTCTCCGCAGACCGCAACCAGAACATCGGCTCAGCACCAAGAAACACCCCACACATGGCAAGCTGAAAGCCGGACATAACACTGTGCTAACTCTGGTCAGAAGATAAACTTCGACAAAGTCCAGATCCCATCCGGAAAGGCACATCACAGAAACGACCACCAAAGGTCTCGTTGGCACACGGCTCTCGCCACGCTCGAGCCCCAACAACCCGCATCTTTTGTCTCTGAAAAGACCATCCTCCGACGCCCATCTCACAAAAGTTCTCCGCCCACAAGCGTCACTCATCCATCTGGTCTCATCCAATCCTTTGATCAATGCAAGTGGACACCTGCCAAACCCGATTCCGCCCTTACCACAGAGCCACGGGACACCACCTGAACAGTGCTCACGGGTCCCTAAGCAATAAACATCTCACCGTCACAATCCGACAAGACCGTAGAACCAACAGACACTGCTGTGGTCGGTCACACGGTTAGGCTCACCAGCCACTCATAGCCGCCAACCTGGACCCATAGTCTGCCAGAGACCACTTCCCCAAAAATGATTTCATCCGAGGACACGACTGGGAACACAAGTCGGCACCAAGCCACCGACTCTGACCAACACGTCCTCAACCATCGTCAGGCGACATCCTCAACAACCTCATCCAGGTCCAACACCGACGCCTGACACGGCTTCCAACACAAGAACAGGGTACTCATGCGGCGCACTAGCTAGCACTTTTCTCAACACTCCAACTTGCCAGTGCCAGCAACCATAATACCTCGAGCAACGGGACGGCAACAACACGTTTCACACCGAGGAACCCATCCGCCGATGCTCAACGCAAACTCAGGAATCCGCCCGTAGCAACCAACGCTACGATCCTGAACCAGTGGGTCACAAGCCCACCACGCTTCTGCTGCGTACTCTGATTCACGCGCACAGCCGAGAAAGTAAACACCGCCCAACCAGCACTCATCCTTCCGGAACAGTGCCAGCACACCCCCACACGACAAGGGAATGGGCACAGCTTCTCACAGGCAACCACCTTGCCAAGACAAGGAGCACCTCTCGCACGGACTTCATGGCACATGAAGGCCAACCAATCCGAACACACAATGCAAGACGACGAACCTTAACCCAACACAATCTCTCCAACCAAAGGGGAGACCAAACGCACTTCCGACCAACGGAAGGACTCCACGCTCGACCTGACTTCGAACCTCGCGCATGCTGGAAACAACACCATCCAGCACCCAGGAAAACCATCGCTTCCATCAGGTCAGCGCCTCCGACAACACTTATCAAGTCTCCCGTCGGACCATGATCACAACATCTCTCGATGCATCACCGCTGCAATTCCTCGAACTGCAACACGGCATGCCAAGAGCCGCAACACGAGCCATAACAACAACCGCCGATGCTCATCCTCGAGTCCTGAACTCGCCGCGGAGCCTTCACATCTCAAACCAACTCCAGGGCGAACACACCCCATTCGCACGCAAGAGCGCAGGAGCAAGACTTACTGGGACACCACAGCCCAATCCTGCCTCGAAATCCATAAAACAATCGGGACCGACACGTCATTTCTGACGCCATAGAGCACGACAAGATCATCAGGCTCGACGAAACAGTAGCTCACCGAGAAGATCCTCCGCTCACCCGAGCACACTTCTCGATCAGAACACCCACTCTGCCACCTTAAACCACGACCTGAAAACCTCAGGGGCTGGATAAATCTCAAGCTAGAGTGGCCAAAATCGACAGCAGCTCCCTCAGAGCACGCTCACGGCCACTTAACCACGAAAAATTCTCTCCAGCCACCTGACCACGCCGCAGATTCCTCGAACGCAGCACCGCGAACTCGCGCCTGCCAGCAACCTCTGCCCAACGCAGTACAACTGGGGTCACCACCGATGAGGGAGAAGGCTCTCGACCTCGATCCTTAGACCCCATGCTGGCACGAAAGCCGCGGACAGCAACCACCTCCACAGCGCCGCACAGCGCACTCATGCTCTCAAGCGAGAAACTACGCAGAAAGCGAACACAAAACCCTAAGCCAGCTGCCGACTGTACTAGACCTTACGGACTCTGATCACTGCAATATTTCGAATTCCTATGTACGTCCACAACCACCACTCTGATACCAGCTGTAACGACCCGAGAATCCGATTACCGGGAAGGCCCGATAACCCGAGACTCGCACCGTCGCCCATGAGCCAGGAGGGCTCGGAAGGGCTAAAAGGAGTGTGGTGGCACAAAGAAATAGGAAATAAAGCAGGACAACCAACAACAATAAGCTGAAAGAAAGAACAACTACAACTTCGTAACGCTACGTGATATGCTTTGAGGGGTGCATCAAGATAGGTGATGACAAGACATATATGATGGTAAGCTACCTATCATTTCAGGCCGTACGCATGTAGGGAGGCGAAGAGTCAAGTTGAATCTCGTACTCCAAATTAGGCGAGATGTATGCCCTCATCACGTATGTATTAATTTAATTTTAAGAGAAAAATGTATAATCTACCGTCGTCGGATCCTCACCGGAATACACCTAGAAGGTCACAGAGAAGGGTAGAGAGGGAGGGAGGAGCGACTCGGTCCGAGTCTATTGGATCATGTCTCGAATTTTTTTGAATCCGAGTAGATCCACTCGAGTCGCCCTGACTCGGACCGAGTCGACAAACTATAGACGAAAGCCACCCATGACAACAACTTTGTCTTCGCGGAGTGATTTTGATAATAAAATAAGACGAGTTAAGATGAGTTATTCATAAATAAATTATTTAAATTTAGAGGGATTGTTTTGATAATAAAATAAGATAAATTAAGATGAATGACTGATAGATAAATTATTCAAATTTAAAAATCAAAATACATCACTCAAGAGTCAAATCGGATCAAGACCCTTGACCCGAAATTAACTCATTTCGTCTCTCTTATATAAATACTTTATTAAACTCTGAATAAGATAAATATCTAATTAAAAATATAAAAATTTAATAATAATCAACTCAAAATCTATCCGAATTAATTTATCTTACCCTGTTATCGAAGCGAAGAATTGAAGGAATCCATGTTTTAATTTTAAATGAGAGAGAGAGAGAGAGAGAGAGAGAGAAGGGGGTGGCGCGTGGGATGTTTCCAAAGCGAAGCAAGTCAGGTGGTCATCTTCTTTCTCCACCTTTCCAGAGAAGGGGGAGGCGGCGGCGAATGGGCGCGATTAGTGCGCAGTTATAGAGAGAGAACGAGCGAGCAGAGCATATCGACGCGGGGGAGGGAGGGGGGTACCTGACAAAAGAGCGTGGACCCAACACGCCCTCCTCACAGCCGAACACTCCCCCTAGATAGGAGGAGGGAAAGCATCGTCCTTTCTCTCTCTCTTTCGCACCCTTTCCCCCGCCCCCCTGAGGGGCCTCCTTCCATCCATTCGCACGCCGCCGAAATCGACGCCGACAAGCGCCGCACCCTCGGGGGCACCCCTCCATTCCTCCTCCCTCTGCTATCCACCCCTGCACCGCTGGTCCTCTGATGATGGGACGTCGCCTCTGCCGCTACCGCTGCCCGTTCCCCGCCTCTTTCTCTCCCTCAGAACGCCGTGATGGGTGATTAGCAGGGGGTGGGCGCGGGGGGGGGGGTCCGGTAGCGGCCAGTCGCAGCAGGATGAACGCAGCAGACTTCTCGACGAAGCTAATTAGATTATAATTTAGGTAACGCCTTATTAATGCAATTCCCACTGCCGGACAGGAGGAGATGGAAAGGACACGAAAGACGACGACGGTGGATTCCTTGCACACCTCCACACGCCTCTTTCCACATCGGAAGGGCCGTCTCTGTTTGTCTGTCCTCTCACCTTCCCCCCCTTCCCACCGACGGGGGCAGCCAGATTGGACCCCTCGTTTTCGGGAAAGGCAGACGGCATGAGTGTGCTTACAGCTCACGGCTGCCACGAGGCTTTCTTTTGGCCTCTTTTCGTTTCCGGCCAAGATCGCAACTTTTTTCTTACGCTACCAGCGCGTCGCCCATGCCATATTGCTTACAACTCTCATAAGCAGAACAACACACGTCGAAGCAGCGATGGAAGACACCCTCCTCAGATGGAAGAATACAGAAGAGCTTTATTTATCCATCCGTTCGTTCACATAAACATAAGAAGGGAAGCGGGGAGGGGGGTGTGAAGAGGAAAGACAAAAGTGAAACCGGCCCCGGCAATTTCATCTGCCCAAGCGGGAATCGATGCCGGAAATCTTCCCAGGAGGGAGAAAAAAAAAGGGAGAAGAGAGAGAGAGATAGGGAAAGGAAGAGAGCACCTCGCCGGAACTACGGATTACAAAAAAATAACGCTTCTTTCACCATCATCCACATACGCCACATCCATCCCTCCGACCCAAATATTCCCAAGACCCAAGAGTTCGTCATCTTGCGGCCGTACACATGAACCCATCAAGGCGAGATGGTCTGGGAAGCAGGAAGCCGGGAGCTTTCGGCGCGCCCAAGCGGCCGCGGCGTTGTTGCCTCTCTTCAGGCGAAGAGGTTCAGGAGCACCGGCTGCTGCTGCTCCTGCCGGCGGCAGGCGGCAGCAGTCGTCCTGACACCACTCTCCGCGCACGTCGTCACCGACTCCTCAGAGGGGGTCCCCGGCCTCTTCCGCTGGCGCTTGCCCGCGAGCGCGGCAGCAGACGTCAGGCACAGGTCGAGTTCGGACGGCTCAAGGCGGCCCGCCTCCACGGCGCCGCCTTCGTCGTCCTCGTGATCGTCCGCCCGCAAGCTTCGAACAGCAACGACTGAAAGAGCGCTGCCATCCGCAGAAGAGAGGAAACAAGACACCAAAAACAAAATATTTAATTTTCCTCTCTAGAAACAACACAGATGAAAGGATCACGGCGGAGATGAAGGACATTACGCCTCTTCATCATGACCGCAGGATAGATAGTGGCCAAAAATGGGGAGATAGTGGTTCATTGTTGACCAAGTTTTGAGGGGATCTAAATTAAAAGAAAAGAAAATATACATGGATGATGGAACCATTTCTGCAATTTGATTTTTAGTGTGCTTCGGTCAAACAGATAAAGCAGTGTCGCCTGCGAGGACATCTCTTGCAAATGAAACGAAAGGCGAGCTGGTTGAAACTGTAGAGCTGATGCTGTGACCACATTTTTCTATTTACTAACATCACAGTGACGTTTTTCTATTTACTAACATCACAAGCTGGTTTAAATCTTCCACTGGAACCGTTGATTGCAGGGTTCGTGTATTCCTGTTTGCATAGCTTACCACACGAATTGTTCTTTTCCACTCATGGAAGTGCATCAGCTGTATACAAGTGTTACAGTCGCAATGAAAGCTTCATGTATATATTTCCATGTCTTTTGCCCTGGAAAAGATCACGAGTCTCCTAGAAAATCATTCTTCTTGATGTCTTTTCTTTCTCGTTCTTTTGTGTGCGAGATGGCTGTGCCCGGAATTGGGATTGTGTTTGCGACCTGTGATGAGTCATCAGCGATGGATAATCGGATGAAAACAGCTTCGCTCGTCTCTTTTGAGGTCCCTCCCGTGGTTTAACGTTCAGTCTGAATTGAATGAATTGGCCGGCCATTCCCATGGAATCTCCCATGTTTTGTTTTCAGTCTTTTTTTCCGTGGAATTAATCGGGTCTGTGTCCGATTGGCGTTTTATGAGCGGCATCCTTTGGAGGGCAGATCAGATTCCCACGAACTGAGACCCGGCCACCTAAACTCGAAACGTACCTGGTTTGAATAGAGACGGGGAACAATTTTCCATTAAACCTGGCCCTCAGCTTGTTTGGTCTCTTCTCTGTTTACCAGGAATCTCTCTGAGGATGTTATCTATCCTCACCTCGACGCCCTTCCCTGGTGAGTATGCAGGGACTCTTCCTCACCCTTCATTTAGCAACAGATTCATAAAATGGGTGAGATCTTAGCATATATGACACATGTCACTCTCTCGTGTCCGATGAAGACAAGAAAGGTTGATATCAGAGGTGGCACCAAGCTTAAATTCACTTTGGACGCAGGAGCTGTTGAGACGGCGATCTTGTCGTCAAGAGGTGAAATCAATGGTCTGTATCCTTTGATAGTGAGGTTTCCATCTCTCTCTCTCTCTCTCATTTCTTGTTATAGGAACACATTGTATGTGTGGTGTGCTTCTTCTTTGAGGTCATCTGTTATTGGGATGTTTTTTTTTCTAAATCATTATGCCATTTTAGTGATAAATTTTCATCTGAAAGTATTTAATCGTCTCAGACCTAAAATTTAAATGCAAATAGCTAGATGATGTTTAACACCTGATTATGTTCTGTACTGTGCGAAGCAGGACGTGTATATTAATAAGACCTTATTTACAACAGTATTCGAATTGGATGATTGAAACAGACGTCTATATTGGTTGGCAAACTCTGTTGCTAGTCTTAGTTTGTTGACACCCGCGTCGACTCAACAGTAAGATCACTGTCTCCTGTTGCCAGTCCCAGCGGCATTTCCGCACTCCGCGGCAGTACCGGACGCGACCTTCACAAACACGCGTTAGACAGCCATTATGGTCGTCATCTTTCTTGTTTGTGATTAATTTGTCTTATTGTTTGCGGACGGTCCATTGTCTTTTTTTTTTCCCCTCGAATCATCTAATGGAGCGAAGAGAGAGTGCACCCATTTTCAGAAGAAGGGAATGTTCTCATTCCACCTTCTTACCACTAGATGTGATTTTATTACTTAGAAAAATGAATAAGAGTTCGGCTGGGCTATACCCTTGGAATACAAAAGGGAGAAATGAAAAAAAAATATAGCTATACACGTCGAATACGAATATTAGGGATACGGAGGCATCAGCCGTGGCGTATCCTCTAGCCATAAGAGGCAACTCCCTTGCAGATAGGAATACCATGGAGACATCATAGTTCGCCAGAGTATCCGCAAGTTGGTTTGCTTCCCTGTATGTGTGGACGATGGAGCATTGGAACAACCTGAAGGTGTCTTGTAACTTTCTCCACCATGGAAGAAGGGACCAAGGAGGGCTTTTGTTATGGTTTAGCAGTTCAACCAAAGCCAAAGAATCTGTGAAGATAATTGAAACTGGGATAGTGTGCAGTTGGGCCAATCTAAGGTCATCAAGAAGAGCCCTTCCTTCTGCAACCATGTTGGAACCATGTCCATAGTAATGAGAAAACCCAGCAACATTTTTCCTTGGGAGTCTCTGAAGCAGCCACCCCCCCCCCCCCGAAGGTCCGGGGTTACCTTTACTAGCGCCATCCACATTAAGTGAAAAATCTGACTTAGGTGCAAGCCAGCGAACAGTGATGCAGGATAAAACCTTATGATTGATAGTGATGCCCAATGTCTGGAGAGTATGACGCAAGGAATTGCCAACACCATGTTTGAAAATAATCTGCCGCATAATCTGGGCAGCATCATGTTGAATCTGATCAGCTATCCGAGAGAAACTTGTCCTAAGGCCTTCAAACCTGTTTCGGCATCTATATTTCCAAATTTCCCATACAATCATCATAGCCACTAGCATAGTTATCAATCCTTGCGGACTGTGAATTGCTGCCTCATTAAGAATGTTGCGAAGCCGACTGGTGATAGTAATGGTTTCCAAGTGCGATTGTCAATTAGGGGGTCAGATTTATTCCACAGGAAAGTAGCCAATTCACTGTTAATAAAGAGATGATCAATATCTTCGATAGCATGGGAAGATGAACAACAATCACAACGAGATGCAATGTGGATTCCACTATTTTGGATCCGACTATCAACTGGCACGGCATGATTCAGAATTTTCCAGTAGAATAGAGAAGCACGAGGAGGAAATCTGCGATACCATAGCTTGGCAGCAGGAGCATCCACCATTTGCCCTTTGATGTAGCAATAAGTAGACTTGATATCAAATTTGCCAGAGTTGGTAAAAGACCATTTGGGTATGTCATTCCCAGCTTGAGTAGCAAAGTTGTAAATATCAGTCCGCAGGTTATTATCTTCTAGCCCTTGCCAAATCGGGTGTTGATGATCAGCCAATGCAACTTGAACCGAACAGTCTTCAGGCAGGGAGATATTCTGGTGAGAGATATATTCTAGCAGGGGCTTATCCTTGTACCAAATATCTTTAAGAAAATTGGTGGTGGCACCATTGTGCACTATCTTGCGCATACCTGCCATGAGAATCGACCGAGCTTTATCAAAGTCCCGAGCTTTGATGCCAGATGGGAAAGGTATTTTACAATCTGAGATGTGTTGGCCTTTAATGTATTTGCTTCTGACAAATTTTGCCCAGAGGGAGTTGCTGTGTAAGGAAAGCCATAGCTGTTTGACATAGGAGCACAACTGAATATCCCATAATTTGCGAATGCCCGGTCCACCTTCAGAGGGAGAACGGCATACCTTGTCCCAAGAAACCCAATGCTTTCTGTGTACTGTTTCAAGCCCTTGCCACAGAAAGTTGGCACAGATTTTCTCAATTTACTTGTGTATTGTGTATGGAATAGCAGCAGCACTGACTGTGTATATGGGAATAGAAGACACAACCGATCTGATTAGTGTGATTCTTCCTGCCTGAGAGAGGAACTTACTTTGCCAACCAGCTAACTTAGCATTGACTTTATCAGGTAAGTATTTGAAGTGAGGAGTTTTGATTCTCCCTTTGAAGAGAGGGATCCCTAAGTAGCTGATGCTCCCAGTTTTATGTTGAAAGCCAGTTATCTGTTGGATCCGGTCTATAACATGATTTGGCATATGTGTAGACACCATGAATGAGCTTTTATGTGCATTGATCCGTTGACCAGAAGAATCTTCCTATTTTCCCAGGAATTGAAGCAGAAGTTTGATAGAGGATAAACCACCATCATGAATATGATAGAGTCATCCGCATATAGAATATGAGAAATGGACATAGCATTGCCTGGGAGGTGGTAGTGCCGACACTGTCCAGAGTTGAAGAGTTGGCTAAGACCCCGGCTCAATACTTCCTCAGCAAAAATAAAGAGAGCATGGGCTAAAGAATCACCCTGTCTCACTCCCCGGGTGGATTTAAAGAATCCATGGAGTTGGCCATTGAAAGCAATAGTGAACCAGCAATTCATCAAAAGTTGAGCAATGAGAGAAACAAATCTATTAGAAAACCCAAATCTTTCATGACAAGAAAGATGAAATCCCACTCAATGCGATCATAAGCTTTAGCCATATCAAGCTTGATTAGGATATTGTGGCCTCTGACCGGTCTGTCAATTTCAATAAAGAGTTCTTTGGCAAGCAAGAAGTTGTCAGTGATAATTCTGCCACTAATAAAACCACTATGTTGACCGGATATAATAATTGGAAGAATAGGGCGCAACCGGTCACAGATGACTTTGGATATAATTTTGTATATGAAATTGCATAAGCTGATAGATATGAAATCCGCAAAAGAATTGGGATTCTTTACCTTAGGTATCAGGCATAGAATGGTGGAGGTGACTCCCTTCGGAAGCCCCCATCCTTGGAAGAAACTCTGGACGGCGCATGTAACATCATTTCAACAATGTCCCAGCAATAAGATAAGAAACTGCCAGTGAGGCCATCAGGCCCAGGAGAGCTGTTACCAGGAAGAGAGAAGACAATGCTTTTAATTTCCTCTGGCGAAGGAATGGTACATAAGGCCATGTTCTGCTCTTCAGTAATCAAGTGAGGAATAACTGAAAGGAGATGTTCATCAACACTGTGATCTTCATAGGACAGAAGGGTCTTGAAGAAATCCATCGCACCATTTAATAAAACAGCCTGGTCTTCCACCCAATTGCCATCTATTTTCAGCTTGTGAACATAATTTCTCTGTCTTCTGACCTTGGTGTAGAGATGGAAAAACTGTGTATTACAATCTCCATAAGTGATCCATTGAAGTCGGGACTTTTAGAACTAGAAAATTTCTTCTCGATGAAGTGCTAGCCTCATCTCAGCGTTAGTTTTATGAAGATTCATCCGATTTTCCGTAGATGGGTTGTCATCAAACATTTCTTGAGCCTGTGGTAACTGAACCTCATCAATTTCTTTGGCTCGATGAATGTTGCCAAATATCTCTTTGTTCCAGCTTTTCAGTGCAACCTTCAAAGATTTAATCTTTTTCTGCAATGAATGAAAGGGATGACAGGATTGCTCATGCTTGCTCCATTGTTGTTTGACAAAATCCAGAAAGTCAGAGTGAGTGTGCCACATATGTTGATATATGAATCTCCCAGGTACAGCTTGCATTGGACACATGGTCATAAGTAAGGGAGCATGATCAGAAGGGCCTCTAACCAGGTGTTTGATAGACAGATTAAAAGAAGAATTTAACCAGTTAGCATTATAAAGAACCCTGTCCAGCCGGGCTCGAATATGGGAGGCCCCAGTTTGATTATTAGACCAAGTGAAAGGAGAACCTGAATATCCCGCATCAATTAAACCAGTAGCTGTAATAAAACTTTGAAAATCTGTCATTGCAGCTATTGAGGACATACACCGCCAAGATTTTCTTCTGGAGAGACTATGCAATTAAAATCTCCACCAATGGTCCATGGAATGGTCACCTCTTGACTGAATTCCATTAGAGAATCAAACATGTCCCTGCGAGTACTAGCACTGCATGATGCATAGATGGCAGTAAAATACATATAGACATAGTTATCTTCCTTAAGAGCAACAGTAATATATTGAGGATGATGCTCAATGACATCAAGGCAAATGTCAGTGTTATGAAACAACCATATTTTTGAAGTTGCGCCATTATTACCCAGAACAGAATGAGATTAATGTGACGAGCCACATTATTAGCACGACTGAAATCAATACGAGGTTCTGATATTGCTGCAATGCAAATCTTGTGGACTTTTATTATCTGCGCAAGACTTCTAATAGTAGCCTTATTACCAATACCCCTAACATTCCATATGAGGGCTGAATTAATCATGGGCAGAAGAGGATGAGGGAATGGCAGCCAATACCTTGGCTTTAGCTCTAGTCAGGCGGGCATCACTAATAAGATCTCCTGGAATAGCAGAGACCTCATGTGCTTCTTTGACTTGAGAGTAATTTGATGTACTTTTGTTACCTTGGCTAAGCATCCTAGAATTTTCTGAAATTGCTAGTTCAAAGACTTCATTTGAGCTAATGATTTGGATAGCTTTGATACCCAAGTTTTGAGAATTGAATAACAGAGCAGGCTTCTCTTTCATCCTAGGCATAATTGTGTTTTGGGTTGAAGGGAGCTCCTCAGGAATTGAACAATCAGTTGAAACATCCTCATTGTGTATTAATGATGAGGTATTCTGTTCTATTGTGGCATTATTACAAACATGTGAAGGGCAGGCATTGCCTTCTTCATCTGCTGAAGATGTAGGATCAAGTGCAGCCTGGTCGCAAATCCTGGAGTCCGCTGATATATTGTTAGTAGCCCCTGCATCACTCCTCTCATGCACAGGTTCCCCCTCAGTAGTCAAATTTTCTGGCAAATGCAACAAGGCAAAGAATTTGTTATTAGTGTTTATCTCCACGTTAGGGCTGGAAGGCTTTGGTGTCCGAGGTCTGTACTCCTGACGATTATTCCTTTGATGACCAATCAGATTGACATTCTCCAGTCGAGGCAACCGATTCATGTTTTTATTTTGCTTTCTCTTACAGTCGTCTGCTTTGTGACCTAGCTTGTGATAGAAGGAACACAAATGTGACACCCTATGGTAGTTAACCATTTGCCAAAAGCCATCACCATCCATACCGATCCAAATCCTCTCTTTTCGCTCTGCGGATAGATCAAGCTCAACACAGACCAAGGCCTCAGACGTTTCTGTCATTGCAATAGTTGAATCATGAATTCTTAGAACAGAGCCAATGTTGCCAGCAATGGAGCGGAGAAGGTCCTCATTATAGAAATTCACTGGCAGGGACGGAAATCCAATCCACACGGGAGCAGTTGATGGATCAGAGTCAAAATCAAAATTGTGTGACCATCGGAAGAATCTGAACAAATATCCTTTGATATATAGGTTCTTTTGGAGGAGGACCTGAATGAAATCTGATTCACATCCTAAGCGGATAAGAACATGCCGAGCATTCATTCTGCTGATGATAAAATCTGAACACAATTTTAGTCGCTGAGCAAGGCAAGCTTTGATTTCCGGAATAGAAGGGTGGTTAAAGTTTTATCTTTTTTATCGAAAGAGAGTCCTCAGAGGAGATGATTTCAACTTTACTTATAAGCACATATTCATCCCTGTAATTTTTGATATGAGATTCTATGAGCCCCTTTTTTAGACATCTATATTAACATATAAATTTTGATGTCTTGTTTGAGATATTATCTCCGCTATGTTCAAAAGTGATTAAGATATTATCTTTTTTACTTGTACAAGAGTCTTCAAAAGAGAAGACTTAGACTTTATTTATAATTACATGGATATCTTTATAATTTCTGATACGAGATCCTGTGAGTCATGTTCCTAGACTTCTGCAAAGGAAAAAAAGAAATGATCAAAAGACTTAACGAGTCTGGCACGAGTTAATTCTTTGTAGTCCGTAAGAATCATCGGTTTAATTTTCGATTACCTGAGTAATTAGTTGGTTAGCTCTTGTACGGCGTTGGCAAACACTGGATCGGATAAGCACAAGCTTCAATCCTCTGCGTGGAGCTGGCGCTCTGTGACTGTTCTAATATTAATTGCACCTGTTTGGCCCCCAAAACATGCAGAGTCATGTTTGAACCATGTGAAGTTGTCTAGTCTGAACTTGGGAAGTGGCCAAAACTTTAACCCTGCCAAGCTGGGGAACACCGCTTTCAAATCATGCAAGTACACTCATATACTCTCCACGTTTTCTAGGGTCTACAACTGGATTGAACCGATCGAATGGACGTGCAACGATTCCATCCGCCCCCACTCGTGTTGTACTCGGCATGATAACCGCGTAAGTTCACGTCGAGTGTCAAATGAGTCGACTTATTAGTTTGGCCGGTTCGATCAACTTCAAACGTGTACGTAGTTTGTTTCTCTTGGCTCCAATAAGTCTACAGTACGTGAACATTGTGAAGTGTGCACCAAAGTACGAAGAAGGTTGTGAAAACTGATCAATATGAGTTGATAGCATTTAGTGCAGGTTGAGACGACTCGGTTTGACAAGAAGGTACTACTCAGCTCTTTCATGGTTTGTTGACTTAATGCCACGAGTCAAGTCGAGATCGTTCTGATTCGATACGATATATTGAGATCATACGTGACTTCAGATGACTCGATCTGATTCATCGCACCTCCACAACCCTTTTTTCTCCCATCTCATCACCCCCACCTCACTCTCAACTGCCCCCCACCGCTGTTGACAACACCCTTCCCGGTCGAATCCTCGTCATCACCATCGGATCTCGTCTGTCATCACCGAATTCATGCCGCTATTGTCAGATTCTCGCCGGAGCACATCTGGAATCTCGTAGAGAAGGATAGAGAGGTAGGGAGGAGTAACTTTGGTTCTAGTCGACCCTATCATGTCTCGGATTCTCGTGGATCTAAATAAATCCATCCGAGTTAGCCCGACTCAGACCGAGTCGACAAACCATGCTCTCATTAATTGGACGGCTGTGACAATGGAAACAAAGGAAGATGGTTAGAGTAAGCTTGGGTAAATTATCGTAAGGTTAAATTTAATCAAGTTTGATAATTTATTTTTATTTAAATTAAAATAAATATATAATTAAAATAATTAAAATATCATAAATAAAAATTTATAAAATCTTATCCTATCTAACCCCGAGTGATTTATTTGACCATCCGCCCTTAAAACCTCGCACTTATCCTATCAGACCATAAATAACCACACTACTCTAGCAATGTTACCAAAGTCGAGTAAGGAGAATAACTCAGCCTACCCGTGTAGGACAACGAGCTGAGACCTTGCAACCCTAGTAACTCGAGAGAGGTCTGTTTGAACAGTGACATGAATGTTTTCCCGTCATACGTATTTTGGCCCTCTCTGATTTCGTCTTTCGCTTAGCTAGAGTAATTTTTGGGGACGTCAATTATCCTGCAAGAGAGGACGGGAGTTTTCTCTCGAGAAAATAGTACTCGTTATTTTCTCCAATCTCTAATCTCCCTACCGCTCCTCTCTCTCTCTCACACACACACACAACATACACGGGCCTCTTTATTTATGGGGTGGGATGATTTATTCGCGCGATAAAACGTGAATAAGTCACCCCACCCTAATTAAGAGAGATGAGTGTGAGAGAAAACTGTGTGAGACCTATAATTTTTTCTCACGTCAATTTATTATGAAAGGAGTACGTGAGAATCTTATTAGAAGGAACCCTAATTAAGGAGGCAAAGGATATCAGTACCCTTCTTCCTATAAATGCGAGTGGTTCATTATAGCAAGATGACAATCTATGATTCGAGTTGAAAGTAACAACTCACGGACGCTCTACCACCCTCCGTTTTTTACGACAGATTCCTTCGTGGGTAAAACGTCTACAATTCTCGCATGTGTCACTACTATATATACCTTGTGTCTGATGAAGCCAAACAACATTGACGAGGCACCTTAAATTATCTCCAACCCATGCAGGGGCTGTTCAGATTGGCATTAATTGTTCGTCCGTTCAAAGGTAAGATCAGTGGGCATCAACGTTGGACACTCCGCGATCGAGCTCTCTCTTTTAATCTTTGGTGGGGGATACATTTGTTGCAGATAAGTCTGCACCTTAAATTTTGTAGGTTGTTTAACATCCAAAAATGGCTGGCAGTCCACCATATGATATCTAAAGTGAGTCGGCTTAATTAGGACGTGTTTGTTTTGACTTTGAGAGATAATTTTTGATCTCAAAAATTGTCCCACTTAAAAGTGACTTTGATAACATAATAAGGGTTGAATAGGATGAGTTATTCCGCCTACTTACTCTTAATTGATTTTGATAACAGAGTTAAGTTATCTGAGATCGGTTAAGGTTATGGCCCTTATTCTAAGAATAACTCATTGTATCATTTCACATGGAACGAATTATTCTCAGGACAAGAGTAAGTTATCAAACTCAAAAAGAGAAAATCTAAGTAATAATTCACTCGGATCCACCTCGGATAATTTATCTTAATCTATTATCAAAGTGACCCTAAAAGTCTAAACAAATCAGTCATAGTCACGTCTAAGATTTTTAAAAGTTGATTTTTTAAAATAGATAGATGTAATAACAAAAGAGTGAACTTTTAAAAAGTCCAAAATATCTTTTTTTTTCTATTTTTACTAACTTTTTCAAAAGAAAACCAAAAACCAAAATCCAAGCAAACGAGACCTCAGAACAAGTCGAAGCAGGATGTCAAGTACTAATAACTATTGATGCCTCGTTTGCATGGGCTTTGGATGCTGATGGATGAGCAGTTCCCCGCTGTACAACGTTGCCTTTATTCTCGTCTGTACCCACGCCACACTCCATGGAAGTGGGACGCGGTCTCTAGAACGTCTCTCCAGAAAACACCTCAGACGCACAACCACATCATTGAGGGTGCTTTGTCCTCATCATCAACGGGGGTCTCCACCAGCTTTCAAGTTGATGTGAGGTTAGTAGCTCGTCATGAGCCATGAAGGGACCCGGATAATTAGACAATTTCTTCGGTGCATGTCGACGTGACAAAAAAACCTGGAGAGGGCGACACTCGTTGATGTTAACATTGCTTCCGATATAAATATTAACATTATGTTTGATTAATTATGCATGGTGATCTCCAGACTTCCTATATATATATATATATATATATATATATATATATATGTAGGGGAGTTTAACATGTCTATAGAGTTAGGTGACTGTACAAGAAAATCGAAACAACCGGTAGGAGTCAGTAATTAATAAGTTACCACATGAGTTGTTCGAAGTCAGTTTACGATCGATGCAGACTCCAATCTCCAGTAACCCGCTATCCGCAGGGGGATGGGATAAGCACGAATAACAGTCTTTTCATGGAGCTGACGAGAAGGCTTGGAGAAGTGTACGCATACAAACTGATGTAACAAGCTGAAATTGACCCCCACTCTTCTTCAGGTCGGTAACCAATGACACGGGGGTGAGCTGGAAACCCTGGGATGAATATTACAAGGACTGTTAATTCGCAGGGTTTTCCGGCCCAGCAAGCAGTCTATTTTGAGGAAGTGCATGCTGGTTCTAAAAATACTAATATTGCGCGCAGGGTGGAAGGATTCCAATGCAGTGTTAGGATTTTCCAAACGATGAGTTTATGCAGAACATGAACAAGAAAAGCTCGGGTTCCACTGTTGCAGACTGCAGAAGGTGAAATACAACGTCAAAATTACCGGAGGAGTATATAACGTCAGTGGATGTTACAGGGGACAATCTCTCTCGGACTGTTATATGGGTAGAGCACGTGGTCCAACTTAGAGATGTCAATAGATCAGGTCCAGGTCAGGTCAGATCCGATTCAGCGGTATTAACATCTAAGTTCAACCCGAGTCCGAGTTATGTTAAGCTAGTTCAGGTTAAATCTGACATTTTTACAAAAAATGTAAAGCCTGATCTGTGTATGGAGATTTTGCCGTGCATGAGGAGATGGTGGCAAAGATTAATCGCCGTGTGAGGGACGGGAAAAGCTGGGTTTTACTGTGTATGCACACTATTTGTTTCTTCGGAGGCATGTGGCCGCTCTTTGGATAAACCAAAGCTTCGGGCGGCATCATCTCACAGAGGAGAATCCTTTGTCGCCTCTGCTACGCTTATCAACTTTGTGGGCATCAGCAGTCGAGCTGGAAGACGTCTGCATGTGGGCCGGGGGCTTTGAAGGATAAACGATGGGGACGATGTCTGCTCTGCGCCAAGAATATTAGTTCCCTACGACGTCATGTGTTTCCGGAATTCCGTATGTATATCTATATACATATATGTCTCCTCAGACACAGGAGCTGCCAAAAGAAATGAGAAGTGGCAGAGCTTGACGAATCGAAGGCCCTCACCAATTTTCTTCGACGGTTCGTACGTGAACTCTTTGTTTTTTATGCCCATGTATTGGGACCTTGGAGTATGAAATAATCATCAAACATATACTGTGCGGGAAAATTTCTTTACGTACTGCGGAGAAATTGCTGCGCGCATGTGTAAAATTTAAGTTCTTCCCATTGAAGAATACCCGCACCACTTCACTCCATCTTCTAAAGGCTCTCTTTTGCTTGTGACATAAATTGAGATATTTTATCAAAAATTGTCATGTTCGTTTTGATTTTACATATAATAAATTCTAATTGAGTTATGATATATAAACTCTCGTCTGAATTTTTCTCGAGATAAATTATTCTACTAAAAAGGTAGAATAAGAAGGTCAAATTTTCTTACACTTCTCGAGAAAATATTTTAGATTATCTTACCTCTCAATAAAATTATTTAGATTGTTTTAGAATATACTATTCGAGCTTTAACTTATTCCACGATCACACGAGGCCAAAAGAAAGTTAGAGAAAAAGAAAGTACAAGGATTTTACAATATGCTCTCGTCGTACGTTAAGATATATAGGAAGTACATTGGAGAGAAGATAATTCCGTTCTTGTTAATAATAATCTAACGTCTGCCAATAATCTTTGAGCGGGTGATCTTGTTTCATATCCAATCAAACTCACGACCACCTCGTCACGAGAGAAATCACAAACACACACTTTCGAAATATAACCTCTGTAGTTTTTATAAACTCGAGGTTCGTATGTGATCTCTTTATTTCATGATCTATATACTCTCTTCAAAAAGAGTACATAATAAAGATAAGAGTTTTAAATCAAATTAGATGATCTTTTTTATTTTTTAACGTGAGATTAATCAACACAAAAGAATGATTTAAATCTTTTAAAATTTGGAGCAAAATATTCCAATATAAGAGATAACCCATCCTGCAGGGGGTACGGACGGACGTTCCAACGGGGGGCGCATGCAGCGGAGAAAGTATGAACGATGGCGACGGTGACGGCTGTGTCCAGCTGGCGCGCGCCGCCCACGAGATGTCAGAGCCTGGTTGGGTCCCCGGCCCATGGGAAGAACACGCCCCCCGCGTCCTCTGCTTTTGGATCGTGGGAGGTCGAGCCAACCCACCCACTGGCCCAGCAGAGGTCCGCCCCCTCTTCCACAAAGCACACATTTAAATATGATAAGCACCCCCTCGAGCCAGCCGCTGCAGCAGGAGCAAGCAGAACCGAAGAGGCGCGAGGTCTCTCTCTCTCTCTCTCTCTCTCTACGTGTCAATAGTCAACTATTTCGGCGGCCATATCTGCCAACCCGTATGGGCCCCGCTCCCACGTGCGAGGATCCTCCTCGAATCCTCACACGCCCCGGGCCCACCCCCACACCCCGTTGTGGATTTATTAATGCGTCCTGCTGGGGGCGCGGACGAGTCCAGAGTCCGGATGTGCACGGCTCGGAACGAAGCCCCTCCCCCCCGATCATGGAGAATGTTGGGGTGGGTTTCCACAGCTCGTGGCAGCCACGCTGTGCGGGCCACGCATGCCATTGGCATGGTGCGGGGGCGGGGCGGGGCGGGGCATGGACGGTGGACAGTGGTGGTGCCGTGCCTCTCTGTTTGTCTCTTAACTTTATGGAAAAATTACTTGTACAGAGAAACTTAAATATTACTATTATATATGTATTTTTATAGAATCTAACTCGTTACTCCTTAATTTTTTATGACGAAATACTGTTAATAGTCTATAACCTTTGTTAACCCTAGATAAGTAGATAAGGCTGACTTTGATATAGAGTTAAGTTAAGAGTGGATTAACTCAATCCGATTAAAATTGTACGAAGTTAGTCCATTTTTAATTTGATAGGAGAGCAATTTATCTGAGAGTAAGAAGGTGGATTAACCTACTTTTAATTTAGTGTAATTTAATAAGTAGTAGATTAATCAGGAAATAATGACAAATAAAGTTTTATATTTAAATATCTTTTTAATTTTTTAATATATCTCTCATTCTCTCCCTCTCCCTCTCTCCTCTCCCCTCTCTCTCACGTCATTGTCTATCTCTCACACACATTAATTATTTGTTTAAATTATTATTCATCTTTCAATTTTTTAATTTATTTTAACTTTAAATTATATTTAATAAAGGTTACAAATTGGATATATCATAAAAATAAAAATATTTTTATAAATAATATCATTAATATTTTTGATAAATAACACAATTACTCTCACTATTTGAAATTTAAAACATAAAAATGTCATTAATTATGGATTTTTATTACGATTTATCCTAAAATTTTATTTTATTTTAATTTGAAATATTTTTAATATATTATATAATGTTAATATATAATAAAAATAATTTTTGTTAAATAGGATCAATAATCTCACTAATTAAAATTTAAAAGTAAAAAATAACATTAATTACGGGTTTATGTTATTATTCATCTTTAAAAAAATTTATGTTATCTTAATTTTTAATTATTTTTAATAAATTTTATAAATATAATATATCATGAAAATACATTTTGTTTGATAAATACCATCAATAATATCACTAATTAAAATTAAAAGTCAAAAATGACATTACTTATGAGTTTATATTACTGTTTATCTTAAAAAACTATTTTATAATGATTTTAGAATAATTTTAATGTATTCTATAATTTGAATATACTATGAAAATAATTTTTTTCTGATAAATAACATCATTAATCTCACTAATTAAAATTAAAAAATCACAAATATTTTTAAAAGTTACTATTGATTATAATATCTATATTTTTTTAATCTTATAAATATTTTGAATAGATTCTATATGATAAATATACCTTTACAATAATAATTTTTTTAATAAAAATATTTTTAAATTTATTAACTAAAATTTTAACAATGATAAAAGTTATTAAACATAAACTTTAGAGAGAGAGAGAGAGAGAAGGTAACATTAATTACATTAAAGAGAGGGAGAGGGGGGAGAAGTGTAGTATTAATTAGGAGAGAGTGGAGAAAGATATAACATTAATTAATGGAGAGAGAGAGTATCTCTGGATTAACCCACCTCTGGAGGTGGGTTTTGAAACCCTGAGATAATCCATGGTTATCCCTTTTTTTAAACAGATCAACTCTAACTCTCAATCAAAGCATAAAAAAGATTATTCCTTGGTTAACTTTGGGCTAACCCAGAGAAAAACCGATATCGAAGAGGGGCTAAGATAAAAATGACTAAGTTATCACTATTCATCTCTCTCTCTCTCTCTCTCTCTCTCTCTCTCTCTCTCTCTCTACACTAATACCATGAAAGGGGTTGAACCAATGGGGCTACAGGGAGGCAACTGATCAACGAGGGGGCAAGTTTATTTGGGGCCACGGTAGATGGGGAGGAGGGCGATCCATCTTGGTGTTTGGTTCCGACAACGATGTGGTGGAAAGGAGGGGTTGGTAGGGCGACTGTGGGCCGAATGAGAGAGAATAGGTGGGGAAGAAGATGATGAGAACGAGAAAGGTGGAGGGCAACATGGTAGAGTTTGAAGGGGGGTGTAAGGAGAAGAAGAAGGGCGACATGGAGAGTGGAGCTACTGCGTTCTTGTTGTTAGCGCAGCGAGAGTGATATAGAAGGGGGGGATGAATAGATCACTCCCAGTTTGCAAAGTTTAGGCGAGAAAATAAATCTACCGCTTATGCCCCTTCTAAACTAGCACACAAAGAATTGCAAATGCGGGTACCAATCAAGATCGAATAAGAAAATGATGATAAGAGCTGAACACACAACTAGTCGAAGAGACAAGCAGATAGAGAGCGCTGATAAAGATTGCAAACCACAGAGAAGACAACCGGTTTTTAGGTGGTTCGACTGCAGTCCGCAATCTACATCCACCCCTCACTCCAACTAGAGTGAGGATTCCACTAGCCACTGCTAGAGCACAGCAGACTCAGTCTGCGAACAACTTGCTGCCAAATAGCTTGAAAACCCAAGGGAGACAAATCCCTCAACCAAGCTTTGCTACCCACAGAGCTTGTAACCTGTTCTAGCACCCAGCATGAACAGAACCGAAGAGTGCCTCTCCCTTCCTCCACACACCGGAGGGAACCTGCTAATGACAACCCGTCACTAGCAAACACCAGAGATCAGTGATCTCTCTTCCTCTGCAACCCAGAGGGAAACCGGAGATAGACTCCCTTCCTCCACACACCGGAGGGGAACAGATCAGAAATAGACGAAGAACACATAAAGAAAATCAGAAAAGGAACTAAAGACTGATCGAGAAAACATTCGATACTGAGAGTTAATACAAATGTAGCTTCCTGGGAAGCAATTTCAGAAACCCGATACTGCAAACTCTCTTTCTCTCTTCACTGCTATCTCTCTCTTTTTCTTTCTCTCTTTTTCTTTCTCTTTACTGGTGGATCGAGCTCTCTGCAATACTGCCTTTTCTTTCTTTGCTCTGATCACCTTCATCGGTGGACGAAGGTTTCTATTTATAGCGGCAGCAGGTGGATAGGGCACAAAACGCGTGTGCCTCCCACGCTCAATCCAGAACCTTCCTGCCACGTGACCTTATTGAATTGGTTCCTTTTGTCTTGGATCACGTGCACCCCCTTTATTAGGGAATAATCTTCCTCGTACCTGTAAGAAGATAAGAACCATTAACACGTAGTATAGCCACTAAAACTAAAGCTGCATGAGGTATATGATAACAGCACGACGTGACCAGTACACGAGATATGAAAAGAACGACACGAGGTACACTGTAACAGAACAGACACAACGAGGAGAACGACACGAAGTGAAACAAGAACGACACGAAGTACATACGATGACTACAGCACGAAGTAAGAACATCATGATATAATAACCAGTAATGAGAACGGCACGAGAACAACATGGAGACAAAACAGTAACCAACACGAGTTGAAAACAACACGAGGTAAAAAGAAGAACGACACGAAGTGGTTGCAACAACAAGCAAGACATAAAAGATGACACGAGATGCAACTAGAGGACAGAGAGAAGCGACACGAGGTTCACACAAAAATGACACGAGGTGGCACAGAAAGCAACACGAGGTGCTGCAATGTTCTGCACTCAGTGGAACAAAAACGACACGAAGACACAGAAACAACAGTGACCGACACGAAGTGTGGTTACTAAACAGGAATGACACGAAGACATGATACGGAATGACACGGAGTGTGGTCAAGGCGAGAAGGACACGAAGTCTAAAGAGTAAAACAACACGAAGTATTACCTCATACGAGTTTTCCTGTCAAGCATGAAAATCAACACAGAGTGTTGTACGCTCAGACGACACGAAATCATTTCGTGTTGGTGAGGGAAAGCAACACGAAGACAATGATGCTACAGTGCAATGTCTAGACATGATGTTCAGTTGAGTGTACAGACTTCACCAATGAATCACTCACTGTACAGACTTACTATAGCAGTCTGATGTACAAACTTTGATGAACAGTCCAATGTATGGACATTAAAATCGAAGACCAATGTGCAGACTTGACAGTGAAGACTAGTGTGCAGACTTCAAGTTTAACTGAGGATGTACAGACTTGAAGAATAAGCCAGTGTATAGACTTGAAGATTGAAAGCGATGTACAGACTTTGATGACCAACACCAATGTATAGACTTAGGAGCATAAGGCATGGCTGTACACACTTAGCCTAAGACAATGCATAGGCTTGCACGAGAGTCCAATGTATAGACTTTGCTATCCAGACATGATATATGCAGAGACATGTTATCTGTCAGAATGCAACACACATATATAAGGAGCAAATGCCATCAATGCTAGACATCATCATTCATGTTGCTATCAATATCGAGAATGCTCAAGAATAATAATGCATATAAATGTACTTATAGTGTGAGACATCATCAAAATCATAGGGACACAACAATCTCCCCCTTTTTGATGATGGCAACACTATGAAGCAGGCAATATCAAGGTTTATCAAGATTTAACATGAAATCAATGCCAGCTGCAACAACAGATTAACTTCAAGGCATGCTCATGCAAATGAATTAGAATGCTCATGCAAATGAATTAGACAAACCCTACAACTCACTCTCATTTCCCCCACAACGCATAATCAGGAACTTCCCCTAGGCGACTAGCCACAACCAACTGATTAAATCATTGATATAGCAGAACCTCTCTCCCCCTTTGACATCAGCAAAAAGAAATGCAGAAGACATAACAATGCTGGAGACATGAAGAAGAAGTGCAGTAACGATCTTAGTGCAGAAAGTCACGAATAGGTCTTAAGAAAATAAGTGAGGTTCTAACATCAAGAGAAGATTCTTTAAGCTTCAGTACTCAATGGAGAGATAGAATTAAGAAGAGTATATCAGCATACATAGTGTATGATGTAGAGCAGGAGTTGACAAGTATGGCCAAATGGAGCTGATCTTTCAACTATTCCACAAGACAGCAAGAGTCTAAATCAGAGAGGTGTTCTCAAGGTATTGAGGACAAGCAATCCATTAGTTGCATAACAACAAGGAATGTTAGTTGGAGATGATTTCCAAGAAGATCAATGAGTAAGTTGGTAGATCACTTCTTTTGACATTGGGGAGACACCTTGATCAGAGGCCTGAATCCCCAGTTACTCAGAGTGAGTTCCTCATTACTTTCCCCCCCCCCCCCCTTTTTTTTAAGGAATAGAGTTAGTAACTGTGGCTTTTGACATGAGGAGACACCTTGATTAGAGGCCAGAGTCCCCAGTTACTCACCAGCAAGCCACCATTGCTCTGTCATGACTTTTCATTTGTTTTAAGTATCTGACACCTCATGACTTGGGAGAAATATTCATTTCATTGATGAAGCTCCCAGTTTCTCAGTGATCAAAAACAAAACATGTTTGTTCAGTTAAGCCCTTGAGTTAAAGAGATAGAATGATTGAAGACAATACCAAAAGAGAAGAACTTTTCTTGTATTGAGTCTTGAAGTCTAGATTTCAAGTTGATTGGGTCAGATATCAAGACATACGTGTTTTTCGCCTGAACCATAATCAATGACAATGTAGGAAGATATACTTTATGCAATTAGTCCAGGTCTCTGTGTGAGTGCCAAAGAAAAGATTCTAATTGGATTTTAGAGACACTGACTTATTGACTTAAGAGATAAGTGACACTCTACTGTCTGAGAGAACTACACTAGATTAGTCATGAAAAACCAGCAGAGATACACATCTGGACATTCTTTTTGAATATGTCAAAGAACTTCTCTTCTCACATTACAACTTAGCTCCCCCTAAGACATAGCATACCTCAATAAAACATTTTAGCAAAAACTCAAGGCTTCCCTCAAATTAGAGCATTCCTGAAAGCTAACCTGTGAGCATTCCGAACTCCCCCTTAAACCAGCAAGCAAGAAGGCTAACCAACAGATAGACAAACCTCCCCCTCACAACAGGAACATGCTTCATAATTAAGACACTTTGTATAAGCCTAACTCTCTTCTTAATGTAGTGAACTTTTCATTATCCAGAGGTTTTGTGAAAATATCAGCAATCTGATTATCTGTTCCTACATGAATTAGTTCAAAGTTATTCTTAGACACCTCATCTCTTATAAAATGATGTCTTATCTCTATATGTTTTGTTCGAGAATGCAAAACAGGATTTTTAGCAAGATTGATGGCACTTGTATTATCACAGTAAATAGGTGTGCACCCCAGGTCTACTTGGTAGTCCTGAAGTTGGTGTTTAATCCATATTACTTGTGTTCCACAACTCCCTGCAGCCACATATTCAGCTTCTGCAGTGGAGAGGGCCACAGAATGTTGTTTCTTGGAGCCCCAAGATACTAAACACCCACCCAAGAAATCACAATGGCCACTTGTGCTTTTCCTGTCTAGTTTACAGCCTGCATAGTCAGCATCTGTGTATGCTACTAGATTCAATGTGCGAGAAGCAGGAAACCATAAACCAAGGGAGTGACTAGCTGACAAATATCTGAAGATTCTTTTAACTGCAGCTAAGTGTAGTTCAGTGGGTCTAGACTGATATCTTGCACACATTCCTACACTGAATTGTATATCAGGTCTAGAGACTGTTAAGTAAAGAAGTGATCCAATCATACCTCTATAAAGTTTGGCATTTACTTCTTTACCTGTCTCATCTGCATCCAATGATGTATTGGTGCCCATGGGTGTAGTAATATGCTTTAAGTTTTTCATGCCAAACCTTTTGAACAATTCCATTGTGTATTTGGTTTGGTTGATGAAGCACCCATCTTCTAGCTGTTGTACCTGCAATCCAAGAAAATATTTTAGTTCACCAACCAAGCTCATCTCAAATTCAGTAGACATCATGGTAGAAAATTCATCACATAGTTCATGGCTAGTTGATCCAAATACAATGTCATCTACATATACCTGAACTATGATGAGATCTTTACTCATGCCCTTGGTGAATAAAGTCTGATCAACTTTACCTCTTTTGTAGCCCTTGCTGATTAGAAATTCAGATAATCTTTCATACCAAGCTCTTGGAGCCTGCTTTAGACCATACAAGGCTTTGTTTAACCTGAGAACTTGGTTAGGTTGAGGAGAAAATTGAAATCCAGGAGGTTGTTCAACAAAGACTTCTTCTTTAATAACTCCATTTAAAAAGGCACTTTTAACGTCCATTTGTTGGAGTTTAATGTTCTTTGAGCATGCAAAGGCAAGCAACAATCTTATGGCTTCCATCCTAGCAACTGGTGCATAAGATTCATCAAAGTCTACACCGAATTCTTGACAGTAGCCTTTGGCTACTAGTCTGGCCTTGTTCCTCGAGATGATTCCATCTTCATTTATCTTATTTTTGAACACCCACTTGGTTCCTATGACATTAATACCATCTGGTCTTGGGACAAGCTCCCAGACATTATTCCTTTCAAACTGACCTAATTCCTCACTCATAGCATTTATCCAACCTTAATCAGCTAAGGCCTCTTCTACTGTTTTGGGTTTAATTTGTGAGACTAAAGCAATTAGGTCGTCATTATTCACATTTCTAAAATGAGATCTAGTCCTTGGAGGTTCTTCAGGATTGCCTATGACATTATCTAACGGATGGTCTTTAAGGAATCTAATATTTGTTGAAGACTCACCTGTTTCTCTTTGACCTTCCTGATTTTGGGAATTTGTTTCTCCATTCTGCTAAGTCTTCTCTTCTTCTTGTTGGTTTTCCAGAAAATCTCCACCATGAATGGAGTCCCTGTCAAGATTTTCAATATTAGAAACATCTTTATTTTCACTAAAAAGAATGTGTGGAGATTCTTCCACTTTCTGATCTGAAACATTAAATACCCTATATGCCCTTGACACTTCTGAGTAACCCAAGAATATTCCAGGTGAACTCTTGGCTTCAAACTTGTCTAAATCTTTCTTATCATTGTTATGAATAAAATATTTTACTCCAAAAATTCTGAAATGAAACAAGTTTGGCTTCTTACCTTTTAGAAGCTCATAGGGTGTTTTCTTGTGTATGGGTCTTACCATGGCCCTGTTGATTATGTAGGTTACTGTATTGGCCGCTTCTGCCCAAAACCGTCTAGGTAACTTACTTTCAATCAACATGGTTCGGGCCATCTCCACAACTGTTCTATTTCTTCTCTCCACGATCCCATTCTGTTCAGGTGTCCTGGGAGAGGAAAACCTGTGAGTTAGTCCTTCTTTGTCACAAAGTTCAGTAAACATGAAATTTTCAAACTCACCTCCATGATCAGATTGAATAGAACTAACCTTGAACTTGTTTGACCTTATTGAAAAATAGATTAAACTTTTGAAATGCATCACTCTTATTTGCTAAGAAAAATATCCATGAGTATCTGGAGAAGTCATTTATGATGACATAGCCAAACCTGTTACCATTAAGACTCTGAGTTCTGGTTGGACCGAAGAGATCCATATGAAGAAGTTCCATTGGTCTAGAAGACAATGGCTCAGATCTTAATTTGAAAGAGTTTCTGGTCTGTTTGCCTAGAGCACAGGCATCACATGATTTTGAAATGGAATTAAATTTAATTTTAGGCATGCCTTTAACTAAATCAAGTTTGACCAGTTTATTTAATGTAGAAAAGCTAGCATGACCTAGACGTCTATGCCATTCAAAAGCATCAATTTCAGAGTTAGCAGACAAACAAATAGTAGAGTCAGATTTCTCATTTAAGTCTACAATGTAGACATTATTAATCCGGTTGGCTACAAATTTAACCTCATCAGAATTTATTTCAAAGATTTTGCATGAAGTATCATCAAAAACAACCTTGTGACCCTTGTCACATAACTGACTGATGCTGATCAGATTATGTTGTAGCCCTTCCACAAGTAAGACTTTTTCAATGGAGTTTGTGGAAGACTTACCTACTGTGCCAACTCCAATTATTTTACCTTTGTTCTTTCCTCCAAACTTGACCAGACCTCCTGGCGTCATCTCTATCTTACTGAACTTGGATCGGTCTCCTGTCATATGCCTGGAGCAGCCACTGTCGAGGTACCACTTGTTGTCTTCAGCTGCCAGGCCGACCTACACAAGTATATCAAGCAGGGTGATTTGGAACCCAAGATGAGTTGGGTCCAAGTACATTGTTTAAATCTCTGATCAAGTGTTTAGGTACCCAGATTTGTTTCAGCATGGTTTTCTCTAGCACCCTCCTTTCAGGTTTATTAAAGTTCAATCCAGCTAAACTGGAGAAATGAGTTCTATTCCTTTCATCGGTCTTCCTATTCCTAGGAAATTTCCTGTAGGCTTGTTGATTGGTATATCTTTGATCATGAAAGTTGTTCCTCCAGTAGGTCTTGTTTGGACCCATCTGATTGTTATAATTCCAGCTTTTATTCTGATTTGTTTTCTTGGTCCAGCTACCATTTGTGTTCTGGTGAATGGACTTAATGTTATTCTTCATAAAGTTCATTCCAATCTTGAATGGTTGTCCAGTACTGGTTGTTGTGTTCTCTTTAGGACATTGAGTTTTCTTAGAGCTGTTTAAGCTGGATGGTGTGTCCAGCTTTTCTTTTCCCTTCTCTGGACAGAAGGTAATAGTCTTGAATTGCAAGGGTCTCTTGTTGGTTGGGTCATAGCCTAGACCTTCCTTATTGAAATTGACCCTAGTTCCTAGTATAGCATCTAGGCTAGTCTTTCCTTGGACAAACTTCTCTAAGACTTTCTGTTTGTCTTCCAGCTCCTTTTGAAGAAACTCTGAATTCTTTAGGAGTTCAGCATTTACTTTCTTCACAGCTTCATATTTCTCTGAATTCATTCTGATTTCACTCATGCTTTCTTCAATTTTAATTTTGAATTCATTGAGCTATTTTTTACTTTCTTGGATTTCTCCCCTAAGCTTATCATTCTCTTTCCTTTATGAGGTCATTTCTTCTAGTTGTTCTTTTAGCTTTGCATTTTCCTCACAGACCAGAGTTTGTTCTTCAACATTTGTGTTAAATTTTCTTTTCAGAACTCTGTGCTCTTTGCTAAGTGAATTAAATTTATCTAGCAAGTCACCATAAGCATCCTCCCAGTCATCAATTGAGAAATTTTCAAAAACGTTTATTACCTCCTCTTCACTGTTTGCCATAAGACAAATTCCTTCTTCATATTCCTCCGAGGAAGTGTCTTCGGGATTTTCTTCTTCCTCGCTCCATGTGCAGACCATCGCCTGTGGCTTTTTCTTCTTCTGCACCTTTGTGAACTTCTTCTGAAGATAGGGACCTTTCTTCTGGAGTTCTGGGCATTCGCCTTTCATGTGTCCCTGTTTGTTACAGTTAAAACAAGTCAGTTTCTTAGGATTTCTATCCCTGTAATTGGTAAACTCAGCTTTCTTGTTAAAAGAGTGTGGGTTCTTCTTCCTGAAGGTCTTCCCCTTCGTCCTCAGAAACTTTCTGAACTGACGAGTGAGCATAGCCTGCTCTCCCTGGTCGAGATCTGAAAGACTTTCAAGCTCGGACTCAGACTCGGGGCTATTGCTGCTGCTCCCACTTTTACTACCCTTGTTGCGGGAAGCTCTTAGAGCTACATTTTTGCCCTTCCTCTCACTACCTTCTCCACCTCCTTGGAAGTTCATCTCATAGGTCATCAGGGATCCTATGAGTTCATTCACAGTTAAGACAGTCAAATCTTTTGACTCCTCAATCACAATGGCCTTAGTGTGCCATGCCGGAGATAAAGATCTAAGGATTTTCCTGACTATATCTGCCTCAGCAAGATCCTTCCCTAGCCCTTTAAGAGTGTTAGTGATCAAGGATAACCTGGCATACATTTCGGTTATATTCTCATCTGCATTCATCTTAAACATTTCATACTTGGAGGTGTAGAGATTTACCTTCGAGGCTTTCACTTGAGCTGTACCTTCATAAATTAATTGCAGCTAATCCCACATTCGCTTGGCAGTTCTGTATGCAGATATTCGAGCATATTCCTCTGGATGAACAGCACACTGGATTATGTTCAGCGCCGTCCAGTTGAGTGACGAGAGCTTCACATGATCATCTGTCCAAGCATCCTCGTTTGGTGGCAGCTCATATGGCCCCACCGTGATTACTCTCCACAATTTATGACTCTGAGCTCTAATGAACACTTTCATCCTGTTCTTCCAAAACAGATAGTTACTACCATCGAAATAAGGAGGGCGACTAATGGATTGACCTTCGGCCATGAAGGTTCTAGGACCACCACCATTTCCTTGACCGTTCGTCCACATGGCGTATACCTGCTCTGATACCAAATGTTAGCGCAGCGAGAGTGATATAGAAGGGGGGGGATGAATAGATCACTCCCAGTTTGCAAAGTTTATGCGAGAAAATAAATCTACCGCTTATGTCCCTTCTAAACTAACACACAAAGAATTGCAAATGCGGGTACCAATCAAGATCGAATAAGAAAATGATGATAAGAGCTGAACACACAACTAGTCGAAGAGACAAGCAGATAGAGAGCGCTGATAAAGATCGCAAACCACAGAGAAGACAACCGGTTTTTAGGTGGTTCGACTGTAGTCCGCAATCTACATCCACCCCTCACTCCAACTAGAGTGAGGATTCCACTAGCCACTACTAGAGCACAACAGACTCAGTCTGCGAACAACTTGCTGCCAAACAGCTTGAAAACCCAAGGGAGACAAATCCCTCAACCAAGCTTTGCTACCCACAGAGCTTGTAACCTGTTCTAGCACCCAGCATGAACAGAACCGGAGAGTGCCTCTCCCTTCCTCCACACACCGGAGGGAACCTGCTAATGACAACCCGTCACTAGCAAACACCAGAGATCAGCGATCTCTCTTCCTCTGCAACCCAGAGGGAAACCGGAGATAGACTCCCTTCCTCCACACACCGGAGGGGAACAGATCAGAAATAGACGAAGAACACATAAAGAAAATCAGAAAAGGAACTAAAGACTGATCGAGAAAACATTCGATACTGAGAGTTAATACAAATGTAGCTTCCTGGGAAGCAATTTCAGAAACCCGATACTGCAAACTCTCTTTCTCTCTTCACTGCTATCTCTCTCTTCTTCTTTCTCTCTTTTTCTTTCTCTATATTGGTGGATCGAGCTCTCTGCAATACTGCCTTTTCTTTCTTTGCTCTGATCACCTTCATCGGTGGACGAAGGTTTCTATTTATAGCGGCAGCAGGTGGATAGGGCACAAAACGCGTGTGCCTCCCACGCTCGATCCAGAACCTTCCTGCCACGTGACCTTATTGAATTGGTTCCTTTTGTCTTGGATCACGTGCACCCCCTTTATTAGGGAATAATCTTCCTCGTACCTGTAAGAAGATAAGAACCATTAACACGCAGTATAGCCACTAAAACTAAAGCTGCATGAGGTATATGATAACAGCACGACGTGACCAGTACACGAGATAGGAAAATAACGACACGAGGTACACTGTAACAGAACAGACACAACGAGGAGAACGACACGAAGTGAAACAAGAACGACACGAAGTACATACGATGACTACAGCACGAAGTAAGAACATCATGATATAATAACCAGTAATGAGAACGGCACGAGAACAACATGGAGACAAAACAGTAACCAACACGAGTTGAAAACAACACGAGGTAAAAAGAAGAACGACACGAAGTGGTTGCAACAACAAGCAAGACATAAAAGATGACACGAGATGCAACTAGAGGACAGAGAGAAGCGACATGAGGTTCACACAAAAATGACACGAGGTGGCACAGAAAGCAACACGAGGTGCTGCAATGTTCTGCACTCAGTGGAACAAAAACGACACGAAGACACAGAAACAACAGTGACCGACACGAAGTGTGGTTACTAAACAGGAACGACACGAAGACATGATACGGAATGACACGGAGTGTGGTCAAGGCGAGAAGGACACGAAGTCTAAAGAGTAAAACGACACGAAGTATTACCTCATACGAGCTTTCCTGTCAAGCATGAAAATCAACATAGAGTGTTGTACGCTCAGACGACACGAAATCATTTCGTGTTGGTGAGGGAAAGCAACACGAAGACAATGATGCTACAGTGCAATGTCTAGACATGAAGTTCAGTTGAGTGTACAGACTTCACCAATGAATCACTCACTGTACAGACTTACTATAGCAGTCTGATGTACAAACTTTGATGAACAGTCCAATGTATGGACATTGAAATCGAAGACCAATGTGCAGACTTGACAGTGAAGACTAGTGTGCAGACTTCAAGTTTAACTGAGGATGTACAGACTTGAAGAATAAGCCAATAAGCCATTGTATAGACTTGAAGATTGAAAGTGATGTACAGACTTTGATGACCAACACCAATGTATAGACTTAGGAGCATAAGGCACGGCTGTACACACTTAGCCTAAGACAATGCATAGGCTTGCACGAGAGTCCAATGTATAGACTTTGCTACCCAGACATGATATATGCAGAGACATGTTATCTGTCAGAATGCAACACACATATATAAGGAGCAAATGCCATCAATGCTAGACATCATCATTCATGTTGCTATCAATATCGAGAATGCTCAAGAATAATAATGCATAGAAATGTACTTATAGTGTGAGACATCATCAAAATCATAGGGACACAACACTTGTCAATCTCGTTGGCCACTGTTTGAGCAAGAAGAAGGGAGTCACGGGAGATCATTGTCTCGTCGGACACCGCTGCTATTGGGTTCCCATTGCCATATGTATTTGGCTTGTTCTCTCTCTTCCGTTACGCACGCGTTTGTGTGTGAGTGGTACCTCACAACTACAGGTAGATGCAACAAGCGGTAAAGCATGGGAATTTTACTCATGGCCTTCTACATGGACATGCACCCCCACCTGTTGTCCTCTTCGACAGTTGTCGATGTGGTCAGGAAGACCCCCCAACAATAGGGAGGGGGAGATAGCGGCAACAATAGAGATAAGATGGAGGGCCACCGTTGCCCTCATCACCGTTGTCGGAGCCCACTCCAGATGCGACCACCACACCTGTCATCGTTGTCATCTTTGGTGCTTGCTACTGACTGGGCTTCCCCAAGGAGGTGCATCTAAGGGTGGCGTCGGTTGGCCCTCCCTCTCTAGAAGAGGCCATTCGATGAGCCGAGAGATCTACAAGAGATGGTGACTGTGTGACAACCCGATCTAACCTTTGTGAGGTATTGTCCACTTTGGGCTAAGTCAGCACGACTTTGTCCACAAAAGGTGCATCACAAGGTATGGTTCCAAATCCTACATATATGGCCCAGTACCATTTTTTATTTTTCAATATCAGATTAATTGGGTTTATTCCTATCCCAATCCCCATATAGATGTAAGGTTTCGCACAGCACCTACGGGCGACGCAGCGGATAACAAAATTTTATTTGCCCGATCCCGGTGTTATGGAAAGCTTAATCTGTGCTCTAATCGGTGTTTCTAAGACCCTAATTACGGGTTGCGTGTTTCACCTTGCGCGGAACGACGCTGTCCGCTAAGTCCGATGCAGAGAAATCGAGCCGCACAACAGTACGGCCTCTAGAGAGGATCCACACGGATCCTTGCGCAGCGACGGTACCTCCCCGGCACGACCTTCCCAGCTCTATCACCTTCTGGAGAGAGAGAGAGCAAGAGGGAGAAAGGGAGAGGCTAATCCTCCTCTTAGGCTTAATGCTTGATTAGCCTAAGAGTTGGAAGAGATGAAGGCTGGAATGAGCTTCACGTAGGTGCCATATATATAGAAGCAGGGTTTGCCGTCCCGCCCCGACCCGCACTGACCCGCACGACCCGACCCGACCCAGGCGGGCGCCGGGTCGCACGGGCCGTGGGTCGTGGACGGGACGGACCGACCCGCTCTGTCCCGTGCGTCTCGCCACGTACCGGTGCGGTGCGAGGCGGGACCCGGCTCGGTACGAGCGGGTCGGGGCGGGTCGGGGCGGGTCGGGGCGCCGGAGGTGGGAGAGGGGGGCGGTGAGGGGCCGCAGCAGGAGGCGGTGGGGGGCCGCAGCCGGAGGGGGAGGTGGGACCGTGGGAGAGGTGGGGGGGCGGTGGTGGCCGCCGGAGGTGGGAGAGGGGGGCGGTGGGGGGCCGCAGCAGGAGGGGGAGGGGGAGGTTGGACCGTGGGAGAGGTGGGGTGGGCGGTGGTGGCCGCCGGAGGTGGGACAGGGGGCCGGTGGGGGGCCGCAGCAGGAGGGGGCGGGGGGGCGCCGGAGGTGGGAGAGGGGGTGGTGGGGGGCCGCAGGAGGTGGGAGAGGGAGGGGGCGGGGGGGGCGGGGGGGAGCGATCTCGGTGGTGGGGCCGCCGGAGGTTGGGGGGCGGTGGGGGAGGGGGGAGAGGTGGGGGGGCGGTGGTGGCCGCCGGAGGTGGGAGAGGGGGGCGGTGGGGGGCCGCAGCAGGAGGGGGTGGGGGGCGCCGGAGGTGGGAGAGGGGGTGGGGGGGCGCAGCAGGAGGGGGGCGGGGGGCGCCGGAGGGCCGCAGCAGGAGGGGGGCGGTGGGGGGCCGCAGCAGGAGGGGGGCGGGGGGGCGCCGGAGGTGGGAGAGGCGTCGGAGGGCCGCAGCAGGAGGGGGCGGGGGGCGCCGGAGGTGGGAGAGGCACCGGGGCGGACCGGGTCGCAGTGCGACCCGCCCGACCCGACCCGTCCCGCGCAGAGACCGGGTCGGCCGGGTCGGACGGGTCGGCAAACCCTGTATAGAAGTTGGACCCTTTTCTAAAGACATCAAAAGGACCAAAATTGTATATATGATCTTTCCATTATTATACATATGTTTTAAGCCCCATTTACACTCCTTTCCAAAAAGAATTAAAGGGAATTAATACATACACTTGTATAATAATAATCCGTCAGCCAAGAATCCATTGTGTGTGATCCTCTAGGCCCATAGTCACTCTAGTTTAAGGCCCATTAACTTCTAATTCCTAATTAGAAGTAAATTAAACATATTATTCACTTCTACAAGAGCCGAATAATAGTTTAATTCATTCCGAACCTTCGATCACGTTGGGTCAAGTAAATCCACGTGATCCTACATGACGTCGGGTTTAAACCAGCATGTCTGGTACCTGTAAGTCCACAGTTACCGCATCGATATAATCCCTCGCTCCTTCTATGAGTCTGGTACGATCGAGGGTACGGTATCTGTCAAACCCCATGATCGTGCCATTTGACTATGACCTCCTTAAAGTGTATGACGTCCGTTCTAAACGAACTCACACGACCCTGGCCAGGGATTTAACGGAACGTCAATGTCATGACCCATTAACTGTCTGATATATACCCGACAGTGAGCGATCCCCTCTTGACCATTGATGATCTTCACACGTATCCTGGAGTGGTTATTGACTCGGCAACTCATGACTTATGGTTAAAGTCACTTAGCTAAGTAATTAAACCATTCCAGTTCTCGTGTAAGATCCGATCAATGTCTCAGGTCAAAGGACCAACGATGCTACTGTGACCGTTGGATCTTCAGTTGACATTAGGTATAATCAACCATCTGAAGATCCAATAGCGGATCAGTTCAGTGCACATCCTCCAAGGACATACACCTACACATATGTGTTGGTGCCCCGCACCAATGACCATGAGACTGGTCACTGACACATCATGTGTACTGGTTTAATTGGTAATCAAAGTCCCCGAGTGATTACCCTCCAACCATGAACAGTTTAAGGTATGTGTTCACGTAAAGTAAGTCTCATGTTCGAGATCTCATCTCGAGCTGACTTTACAACCACATATCCTAGGGACAACGTAAAGTAACACAATCGCATATTTACGCTCAAACACCACTTTATTAATGAACAAGATCGTACAACTATTGCGCCTACCCGACCCGAAATTGGTCTGTAGCACACCAACACTAACAATCTCCCACTTGAACTACAGCCAATTGCCCACAACTTTGAGACCCATCTTATCCCGATGACGCTCAAATACAGTCTGTGTCAAAGGCTTAGTCAGTGGATCTGCTATGTTATCTTCTGACGGTACACGCTCTACCATCACATCTCCACGATCAACAATCTCCCGAATAAGGTGAAAGCGCCTGAGAATATGCTTTGACCTTTGGTGAGATCTCGGTTCCTTCGCCTGGGCGATGGCCCCATTGTTATCACAAAATAATGGGATGGGAGCTGATATCTCGAGAACTACGCCGAGTTCCAAGATGAATTTCTTCGTCCAGATGACTTCTCAAACTGACTGCCCCTCCATTCAACATAAATACAAATTCAGACATGGATTTATAATTATCTGGATCTGACTGGAAACTAGAATCTGTGTAAGCTCTAAGCTGTAGGTCCTCTCCTCCATAAAGCAGAAAAAGATCCTTAACCCTTCGCAGGTACTTAAGGATACCCTTTACTGCCTTCCAGTGCTCTTCGCCTGGATTTGCTTGATATCTACTGACAATGCTTAAAGCATTGGCAACATCAGGCCGTGTACATAGTATTACAAACATGATTGACCCTATCGCCGAAGCATAGGGTACCTTATTCTTGTGTGCCACCTCCTCAGAAGTTTTAGGACTCATCACCTTGGATAGGTAAATTCCATGTCTCATGGGAATGAGATCTCTCTTGAAATTTTTCATCCTAAACCTTTTGAGGATAGTGTCTATGTACATGGATTGAGATAATCCTAGCATCTTTTTAGATCTATCTCGATAGATCCTTATGCCCAGCACATAGGATGCTTCTCCTAAATCCTTCATGGAGAAGGTCTTGGACAACCAAGACTTAGTTGATGTCAACATCCCTACATCATTTCCAATAAGTAAGATGTCATCAACATAAAGGACCAAGAAGGTCACTGAGCTCCCACTGACCTTCTTGTGAACACAGGGTTCATCTTCATTCCGAATGAAGTTGAAAGATTTGACAGCCTCGTCAAATCTTAAGTTCCAGCTTCTAGATGCCTGCTTTAATCCATAAATGGACCTTTGAAGTTTGCATACCTTATTAGGATGTAGCTTGGAAGTGAATCCTTCAGGCTGTACCATGTACACCTCTTCTGACAGGTTTCCATTAAGAAAAGCTGTCTTCACATCCATTTGCCAGATCTCATAATCCAGGTATACAGTAATGACAAGGAGGATTCTGATTGACTTAACCATGGCTACCGGTAAAAACGTCTCGTCATAGTCGATGCCTTGCCTTTGACGATATCCTTTCGCCACTAGTCTAGCCTTGTATGTGTCAACCTGTCCATCTGTATCGATTTTCCTTTTGAAAATCCATTTGCAGCCGATAGGGACCTTCCCTTCGGGTACATCAACTAAGTTCCAAACTTTGTTGGTGTACATGGACTGGATCTCTGAATCCATTACCTCTTGCCATTTCTCGGAGTCTACACTACGGATCGCCTCCTGGTACGACTGAGGATCATCATCCTCATCGATGCATACCTTAGAGGACCCATCTGAGACATGTCCAACATATCTCTCAGGTTCTCTCGGTAGTCTACCAGATCTCCGTAGTGTCAGTGTTTCACCTTGAATAGGATCAACCGATACAATCTCATCTAATGAGTGTGTGTCTATGGGTTGTGGTTCTTGGACATCGTCCAATTCTATCTGGCTCCCACTGTTTTTCTAGAGTAGATATTCTCTTTCCAGAAATACAGCTCTCTTGGCCACTAAGACCCTTTACTCAGAAGGGTGATAGAAATAATATCCAAACGTCTCCTTTGGATATCCCACAAACCTACGCTTATCGGTTCTCGACTCAAGCTTATCACTCTCGTTCTTCTTTACATGGGTAGGACACCCCCAAATTTTAATGTGATTAAAATTTGGTTTCCTGCCATTCCATATCTCATATGGTATAGAAGGAACTGATTTACTTGATATCCCATTCAATAAATAAGTCGCAGTCTCTAACGCATAACCCCAGAGAGACAAGGGTAGTCCTGACATAGACATCATGGATCGGACCATGTCCAACAAGGTCCTGTTTCTCCTCTTGGATACACCATTGTGTTGTGGTGTATACGGTGCAGTCCACTGAGAAACTATTCCATGGTCTTTAAGATAAGAAGTGAATTCATGGCTTAAGTATTCACCTCCTCGATCCGATCGAAGAGCCTTAATACTTTTACCTGTCTGTTTCTCTACTTCATTCTTGTATTCCTTAAACTTCTCAAAGGCTTGTGACTTATTTCTCATTAAATACACATAGCCATATCTAGAGAAGTCATCAATAAAAGAAACAAAATAGAGATAACCTCCTTTTACTTCTATGGACATGGGTCCACACACATCCAAGTGTATGAGTTCGAGAAGGTCAACAGCCCTCTCACCATGTCCACCAAAAGGAGCCTTGGTCATTTTTCCCATGAGACACGACTCACAGGTATCAAATGGCTTGTATTCGAACGAATTCAAATACCCATTTGAGTGTAAGTGAGAGACTCTTTTCTCACCTACATGACCAAGTGACCAAGTCTGCAATGCCATAGATATGCAGAATTCACTTCATCCGCATTGAAAATTTGCATAACATTAGAACGTGTATTCAATACATAAAGACCATTGACTAATGAACCATTGGCTATAATCAAACCATTATTCATTATAGAGCACCCAGTGCTATTAAAAGCCAATGTGTATCCAATGTTATACAAGCCAGAGATTGAAATAATGTTCTTAATAATATTAGGAACATAATAACAGTCATTCAGCTCTAGAATGACTCCTGAATGTAAACTGAGGCGTGCAGTCCCGACAGCTTTGGCAGCAACTAAAGCTCCATTGCCCATCCTCAGTTCAATCTCCTTTTTGCCCAATCGCCTTCTATTTGCCAGCACCTGCACAGAATTACAGATATGAGATGCACATCCAGTATCCAATACCCATGATGTGGATTCCATATATGACAAATTAAGGTCTATGACAAAAATACCTTCATTTAGAATTACCTTGCAATTCCTTTTCCAATGTCTAGTTTCCCCGCATCGAAAACATTTATCTTCCTTTTCATTCTTCTTGCCCTTCCCTTTGTCAACTTTGGCGAGTTGCTTACCCGTGACCTTTTTCTTTCCCTTCCCTTTGTTACTCGTGGTGGATATTTGAGAGGCCTTCCTTTTCTTGTTGGCCCGGCCAATAACTATTACAGACGAAGATGGTTTATCTTTCTGCATGGTTCCTTCAGCACTCTTTAACATATTGAGCAGCTCTGGGAGAGTTGCTTCAATCATGTTCATGTTAAAGTTCATGATGAAGGAAGAAAAGGAATCGGGTAATGACTGGAGTATAAGATCAATGCATAGTTCAAGATCCAACTTGAACCCCAATGCATTGAGTCTTTCAATCCACTCCATCATTTTCAGTACATGGGCCTGTACTGATGAACCCTCAGACATCCGTGTCCTAAAAAGCCTTTTTGAGATGTCATACCTCTCAATCCTACCCTGCTCCCCGAAGAGCTGGCGTAGATTGAGAAGTATACTTCTACAATCAGTCTTTTCAAATTGCCTCTGTAGCTCGGGAGTCATAGAGGCCAACATGTAACATTGGGCAAGGGAGGAGTCCTCAGACCACTTGGCATAAGCCAGTAACTCGCCCTCGTCGGCATCAGGAGCTGGCTCAGAATGAACCGTGTCCAACACGTACGCAATCTTTTCGGCGGTAAGGACTATGCGTAGATTACGCAGCCAATCCGAGTAGTTCGGTCCAGTTAAACAGTTTGCATCCAAGATGCCGCGGAGGGGGTTGGACGACGACATTGTAATCTGGATAAGAAATAAAAGATAACTTAGCATGTGTTCAAATTCTAACTTAGATGTGATTTTCTATCTTAGTTAGTCCCACTATTTTTCGATCGAACTATATAACCCTCAGTATATAGAACGGGAGATCAACGAGATCAACCTAGTGGGTCGGAATCCCAACGAGACTGATGTACGACCTTGTGGAAAGCACAACAAGTCATACACCATCTCAAGGGCAGTCAACAGGCACTTACATCTAATGCAATATCCGATATTCGGCCCCCGAGAAATCATCCCCTTGTGGAAAGCACAACAAAGGATATTCTCGGTTAGATCTAACCATCATTACTACATAGCAATGAGTTCATGACCCGACCCTTGTGGAAAGCACAACAAAGCCGAGTTCAATTCCTCACCCCATTGAGGCCGAGCCTTGGAGTTTAATCCCGTCCCTAAACTCATGTACCTTGTGGAAAGCACAACAAATCCATAAAATGAAGACGTTCATTCACTCCATAATGATGGAGGGCCACGACGACTCCTAGAGCCACGGTTACCAGATCTAAAATTTAAACGCGAGGGAATTTAATTTTATCTTGATCTCACCCTAGGTGGTAATATAAATATATCCAATATATTTACCGTACCTAGTAGTTTACATAAAGTAAATGCATCCAATGTAAAAATAAACGCAAGTGATCATGGACTTAAACCCTAATGTAACACATCCGGCCCGCTTCCGAAGCAGTTGGATCGTCCTCGTCGGGTGTGCTCCTCGCTTTCAAACTCCGACGCCGCATTAATTACAATTTTTACATGGCACGTATGCCGGAAAAATTAAATTACATGTGACTCAAATTTCAGCAGCCCTTAGGGCGAGTACAACAATGGAGGAAGATAGAAGTACATTGGAATTTTAACAGAGAGAGAAAGGAGGTTCGCAGACCCCAATTAATTACATTAATCCAAGTCCATGATCACTTTCCAACCCATTCAAATAAAATCACTCAAGGGTTATTTTCTGAAAATAATACTTACTTTTTGAATTTAAAAATGGGATGTGCAAACAAAAAATAGGCTAACTTTGTTTAATTTTAAAAATCAAAGCATGATTAACTAAAATTAAACACACAAGCAGGCCAATACAAGGTAAATAAAGTAGAGCATATAAAGAACCATCATTTTCTACAGGGGCATCTAATTGAGATAATTAATTAAATTTAAATTTAAATTTAATTATCCAGTAATCAAATTTAAATTTAAAATTTAAACATGCCAATAATTTAAATTTAAATTCAAACTAATTGTCCAATAATATTGTTTCAAAGTAAATTTAAAATAATGTAATTATCCTCAATTAGTAATTTTCTAAAATTCAAAATTTGAATTTAATAATTATCTAATAATTAAAATTTAAATAATTGAATTTTTCACATTTAACTTCAATAAAATTTAAAATTTGAATTTTCTAATTATCTAATACTTAAAAATTTAAAAATTAAACTTTACTGAAGTAACTTCAATTATTACCATTTTATCCCAAGGTAAATAATAATTATCTCACCTCGGTAAATTTAACCCGGTTAAATAAAATTTAACATTTGACATTTACCATTGAGATAACACTATTTAACTTACTAGATAAAATTCGATTTAATTTACTGTGTATTTTAATATATATATCTAATATATATATTATTAGTATGAGCACAATAAATTAAAAGGGATAAAATAGCAAAAAGAATTTATTTATTTAAAAAAAAATTGGCGCGGCCGCCCCTTTCCCGCGCGCGGGCGCTGACCCGCGCGCCCGCCACGCGGGCCCCGGCGGGGGCGGCCACGCGGCGCCCGCCCCCGCGTTGCGGGCGCCGCCTGCGGGCGCCAGCCACGCGGGCGTTCCGCGTGGGCGGCGCCCGCCCACGCGGGTGCGCCCGCGGGAGCACAGCGCTCTGGGCGTGCTCCCAGGGCGCAGTGCGCCCAAAACGGGCCAACTAAATTTTTTTTTTTAAAAAAAAATTTGCTCCAGGGATGCTCAGCATCCTAGAAGAACGGGGATGTCCAACATCCCCTTCTAGCAATAACAATTGAAGTACTTAAACCCATTTCAAGTATGGTTCTAAACGGCGATAAAAACACCGACCAAAGCGCGAACCTGGCTCTGATACCACTGTAAGGTTTCGCACAGCACCTACGGGCGACGCAGCGGATAACAAAAATTCATTTGCCCGATCCCGGTGTTATGGAAAGCTTAATCTGTGCTCTAATCGGTGTTTTTAAGACCCTAATTACGGGTTGAGTGTTTCACCTTGCGCGGAACGACGCTGTCCGCTAAGCCCGATGCAGAGAAACCGAGCCGCACAACAGTACGACCTCTAGAGACGATCCACACGGACCCTTGCGCAGCGACGGTACCTCCCCGGCACGACCTTCCCTAGCTCTATCACCTTTTGGAGAGAGAGAGAGAAAGAGGGAGAAAGGGAGAGGCTAATCCTCCTCTTAGGCTTAATGCTTGATTAGCCTAAGAGTTGGAAGAGATGAAGGCTGGAATGAGCTTCACGTAGGTGCCATATATATAGAAGTTGGACCCTTTTCTAAAGACATCAAAAGGACCAAAATTGTATATATGACCTTTCCATTATTATACATATGTTTTAAGCCCCATTTACACTCCTTTCCAAAAGGAATTAAAGGGAACTAATACATACACTTGTATAATAATAATCCGTCACCCAAGAATCCATTGTGTGTGATCCTCTAGGCCCATAGTCACTCTAGTTTAAGGCCCATTAACTTCTAATTCCTAATTAGAAGTAAATTAAACATATTATTCGCTTCTACAAGAGTCGAATAATAGTTTAATTCATTCCAAACCTTCGATCACGTTGGGTCAAGCAAATCCACGTGATCCTAGATGACGTCGGGTTTAAACCAGCATGTCTGGTACCTGTAAGTCCACAGTTACCGCATCGATATAATCCCTCGCTCCTTCTATGAGTCTGGTACGATCGAGGGTACGGTATCTGTCAAACCCCATGATCGTGCCATTTGACTATGACCTCCTTAAAGTGTATGACGTCCGTTCTAAACGAACTCACACGACCCTGGCCAGGGATTTAACGGAGCGTCAATGTCATGACCCATTAACTGTCTGATATATACCCGACAGTGAGCGATCCCCTCTTGACCATTGATGATCTTCACACGTATCCTGGAGTGGTTAATGACTCAGCAACTCATGACTTATGGTTAAAGTCACTTAGCTAAGTAATTAAACCATTCCAGTTCTCGTGTAAGATCCGATCAATGTCTCAGGTCAAAGGACCAACGATGCTACTGTGACCGTTGGATCTTCAGTTGACATTAGGTATAATCAACCATCTGAAGATCCAATAGCGGATCAGTTCAGTGCACATCCTCCAAGGACATACACCTACACATATGTGTTGGTGCCCCACACCAATGACCATGAGACTGGTCACTGACACATCATGTGTACTGGTTTAATAGGTAATCAAAGTCCCCGAGTGATTACCCTCCAACCATGAACAATTTAAGGTATGTGTTCATGTAAAGTAAGTCTCATGTTCGAGATCTCATCTCGAGCTGACTTTACAACCACATATCCTAGGGACAACGTAAAGTAACACAATCGCATATTTACGCTCAAACAGCACTTTATTAATGAACAAGATCGTACAACTATTGCGCCTACCCGACCCGAAATTGGCCTGTAGCACACCAACACTAACAATAGAGTGGTAGATCCACTGCGTGGTGGCACCACTTTTGAACTCTTGGTCGGGATATCACTTTTCCTTTTGGGTAGCCCTCTCATCCTACACAACATATAATTGGGTCACTAAAGGGGGCTCACAATCTTCTCTATTAAGGCTTACGTCTCGTTATGTCTTAAGGCTTATGTCTTATAAGGCTTACAGAAAGCGCCTCACAACCGCCTCGAGACCTTTTAAACTGTGGTCCACTTTGGGCCAAGTCAGCACGACTTTGTCCACAAAAGGTGCGTCACAAGGTATGGTTCCAAATCCTATATATATGGCACATCAACATTTTTTATTTTTCAATATGAGACTAATTGGGTTTATTCCTATCCCAATTAGATGCACTCCGATTCAACACTTACGAGGTCTTATACACTTTGATTTGAACCCGTACGATTTTGTCCCCCAAAGATATCTCCAAATCCTACGTATCCTACATATATGGCCGAGTGACATTTTTATTTTTTCAATATAAGACTAATTCAATTCATTTCTACCCGGTCTCTGTACATAGTGGTAGCTCGACTCCGTAATGACTCCACTCCAGAACTTCCGGTATGGGAAATCCTTTCTTACCGGTAGCTCTCTCCTCTGACGCGACTCCCGACTAGGTCACTACAGGCTGACGCCGATAGGGTTGACATGGGGGAGGTGGTGGCAGAGCTGATGCACAGGATATCCCTCCTCTGGTGACGTTCATGTGTGTCCATTGCTACTGTGGGGGCCCTCTTGGGTGTCGTTACTCTCGTGATCGCCATTGATGTCAGGTGCTCTCTCTCTCTAGCCCCCCTTCCAATAAGGTCGTGAGTGAAAAATATAATTTCACGCGAGTGAATTATCACCGTTAAACATATAATTCACGGGATGTAATCTGACAAGTATGACAACTCCAGTCTAGCGATTTGAGCCGTATTATAGTAAATTTCATAAATTTCATTTTTAGTATATTAATAATATTCACCTCCTAGTGGTGCGACGGTGGAGTGGCTACTCCTCTTATCCCTGGTAAGGGGTGTACTCTCCCATCTATCCCTAGGTAGAGTTTTCAAAAAAAAAAAGTAAATTTCATAAAGATTGAAGCAAAGTGATAATCTAAAGTTTTTAGGGGAATGCACGTAACTTTTCATATAACCTCTGTACATACCTATGGTGTGGTGGGGGAGGCTCCTCCCTTTGGCAGATCCTGTGGTACGGCGCAGAGAGGGTACGATAGGGTGAGGGTGAGTTGGCTTTGGGGACGTCCGAAGGGGCGTGTGCCTGATCCCCCGTTGTGGCGTCCATTAGTTGCAGAGTGGGAAAAAAAACTCTCTTTTTTTGGGGTGGGGAGGGGCGTGGAGTGGAGTGGAGTGGATAACTTCGTCACCAAAAGGTCCAAAGCCAGCCGGAGATGGAACAGGAACGGGGGAGACGAACAGTGCGGGCGCACACACGCTCGCTTTCGGCCTTGCATCCCAGTGACATTTTAAAAAGAGACGGAAGGATAGGGACCGAGAGGGAGATAAAGAAGGAAATTAAAGCCCGGGGGGGGGGGAAGCTAGCTGGGATGACGCGGACTCTACCGGTAACCAGCAAGATCTCTCTCTGGTTTATTCATTTCCATGCAAAGCATGGCCACCCTCTCTGTCGTCTGTGTTCATTGATGGCCATCTAACTCCCGATGCTGCGTGCGAGGAGGATTAGATGTGGCTTGGGAAGGTGGGGGTTATTGCTGAGAGACAACACTGGATCCTCTGCACAAACAGGAGTAGAGGTGATCGATGGCCGGGTTGATATATGAGAACTTTTGATTGTTGAGAGACTGTTATTAGAGTGCAAGTCGCGAGTGTCATTATGAAAGTGGCACCGTGGTTACCCACCGACCGCCGTTCCATTCCATTTAATCAGCCCCCTCAACTCATCCAACGTGCATTACAAAATGCCACTGCGGAAAGGGAGAGACCTGCTTTACACTCCAAACACTTCCGCCCGAACACATGGTTTCGATTTGGTATTCCTGGAGGGAAGGGTTTCTTGCCATGAACAGGAGCTGTCAGACGGCCGGGGAGAAATGCGAACGTAAGAGGCCAAAAGCAAGGTCCCGTTCATTGGAAGCTCCCCCAGGTGACAGCAGTGGCATTTGAGAAGGAGACGAGTGATAACTACTTTAGAATGTTGGGATGGTGGGGGAGGAGATAACCAGAAACACGACGGAGGAGCTCGAAGTGGTTGGCCTCTTTTTTCTTTTTTAAGTTTTCTGGGAGGCGCAGAGGGGAGATAGAGAGAGGGGAGTCTCCACTCTCCATGGAATCCGCGTCACGCGGCTTCCGTGTGTCCCGTGAAAAAGAAAGGACAACCCTGCACCCATGTTCTCAAAAGCCCACAAGTTGCCGCAGCCATCGCCACTAAACCTGCACCCCCCGCTCCCTCCAACCCAACCTCTCTTATCTTCTCCGTTTCCCTCCTCTTTCTCTTTGTTCACGCAGAGTACGAACCAGGGCTCCCCCCCAACACACTGACACATGCCACTGTACTGCAATGACACATCATAATTAGGGTGGACGAAGAATAACCATACGCCAATAATATACCATGCATTCGGTTGCTTCTTTAGTGCAGCTAGAATCATGTCAGATGGAAAGAGAACTTGGGAAAACAGGGAGCCCAGAGGAGGAGAACAACGCCCCCACCTTCTCTTGCAGTCACTGGCTTGCTCTAGATACCCTTATTAAAAAAAAACAAACAAAATTTTATCTTGTTAACCTGAAATATATAGCTTTTATCCTTTCCTCCCATTTTCTCCTTCCTGAACGCAACATCCAAGCAAAGGTTCCGCTGCTCTTCTATGCATTTGTTGAGTACTGGTCACCTAGATCTCCCACTCTGTATGTTGCTTCATATGACACAATGCCTCACCTGCTGCCTGTTTTTGTCGACACACACTGTCGTTTGGCTAGCTTTCAAATTTGTGGATAAGGATGCCTGGCCACCTCTGGCGGCCTAGCCGTCTTTGTTTATACATGTCTTGTTGACGTAACAATTCTTTCTTTCCACTCTCGCGCTGTGCCAATTCTTTTTCTTTGCAGTTTGCACACGCATTCTCCGTGTCCCTGTTGGATAACGAAGTAGGAAAAAGCAAATTAACTTAAAAGTTTTTTATATAAATATCTCCATAAATATTGGTTAGGTCAAATATACTTTTCATTTGAACATATTATCAATAATATCTTTTATTTAACTTTAAATGCTGCAGTTATACTCTCTCTCTCTGGAAACCCCACGGTGGGGGCAGCAGCATTGCGAGCTTTAAGGGGGAGGGGGGCCCTATTCAGTCTTGAGTCAAGACAGGCCATGACCATGGCGGGGTGATCCCCGATATCCAAGTCTGGTTTGCGAGAGCGTCATTTCTGTTCCCTTCACATAAGGTCTGAGGGGGGTGAGGGGCCGCAGATCAGATGTCATTGGTTCTTTGGTTATTATCTTATTATTATTATTATTTTGGCGGGGGCAAATTATATATTAGTTTCGGTTCTGGGTCTTATTACTCATTCTGCACGGTGAGGGCAACATCATAATCCCTGACTCTCTGATCGTTTCTTTCCTTTTTTTACAGTATTCCGTCTTGAGGTGCCTTCGTATAAGTGACTTGGGACTTGCTTTGCCCTAGATCTGACGGGTTGCGATTTAACACGAGATCTCGCCTTTTCACCAACTTAAGAGATGAAAAAATCTACCTCGTCAACGTGACACTGGCGACCCGCCACCTGAAAATGGCTCCCGGCAAGGGAAGCGCCAAGACGTGTTCATCAGATGGTCCGAGTGCTTTTGCCTTCACATATTTGTGTTGCATTAGGGCGTTTTCCTTTTCTCTATCTAATCTGTGAACAAATTGAGTAATTAATCCAGTAGATTGATTAGTGAGGGGAAATAATGATCAGTTGAAAGATTGGAATTTTTTATACCTATATAAACTATTGTAATGGTTAAACCGACTTCCTACTTTTATTACACTTACGTTTTAAGAAAATTGAACATATACGCTCGAAACAGCATTGCTGTGCAACACTTGGAATTTGTAAAACGGAGATCAAGCCAGATCTTAGGTAGTAAGAAACATAGTTTCCTGTTGACGAGTCAAGTGTCGAAGTCCAACTTGTCCGGAGGTGTCTTAAGAGAACACTCTGACAGTCAAATCAATAAAAGAGAAAAGTAAAATTATTCGTTAGGAGAGTTCTAGTTTACATATCTGGAGGAGTTGTCCTCTAACATCTTTTATAGGCCCTTGGAGGCGTTCTCTTTGATATCAATCAATTTGTTGCCATTCGTCACGCGTAGGGTTACCTAAGTCGAGAATGTAGGCGGACTGGGATGGTTGTCAAGGCATGCGACTCTCAGGGAGTTAAGGGGAGAATATCTCGCCTAATACGACGTCCACTCAAATTGTGCATCTGTAACCAAGTAGGATTATTTAAACAAGCGCATGAACCATCCTTGTCAGAATGGTAGTGCTTATAGGGGGTTGTGGAGACTTGCCTTGATAGTGACTTGAGCCAAAAGGGTCATTAAACGAGGGCCATAATGAGAGGATGAACCAACTTACAGAGTCACACTTTGCCTTGCGCTTGAGAGTCTAGTTAGCCAATGTTAAGGGTTAGGTGACGTGCGAGTGAATCTAGCTTCGCAACGCTATGTGATATGCTTTAAGGGGTGCATCGAGAGAGGTGATAGGGCATGATGATAAGCTACCTATCACTTCAAGCCGTACGCATGTAGGGAGGCGAAGAGTCAGGTTGAATCACTTACTCCAAATTGGGCAAGACGTATGCCCTCTTCACGTATTTATTAATTTAATTTTAAGATTAAAAATGTATAATCTATGCTAAAATTTGACACTATTTTTTTGTGTATGCATTCCTATATTTTTTTATATTTGCTCCTACATACACTATCACACAAGAGCAAATCTTAATGGCATATTAGTTATTTCCACCTTCAAGTCATATGTTGTTGACCGAGAAAATATATCTACTACTTTTTTAAAAAATACAGAGTATTAAGATTACGTAATAGATCGATAACAAGAATATAAATATAATGAAAGCAGCTTTTAGGGATGTGTTCAAAAATTCCTAAACGATTCATTGAAGTACAAAAGCAAATGTGACACCCATGCACACTAGGAAAAGGAGACAATGACACTGGATATAATAAATTAAAAAATCTCATTTATTCTCGTGTTATTTTATAATTTTATAAAATTTGCTGTCCAAACACAATCCAAGAAGATGACTCCACGTAAGACTGCGTGGTCTAAAATTTCACTAGAACTTGCCACTTAATCCGAATAACATCACACGAACAACAGAAGGCCACAACCCACCGGCATACATATCATATTCATAGCCGCAACATCATACACATGAACGCTATCTATTGATCATTCTACGATCAAGCCGATCATATATTTTCCTAGAATCGAGCAATCAAATTTTTTGGAATAACGAATATACACCCCATCCCCCACCCCACTTGTCTTCACAAAAGTGAAAGTTATTCCACTCCAAACATGACTCATGTCTTTAGATATTTGCCGAGCAATGTTTGCCGACTCGGTGATCCGTACCAGATCGAGATCGCTCTTATCCGATACGATATGCCCAAGTCGCGGTCGTCTCCCATCTCACCCGGTAAATCTTTCTTCCCCCATCCCGACCCGACAACGATTTCTTCTCGCACCCAGTGCCCCCGCCCCGCCCTCGACAGTCCTCCACCACGACTGACAACATCCCTTTTGGTCGGATCATCGTCGCCACCGTCGGATCTATCTACCATCGCCGGATCCTCACCGGAGCACACCTAGAAGGTCACAGAGAAGGGTGGAGAGGGAGGGAGGAGCGACTCAGTCCGAGTCTACTGGATCGTGTCTCTAATTTTTTTGAATCCGATTAGATCTGCTCGAGTCGCCCTGACTCGACAAACCATGGCCTGAGAGCCACCCATGACAACAACTTTATCTTCGCGGGGCCATTTTGATAATAAAGTAAGATATTTTGATATTAAAATAAGAGGATCTAAGATGAGTTATTCATAAATGAATTATTCAAATGTAGAGAGATTATTTTGATAATAAAATAAGATGAATTAAGATGAATTATTCAAATTAAAAAATTAAATACTCTATTAAACTCCGAATAAGATAAATATTAAATTAAGAATATAACAATTTAATAATAATCGACTCAAAATTTATCCGAATTAATTTATCTTAGCCCGTTATCAAAGTGAAGAATTTCATAAATATCTCCCGCATCTTTTGTCCAAAATTGAAGGACTCCCTGTTTTAATTTTAATTTAGAGAGAGAGAGAGAGAGAAGGGGGTGGCGCGTGGGATGTTTCCAAAGCGAAGCAAGCCAGGTGGTCATCTTCTTTCTCCACCTTTCGAGAGAAGGGAGGCGAATGCGGCGAATGGGCGCGATTAGTGCGCGGTTAGAGAGAGAGTGGCGACGCGGGGGAGGGAGGGGGGGGGGGTACCTGACAAAAGAGCGTGGACCCAACACGCCCTCCTCACTGCTGTGCTGAACACTCCCCCTAGATAGGAGGAGGGAAAGCATCGTCCTTTCTCTCTTCCTTTTGCACCCTTTTCCGCCGAGTGGCCTCCTTCCATCCATTCGCACGCCGCCGAAATCGACGCCGACAAGCGCCGCACCCTCGGGGGTACCCCTCCATTCCTCCTCCCTCTGCTATCCATCCCTGCACCGCTTGTCCGCCGATGATGGGACGTCGCCTCTGCCGCTACCGCTACCGCTGCCCGTCCCCCGCCTCTCTCTCTCTCCCACAGAAGGTCCGTGATGGGTGATTAACGGGGGATGGGCGCAGGGGGGGTCCGGCAGCGGCCAGTCGCAGGAGGAACGCAGCAGACTTCTCGACGAAGCTAATTAGATTATAATTTAGGTAACGCCTTATTGATGGAATTCCCACTGCCGGGCAGGAGGAGATGGAAAGGACACGGAGACGACGACCGTAGATTCCTTGCACACCTGCACACGCCTCTTTCCACATCGGAAGGGCCGTCTCTGTTTGTCTGTCCTCTCACCCCCCCCTTCCTTCCCACCGACGGGGGCAGACAGATTAGACCCCTCGTTCCCGGGAAAGGCAGACGGCATGAGTGTGCTTACAGCTCACGGCTGCCACGAGGCTTTCTTTTTGGCCTCTTTTCGTTTCCGGCCAAGATCGCAACTCTTTTCTTACGCTACCGGGGCGTCGCCCATGCCATATTGCTTACAGCTCTCGTAAGCAGAACACCACATGTCGAAGCAGCGATAGAAGGCAACCCTCCTCGGATGGAATACAGAAGAGCTTTATTTATCCATCCGTTCGTTCACATAAACATAAGAAGGGAAGCGGGGAGGGGGGTGTGAAGAGGAAAGACAAAAGTGAAACCGGCCCCGGCAATTTCATCTGCCCAAGCGGGAATCGATGCCGGAAATCTTCGCAGGAGGGAGGAAAAAAAGGGAGAAGAGAGAGAGAGATAGGGAAAGGAAGAGAGCACCTCGCCGGAACTACGGATTACAAAAAAATAACGCTTCTTTCACCATCATCCACATACGCCACATCCATCCCTCCGACCCAAATATTCCCAAGACCCAAGACTTCGTCATCTTGCGGCCGTACACATGAACCCATCAAGGCGAGATGGTCTGGGAAGCAGGAAGCCGGGAGCTTTCGGCGCGCCCAAGCGGCCACGGCGTTGTTGTCTCTCTTCAGGCGAAGAGGTTCAGGAGCACCGGCTGCTGCTGCTCCTGCCGGCGGCAGGCGGCAGCAGTCGTCCTGACACCACTCTCCGCGCACGTCGTCACCGACTCCTCAGAGGGGGTCCCCGGCCTCTTCCGCTGGCGTTTGCCCGCGAGCGCGGCAGCAGACGTCAGGCACAGGTCGAGTTCGGACGGCTCAAGGCGGCCCGCCTCCACGGCGCCGCCTTCGTCGTCCTCGTGAGCGGGGGAAGACGCCCCCCGTCGCTTCAGTGGCGCCTGCTGCGGCTGGGGAAGTAACCTGCGCGCGGGGGGCGCGTAAAGGCCCGGGCCGGCCTCGTAGGCGGGATCCGGATGGGGCTCCTCGTCCAGGGGGAGGGGCCGCAGCGTGCCGCCGCGCAGAACCGTCTCCACCGCTGCCTGGCAGAGGTGCCAGTTCCCCGTCCAGAGCAGCCCCACAGCCCCGTTGACGGGGTTGATCGTCCGCCCGCAAGCTTCGAACAGCAACGACTGAAAGAGCGCTGCCATCCACAGAACAGAGCAAACAAGACACCAAAAACAAAAGATTTAATTTTCCTCTCTAGAAACAACACAGAAGAAAGGATCACCCTGTGCCAAGCAGTGACAGGATCATAACCATCTGCAAACCACACGGAGCAGTCCAAAACTCGACATTGTTCAATACCGGATCGAACAAAAGAACTAGTGACGCCGTGAACGTACCAGGGCGCTGGGACTCCGGCACGGCGGAGATGAAGGACATGAGACCGGCGCGACCGAAGAACTTGGCGACGAAGAGGGTGGCATGCCCCTGCGCCTCGGGGCTCTCGATCAACCGGAGGCACTGCCGCAGCACGCAGGTCTCGCTGCAGCCCTTGCGAAGCACCCGGCACCCGTTACAGCTCATCCTCGCCCCCTCCCCCTCCTCCTCCTCCCTGCTTCAACACGACCACCCCACGTAGATCCAGCCGTCTCATCCACCGCCACCCCGCCTCGAGCTCCCCCCCTCTCAGCCCGCTCCCCTGCTTCTTCCGGGATCGGGAGTGCCGAAAGTCCTCGACTTTATCGCCCCTCTCTTCAACCCAATTACTATACTCGACAGTGTTTGGGGAACAAGAAACCAAGTGAGAACAGAAGAGAAGAAGCCAGAAGATGACGAGGAGCAAGAAGAAGAAGAAGAACCCGGTGGCGCTGGACCTGTTGGTCGTAGAATGTGGTAGTAGGGGGTTGGGGGGAGCGCTTCCTCATATATATGTAAGCAGGGTTAACTTAACCAGACCCAAGGGTTAACGAGTGTGGAGTTAAGTAGGTCGTGGGTTGTGGGCAGTAGTGGACCACGGTGTTCACGGTAGGATTTCCACGCTCTCTCTCTCTCTCATCTCTATCTTTTTATTTATTCTTTGGAAGACTTAGGAAAAAAGAGGAATAATAAAATAAGCTCCAAAGTCCTGGGTGCGGCACGGCTGCGCGTCTCCGCGGTCCGTGTCTCTGTCCACCGTCCGATTCCGATTCCCGAGGAGCGGGGAGGATGGGGGCCGTAGCTATCGATGCCCCTCTAGCCTCCGCTCTGGGAGTGGAACCTCTCGGACCACACGAGCCTGTCGTATCTGCCACAACATGAGGTTTTTGACATATACATATATTTAATTTAATTTTCACATATTATCATAAGTACGGTTTATATATTTAAAAAAGTTGTGGTTATATCTTTTCATCAAAATGACGTTAATTTGAAGAAAATGTGGTAAGAAGATTTCATAAATTTTAGAGAAATTATATATATATATATGTGTGTGTGTGTGTGTGTGTGTGTGTGTGTGTGCAGAATTCTAGTGAATTTAAGGGTGTACATACCAAATTATCGGATTTTTTTTGAGAGATTCGGTTGGAGTTGACGGTGATTTTATGGGAAGGATATCACTGCAACTTTCCGGAAGATATCAAGAGTATTTATGATAATATATAAAAGTTAGGGATATACTTGTAAAGAATGAGAAATCATGAGAATACATATGCAAAAAAAATCTAGAAAATATTCCCTCGCGGTGCAAATAGAACCGCACATTGTGGGAGAGGTCAGGCTCACCACTCATCCGAGGCGCTGTTGGGGGGTGCACAGGGGCGTGCTTGTTTGTGAACATATTTCCTCTGCACATCGCTTTTAGCATGTTCAATATGCAAAAAAAATCGTTGAAAGGTCAGAATTGGTGCAGGGGCATCGACAGTAACATTAATAAAAGTTGAGTTATATATATATATTTATAAAGACGTATAAATTTAAGTTATCTCTTTAAAAATAGTATTCTCACTACGTTCGAGAGTGACTAAGATTTTATTATTTTTTACTGTTAAAAGACTCTCAAATGAGAAGATGAATCTTAATTATAATCATATGCCTATTTTTGTAATTTCTAATGTTAGATCTTTCGAATCTCTTCTTGAACCTCTATAATATATATATACATATATATATATATATGACACAACACGGAAGAGGATGCTATGAGAATTGGAATGTAAGATCTCCTGGTAAATGTAGAATCATTTGCTGAATCTGATCAGTTAATTTTGTTAGGGGACAGCGCTGCCATGAATAAGATCTTATTTCAGGCAGAGTGCAGAACACCCAATATTAAAAAAATAACCACAAAAAGGAGAAAGAGATTGTTCCCGATTCTTATATCTATCATGGGTTTTAATGTAAATTAAGATTTGTCGGACCGTTCGACCCGGTCATATCGATTTTTTGAGATACAATTTGATATGATATGATATGATATTGTATCGGATCGAGAATAAAATTATATAATAACATATCGGCCGTCGACGACGAGCGGCAACAAAATGGAGGGTGTTCGGTCGGGCGATCAACGATGTCAAGTGACGGATTGATTTATATAATAACACTAGTGGTTTACCGTGTTAGTTGATGGCTAGCATATAGATTTTAGACCCATTTTGTAATCAGGATCGATGTAACGCATTTGAGCGCTTAGGGCACGTTTGACACTCCAATAGAGTGGATTATGAAAATAGCTTCCAATCATTGGAAAACTCTTTGTGGGAGATAAACAAATTAATGCTCAAAAAGTGGGTCTCCCATTTCAAAAGTAGATTCTTAAGGTTAGAGAGAGATACGAACAAGAAGTGTCTTATCTCTCAAATGTAAAAACTCTTTTTAATGGGATTTTGAAAAGAGAAAGTAGATTCTAATCATTGGAGTGAGATCCACATATTTCATAATCTCTCACATCAAAATTCACCTCTTCTCACATATATTCCCAAACTCACCGTCAGACTCAAATACATTACCCGGTCTCGAGTAATAGCCATCGTGTGTGAGATACACCCCGTGAGGCCCACGCAAATCACTAGTCATTGGGGCCCGTTTTGATAGCGGGGTTGTCGGGGGTTGTACTAGCTGAAGAGAGAGAAGGTTACATCTCTCTCTCATACAGCCGTGGGTAACCGATCCCGAGTAACGTAATTGACTCTCCGGAGTCATTTACATTATCCCTGCCCAGCTATCAAAAGGACCCGGATGTCTTACCTCCCCAACTGTATTCAAATTTTAAAGTGGGACTTAAACGGTTCTCTCTCCCGCAACGAGAGTAATAAAACCATACTTTCTCTGTAGTCCGTACACTTCGCCTCCCCCCCCCCCTCCAACCCTCCGTGCAATTGCATGGACATGGAGTGCGAGCTCCACTTTAGTGATTTGCCTTTCTCCAAAGGACCCTAGCATGCGTAGATGCGGGCCTTTACGTGCTCAACAGGAGTTTTATTTCCGAAAAAGATGGATAGCGCGCAATCTCTCTTGTACGAATCACAACAGCTATTCATCTCTGTTCCCTTTTTTTTAAAAAAAAAACTTTTGGATGAGTCCTTAATCAGAAGCTATGTTTCCCTCTCCCAAAGAGATAGGATTGAAATCTGATTATATTTAAATAAATCTCAAAATTGGGATAATTTAAAATTTAAAAAAAATATTTAAACTTGGAGCGTAAATTCATCATGTGAGAGATAAGTTTGCCCACACCGCTAGCTTTACTTTGATTCGGGATTAAAAATAACTCGGCTAAACTCAAGTGGATTTATTTTATCCACTTTTATTTTTTTTTATTTTGACATAGCACCGGGTTAACTTAATCCACATGTGGAGGTGGAATAGTTATAAGTGAATTATTATATCTAAAATTTATTTTTTAAAAAAATTTAAAAATAATCAAACATCATATTAAGATTCGAGTTACTTATATATAGAATATGTGGATCTTTAAATATTCATTTAAAGATTTATATTCGATCGGATAATATCTAACACGAATATCTCAATATCTGAATTCATATCTAATTAATAATCAGATTATCCGATATCCGATTAAATTCTTCATCGACTATTTTATTCACATAATTATTAGATCAAACGAATATGAATTTAAATTTGATTCGATTTTTAAATAGCTAATTGCCGATTCTACCACCTTGTGGCGACAAACACGAACCCGAAACCCGGATTGCTCGGGAGGTGGGGGGGGGGGCTCACACGAACTTGGCCCAATGTTGGGGTCACTGTACATATTTTATTGTCAACTGTCTTTGTGTGTCACACACACAGAGAGAGAGAGAGAGAGAGAGAGAGAGAGAGAGAGAGAGAGAGAGAGAGAGAGATGGGATGGAGGTGGGGTTGTCTGGTGCCAAGCAAAGCTTAACCATCAGCCAATGGCCGCTGGTTTGAAGCCCTGAGGGGGTGGAAACAAGGTGCCAAAGGCGATGTGGACCGCACAGATCACCGGTCCTGTGGGTGCGATGAATACTTAATGGAAGGATGAGGGAAGGGAGACATCATGGTTTTGGAGGCACCCCTGGGTCTCACTCATACGATGGCTCCCCCGACCAAGGCCGGCTCCTCCTCTCACATGCCGTACGTATCGTTCAGTCAAGGATATACATGATCGATATATGAGACATAAGTAATACAAGGTGTATATATATATATATATATTTAAATATTTTTTATATTTTATAATAGTATAAATGATTATGTTAATTGGTTGATAGAGTTGAGTTATATTACGTGGAATCGCAGGTTTTAGAGTTACATGAGTCATTTTTTTTAATCTTGAAAATTTTTAAACAATTTTTTTACTTTTAAATTTTAGTCAGCAATCTTAAGCACTCTTTTCGAACATAATTTTAAGATAATTATAATATATTTAATTAATAAAATCTGATTAAAATAATTTAAACAGCAAACGCATCCTAACACTATTCATCTATAACGTATTTAAGATTGTTAATCGAAATTTAGAAGTGAGTAAATCGATCATTTACGTTGAGCGAAGAAATTTGTCCAAGATTAAAAATGATAATAAAAATAATAAAATAAAAATGACCCGTGCAAGTCTCCAACTTGCAATCTCACGTATATAACTCAACATTCTAACCAACTGAATTACTCTCTTAGTAATATATTTTATTTTTATATTTATAATTGATCTTTCTAAGTGAGATATTTTTTATTTTTCCTTTTCGACACGCGATGACACGCCACCATATCATACAGTACCACACCTTGTCAGATCCCCCTCTGATCCCACTGCCAGCTAGCCCCTCTCTCCCATTTGCTCCAGTCCCCCCACCCCACCTTTGGCCCCAGCCCCCCTCTGCGTCACATCTGGCTTGCCCTGCCTCTGCCCCCCTCACCGCCCCTCCAGCCAGCCTCCCACCTACGACGAGCCCCCCCACTCTCCTTACTGCTCTGGTGAGCCCCCCCACCTCTGGCCACCTCCCCCTCTCCCTACTGCTCCGCCCCCCCCCCCACCTCTGGCCACCTCCCCCTCTCCCTACTGCTCCGCCCCCCCCCCCCCACCCCCCACCCCCCACCTTTGGCCAGCTCCCTCACCACCACCAGCCCCCTCCCACTCTCCCCTACCTCGTAGCAGGTGACGCTACTCTCCCTACTTCTCCTCCCCCCACCCCCTCAATGTCAGCGCCTCCTCCCCCCTCCCCCCCACCTCGCACTTGACGACGCTACTCTTGTAACACCCCAGTTTTTGAAACCCAAAATTTTATTGGATTTTTTTCTTGAGATGATCCAAATAAGTCAACCATTTAGAAGTATCGTGTAAGGTAGGAGAGGTTAGATGAAGGAGTATCAACTTAGACAAAGCATCATCTACAATAGGAGAAGTAGACAAAGTATCGTCTAAGATAAGAGAGGTTAGAAGAAGGGACATCGACTTAGATGAAGCATTGTCTAAGACATGAGAGGTTATACAAAAGGGTATCGACTTAGATGAAGCATTGTCTAAGATATGAGAGGTTAGACAAAAGGGTATCGACTTAATTAGATGAAGTATCATATAAGATAGAAGAGGTTAGACGAAGGGATATCTACTTAAGTATCATCTAAGATAGGAGTTATACGGAGAATCGTCTAAGTGGAGAAAGAGTTAGATAGAGTATCATCTAATCCAGAAGAGATAGATGAAGTATTGTCTAATCTAAAAGCTGATAGATGACACATTGAAGAGATATATAGTATATTGAAGGATTAGATAATATATTGAAGAGATAGACATATATTAACGATGAATTAGAGAGATAGATGATATATTACTGATAAATTAAAGAAATAAACAATAAGAATGATAACTAAGAAAAGATAGATAATAGTTAGTTGTTTGAATGAGATTAAGATAGATGAAGTGGTCCGTTAGACGAAGTTTTGTCTACTTCAGTTTAAAACTTTTTTTTTTGAGTTAGATGAAGTTGTAGCTACTTTAGAAGAGGACAAAAAGAATAAAGGAAGTAGACGATACAATAAAGAGTTAGAAAATCCATTGAAGCTAGACGATAGACATAGACGATGATGTGGATGACAAAGTTAGGCAGTGTGCGAAAATAAATGATACAGAGAAAACATAGATGTTGGACTGTCCAAAATTGAAAGATAAATGATGAACAACATGTGTTGATGAATTGGATGATAGAAATTAAATAGAAGATCGTCTAAGTTGGGAAAATAGAAGGCAGAGTTGGATGACCCCAGGTAGGCGTCATTGAGTGTGAGAGAAGTGGGTGGAGCCCACATTTTCTCTCAGATTTACTTACCCTATTCCATTTTAAAACAGGGCCTAAAAGTGATAGGGATTAAAACTAGCAACACTTTAGAGAGAGACATCTGAACAAATTTCAACACAAATGGCCCCATTCTACATATGGACCAGGCTTTTACGTATGTGAGGAGCCAATGATTCGGCCACCAATAGCATGCCATAACATTTCCTTCGGCTTATAATAATAACAATATTTGATCTCGACACCTATCTCAAATGAAAACAACCCAACATTAGAGTTCAATGGCGAAAACTCATATGGTTCTCACTTACCCTGTGATGTCTCATGTATGGTTAATAAAGACAAGGCTCCACCCACTTCTCCATAAGCAACTAAGGTTAGTGTAACGACCCGAGAATTCGATTACCTGGAAGGCCCGATAACCCGAGACTCGCACCGCCACCCACGAGCCCGAAGACTCGGAAGGGTTAAAAGGATGGTGTGGAGACTACACAAGTATCATAAATAATCGCAGAAATTAAACAGTTATAATATTAAGCAGGAAATAAATTAACATTTTACATGGTCCACCATCAAATAACAACAACAGTAACAGTAGTCCACGACTAGTACAGTGACAAGAAAGAAAAGTACAGCTACACGGGGCATACCCCGGTTCTGACCTCTGGCACTACCTCTGGGCACCAGCAACACGCTGCACTCCTGACGCACTCCCCGAAGGTGGCGCCTCACCTGAAACACGGTGAAAACACGCAGGGAATGAGTCTCGGAACAAGACTCATTAGGGATCACTCGAACCCTACCTCGTAAAACGAGAAACCACTACAATAGCGGTAGGAAAGTACCTCGGAAAGGAAAGCCCTATACTCTACAGAACCAGGCCCTACGGCATGCAAACCGACACACGTGCCACGGTACGAGATCGAAACTCAACGGTCGAACCGCAAAACCCGAAGGTCGGAAACACACGACAGACAGTCTGTCACTCTGTACTCGACAGGAGTACCACCCACTAGAAGCACAGCCGGTAGCGTCCCCTGACGTCTGACACCGCACCGCAGGTGAACCGCCTGACGTGGTAGGTCCTACCCGAGGCGCAGACACCGTACAAGTAACCACAAACAAGTAACTAGCTGGGGTCACGCCCGTCGACGTGGGTCCAACCGCCCCCTACCACGTGTGCACACACAGACCTTGCGTCACTAGGTCTGGTCCTCTGACCGGTTTTCCCCCGTAGCCGGACTCTGGCTACCGACGAGGGGCCTACGGTAATCGGTCCACAAACCGTCTCAAAGGTGAATGCCCGTACACCACTCCCAGGTGAGACCATCACCTCGTACTGGTGGGCTACGACTAGTGGAGGGTCACTGAAGGAGTAGACTCTCAAGAGCACGGAAAATAATGTCCGAACCTGACGAAGTACGGGGGCCGTCCCACGTACCATCACCATCGCACGGTGACCACGGTCGGAGAAGAAACGGACGCACCGCCCACAGCCAAACGCATGACCAAGGCAAACGGAACCTCCGGACACCCAAAGACACGGTCCCGGAACTCCACGGGGTGTCCAGGACACACACACGGCCCAAGAGGAACACCCGACGACAGGACAGATCGCGCTAGGGACCCCTAGCACGACAAGGAAGAACGCGCTAGGACCCCCTAGCGCGACAGGGAAGATCGCGCTAGGGCCTCCTAGCGTGACAAGGCAGGTCGCGCTAGGGACCCCTAGCGCGACCAGAACCGCCCTACTGTTCATCTTCTCCGATGAACGCGCCCCATCGGGGCAGCGCGACCATCAAGAACGCGCTACTGGAGTATAGTGCGTTCTCAGTCCGCGCCCGAGAACGGTGGAAACGCCTAAAAATTCCAACCACGCCCCCATACCTCCACCAGAGAGGGGGAAATCAAGGGGAATGACCCCTAAGGACCTCTAGCATGCTTCTAAGTCACCAAAACACGAAATAGCGGGCTAAAATCATAGATCGGGCGAGCTCTCCCCAAATCATGGAAAACCCCAAACCCGCTCAAACAAGCCTCTCTCGGCCTCCCCGCAGCCTACAAATCACGGAAACGAACGATAAGAGGCTAAGGAACGTCACCCTACATCAATGGAGCGAATGCTCCGCCGGATCGTCCACAAACCACGAAGAACGCTTTTAGAAACCTCACCTCCCCACGCTTCCCACGCTTGCCGCACTCCTACGAGCTCGCCTCGCCGCCACCCACGCGTCCGCGCCGTCACCCTGCCGCCGTCCACAGCCGGGGAGGGGCTCACCGCGTCCGAATGGGAGAGAGAGGGAGAGAGAGGACGGCGGCCACGGTTGGGGAAGGAAGGAGGAAGAAGAAGAAGAAAGAGAAAGAGGAAAAGAAAAAGAAAAGAAATGGGAATATATAGAAAATCTGATTTTTCATAAAAATATCAAAAATTAGAAAAATACATTTCCGGAATCCTCGGAACGCACCGATCGCAACGGTACCACTCGTGCCTGGGTGAACCGCCCGATTCGCCCGCAGCGAGCTTCCGAAGAAAAAGCCGAAACACACACCGGGAATCGGAAAACACACGCGAAAAAGCCGCGGAACGCCTCCGGGCCTCCGAAATGACTCCGGATCGCGCCCATCCGAACACGAAAGATGTCCGAAACGAAATTTCGGACACAACAAAGCCGGACGCTCCGAAAACCAGATCCGGGACCCATGAAGAAGGATCCGAAAGGTCCGGGATGTTACAGCCCTCCCCCCTTAAGGAATTTCGTCCTCGAAATTGAGAACAACCAAAGGGGAAAGAAGAGGAAGACTCACTCAAACAGATACGGGAACTGCTGACGCATCTCGTCCTCACGTTCCCACGAAGCCTCACCACCAGAGTGTCGCTGCCACACGACCTTCACCAAGGGAATGACCTTATTCCGCAGGCGCTGCTCTCGCCTATCCTCCACGCGGATCGGAAACGCTCGGAGAGAAAGGTCTGGAGTCACCTCAGGCCAAACGTAAAACTCGAGCGCATGAGAGTCATCGGGCATATACTTCCGCAACATCGAGACGTGGAACACGTCATGCACCGACGCCAACTCAGGAGGTAACTGCAACCGGTAAGCAACCTCACCGATGCGCTCCACAATCGCGAAGGGACCAATATAGCGGGGACTCAGCTTCCCACGCCGTCCAAAACGCATCACCCCCTTCATCGGAGAAACTCTCAAGAACACATGATCGCCCACGGCGAACTCGAGGGGCTGCCTCCTACGGTCAGCATAGCTCTTCTGCCGACTCTGGGACGCTAACATGTTCTGACGAATCAGGTGCACAACATCCACACACTGCTGCACCAATTCCGGTCCCGCCAAAACACGCTCACCCACCTCGAACCAATCGAGTAGAGTCCGACAAGGACACCCGTACAAAGCCTCATAGGGAGCCATGCCGATGCTCGAATGATAGCTGTTGTTATAGGCAAACTCCACCAACGGTAGGTGATGAATCAACTCCCCTGCCACTCCAGACAACAAGATCTCAGCATGTCCTCCAAAGTCTGAATGGTCCTCTCCGACTGACCATCTGACTGAGGATGATACGCCGAGCTAAAAGCCAACTCCGTGCCAAGAGCTCGCTGGAAACTCCTCCAGAATCCAGAAGTGAAGCGTGGATCCCGATCCGACACGATCGAAATAGGAATCCCATGCAACGGCACGATCCGCTCCACATAAAGACGAGCCAACTTGGACACGCTCCAGCTGACTTTGACCGGCAACAGCCGCGTCACCTTCGTCAGCCGATTCACCAGCAACCAGATACTATCCTGCCCAGTCATGGTCCTCGGCAACCCCACCACAAAATCCATGGTCACATGGTCCCACTTCCAAGCAGGAACATCTAAGGGTTGGAGAGTATCGCCTGGTCGCTGATGCTCCACCTTCACTGCTGACAGATCAGGCACCTGGCCACAAATTCGGCAACATCTCTCTTCATGCCAGGCCACCAGAACTGCCTCCGCAAGTTCCGATACATCTTTGTCGCACCCGGGTGTACGGTGTACCTGCTCCCATGAGCCTCGTGCAACACCGCACGACGAATCTGCTCCTCCGCTGGGACGTACAACCTGCCACGAAACCTCGCAGCACCGTCCTCGCCGAGCTCCACGTCAGCCACCGCAAGAATTCGGGGTAACTCAGGGTCCGCATGCTGAGCCTCTGTCACCTGACGACGGATAGCAGGAGTGACAGTCAGACTCGCAACCACCGCCAACCCTAGCTCCTGGGGAATCTTGAGCCTGAAAGATATTTCGGGCACTTGTTCCCAGAGCCTCCACTTCCTCAACCAGAAGTTGCAGATCCGTGGCCGGTTATTCCGACCACCACAGCGGTGCCACCGGGTCCCACACGGCCCCTCCGGACAGCACGTGGGCCCCACCGTCACGTGTTCGGGTGTTGCCGAAACAGCGCGAGAAGCCGCCCGTCAACCCGAATTCGGTCCTCCCGGACCCCATTGTGTAGCCCTTTACCTCCGTGCGTGGAGTGGGCAGCGATTTGTATTGCTGTAATCTCCGTGTATTATTGTTCCGGGAGTACGAGTTTCGGCCGGGTCCGTCGTCCCCACGCCGAGCGCGTGGAGGTATCGCATTCGCTCCCTTACTTGGCATTTTACTTACTTCATATATATTTGTTTATGCCGCTGCTAGAGAGCATGTGTAGGGATATCTAGCTCGCTTTATCTATTCATTACCGCTGCTGCGAGAGAGTGCGAGACCGTCCCGTGACCCGATCCGGGCACACGAGAGAGCCGATCACCCTAGCTCACTACCGGTTTCTCAACCGCGCACGTCCGACGCTTCCCTCGTTAAGGGGCAGTCACGAGCTTGTCGTGTCCGTGGTCTCGTCCCGCATCAATTTGGTATCAGAGCAGGTTGAGTCTAGGGTGTCAAAAAGAAAAAAAGAGAGAGTGTCATTTACGTCTAGCCATTAGTCATTGTCTAAGTCATGTTTAGGGTCATCATTGTTTTAAAACAAAAAAAAAGTGTGTCTTTGCATTGCATCCCAATAACCCGGTATATCAAAAGGTGTTGTCCGAACGTTAGGCTACGCCTATCGGGAAGGCTGCACACTTGCGCGAGTGATCTTCGGATCGGTTATCTCCGCCACGTACCGAGTCTTGGTTTACGTCTAGGGTCCTTAGTGTGCATGCATTCCAAACTTGCATAGTCGGTCTAGTGTCTTGTCACCGTGTGTATGCATGTCCATATCCGCTACCCATGGCCGTTCCCCAAGACCATACATCCGAGTGGTCAACCTTTGTGGCCAAAGTCAATGTCCTCATGGACCGAGCCCTTGGTTTTACCCCTCTCACTATGAAAGTCGCTCTACCCAACGGGTCCACAACGGAACTCCATTTCACCGATAGGGAGTCGGATAATTGGGTTTCTCTTGACATCGTGGAGTCTCTCTCCAAGACAGGTGAGATTATCCGCGATGGTGATTTTGCTTGTGTTGAGTTCTATAAGAGGATCCGCTCTGTTCTCTACACCGATGGCGCATGGTGAAGGATCGGCACACTTGCGGGTTCATGCATCATTTTAGGACAAACGTGGTTAGGAGAACGAAGAGCCAATCTTGACTGGGGCAAGAGGACTTGCATCTTATACCCACCTTACCTACCCGGCAAGATCACCCTCACATGTCCAGCCACCCAACCCCAGCGGTCCACTCCACATTTGGAACCATTATGCTTGGAGCCGTCTCACCCCGAGCCACCCGTGTTTCTTACGGGAAAGCTATACATCGCCGAGCCGCTTTTTAGTTGGCTCAAGGATGGCTTGGTCCCACCTCCCTTCCTATCTATAGACCCCACACTACCATTGGTACCCTTCAACTCCTACCACACAACTTTTCGATCTAGTCACCATGTTGACACGTTGGATTATCTTGTCATGGGATTAGATTCACAATGGAAGTTGACGCACCTACTGGCCCGAGGCTTTGACCAACCCGCTAGTCTTAGCTTCACCCATCCGGCCTTAGAGTCCATTACCTCCGTGTGCACCGTGGGGTGTGTCACCACGGAGATTCTTCTACTCCTCCCGATGCCGGCCGAGTCCGACTTCATTCCCTTTTGCCCAAGGGAGGAGTCCTATTTTCTACACATGTCCGTCGTCCCACCGATCATAATGTATGGCGGTGATTATGAATTCCAAATTTGGGACCATGTCATGTTGGAACCCACCATAAGGGGTCATACCTTCTTTAATCCCTTTGACCCCTTCCCTAGTGGATCCCTAGACCCTTCATATTCCCTTCACTTCTTCGGGGAAGTCCACCTTCATACCCCTTTCCTACGGGTCGGGTCCTCCATACCCACCAAGCCCGTCCACGATACACCTACACCCGGCTCTTCCACACCCGGCTTTCCTAGCCCACTCAAGTCTCCTAAATCTAAAGGGTCGTCCATGCATGACTGGGTCATACTTGGACATTTAGGTGTACCCCATGCCATCCATTCCCAGTTGCACAACATGCATGTCTGGCACATATTCGGGTGTCCTGGTCCGCCGTCGCCCATGTACGGGTCGGACTAACATTAGGTGTGTCTAGGGTCATAGATGAGTCAGTGTGTTTTCCTTGTGTGGTTTGTTTTGTGTAGTTTGTTTGCATGGTTTGTGTGTCGTTTGTCTGCATGTGTCTTGTGCAAGCTCGTTGTCGTTCTCTTATGAGTAAGAGGCGAGTGGACTCATTCGATGAGTATGGGATCGGTTCTATATCTACACCCGGATCTAGTCACCTACAGGGACTCAGCGGTGATTCCTAGTGAGTCTTCGAGCCGCTTCCTTCCCTTTTGAGAGTGTCCCACCCGGAGTGTCCACCTCTAGCCCATAGCAGCTTGTGCATATCGAGTATATATGGAGTGAGCAGATGATGGTCACTTGGAGTGGAGCATACCTGCGCTACTTGGTTCGGTGACGGATCCGCCGGCGCTATTCGAGCAGCAGCACCCCTTACTCGACGGGGTCGAGATCCTCCCACCCGGGGAGAATTGATGGGGACATCAACGTCAGCCCGCTCACATTGTGTTAGCATTTACGTCCTTTTGTATTTGTATGTATACCCTTGTGATATATGGGTACACAATTGTAGGTCTTAGTGGGTTTATTTACAAAAGGCCATTGGGTTTCTTTGCAAAAGTGCATGTAGGCCCTGCAGGGGCCCCCTCCCTCCTCCTTATTGGTCCACTTGGACTCCCGGGCCCAAGGGGCTGGTCCATGGTCCAACCTTGGACTTGGACCTAGATTTAATTAAAGAAGACAAATCAAAATTGTCTTCTTTATGGGGGGGGGGCGAACCATATAGTTTAATGGGCTTTTATTGTGTGTTTTTTTGACCAATGTCCAACACCTTGTATGCCCCATCTGTAACCCCAGATTTGGAGTCATGTGGGTCAATTAGGTAGAACTATATATGGCTTGTATTTTCATTTTATGTGAATTAATGATAGAAAAATTTGTGAAGCTTGAAGCTAGCTGCGCCCCAGCCCTCTCTCCTCTGGTTCTCCTCTTCCCAAAACCCCATTCTAGAGTGGTACCATCTCTATCCCCTCCCCTCTATCTCCGGTGATCGTCGGTGCCGCCGCCGCCGCCGTTCGTGCCGCCCTCGAGCCGCCGCGAATCCGACTTCGGTTTTCTGTCCTACTGGATAGAGGTATCTACATGAAAATCCTGCTATCAGTCACGGCCTCTTCGTGGATTGAAATTTTTATGGTGTGTTCCTACCTTCTATCCCCTCCTCCACAAAACATTCCAGGTTCAAAATCCATCGTTTGTTATGTTTACATTTTATGTCTTTAATCATTCCCAGATCTGTCATGTCTCTGTCTACAGTGATAGCAGCCCTGTGTTTCCCACCTCCGGCCATCTTTTTGATTTTTCCAAATGCTCCCAATTTTACTGGGAGTTCTGTCCATCACCCCCTACATCCACAAATTTTCTTAATTTTTTATCAGCCTTCTATCTATTTTTAAAAATTCGTGTTCTTCCTCAGCTACAGTGTTGTCAGCCAGATTCCATATCCGACCCACTGCTGGTGCCAAAATCATAGAAAGTCGTAGCCTTCCTCAAATCCAGATCCAAAAATAGTCCTGGTTTTGTAGCTTGATTTCCCACAACTTTTCTGAAGAACACAACCCCAGATTTGGACGTGTACCTCGCGGTCAAAGGCAATCCACAGGAAAGTTCTCTGCTGACCTGAGATTTCAGGAATTGTACGATAGGAACTTGGAAATTCCATAAGTCCTGATCCGTGTAGATCCAGGCTAGATCTTCAGACCTAGATTGAAAGATTTGAAGTTATCTTTCCAACGGCGCCAGTCTCGTGTCGATCCGACATCGGGGCTGATCGCAGCGCCCGTTCTCGCCGGGACGCGCGCTGAAAACCAGAAGTTACAGATCCGTGGCCGGTTATTCCGACCGGTGCCGATCAGAGCCGCCCGGCCTCCGGCCGGCGAACCAGCGCGCCTCCACTCCAGGGAGCGCTCATCCTGGCATCCACCACCACAGCGGTGCCACCGTGTCCCACACGGCCCCTCCGGACAGCACGTGGGCCCCACCGTCACGTGTTCGGGTGTTGCCGAAACAGCGCGAGAAGCCGCCCGTCAACCCGAATTCGGTCCTCCCGGACCCCATTCTGTAGCCCTTTACCTCCGTGCGTGGACTGGGCAGCGATTTGTATTTCTGTAATCTCCGTGTATTATTGTTCCGGGAGTACGAGTTTCGGCCAGGTCCGTCATCCCCACGCCGAGCGCGTGGAGGTATCGCATTCGCTCCCTTACTTGGCATTTTGCTTACTTCATATATATTTGTTTATGCCGCTGCTAGAGAGCATGTGTAGGGATATCTAGCTCGCTTTATCTATTCATTACCGCTGCTGCGAGAGAGTGCGAGACCGTCCCGTGACCCGATCTGGGCACACGAGAGAGCCGATCACCCTAACTCACTACCGATTTTTCAACCGCGCACATCTGACGCTTCCCTCGTTAAGGGGCAGTCACGAGCTTGTCGTGTCCGTGGTCTCGTCCCGCATAACTAGGTTTCTTCTTCTTTTCAAATTCTTGCGCTAGGCACGAGTAAGAACACCACTATTGAATGAGTCCAGTGACAATGGGTTTTCAACACAAAGTGGTTGCACATCCTCAAAGGAGAGTGACAATGGGTTTTCATCGCAAAGTGTGGTTGCACATCCTCAAAGGAGTGGATAAATCCATAGATGTCCTTGTGAGTTTGAACAAATGCCATGTTTCCAATAAGTCCTGCCTCCAAGTTGAGGGTTTGCAGAGCTTCTAGAGGGAGGGGTGAGGGACTAGAAGGACGCCCAAGGATGGGGTACTCAGTGATGAGAGGCACACCCATTTCATAGTCATACTCGAATGCATCCATAAGTGGGGAGTTTTTCAAAGCATCATCCCCCAATAGGTATCAACAAGGCCATCTCCATGTGAGAACTTGCATTAGGGTTCAACTTTAAGTTGAGGTTGCTATTGTGAGGTGCATGACACTCTATCAGGATAGAAAGTTGGAGGAAACATTTCCTGTAACGACCCGAGAATCCGATTATCGGGAAGGCCCGATAACTCGAGACTCGCACTGCCACCCACGAGTCCGAAGACTCGGAAGGGTTAAAAGGATGGTGTGGAGACTACACAAGTATCACAAATAATTACAGAAATAAAATAGTTTATATAATTAAGCAGGAAATAAATTAACATTTTACATGATACATGGTCCACAAGATAAGAATGAAATAACAACAGTAGTAGTTCACAACTAGTACAGAGACAAGAAAGAAAAGTACAGCTACACGGGGCATACCCCGGCCCTAATTTCTAGCACTAGCGATGGGCACCTGAACCACGCTGAGCCTCAGATGTGCTCCCCTGAAGTCGCGTCTCGCCTGAAACACGGTGAAAATACGCAGGGAATGAGTCTCAGAACAAGACTTAGTAGGGATCACTCGAACCCTATCTCGCAGACGGAGAAACCGCTACGCTAGCAGAGCGAGTACCTCAGAAAGGGAAGCCCTGCCATCTACAAAACACTGGTCTCACGGCACGAAAACCGTCACACGTGCCACGATGAAACGACCGAAACGCCACTGTCAACACGATGAAACCCGAAGGTCGAAGTCGCAACGACTGACAGTCTGTCACTCCGAACTCGACAGGAGTACCTCCCACTAGAAGCAAGGCCGAATGCGTCCACTGACGTCTTAGTCCGTGCCTCAGGTGTCTCCCTCCGGCCCAGCGGGAACTGAGACACCGTACAAGTGTTAGTGTTGGTGTGCTACAGGCCAATTTCGGGTCGGGTAGGCCCAATAGTTGTACGATCTTATTCATTAATAAAGTGGTGTTTGAGCGCAAATATGTGATTGTGTTACTTTACGTTGTCCCTATGATTTGTGGTTGTAAAGTCAGCTCGAGATGAGATCTCGAACATGAGACTTACTTTACGTGAACACATACCTTAAACTGTTCCTGGTTGGAGGGTAATCACTCTGGGACTTTGATTACCTATTAAACCAGTACACATGATGTGTCAGTGACCAGTCTCATGGTCATTGGTGCGGGGCACCAACACATATGTGTAGGTGTATGTCCTTGGAGGATGTGCACTGAATTGTTCCGCTATTGGATCTTCAGATGGTTGATTATACCTAATGTCAACTGAAGATCCAACAGTCACAGTAGCATCGTTGGTCCTTTGACCTGAGATATTGATCGGATCTTACACGAGGACTGGAATGGTTTAATTACTTAGGTAAGTGACTTTAACCATAAGTCATGAGTTGCCGAGTCATTAACCACTCCAGGATACGTGTGAACATCATCAATGGTCAAGAGGGGATCGCTCACTGTCGGGTATATATCAGACATTTAATGGGTCATGACATTGACGCTCCGTTAAATCCCTGGCCAGGGTCGTGTGAGTTCGTTTAGAACGGACGTCATACACTTTAAGGAGGTCATAGTCAAATGGCACGATCATGGGGTTTGACAGATACCGTACCCTCGATCGTACCAGACTCATAGAAGGAGCGAGGGATTATACCGATGCGGTAACTGTGGACTTACAGGTACCAGACAGGCTGGTTTAAACCCGACGTTCTCTAGGATCACACGGATTTGCTTGACCCAACGTGATCAAAGGTTCGGAATAAATTAAACTATTCTTCGGCTCTGGTAGAAGCGAAGAATACGTTTAATTTACTTCTAATTGGGAATTAGAAGTTAATGGGCCTTAAATTAGAGTGACTAAGGGCCTAGAGGATCACACACAGTGGATTCTTAGGTGACGGAATATTATTGTACAAGTGTATGTATTAATTTCCTTTAATTCCTTTTGAAAGGAGTGTAAATGGGGCTTAATACATATGTATAATAAAGGAAAGGTCATATATACAATTTTGGTCCTTTGGAGGTCTTTAGAAAAGGGTCCAAATCCTATATATATAGCACCTACGTGAGTTCATTCAAACTCTTGGCTTCTCCTTCCAACCTCTTAAGCTTAAGTAAGCATTAAGGCTTAAGAGGAGGATTAGCCTCCCCCCTTTCTCCCCCTTGCTCTCTCTCTCTCCAGAAGGTGATAGAGTCGGGGGAAGTTGCGCCGGAGAGGTACCGTCGCTGCGCAAGGGTCCGTGTGGATCTGCTCTAGAGGCCGTACAGTTGTGCGGCTCGGTTTCTCTGCATCGGGCTTAGCGGACAGCGTCGTTCCGCGCAAGGTGAAACACGCAACCCGTAATTAGGGTCTTAGAAACACCGACTAAAGCACAGATTAAACTTTCCATAACACCGGGATCGGGCAAATGAAATTTTTGTTATCCGCTGCGTCGCCCGTAGGTGCTGTGTGAAACCTTTCAGTGGTATCAGAGCCAGGTTCACGTTCTGGTCGGTGTTTTTATCGCCGTTTAGAACCATGTTTTAGGGGTAATTAAATCTTCAATTGTTATTGCCACAAGGGGATGCTGGGCATCCCCGTTCTTCCAGGATGATGGGCATCGTTGGAGCAAAATTTTTTTTTTAAAAAAAAATTTTGTGTAAGCCCGAGTGGGCGCTGACCCGCGGGGGGCGGGCGGGCGCGGGGCGCCACGCGGAGGGCGCCGCGTGCGGGCACGGGCGTAGGCGCGACCGCCCACGCATCCCGCGTGGGTGGCCGGGCCCACGGTTGCCGGCATTAGTTTTTTTTTAAAAAAAGAAAAATTTACCCTTTTTATTTTTAATTTATATGTGCAGGAATTATAAAGTATATATATTAGATATATATATGGAAATACACAGTAAATTAAATAGAATTTTATTTCATAAGTTAAATAGTGTTATCTCAATAGTAAATGTCGAATGGTAAATTTTATTTAACCAATTTGAATTTATCAAGGTGAGATAGTTACTATTTACCTTGAGATAAAATGGTAATAATTGAAGTTACTTCAGTAAAATTTAAGTTTTTGAATTTTTAATTATTATATAATTAGAAAATTTAAATTTTAAATTTTATTGAAGTTAAATGTGAAAAATTCAATTATTTGAATTTTAATTATTAGATAATTGTTAAATTCAAATTTTAAATTTTAGAAAATTACTAATTGAGGATAATTACATTATTTTAAATTTATTTTCTAACAAAATTATTGGATAATTAGTTTGAATTTAAATTTAAATTATTGACATGTTTAAATTTTGAATTTAAAATTGATTATTAGATAATTAAATTTAATTTTAATTTTAATTAATTATCTCAATTAGATGCCCCTGTAGAAAATGATGGTTCTTTACGTGCTTTACTTTATTTATCTTGTATTGGCCTGCTTGTGTGTTTAATTTTAGTTAATCATGCTTTGATTTTTAAAAAATTAAACAAAGCTAGCCTATTTTTGTTTGCACATCCCATTTTTAAATTCAAAAAGTAAGGATTATTTTCAGAAAATAACCCTTGATTGATTTTATTTGAATAGGTTGGCAAGTGATCATGGACTTGGATTAATGTAATTAATTGGGGTCTGCGAATCTCCTTTCTCTCTCTAAAATTCCAATGTACTTCTATCTTCCTCTATTGTTGTACTCGCCCTAAGGGCTGCTGGAATTTGAGTCACATGTAATTTAATTTTTCCGACCTGCGTGCCGTGTAAAAGTTATAATTAATGCGGCATCGAAGTTTGAAAACGTAGAGCACACCCGACGAGGACGATCCAGCTGCTTCGGAAGCGCGCCGGATGTCTTAGTTACATTAGGGTTGAAGTCCATGATCACTTGCGTTTATTTTTTGCATTGGATGCATTTATTTTGTGCAAACTACTAGGTACGGTAAATATATTGGATATATTTATATTACCACCTAGGGTGAGATCAAGATAAAATTAAATTCCCTCGCGATTAAATTTTAGATCTGGAAAGCGTGGCTCTAGGAGTCATCGTGGCCCTCCATCATTATGGAGTGAATGAACGTCTTCATTTCATGGATTTGTTGTGCTTTCCACAAGGTCCATGAGTTTGGGGGCGGGATTAAACTCCAAGGCTCGGCCTCAATGGGGTGAGGAATTGAACTCGGCTTTGTTGTGCTTTCCACAAGGGTCGGGTCATGAACTCATTGCTATGTTGTAATGATGGTTAGATCTAACCGAGAATATCTTTTGTTGTGCTTTTCACAAGGGAATGATTTCTTGGAGGCCGAATATCGGATATTGCATTAGATGCAAGTGCTTGTTGACTACCCTTGAGATGGTGTATGGCTTGTTGTGCTTTCCACAAGGTCGTACATCAGTCTCGTTGGGATTCCGACCCACTAGGTTGACCTCGCTGATCTCCCGTTCTATATAATGAGGGTTATATAGTTCGATCAAAAAATAGTGGAACTAACTAAGATAGAAAACCACATCTAAGTTAGAATTTGAACACATGCTAAGTTGTCTTTTATTTCTTATCCAGATTACAATGTCGTCGTCCAACCCCCTCCGCGGCATCTTGGATGCAAATAGATTAACTGGACCGAACTACTCGGATTGACTGCGTAATCTACGCATAGTCCTTACCGCCGAAAAGATTGCGTACGTGTTGGACACGGTTCATTCTGAGTCAGCTCCTGATGCTGACGAGGGCGAGTTACTCGCTTATGCCAAGTGGTCTGAGGACTCCTCCCTTGTCCAATGTTACATGTTGGCCTCTATGGCTCCTGAGCTGTAGAGGCAATTCGAAAAGACTGATTGTAGAAGTATACTTCTCAATCTACGCCAGCTCTTCGGGGAGGAGGGTAGGATTGAGAGGTATGACATCTCCAAAAGGCTTTTCAGGACACGGATGTCTGAGGGTTCATCAGTATAGGCCCATGTACTGAAAATGATGGAGTGGATTGAAAGACTCAATGCATTGGGGTTCAAGTTGGATCTTGAACTATGCATTGATCTTATACTCCAGTCATTGTCCGATTCTTTTCTTCCTTCATCATGAACTTTAACATGAACAGGATTGAAGCAACTCTCCCAGAGCTGCTCAATATGTTAAAGAGTGCTGAAGGAACCATGTAGAAAGATAAATCATCTTCGTCTGTAATGATTGTTGGCCGGGCCAACAAGAAAAGGAAGGCCTCTCAAATATCCACCACGAGTAACAAAGGGAAGGGAAAGAAAAAAAGGCCACGGGTAAGCAACTCGCCAAAGTTGACAAAGGGAAGGGCAAGAAGAATGAAAAGGAAGATAAATATTTTCGATGCGGGGAAACTGGGCATTGGAAAAGGAATTGCAAGGTAATTCTAAATGAAGGTATTTTTGTCATAGACCTTAATTTTTCATATATGGAATCCACATCATGGGTATTGGATACTGGATGTGCATCTCATATCTGCAATTCTGTGCAGGTGCTGGCAAATAGAAGGCGACTAGGTAAAAAGGAGATTGAACTGAGGATGGGCAATGGAGCTTTAGTTGCTGCCAAAGCTGTCGGGACTTCACGCCTCAGTTTACCTTCAGGAGTCATTCTGGAGTTCAATGACTATTATTATGTTCCTAATATTATTAAGAATATTATTTCAATCTCTGGCTTCTATAACATTGGATATACATTGGCTTTTAATAGCACTGGGTACTCTATAATGAATAATGGTTTGATTATAGCCAATGGTTCATTAGTCAATGGTCTTTATGTATTAGATACACGTTCTAATGTTATGCAAATTTCCAATGCTGATGAAGTGAATTCTGCATATCTAAGGCATTGCAGACTTGGTCATGTATGTGAGAAAAGAGTCTCTCACTTACACTCAAATGGGTATTTGAATTCGTTCGAATACAAGCCATTTGATATCTGTGAGTCGTGTCTCATGGGGAAAATGACCAAGGCTCCCTTTGGTGGCCATGGTGAGAGGGCTGTTGACCTTCTCGAGCTCATACACTCGGATGTGTGTGGACCCATGTCCATAGAAGCAAAAGGAGGTTATCTCCATTTCATTTCTTTTATTGATGACTTCTCTAGATATGGCTATGTGTATTTAATGAGACATAAGTCACAAGCCTTTGAGAAGTTTAAGTAATACAAGAATGAAGTAGAGAAACAGACATGCAAAAGTATTAAGGCTCTTCGATCGGATCGAGGAGGTGAATACTTAAGCCATGAATTCACTTCTTATCTTAAAGACCATGGAATAGTTTCTCAGTGGACTCCACCGTATACACCACAGCACAATGGTGTATCCGAAAGGAGAAACAGGACCTTGTTAGACATGGTCCGATCCATGATGTCTATGTCAGGACTACCCTTGTCTCTCTGGGGCTATGCGTTAGAGACTGCGGCTTATTTATTGAATAGGATCTCAAGTAAATCAGTTCCTTCTATACCATATGAGATATGGAAGGGTAGAAAATCAAATTTTAATCACATTAAAATTTGGGGGTGTCCTCCTCATGTAAAGAAGAACGAGAGTGATAAGTTTGAGTCGAGAACCGATAAGTGTAGGTTTGTGGGATATCCAAAGGAGACGTTTGGATATTATTTCTATCACCCTTCTAAGCAAAGGGTCTTAATGGCCAAGAGAGCTGTATTTCTGGAAAGATAATATCTACTCCAGAAAAATAGTGGGAGCCAGATAGAATTAGACGAGGTCCAAGAACCACAACCCATAGACACAAATTCATTAGATGAGACTGTATTGGTTGATCCTATTCAAAGTGAAACACTGACACTACGGAGATCTGGTAGACTACCGAGAGAATCTGAGAGATATATTGGACATGTCTCAGAGGGGTCCTCTAAGGTATGTATCGATGAGGATGATGATCCTCAGTCGTACCAGCAGGCGATCCGTAGTGTAGACTCCGAGAAATGGCAAGAGACAATGGATTCAGAAATTTAGTCCATGTACACCAACAAAGTTTGGAACTTAGTTGATGTACCTGAAGGGAAGGTCCCTATCGGCTGTAAAATAGATTTTTAAAAGGAAAATCGGTGCAGATGGACAGATTGACACATACAAGGCTAGACTAGTGGCGAAAGGATATCGTCAAAGGCAAGGCATTGACTATGACGAGACGTTTTCGCCGGTAGCCATGGTTAAGTCAATCAGAATCCTCCTTGCCATTGCTGCATACCTGGATTATGAGATCTGGCAAATGGATGTGAAGACAGCTTTTCTTAATGGAAATCTGTCAGAAGAGGTGTACATGGTACAGCCTGAAGGATTCACCTCCAAGCTACATCCTAATAAGGTATGCAAACTTCAAAGGTCCATTTATAGATTAAAGCAGACATCTAGAAGCTGGAACTTAAGATTTGACGAGGCTGTCAAATCTTTCAACTTCATTCGGAATGAAGATGAACCCTGTGTTTACAAGAAGGCCAGTGGGAGCTCTGTGACCTTCTTGGTCCTTTATGTTGATGACATCTTACTCATTGGGAATGATGTAGAGATGTTGACATCAACCAAGTCTTGGTTGTCCAAGACTTTCTCCATGAAGGATTTGGGAGAAGCATCCTATGTGCTGGGCATAAGGATCTATCGAGATAGATCTAAAAGGATGCTAGGATTATCCCAATCCATGTATATAGACACTATCCTCAAAAGGTTTAGGATGGAAAATTCTAAGAGAGGTCTCATTCCCATGAGACATGGAATTTGCCTATCCAAAGGGATGAGTCCTAAAACTTCTGTGGATGTGGCACACATGAATAAGGTACCCTATGCTTCGGCGATAGGATCAATCATGTATGCAATGCTATGTACACGGCCTGATTTGTCAATTCTTTGAGCATTGTCAGTAGATATCAGGCAAATCCAGGCGAAGAGCACTGGAAGGCAGTAAAGGGCATCCTTAAGTACCTGCGAAGGGTTAAGGATCTTTTTCTGCTTTATGGAGGAGAGGGCTTACAGCTTAGAGCTTACACAGATTCTAGTTTCCAGTCAGATCCAGATGACTGTAAATCTATGTCTGGATTTGTATTCATGTTGAATGGAGGGGCAGTCAGTTGGAGAAGCTCCAAGCAAGACACAACTGCAAACTCGACGACGGAGGCGGAATATATTGCTGCAGCTGAAGCTGCTAAGGAAGCCGTCTGGATGAAGAAATTCATCTTGGAACTTGGCGTAGTTCTCGAGATATCAGCTCCCATCCCATTATTTTGTGATAATAATGGGGCCATCGCCCAGGCGAAGGAACCGAGATCTCACCAAAGCTCAAAGCATATTCTCAAGCGCTCTCACCTTATTCGGGAGATTGTTGATCGTGGAGATGTGATGGTAGAGCGTGTACCGTCAGAAGATAACATAGCAGATCCACTGACTAAGCCTTTGACACAGACTATATTTGAGTGTCATCGGGATAAGATGGGTCTCAAAGTTGTGGGCAATTGGCTGTAGTTCAAGTGGGAGATTGTTAGTGTTGGTGTGCTACAGGCCAATTTTGGGTCGGGTAGGCCCAATAGTTGTACGATATTGTTCATTAATAAAGTGGTGTTTGAGTATAAATATGCGATTGTGTTACTTTACGTTGTCCCTAGGATATGTGGTTGTAAAGTCAGCTCGAGATGAGATCTCGAACATGAGACTTACTTTACATGAACACATACCTTAAACTGTTTCTGGTTGGAGGGTAATCACTCGGGGACTTTGATTACCTATTAAACCAGTACACATGATGTGTCAGTGACCAGTCTCATGGTCATTGGTGCGGGGCACCAACACATATGTATAGGTATATGTCCTTGGAGGATGTGCACTAAACTGATCCGCTATTGGATCTTCAGATGGTTGATTATACCTAATGTCAACTGAAGATCCAACGGTCACAGTAGCATCGTTGGTCCTTTGACCTGAGACATTGATCGGATCTTACACGAGGACTGGAATGATTTAATTACTTAGCTAAGTGACTTTAACCATAAGTCATGAGTTGTCGAGTCATTAACCACTCCAGGATACGTGTGAAGATCATCAATGGTCAAGAGGGGATCGCTCACTGTCGGGTATATATCAGATAGTTAATGGGTCATGACATTGACGCTCCGTTAAATCCCTGGCCAGGGTCGTGTGAGTTCGTTTAGAACGGACGTCATACACTTTAAGGAGGTCATAGTCAAATGGCACGATCATGGGGTTTGACAGATACCGTACCCTCGATCGTACCAGACTCATAGAAGGAGCGAGGGATTATATCGATGCGATAACTGTGGACTTACAGGTACCAGATAGGCTGATTTAAACCCAGCATCCTCTAGGATCACGCGAATTTGCTTGACCCAACGTGATCAAAGGTTTGGAATAAATTAAACTATTCTTCGGCTCTGGTAGAAGCGAAGAATACGTTTAATTTACCTCTAATTGGGAATTAGAAGTTAATGGGCCTTAAACTAGAGTGACTAAGGGCCTAGAGGATCACACACAATGGATTCTTGGGTGACGGAATATTATTGTACAAGTGTATGTATTAATTCCCTTTAATTCTTTTTTGAAAGGAGTGTAAATGGGGCTTAATACATATGTATAATAAAGGAAAGGTCATATATACAATTTTGATCCTTTGGAGGTCTTTAGAAAAGGGTCCAAATCCTATATATATGGCACCTACGTGAGTTCATTCTAACTCTTGGCTTCTCCTTCCAACCTCTTAAGCTTAAGCAAGCATTAAGCCTTAAGAGGAGGATTAGCCTCCCCCCTTTCTCCCCCTTGCTCTCTCTCTCTCTCCAGAAGGGGGAAGTTACGCCGGGGAGGTACCGTCGCTGCGCAAGGGTCCGTGTGGATCTGCTCTAGAGGCCGTATAATTGTGCGGCTCGGTTTCTCTGCATCGAGCTTAGCGAATAGCGTCGTTCCGCGCAAGGTGAAACACGCAACCCGTAATTAGGGTCTTAGAAACACCGCTTAGAGCACAGATTAAGCTTTCCATAACACCGGGATCAGACAAATGAAATTTTTGTTATCCGCTGCGTCACCCGTAGGTGCTGTGCGAAACCTTACAACAAGTAACCATAAACAAGTGACTAGTTGGGGTCACGCCCGTCAGCGTGGGTCCAACTGCCCCCAACCACATGTGCATACACAGACCGTCCATCCCTGGTCTGGCCCTCTGACCGATTTTCCCCTCAGCTGGACTCTGGCTACTAGACGCGGAGCCTGACAGAAACTAGTCTAAAACCGTCCTCAGGGTAAGCACGTACACCTACTACTAGGTGAGACCAGCGCACGCGTACTGGTGGGCTACTACTAGTGGAAAAAAACTAAAGGAGTGTACTCTCAATGTAATATCCCGGACCTTTTAGATCCTTTTTCGTCGGTCCCGGATCTGGTTTCTCGGAGTGTCCTTCTCCGTTGTGTCTGAAATTTAGTTTCGGACATCTTTCGTGTTCGGATCGGCGTGATCCGTAGTTGTTTCGGAGGCCCGGAAGCGTTCCACACCTTTTCCGTGTCTATTTTTCGATTCCCGGTGTGTGTTTTGGTAATTCCTTCGGAACCTCGTTGCGGGTGAACCAGGTCGTTCACCTAGGCGAGAGTGGTACCGTTGCAATCGATGCATTCCGATGATTGCGGAAATGCAATTTTTGATTTTTTGATATTTTCTAGAATTTCTGGATTTTCTATAAATACCCCCCTTTTTCTCTCTCTCCCCACCCTTCTTCTTCTTCTTCTTCCTCCCACCGTGAGAACGCCCCCCTCTCCCCCTCTCTCTCCCATTTGATCGCGGTGGGCCTCTCTCCGACTGCAGACGGCGGTGGGGCGACGGCGCGGTTGCGTGGGCGGCTGCGTGGCGAGCTCGTGGGCGTGCCGTGTTCGTGGGGAGCGTGAAGGAGCGGGGTTTCCAAAAGCGTTCTTCGTGATTTGAGCTCGATTCGGCGGAGCTTTCACTCCATTGAGGTAGGGGGACGAATCCCTATGCTTATCCCGTCATCCCCCGCGTTTTGTAGGCCGAATGGGAGGCGAGAGGGGTGTCTTTGAGCGGGTTTGGGCAAAAGCATGAATTTGGGAGAGTTCGCCCGATCTATGTTTTTAGGCCATGATTTCGCATTTTGATGGCTTAGAAGCATGCTAGGGGTCCCCAAGGATCTTCCCCTTTGATTTCTCCCTCTCCTATGGAGGCATGGGGCGTGGTTGACATTTTTGGACGTTTCACGCCGTATCGCCCTCGGACGGGTCTAACGATCCTTCCAGTGACCGTCACACCATGTGACGCGCCTGGATGGGTGCGTCACAATCCTATTTTCATCCAACTGGAGTCTGTGGGCTTTGACGGTCCCACGATACACCGCCACAGGTGCTGTGACGCACCTGGGTTGGACCGTGAGGGACGTTCGACCGTTGGCTTTTGACCGTTGGCGGTCAAGGCCTATGACGCACTAGGACTGGCACGTCATAGCCTTGTGACGCCCTTGTGTGGGTGCGTTAGAGTGGACGCATTCCCACCCTGTAACGCACCAGACTTGGTCCGTTACAGTCTGTGACGCACCGAGTGGCACACGTCATAGTTTGTTCCTTCGTGCCTTGTGACGCATCAGGCTGGGTGCGTCAGAGCCTGTGAGGCACCAGGCTGGGTGCGTCAGGGCCTGTGACGCACCAGGGTAGGCGCGTCATAGTTATTTTTGCACCGAGGACCTGACGCCCCTGTGTTGGGCCGTCAGATGGCTGTGACGGTCCAGCCTTAGACCGTCAGAGCCTGTGACGCGTCTAGGGTAGACCGTCAGGCTCAGGGTTGCCCCGGGTGGTTTGCAACCTCATTTCTTTTCCGACCGTGGTCACCGTGCGGCGGTGCTGGTACGTGGGACGGTCCCCGTACGTCGTCGGATGCGAATGTTATTTTTCGTTGACTTGAGAGTCTACTCCTTCAGTGACCCTCCACTAGCCGTAGCCTGCTTACACGCGTGTGTGTTGGTTTCAATGTGTCCCTTCTTTTACAAGATGGGCTTATGATGCCGACTAAATAGAAATATGAGCCAAGTGATAAAGTCAATCAACCTATGAACATGTGAACCATGAACCTAGGCAACCAGCATAAGCTCTAGCATGGGCATGCTATCTCAATCATCAAAACTAAGCTAAACAAATAAAGAAAAACACACGCCGGGGCGTGGAATAAAGAATGAAGAAAAACACACCGTAGAGGTGGAGCAAGCAAGAGTAAATAAGAGATATGAGAGAGAGAAAGCTAATGCCCAATACCAAGAAAGAACGTGATCGCCACCAAGGTAAACACAAGCCAAAGACTAGAGAAATACCTTGGAATAGGAAGATGATGCACCCGCCCAGGGGAGAGAGAAACCAATAGGAAACTGCAGCCCTGTTGAATATAACGGTCCAATGCCCACGTGTCACAGCGTGTGTGACGGTCTCCCGATAGACCGCTAGAGGAATCTAACGCGCCTAAGGAAGACCGTCAGAGTGTCTGCAGAACAAGCTTGTGAATCCTTCAAACTCCAAACTTTCCAGCCGGCCAAAAAACTTGGGCCTCGTCTACTGAACCCTGTAAACTTGCCAAAGAACATAGTACACAAGAAAAACAACCCCAAATTAGCCTTTCAAACAACGTAGCTTCAATTCTCAAATGAACTTGATATCATTCAAAAGGAAAGGGGAATACCGGGGAAGTTTGATTTTTTAACCCCTCTGGGCGTTTTAAAAGATAGGAAGGATGTTTAGATGAATGAAACAAGTGGAGGAACGTGAAAGAACGAGTGGGACAACACTATGATGCAAATGAAGGAAGGAAGAACACTAAGAACAATGATGGAACTAAACACTTGGAAAAACCGAATACTCCCTTGACTGTGAGGCAGATGGATGTGGAAATCAATTCTCCTTGGTTGTATATGACTCCAGAACGCGGCAGCACTTCGACGCAAACTCCAAATTTTTCCTCTCCCGGCCATGAAGTCAAGGGTTCTATTTATAGACCCTCAAACTCTCCGGTCGAGCAGAGGATAATCCAGCTAAAAAGGAGGATGATTCTTAGCAAACTCTTGAAGATAATACTCTCAAGAGTCCATAGAAACAAACATAAGGTTATGAGGAATAGATTTGGAAGAGAAATCACAAGATCAAACTCTCAATTCGATCACGGAGTAGCAGAGAACAGGCCAGACCTACCAGGACTCTCTGTTTGATGTAACGGCTGCACGACAGACCGTCACTGACATGTAATGCTCCAGGAGTAGAGCGTCACACAACCTTATCCTTTAAGAAGATAAGATCAACGGGAGAAGTTCGAAAGTGTTGGACTCTGAAGAATGTAACGGTCTAAGGAAGGCGCGTTAGAGAAATATAACGGTTGCATGATGGACTGTCAGAGACAACAGATAACCAAAAGTATAAGAACTGGAAAAAGGCCTTACACTCAAGGATTCTGCAAGATGTAATAGCCAACGGCTGATGCGTCAGAGAAATGTAACGCGCCTGGTATAGACCGTTAGAGATAATAAGGATCCAAATGAAAAGAAAGCTTGCTAAGCTTTGTCCAATGCAAGGGATCAAGGAGTCAAACCCAACCAAGGAATAAGACCCATGAAATAAACCTCCAGCTGATGAAGAAGGCTCAATGAAAGAGTGAACAACTCGGAGCATCATATAGAATGAACAAGGAGATGACCCGACTTATTGGTCATAAAACGGGTGTCAACAGATGCCCCTTCTTAACGTCCTCTTTGCAGGGGAGCGAGCAGAGGTGAAGCGAATGCGAAATGGAACATGGAGATGAAGCGGAAGTGAAGCGGAGTGGACCGAAAAGTGGGCGTTAAGGCAAACGACACTCATTCTCAACCAACAAGCGACAGGAATTTACTGGAAAATCTCAAACTAATCACAGGGAAATAGCCAACCAAAGGACGCATGTCTGGAGGAACTAACAACTAAGGAAAGGAAACACGGCTAGCCACCGGAGGCAACGGAAAGGAAAATATGATTAACTAAACTCCAGACAGGAATCTTCAGCTAACCAAATCAAGCGAGCTGATCGAAGGAAACCTTCTAATTCAGAATGGAATGACTCTCCTTACTCGAGATCAAGAACACAACTGTTCACCATCACTGAGACATCTTGAACAGATGAATATTCATGAATGCTCAAAGAATGCGCATGATGCATGCTGGGCTAAAATAAAGAAATCATTAAAACGAATGCAAAAAAAGATAAAATAACAAGATACTCGAGAATAATATTGCTAGACCGGAGAAATCAAGGTCAGGACACCATCTGCAACCACGGCATGCAAGACAGAACCATCGTCCCCAAGTTTTTCCAACCGAACGACCTATCCAACGATTAAACATGTGCACTTAGATCATCATCATTTTTGTTTAAGGGGATTATCAGATCCCAGAACACATGAATGACCAGCCGGTTCTCGAGATAATATATCATAGATAACATATAGTAATGCATTAAAGGGTAAAGGAATTCGGGATACTGTACCTGACTTACTTGCCCGGTGAACTGGCGAATGATGATGTTCATAACTTCATCCATGAACAAAGGTTAGCCAATGACAATTAATATGAGCATGAAACAAGGCATAACCACTCGTACGCATGAAAAACATTAATAATATACATCATGGAAAAAAATGCAATCATTCAGGCATCAAATAGACCACTTTCTCCATCAAGAAACCTGCAAACTGTGACGGCCTATAGAGGGTGCGTTAGAGAATTCTGACGGATCAGCTTTGGGCCGTCAGAGCTTTGGCGGTTCACATCCTTCAATGCATGATTCAAACTGACCTAACGGTCTAAGGCACACGCGTTAGAGAATTTAACGGTCTGGTGATATACCGTCACATTTCCTGGGCGTTCAAAAAATAAACCGAACGGTCACACACATCATTCAAGCCTCATTCAAGCCTTCAACACCCTAAGCACCTAAAAACCCCAACCAATAACACCGAGGACCACCGGCGACCACCCACTGGAGATGGCCGGCGACGAGGCCCCACGGCTACTTAGGAGGGAGAAAGGGATGAAGAGGAAGGCGATACGCCGCCTCCACCGGCGAATAGAGCGCGAAGTGATCCCGCCGCCCGGGGAAGAAGAAACGGCAATGAGGGCATCCACGGTGGAAGAAGAGGCCCCCACGGCTGAGGAGGACCAAGGGGAAGCTCCCCTGGGTGAAGGAGAAGCCGTGATAACAGAGAAGAAAAGGAAACGGGGCCAAGACCATGAGGTAGGCCCGTTCACCCTAATTTCCATTTTTAATTTTTATGAATTTTTAAGTCCATGCATGCATGAACGAGGGGTAGAAAATGGGTCTATGAACCCATTAGGAACACATGTAGGCCATTTGGTCAAAGTGAGAAGCCAAGGGAAACAAAATGGGAGAACGCCCTTTAGCAGAGAGTGTGACGGTCGTTCCAGCGACCGTCACAAGCCTAACGCACCACCCCTGGTGCGTTAGAGCCGTGTGACGCCCCACCCCAGGGCCGTCACAGTCACCAGAGACCAGGACTATTTTTTTAGGTTTTTCAATTATTCAATTTTTTTTGTTTATTTTTATTATATGACTGTTATGCAATGATTCTATGATGCAATTGACTAATTTATGATCTAAATGTATGCAGGGAAAAAGAAGAACAAGAATCTCATGGCTCCAGATCTGAGCGGTCTACCAGGCACTGCCCGATTACCAGAGAGAGTGACTCGCAGCTATGGGATTTACCGAGGTGCTGAGCATCGAGGTGATCAGGATGGACACACCATTGCTCTACGCGTTGCATGAGCGATGGGACCCAGTTAGCAGAGCCTTCATCTTCCCGTGGGGCCACATGATCCCCACATTGGAAGACATGGCGAGGATTTCTGGATTGAGGGTCCACGGAGCAGTAGTGACCGGGTGGACTTACGGGAACTACAGGGAGTTCGCCCAGGAGCTGCTGGGCTTGGACTTGATCAGACCGGGCCATACTTCATCCCAACTGTCGAGATCGAGACTGCAGGAGAGTTTGGGATTGAGAGGAGCTGCTATTGCTGTGGGAGAGCTACCCGAGGAGCATCTCGGGCGAGTGATAGAGCAGGTGCGCCCACATGTGGCAGCGGAGGCAGGACCGGAGGGAGATCGCGTGCTGAGGCGGTTCCTCATGCTGCTATTCGCGACTCGAGCGGACGTAATCAATTGCAGACTACTGCCATTGCTCGAGGACTTGGGCAGAGTAGGAAAGTACGCATGGGGAGCAGCGGTCCTGGCCTTCCTATTCGAGTCGCTCAGCATGACGGACCGGCAGACGATGCTGGGCGGCTTCTCGCCTTTCCTACAGGTAAACCTGACTTAAATGCTTCTGATTATGCAAATGATTATGCAATGCAATTGACTGACATGACTCCTTAATGCAGATCTGGAGCTTCGTGTACCTCCCTGGGATTGGGCGTGGCACGCTACAACATCCCGGGCGGATCCCGATCGTGAGGCGATGGGTGGTCGCCAGGGACTCAGGGTCGATCACCAGATTGACCCGGGCGATCCAGGATGAACTGGATTCCTTCCCGCATACGGCGGTAAGCCCAGAACTCTAAATGCTTTGAATGCTTCTGAATGTTTATGAGTGTTCCTATATGCTGACAAATGGACTAACATGATTTTCAGGTCAGATGGACCCAGTACCAGGATGAGGGTACCGAGGGACAGCCATGGGTCCAGACATCCCTTTCATACCGCGGGCGGGACGTGTGGTTGCATTGCATCAACGTCATCGAGCCACTCCACTACCGGCTGATCTTGAGGACTAGGGGACTACATCAGCCTGAGGTGACATTCCCGCGCCGAAGTGACGAGCGCCCGGGCAAGTCATCAAAAGGGATTAGCGGCGACGTGGATTGGTGCGCCCGTAAGGCGAAATACATTCACGACTGGAACAAGAGGGGTCGGGCAGTAAAGGAGCGGGCTGATAGCGATGAGGCGTATTTGAAGGCCTTCGCCTGGCGGTACAGGGACCAGGTCTACCGAGGTACCCGACGACCGGTATGCAATTATAAACCCTAAACTTTATCCTATTCTTAATGTAGAAATTCTATATGCATTGACCCAGGATTTCTAAATGCAGCTAGACCCTGAGGGGAGGATAGCCGAGCTCGAAGGGCTACTCCAGGCCACAATCCAGCAGCGGGATGAGTACCGGACCGCCCTGGAGCTTCTGGTAATATTCCCAAAACCTGAGACTTAAATGATTTTATGCTTACGATGCAAATGATGCAAATGAGACTGACTAACTTTAATTGCAGTGGGCTGAAGGAACCCAAAGAGCCGGACTGGATGCCCCGTCATCTTCATCACAGCCTGCCGGGGGCAGAGCTGAGCGGGATGCCGAGTTCGCTCGAGCGGTAGCTCGGGCCGAGGAGGCGGAGGCCACCCTCGCGGAGCGGGTAAGAAACTTAATGCTTTGACCTAAAATGCTCATGCACTAAATGCTTAATACACTAAAAATGCCAAAATGCAAACTGCAGGTGAGAGAGCTGACCACAGCAGTGGCCGAAGCGGAGCGCGCTCGATCGGAGGCAGAGCGAGGACGATCGGAGGTAGAGCGATTTCGGGCAGAGCTGGCTCAGGCACAAGCCGAGGTGGAGAGACTCCGGACCGGGACAGTGGACTTGGAGCGCTACCAGACCGAGGCCCGGGAGACACGGCGTCAGATCTTCGAGTTGAAGATCGAGCTGCGGACGATGGAGCGGACGGTGAGGATGATGGGCCAAGGACCGGAGCGGAGCACCTCTCAAAGTGGGGCACGGAGGAGTGTTGCCCCGAGTGGATCAGTAGCCGATTTCCTTGCCAGCTCCTCCGACCAGCGGAGGAACGAGAGGGCAGAGAGGGGACAACAGGAGGAGAGTGCCTCCATAGCGCCACCAGCGAGGAGACCCGAGGATGGTGGTGATAACAATGGTGGCCCGGGAGACAAACCGCCCGATTTTTGCTTTGTATTTTCTTTTTCTTACTTGTACATGACTTATGTAAATGGAAATGAATGCAGATTCTTTTTTATGTTTCGTTTTGTTATGTGGATGAATGTGGATGTGAATGGATGTGAAGATGGAGGGAATAAATGTGAATGAATGTATGGAATGCATGAGTGTATCAATGTGTGTATGAATGGAATACATGAGTGTATGTATGAAATGGAATGTGTGAATGGACTGGCAAATGTGTAAGACCGGCAGGTCTAACCTCAGGCAGAAGAGAATGGCACAGAACCAGTAGCAGGAAATGTGACGATCTAGAGAGGACGCGTCAGAGTTATTTAACGCACTAACGTGGGGCCGTCAGGGATGACAGAGACCAGACTGCAACCTGATAAGCAGGAAATTTGACGGTCCACTGGGGAGCGTCAAAATGAAGTAACGGCCAGTGTCAGACCGTTAGGGACGACAGAACAATGCTGGATTGAAGTGGGTTGCAGAAAATGTGACGGTCATAGCTCATAGCCAAGTAACGGCTGTGATCAAACCGTCAGGAATGATTGAACAAGAAAAAGCCAAGACTGAACGGCCGGAAATGTGACGACTTAATGACAGTGTGTCACAGAAGGTAACGGTCATAGCTCAGACCGTCAGACATGACAGAGCTTGATTGGGCTGAAAGAAACTCACAGGTAATGTGACGGCCTAGGCTTGGAGCGTCAGAGACAAATAACGGTCCTATGATAGACCGTCAGAGAACAAGGTGTACTCCGAGACAGATTGCGCCATGAGAGCCCAATCTCGAGATACGATCCCTTAATCCACACTAGAACTCTCCTAGGCCTAGGATAAGACCTTCTAACCCAAATCTTATCATCCTAGAACCAAAAGCAAGCCTTTAAAACCTGGGAGCTCTGCCAAAAATCGTAGCTTTCTGAATTCACTGCTACAAGGGCTGAAGAACCTCTCGAAAGAGCAGGGAACACCATGAAGAGAAGCTTCGAAGTGATGGTCATGGAGGAGAAGGTCTACATCGGTCCTAAAGCCGCCAGGAAAGAGCATGGAGAGTTGCAAAGGCTGACATCAATCCCCAAGCATCTGAGCTCAAGTGCTCAAAGAGTGGTGAGTTCTATATCTTTAATTAAGTTCAACAATTTCTGCACTTCAACTCCTCATGATCTTCTCTTCTTCTTCTTCCTTCTTTCCAGCCTCTTCCCGGTCCAAGATGTTATTCCAACTTGAAGTGGGTGGCTCCCATGATCAAAGAACTCCCTTTAGAAGTTTTGGCAATCCTTTGGGCATGGCACCTCCAACCTTTATTGGTTTTGGGAAAGAACTTTCAGAAATTGACTTTAGATTGGTCAAGAATTTCAGCCCTCATAGAATTATGGCATCCCCAAACACATACTTTCATCTTCCCTTCCTTTGAAGCTGCAGTCCTATTAGAGGAGGTAGAGACCTACCTAGCCCTTCCTAAGACTAAGGCGGGGGATGAAGATCTAGTGTGCTATACGGTTGAATCAATTGACCCATCCTTGATCTTGAGCGATTTCATACACAATCCAAAGGACGTGAGGACCATGATCAGCCCACACCATGTTCACTTGATACCTATGGCACAATGGATAATCTCTCATTGCAAAAATAAGTGGGAGAGATATGAAGCAATAGCCAAGGCGGTGTCGGTTTACTTATGCGGAGTCTTCCTTTTCCCAACTACTGACCACCTCTTAGATACCCAAAATCTTAGCATTATTAGCGGGTTGTGGCGGGGTTTGTCCATATCTCAAGCGATCCTTTCATATCTCTACGAAGGACTAAGCTCCGCTTGCTTAGGAGGACCTTTATTCGGTTCCATGATACTCCTTGAATGTTGGATGGGCGTGAGAATCAAATTCCAACCCAAGGAAGACATAACTTCAGCTAGCCGAATCTTCGGGAGCCACCCTTTGTTCTTTATTGGAGGTGCATTTGGATTTCCTTTACAGGTGGAATGCCGGACGGCGGATAAGGAAACACGGGATGAATGGCGCCTCTTCTTCAAGACCTTGCCATTAGACAAATTCATAATGCGACCAAGAATCCTTTAGAGCGCCTTGCTTAGAATACCGCGGCGACCAGGCCTCGACCTCCAGCTAGTGGGAAATACTGCCCTGGCGATCTACAACCCGCACCGGTGCCACCTTCAAATCGGACTACCCCGGATAGAAGTTCCTGCACTATCACACTACCCTCCCCTTCTACCTAGGAAGATGGGGACCGAGGAGGATGAAAGAGCAGTTCGGAATGCGTTGACCATGTGGGAGATCAGCAAGGTGCGTCCATGGCAAGAAGAAGTGGAAGAAAACGACGAAGCACGCCGTAGCTACATGAAGGAGTTAAGGAAGATCCGCCCTCTTGCGGATAGAAAGTTGAATGTAGCTTGACCCTTGTTCATAAATGTAATTGACTCTCTGGAATTTTATCAGCTTTGGGTTCTATTAAGTTCATTTGAATGAGATGGGAATGTCTTAATTGCATGATCATGAGTCCTTGATTCTTGACTTGGCTAGAATGATCTGAAAACAGAGCTACTGGAGAGTGTAACGGTCCTGCATAAGGCCGTTAGAAGAACGTGACGGTCTTACGACAGACCGTCAGGGGGAAATGAACTGAGAGTTTGTTCTCTGGAGAGTGTAACGGTCTAACGCAGACCGTTAGAATCAAGTGACGGTCTACATGAAGACCGTTAGAGAAAGACTGCTGAGAGAATGAAGGCCAACGCTCTGAAGAAGGTGACAGTCGAGGGATGGACCGTTACATGACTGTGGCGGTCTGATGCTGGCGCGTTACAGACCTGAACCTACATAGTTGTGAATTTTCACCCTGGGCTTGAACCTGCGTTCTGCACACACTTAGACAAGAAACAAGTTAGACATGTTCTTAGACTCAACCCCTTGCCTTAAAGCAAGTTAGAAAATGACTATTTCTTGATATTTGGTCAAGGGGTGGAGCCTTATTAAATAGGCGGAAAACATAATGGAAATAATGCAATGCATGCAATGGAATTTTTGGTTTTGGAAAATATCTGAATTTTTGTGAGATTTTGGAAATATCTGACTCTTTTGGGTTTTGAAATATATGATTTTTAGATTTTGGAATATATTTGATTTTTTTTCTTGGATTTTGAAATATACGACTTTTTGTATTTGAAATATAAGATTTTTTAGATTTTGGAATATATTTGATTTTTTTATTTGAATTTTGGAAATATATGACTTTTTTGGATTTTTGGAAATATTTGATTTTTTTATTTGAATTTTGGAAATATACGACTTTTTTGGATTTTTGAAAATATTTGATTTTTTTTAGATTTTGGAAATCAGTGCCTCCCCTAGCAACGTGAGCCCTCCTTATTACATCGAGAGTTCCCGAGGTTGGCGTGCAACAAGGTGACAACCCCTGGTCAAGGCCCAACTTGCATGACGGTGTCTCTACCAGGGCCATACCCGGGGTACTAGTCTTAGTCCTAAAAAAGGGAAATAGAACACGGGGGTAAGCTTAGGCCAGATGTAGAAGTTTTTAGGACTTGAGTTCCTCTCTAGACAACCCATTAGAGATTTGGTCTGTTGTGCCGGGGCTTTGTGTCCGTCATCGAACCTTGGTGCATTCTTAGGCATGCATACGACCGGGCTCATGACGTCCCGCGGGGAAACTGTACTGCCACTCTTGCCATGCCTAGTTACATTTCTCTTGCCTTTCTGGATTTTTGGAATATTGGTAGGTAGACTTTGGAAATAATGATTGCTCCTTTGCTTTCTTCTTTTTCTTTTCTTTGTTTTACGGCGTCAGGTCATAACAGACTGCCCCTATTTGAGACCTCCTCTCGTTAGGGCGCCTGGATCAGTCATCGCCTCCTTATTCACCTCTTGCCCCTGGATTCAGCCGAAGAAAGAAACGGACAGGTACTTTGACTTTCCCCCAAAGCATGGCCAAGGAGAAACGGTGTCTACAAAGCGGGAAGCCTGACCAAGGATGTCGTGTAGTGTGTGATTGCCGTATTCGGGATCTCTTTCATGGTGAAAGAGGAAGAACACCTCGTCGTCGGGGTGGCACTGATTAGACTCTAAGAAAAGAAACGCTTAAGATACAACTCATTCCAAGCGTGAGCGAGCTCCTCACCTTCGGCGTTCACTAAACGATAAGCATTCCCTGGATAAGCCTCTTTTACAACGATTGGCCCTTCCCAGTTAGGTTACAATTTAGACCTAGGACCTGCAGACCGAATGAATTTACGTTTCAAAACCATATCACCCTTTTAAAATTTACGTTCAATCACCTTCTTTTGAAAATAATGCGAAACTCTCTTTTGATAAACAGATACATGATCGCCCGCGTTCATCCTCTTCTTGTCTAAGAGTTCCAACTGAACGAGCAACGCCTCTCGACGTTCATCGTGATTAAGTTCTTATCGAGCTACACTCTAAGGGAAGGGATCAAGATTTCATATGGGAGCACCGCCTCCATCCCGTAGGTGAGAGCATAGGGAGTTTGCCCCGTAGGAGTACGGACGGAGGTGCGGTAAGCCCACAGAGCTTCCACCAATCTTTCTGGCCAATCGGAAAATTTATGAGATTCGCATGTTTTCTTTATAATTTTAAGAAGGGTTTTATTAGTGGCCTCGGTTTGACCGTTGCCTTGAGGATAATATGGAGATGAATGATGCAATGAAATATTGAACTTCTTACATAGGTCCTTGAGCTCTTGAGAGACGAACTGGGGTCCGTTGTCGGTGATGATGCTGCTTGGCACTCCGAACCGTGATATGATATTCTTCATGATGAAGCGGCACACCATTGAAGCTTTGATCTCTGCGTATGCCTCCGCTTCGGCCCACTTGGTGAAGTACTCAGTGGCGGTAAGGATAAAGGATTTCTGCTTGATCTGAGAGTTGGGATCACCGAGCGGGCCGATAATGTCGAAAGCCCACATAGAGAATGGCCAAGGAGCAGAAAGAGGATGTAAGGATGAAGCTGGAGTGTGGATTTTATCAGCATGGAGTTGGCATTTAAGACACCTTCGGACATAGAGGGAGCAATCTTCTTCCAGAGTGGGCCAATAGTGGCCCTGCCTAAGGATTTTCTTCGCTAGAGCCTGGCCATTAACATGACCTCCACACTCACTAGAATGGGCTGCTTCAGCCACCTTCCAAGCTTCATCGTCATTTAGGCACCTCATGAGCATTCCATTGGTAGCGAGCCTGTATAGTTCTCCTGCAACGATAGTATACCTTGAGGCGGCTCTCCTTATTGACTTACGCTGCTCAGCGTTTGCCCCTTCTGGGAATGATCCGTCTTTGCAAAACAGCTCAATCTCATGATACCAGGGCAATTCTTCTTCCTCCAGGATCTCTTCTAACTCCATCAAAGATACTTCCTTAAGGTCTTCCTTCTCAGCCCTCGCCTCTACAGTCTTCCTAAGGTTGATGTACCAAGGATTCTGAAGAGAGGGTGCGTCCAATCTCTGAACGATGATAGTTTCAGTATTCCGACTAAGAGGGAAGGATAGAGAGGAAGCGAGCGAAGCTAAGGCATCAGCTAGAATGTTCTGAGACCTAGGAGTATGGATATAGATCAGCTTACGAATAGCCTAGCAAGGAGCGTGACCAAATCTTGATATGGTTTAAGCTTGGGGTCACGAGTGCGGTAGGTGGACAGAACTTGCCGCAGGACGAGCTGAGAGTCTCCTATGATATTCAAGTAACGCGCGCCCAAAAGATAAGCATGCTTCAATCCGGCTAGGAGAGCCTCATACTCGGCAATGTTGTTAGTAACAGGAAATCGGAGCTGGTAAGCGAAAGGAATCGTCACTCCCTCTGGAGTGAGCAGAACAGCGCCTATCCCTCGACCCTGAGAATTGAGCGCACCATCAAAGTGCAGAGACCAGAAGGGATGATGAGTGAGGATAGAAAGATGCTCATCAGGAAAGTCATCTTGAATGGAATCAGTGTGAGGGATGGGGAGATGGGCGAGATGCTCAGTGATGGCATATCCTTTGACCGCCTTCTGAACGACAAATGTGATATCAAACTGGGAGAGGAAGCTCTGCCAGCAAGCTAACATACTAGAAAGGATAGGCTTTTCTAAGAGATAGCGAATCGGGTCCATTCTAGAGATCAATCTAATTGGGTGGGCAAGGAAATAGTGTTTAAGCTTCTGAGCTACCCACACTAAGGCGGCACAAGTCTTCTCCATAGCGGTGTATTTGGCCTCAGCCGGGTTAAACAACCTGGAGAGGTAATAAGCAGCCCGCTCTTTCCCTTCGTCGTCTACTTGTGCTAAGACCGCCCCTAGGGAGTCCTCAATGATCGAGATGTATAGGATTAGGGGTTTCCCAGGGATAGGAGGTTGCAAAACCGGGGGATTGAATAGATATTCCTTTAAATCCTCATAGGCCTTTTGGCAATCTTGATTCCATTCAAATTTGACCCCCGCCTTGAGCAATTCATAAAACGGGCGGCACCTCTGAGAATGTTGGGATATGAATCTTCTGATGAATTGCAATCTTCCAATCAATCCTAGAAGTTCCGTAATGTTCTTCGGCGGGGGCATGTCCATGACGGCCTGTGCTTTGTTAGGATCAATCTGGATCCCCCGTTTGCTAACTATAAAGCCTAGCACCTTCCCTGAAGAGACTCCAAAAATACACTTCTTCGGATTCATTTTCAGCTTATACTTCGGGCTCTTTGCAGCACTTTAGCCAGAATAGAGGGGTGTTCCTCTTTGGTCCTTGACTTCACCAAGATGTCATCCACGTAAGCTTCCATGTAGATATGCATCATGTCGTGGAAGATGGCCATCATCGCCCTTTGATAGGTGGCACATGCATTCTTCAGACCGAACGGCATAACCACGTAACAATACGTGCCCCAGGGCGTGGTGAAGGAAGTTTTCTCTTGATCTTCAGGAGTGGGATGGATTTGGTTGTAACCTGAGTAACCGTCCATAAATGATAAAGATTCGTACCCGACGGTGCTATCGACCAGGACATCTATGTGAGGCAGCGGGAAATCATCTTTGGGACATGCTTTATTAAGATCCCTGAAATCGATGCAGATACGCACTTTTCCATCCTTCTTGATAACAGGGACTATGTTTGTCACCCACTGGGGATATAGAACAACTCTAATGAATCTGGCCTTGTATAACTTATCGATCTCTTCCTTAATCCTCAAGGCCATGTGGGGGTGAAATCTTCTTGACCGTTGTTTCACAGGTGTTGCCCCTGGTTTAAGCACGAGTCGATGTTCCACTAAAGAGGGGTCAAGACCTGGCATGTCCTCATAAGACTAGGCGAAGGAATCGCTATACTCCCTTAGAACCTTAATCAAATATTCTTCTACTCGTAGAGGGAGATTAGCGGCAATAATGATGGGCCTAGGGTCTTCTTCAGTTCCCAAATTTATTTCCTTCGTGGGTTCGTCCACTGCCGACGATGGCTCGTCAAATTTCTTTAATCCTCGTGCATACAGATCGGCAGTGTCATCTATGTTGCTTTCCTCATCGTCAATCGGATCTTTCTCATCCAAGACTTCATAGACACTGAGTCCGTCATTGCTCCACACCCCTTCTATTTCCTCTTCATCTTCAATCATGATTGCCATAGCAACAAATTCTGGACACTTCAAAAGAGCATGACATCGCTGAGCTAGATCCTGCAAGAACCTATCAGGGATGGATTGACGCGCGAGCAAGCGCGACTCAGATTTGGAAGGATTGGACGACCTAGAACAGGACCCTACTTCTCTAGTTCTAACTGACTCTACTTCCCTAGACTCGACGGACCCTACGCCTAACCTGGGAGAAAGAAAATCTAGTGGAAAGGAAGGGGCAGGGGACTCGTGCCCCTGGGAGGAGGATGGAGACAAGGTAGCATAATCTTCCACTGAAATCTCCGTTTTAAATTTGACATTTTTTTAGAGAACAGTGGAGACCACACAGTAGGATGGAGGAGGCGGAAGTTGCATGGGGAACAACTCAGGGAAGATGCAATCGAAGAATGGATCGGAGGATCGAAACCACATCTCGCGGAGTGGAGTGGTGGAGGAAGGAGGAGTGAATAGAGTTGACAGATCAATGGGTGGGCAGCGCCCACACGCACATGGGACAAACAAGATTTCAGGTGGCCCCTCCGTAAAGTACGGATCGACCATCATAGGGGGAGAACGGGGAATGGGTTCCAATTGTTGAAAGAGAGATGTGAGACAGGAGGGAGACCAAGAAATGATAGCGGGTGAGCTCACCTTTTCTTGCAGATAATCAGCTGGTTTCTTCGGCCTCCACTGGACGAGCCGGGTTTCTTGATTCTTCCTCTGACCATGGCCATCTGGTTCGCTGAACATTCTAGCAAATGACGGGCTGAAATCTGTCATATCATCAATAGGCCCTTTTGGTAGGAGAGGTGGCCCGGCGATGGTGCAAGCTGCATCCTTTTCTGGCTGTGCTGGCTGTAAATTTAGGGTACCTGGCTGAAGAGTGATGGGGCATCAAAGGTGATTTCCTTATACGGGTGGAGTGTATTTGTGTGTTATGGCTTGTATGAGATTGTAATTGTGTAATTTCTTTCATTTGGGCCCCTTGTAAGGCTTATATCAAGCCAATGGACCATTTGTAATGTAGAGTCCATGGCTAGGTTGCCATTAGTAGAGTCCATTAGGAGCATATTCCATATTGGGTCTTAAGGCCATCATTATGGACCTTAATAACCACTTAGGCCCAAATAGGCTTCTCCCTCTCATGGGCCACCAAGGGTGGAAGAGTCTAGCATGGTTAGTGGGCTTGTTACATGGCCTTTGACCATACTTGGCCCAAGGGAGGCCCATGAAGGGGGCGCCCCCTTCTTTGGCTTTATTGGGCTAGGTAGGTGGAGTTGGAATAGAATTAGTCTAAGTTTGAATAGAAATGGTCAAGTTAGATTAAAAACATTGTATTTGGTGTGTTGTTCACACTTCATCTCAGCCCTTCAATCCCCATCCCTAGATCCAAGGGTGCACAATTGATTTGATTGGAGTCATATATAACCTTGTATTTTCATTTAGAAATCAATGAAAAATCAGAAATTTTGTTGCATGCCTTGAAGCTCCTTGCGCCCCCAGCTCCTCTCCCCCTGGTTTCCTCTCCTCAACCTCCAGTTCTAGAGTGTATCCCTCTTCTATCATCCCCTCTCAACCTCTGATCTTCACCGGTGCCGCCGCCGCAGCCGTTCGTGCCGCCTTCGAGCCGCCGCGAAGCCGTCTTCGGTATTCTGTCCTACTGGACAGAAGTGTCTTCCCGAAAATTCTGCTACCAGCCACGGCCTTATCATGGTCTACAATTTTTATGGTGTGTTCCTATATTCCACCCCATCATCAAAAAAAAATTCAGGTCCAAAATCTCTCGTTTAGTATTTTTCCATTTTCGTGCATCTTTCATTCCCAGATCTATTTTGTCTTTGTCTACAGTGACAGCAGCCCTGTGTTTCTCACCTCCGACCCTCTTTTTGATTTTTTCAAACCCTCCCAATTTTACTGAGAGTTCTGTCCATCATCCCCTACATCCATCATTTTTATTGATGTTTTATCCGCCATCTATCCATTTTTCAAAATTCGTGTTCTATCTCAGCTACAGTGCTTTCAGCCCATTTCCATATCCGACCAACTTCCAGTTCAAAAATCCTATCAATTTGTAGCCACATCCAAACTTGTCCAAACTAGTTTTTCCGTTTTTCTAGCTTGATTTCCTACAACTTTTCTGAAGACCACCACTTCAGATTCGGACGTTCACATATCGGTCAAAGGCAGTTCTCAGACAAGTTCTCTGCATATTTGAGAGCCCGCTCACTGTACAACAGCAACTCAACAATTCATTAACGCCCAGATCTGTGCATATCCAGGCCAGATCTTCAGGCCTAGAGTGAAGGATTTGAAGTTAGCTTTCCAACGGTGCCAGTCTCGTGTCGATCCAATATCGGGGCTGATCGCAGCGCCCGTTCTCGCCGGGACGCGCGCTGAAAATCAGAAGTTGTAGATCCGTGGCCGGTTATTCCGACCGGTGCCGATCTGAGCCGCCCGGCCTCCGGCCGGCGAACCAGCGCGCCTCCACTCCAGGGAGCGCTCATCCAGGTATCCACCACCACAGCGGTGCCACCGGGTCCCACACGGCCCCTCCGGACAGCACGTGGGCCCCACCGTCACATGTTCGGGTGCTGCCGAATCAACACGAGAAGCCACCCGTCAACCCGAATTCGGTCCTCCCGGGCCCCATTGTGTAGCCCTTTACCTCCCTGCGTGGAGTGGGCAGTGGGTTGTATTGCTGTAATACTGTGTATTATTGTTCCGGGAGTACGAGTTTCGGCCGGGCCCGTCTTCCCCACGCCGAGCGCGTAGAGGTATGGTTCTCGCTCCCTACACTCGGCATTTGCTTATTTTCATATATATTTGTTTATGTCGCTGCTGGAGAGCATGTTTTAGGATCTAGCTCGCAATATCTTTCATATCACCACTGCTGCGAGAGAGAGCGTGACCGTCCCGTGACCCGATCCGGGCACAAGTGAGAGCCGACCACCCTAGCTCACTGCCGGTTTCTCAACCGTGCACGTCCGACGCTTCCCTCGTTAAGGGACGATCGCGAGCTTGTCGTGTCCGTGGTCTCGTCCCGCATCAAAGAGGACCTTTAACAAAGTGTTGACGATAGTCCCAGGTAAGTGGCCCTGAGTTGCCCAAAATTGATAACGCAGACTCTCGGTAACCGAGACCCCGCCTGCTCATCTTTCTTCCTTTGGGCACTGGCTTAGTACGCCCCTATAATTGTGCACCGAGGCCTCTCCCCGGTTGGTAACCCTGCTTTAATATGATGTCCCAACCCTTGGAATCTCGTATCTGGGGTTTCACCTTGACATCGAGGGGTGTAGTGGCGGGCTTGCGTGGTGCATATGCCCAAGGGAAATCTAGATCCAGCACAGAAATGACGGGCCGACTGCTGGGCCACAATGTGGGCAAGATCTTCTCTGAAATGGCTTTCACAGTGTGGATCGTGGATAAGCTTTTCGCTTTAACCACCCTTCCCTGAAAAGGGAATTTAAGACATTGATGCGCGGTAGACGGTACGGCACTGAGAGTATCAATCCACGGACGACCCAAGATATCCTTGAACATAGGGTCAATGTCTAGCACATAGAATTCCACGGGCATACTAAGAGGCCCAAGCTCAGCTTGAATGGTGACCACCCCGTGACATGCTCTCCTTGAGTTGTCATATGCAGCTATAGTCGTGGGAGTCGGGCGTAGAAGTTCTTCTGGTATATTGCAGGCCCTGAGAGTGCTGAGCGGACATACATTGATAGATGCCCATGTATCAACTAGTGCCACCTCAATACTGACTTTGTTCAGAATAATAGTGATGCAAAGCAGTGCTAGCTCGGTGTGAGAGAAGGTAATAGCGGGCCCCTTGGAGATTGTTGCCAGTGCGGTAGGTAAGCTGTCGACTGCCATATCTTCGCTAACAATCACCTTTTACAGGAAATTTCTGAGAGCATCCTGGTGAAGGGTAGATCTTTTAATGAGCTCCAGAACATAAATTTTGGCGGGCACCCTGTCCAAATGATGTAGCAGGTCATATTGGGTACCCGGTAGAGGTTCGACTTCTTCTTGCTCGGCAGCCAGTTGGGAGGACTGAAAATTGGAAGTGGTAGGATAATTCTGATGGAACAACCGCCCGCTCCGTAGGGCGAGGTTTTGTGCCGGCACGGCATCAGGAGGCGATATGATTGGCCCGGTGGGGTGGATGAGTGGGATAAGCGGTGTAGGAGAAAGGAGCTGGTGGGATGTGGTGTTGGTGGAGGTAATAAGTGGTGATGGACGGATGATGGGTGAGGGATTAGTGGAAGGTGGGGTAGTGACGATGGGCATAGGCACGGGCTGAGGAAAGGTTAGCGGAGGTGTAGTGATAGGTGAAGTAGGTGACGGAGAAATGATGGTAGCGGGGATAACTGGTGGCAGGTGTGATGGAATTGCGGGTGGTGGCGGATTTACTGGAGCGGGTGTGAATGGGAGAACAAGTGGTGAAGGTGTTGGGTGTGTAGGTAAAATGATGGAGGAAGCAAGGGGATTGCGGTGATTATGGTGGAGGGCCATTATCTGCGGCGTGGTGCCGTCGTCATCAAAAGACCACCCGACGTTAGGAGCCAGGGGTTGGACAACATTGACCTGAGCCGGTGCCGGCGGCTGAGACTGCGGAGCGGGAGGGTGGTTTGGCATCGGGTTCTGGTGAATCCCCAAATCCTGAACCGGTTGCTGTTGCTGTGGCTGCTGCTGCGGCTGCGGTGCTTGTTGCTGCTGCACTTGCTGCCTTGGCGGCTGCCTTCTCTTCTCTTTGATTTCAACAATGGCCTTGTGCATCTCGACCCAATCAATCTTCTGTCCTTCATGAAGGTCATACACTAGGTCCATGAACTGAAAACATCCTTCAATGGTGTGGCCCGGCTGCCTGTGGAACATGCAGTACTTTTTCTGGTCAACGGTCGGGTTCCAGTTGGGCCGTTCCGAAGGAAGTTGTATAGCATTCACTGACATGAGAGCTGAGAAGATATCCGTGAGGGTTTCTGGCAAGGGTGGGTATTGTGCCCTTTTAGGAGCCGGACGCTTGTTGTTGTTGTTGTAGCCGTTGGGTGGAGGGACATTGTGATATTACGGGGGTTGTGGTGATTGTTGTGGTGCGGCGAAGGTATTTGGTGGAGTGGCGAAGGCAGGCGGAGGGTTTTGTGGAGTGACTTGGAAGTTTTGGGGAGTGGGGTTCTGTGGAGTGCGGGGGTTTTGGGGGAAGCGGAAGGGTGCGGCTTGGAAAGGGAAAGTAACGGATTGAACTTGCTCGTTCGTTTGGATCCCCTCGGTAACAGGCCCTTGAGGTTTCTTATGATACTTGGGCTTTTGGTTTTCGAAGAGCGAGTGTATGGGGGAATCTTTGAACTGAGTCTGAATAAAGCGCGCTCGGCTATACAGTTGATGCATGTTGGCTATATCATTCATAGCTAGAATGTTGCGGAAGGTCGGAGTGGCATTAGAAATAAGCAGCTTGACCTTCTCTTCCTCCGGAATGTGGCCGGGCACTCTGGCGGCCATTTGCCTCCATCTATCTGCGTAAGTAGCGAACTCCTCATCTGGTTTCATTTTCTCGGTCACCAGATCTGTAAATGAATATTCCGGGCCGACTCTATCTTGGAACCACTGGATGAACTTATCTTTTACTGTCTTGAAACTTTCAACATCTTCTAGTGGCAGAGAATAGAACCATTCCAGTGCGACACCATCTAGTGATCGGCGGAACAGATATGCCACGAGGCGGTCGTCATATTGAAACTGCGCCGACTCGTATAAGAAGTCCCTCACATGAATAAAGGGATTCATGTTCCCATCATACTTTCTATAGTTGGGGAGCTCGTACTGTGGAGGGAATCGGATGTTCTGGAAGCTCGGGACTGGAACGTCTGCCAAGGTTTGAGGGCCAACCCGCTTCTGAAGGAAGTCAAGTTGCTGCTGCATGGTGGCCCATTTATCAAGCAACTCCTGCTCTCGGGAGGGAGCAGGGACAGCGAAAGATGAGTTTGGAGGAACGGAAGGGTAAGCAGATAGAGGAGGCGGCCCATAGGAAGGATACTGGATCGAAGGATGACCCATATTGGTAGGAACCTGGGCTGCCCCTTGCTGATGGTACATGAAATCATTCGGGCTAACTAGAATCTGTGGCATAGCTGGACCTGAGACATGATGATCCGACGGGAAAGAAGGAGGAACCATGGTGTTACCTTTATCAAAAGCTTGCTGGGCCGAACCCGAAGACTGGCCCATCTCGAGATTGGAGAACCTGGGGGTCCTAGGTTGGATCGGAGTGAGATCAATGGGCTGGACAGTGGGCCCATCGGCTCTATGCTGAGCAACGGAAGAATTGGATTGGCCTTGCATAATTGGGGAAGGTGGGGAGTTGGACCCCTGCATAGCCTGATAGACCGCCTGAAGCTGGGCCGGGTCAAATTGAGCCATCATCTGAAGGACAGAATTGGCAGAAGGGAGAGGAGGATTTTGAATGGATGGAGCATTCTGCATAGGGATGGAAGATGAGAGAGGAATGGGCCCCTCCCTGGGCTGGAACGAGACAACCCTAGAGGGATCCTCTAGAAGCCCTTGAGGGAGAGACTCCTCTTGGGACCGAGGAAGATCAAAGGAAGCCATAGTAGATTCGAAGAGTGGGTTGAAATAGGATGAGGAGAGGGACTCGCCCCCGGGTGATGACGCTTCTAACGGATGGAGGGGACTCCACATGCAATGAACAACCTTAACAAGATGCAAACAACACACAACAATCACACAATAAGTGACCAAACTAAGATGACTTTCAAAGATGTGATAAAAGAATGAAAACACTCAAAGGCAACCAAGTTGTTTTAAGATGATGGAACAAGATTTTATGGTTTTCTCCTTTGGAACTTTAGTGAATTGATTAAAATCTGCTCTCAACAATGGGTTCTTAGTAGGAGAGGGGTATAAGACTTGGTTTGACTCTAAATGTTCACTCCTTCACTTATGCACTCCTAGACACGGGGTGGGAAAGGTACAACCAGCCCGGCGTCCGTGTGGGAATCCACGGCTCGCGGGGACTTATGGAGGTCCCTGGTGTGATTTCCTAGTCGACCCTAAGGAAAATGGAGACTACAGGTCCGCACACCAAGGTAGAAAAATGTAATCTAATGTATGAAAATATGCATGAACCTATGTGCACCGGTGTGCATGCAAATTCGAACCTAGAATCTAACAAACAATTATGCACACAATGATATGAGTATGTAAACCAACCAGGGAGGAGACCAGATAACACTCAAGTACAAAGATCACAGAAGAAACTGTGGAAATAAAATGCACCTCGGGATGCATACCTATCTGGAGTGTAATGATCTATAACCCCTGCGTCAGAGGAAGGTGACGGTCGAAGACCAGACCGTCAGAAGCAGTGTAACGCAGGAACGCAGGACCGTCAGAGGAGCCAAGGACCAGAAACAACAGGAAATAAAAGGGAAATCCGGGGAAAACCAAACAAGGGAATGATGGCAGGTTTAAACAGAGATCAAAACACGATTGGCACAAGTTGTCCCACCGTGATCGCCAAAAAAATTGTTGGTTTCAATGTGTCCCTTCTTTTGCATGATGGGCTTATGATGCCGACTAAATAGAAATATGAGCCAAGTGATAAAGTCAATCAACCTATGAACAGGTGAACCATGAACCTAGGCAACCAGCATAAGCTCTAGCATGGGCATGCTATCTCAATCATCAAAACTAAGCTAAACAAATAAAGAAAAACACATGCCGGGGCGTGGAATAAAGAATGAAGAAAAACACACCGTAGAGGTGGAGCAAGCAAGAGTAAATAAGAGATATGAGAGAGAGAAAGCTAATGCCCAATACCAAGAAAGAGCGTGATCGCCACCAAGGTAAACACAAGCCAAAGACCTGAGAAATACCTTGGAATAGGAGGATGATGCACCCACCCACGGGAGAGAGAAACCAATAGGAAACTGCAGCTCTGTTGAATATAACGGTCCAATGCCCACGCGTCACAGCGTGTGTGACGGTCTCCTGATAGATCGCTAGAGGAATCTGACGCGCCTAAGGAAGACCGTCAGAGTGTCTGCAGAACAAGCTTGTGAATCCTTCAAACTCCAAACTTTCCAGTCGGTCAGAAAGCTTGGGCCTCGTCTACTGAACCCTGTAAACCTGCCAAAGAACGTAGTACACAAGAAAAACAACCACAAATTAGCCTTTCAAACAACGTAGCATCAATTCTCAAATGAACTTGATATCATTCAAAAGGAAAGGGGAATACCGGGGAAGTTTGATTTTTTAACCCCTCTGGGCGTTTTAAAAGATAGGAAGGATGTTTAGATGAATGAAACAAGTGGAGGAACGTGAAAGAAGGAGTGGGACAATGCTATGATGCAAAGGAAGGAAGGAAGAACACTAAGAACAATGATGGAACTAAACACTTGGAAAAACCGAATACTCACTTGACTGTGAGGTAGATGGACGTGGAAATCAATTCTCCTTGATTGTATATGACTCCAGAACGCAGCAGCACTTCGACGCAAACTTCAGATTTTTCCTCTCCAGGCCATGAAGTCAAGGATTCTATTTATAGACCCTCAAACTCTCCGATCGAGCAGAGGATAATCCAGCTAAAAAGGAGGAGGATTCTTAGCAAACTCTTGAAGATAATACTCCCAAGAGTCCATAGAAACAAACAGAAGGTTCTAAGGATTAGATTTGGAAGAGAAATCACAAGATCAAACTCTCAATTCGATCACGGAGTAGTAGAGAACAGGCCAGACCTGCCAGGACTCTCTGTTTGATGTAACGGCTACACGACAGACCGTCACAGACATGTAACGCTCCAAGAGTAGACCGTCACACAACCTTATCCTTTAAGAAGATAAGATCAACGGGAGAAGTTCAAAAGTGTTGGACTCTAGAAGAATGTAATGGTCTAAGGAAGACGCATTAGAGAAATATAACGGTTGCACGATGGACCGTCAGAGACAACGGATAACCCAAAGGATAGGAACTGGAAAAAGGCCTTACACTCAAGGACTCTGCAAGATGTAACGGCCAACGGCTGATGCGTCATAGAAATGTAACGCGCCTGGTATAGACCGTTAGAGATAATAAGGATCCAATTGAAAAGAAAGCTTGCTAAGCTTCGTCCAATGCAAGGAATCAAGGAATCAAACCCAACCAAGGAATAAGACCCATGAAATAAACCTCCAGCTGATCAAGAAGGCTCAATGAAAGAGTGAACAACTCGGAGCATCATATAGAATGAACAAGGAGATGACTCGACTTATTGGTCATAAAACGGGTGTCAACAGTGTGATCCCACTAGGGAGTGGTGGAGAGGCTACCCTTAGAGACGGTTTGTAGATCGGTTTCCGTCGGGCCCCACGTCTTGCAGCCAGAGTCTGACTGAGGGGAAAATCGGTGAGAGGACCAGACCAAGGACGCGCGGTCTGTGTGTGCACACATCGTTGGGGGCGGTTGGACCCACGCTGACGAGCGTGACCCCAGCTAGTCACTTATTTGTGGTTACTTGTGCGGTGTTCGTGCCTTTGGTAGGCGCCACCACGTCAGGTAGTTAACCTTCGGTGCGGTGTAAGACGTCAGGGGATGCTACCGACTGTGCTTCTAGTGGGAGGTACTCCTGTCGAGTCGGGAGTGACAGACTGTCAGTCAGTCTTTGCAACTTCAACCTTCAGGCTTTGTCGTGTTGACCGTGGTGTTCGGTCGTTTCACCGTGGCACGTGTGTCGATTTTCGTGCCGTGAGATCGGTGTTTTGTAGATTGCAGGACTTTACCTTTCTGAGGTACTCACTTACTGCTTGCTGTAGTGGTTTCTCCGTTTGCGAGGTAGGGTTCGAGTGATCCCTACTGAGTCTTGTTCCGAGACTCATTCCCTGCGTATTTTCACCGTGTTTCAGGTGAGTCGCGGCCTCAGGGGAGCGCGTCTGAGGCTCAACGTGGTTCAGGTGCCCAGCGTTAGTGCCAGAGGTCAGAGCCGGGGTATGTCCCGTGTAGCTGTACTTTTATTTATTCTCTCTATACTAGTTGTGGACTACTGCTGTTGTTATTTTATTATATCTTGTGGACCATGTATCATGTAAAATGTTAATTTATTTCCTGCTTAATTATATAATTATTTAATTTCTGTAATTATTTGTGATACTTGTGTAGTCTCCACACCATCCTTTTAACCCTTCCGAGTCTTCGGACTCGTGGGTGGCGATGCGAGTTTCGGGTTATCGGGCCTTCCCGATAATCGGATTCTCGGGTCGTTACACTCAAGTCAACGGAAAACAACGTCTCAAGCGGACAGGGTACAAGGACTGCCCCTCGTACCGACACCGTCTCACGGTGGCAGAAGCCGAGAACAACACCCCCCGGGATTACACCGTACCACGACACCTGGCCCCAACACGATGCCCAGCATCTGTCAGACCACGGTTCAGCACGCGGACCAAGGGCCACGCACCCGGGGTTCGAATCGACTAAGCAGGAAACACCGGTTAGACTAGCCCCTTGAACGGTCCACTCTGGGCCGCCCAGGGATGTACAGCTAGACAAAGGCCGCATCAAGAGATGAACGGCCAGGAACAAACCATCCTTCCCCTGGGAAAAACGGGCAAAGACACGGCTACCAACAAATCACCCAAAGGATGAACGGCTAGACCCTAGCCGCACAAGAGGATGAGCGGACCCGCCCTGACCGCACATCCACCAACGGCACCAGTGATGAACGGCCAACCCCTGGCCGCTCATTGGGATACGCGGCTAGATCCTAACTGCTCGTCCCAATCACTGTGCAACGGTCACAAGCAACGGTCGAAAAATGAGAGGGGATGAGCGGATGGCCTCGGGCCGCACATGGGTCATGCGGTCGCTCGACAGGCCGCATAGCCCCACTGCGCTCGAGCCGAAGGGCTGTCAGGCCAGGACCACGCATGTGATAAACGGGCCCTGGTTCGACCGCTCAACCTTCACCGGCGCGAAAATGGGGAACTTCACCGGAATTCGCCATTTCGGCCTCCAAACAAGCCCTACGAAGGGGGAAAAGATGGGAAACGAACCCCCAAGCCCCCTAGCATGATTCTACGCTCTCAAAACGTGGAATCATGGCTTAAAATGATGGATCGGGCGAGCTCTCCCCAAAGCATGGTTTTCCCTTCCCGGCGTAAAAACAACCCCTCTCGGCCTCGCCTCGGGCTGAAACTTGCGGGGAAGGAACGCAAGAGTCTAGGGATCGTCACCCTACCTTCGCTCCGCGTCGAGACGCGCCAGATCTACCACGAATCATGATAAAAGCTTTGAGAATCCCCCGTCCCTTCTCGAAAACCCACGAGCTTTGCGCCGCCACGATGATGCGCAGAAACGCACGTCGTTAATACGCCCCGTTACCAAATTAAAATATCCGGCCCACAAATTAAATAAATGGAATAGTTAAGTGATGAGACCGAGTCGAATCCACAGGGAGAAGTAGATTTGAAAGTTGAAAATCTTGAGTTTTTAAGATTTAAAAATCATGAGAATTGAATTGAAACCGCCTTAGGGTGTGTGAAGGATGTAAAGAAAGGGAAGTGGATGAAAGAACTACGAAAAGAAAATTATAATGAAACTAGGGTGACATTAGAATGAAAATAACTTTTAAACTGGCGAGAATTAGAAGAAGTGAAAGAAATGAAAGTAGTAGAGACTGAAAAGATGAAGACGTTTGATGAAGAACACAGAAACAGAAAATGAGAAGAAGACAGTGAAAAATGTGAAAAACTCAAGAGCTATCAGTGCGGATGAACAGTAATATGACAGAAATCAGAACAGTGAAAAATTAATTATAACTCTCAAAATAAGAAGAATTTGAAGAAGTGATAGAAGAAGAAATTTTAGATCTACAAGAGACGAACAACTTTGATGAAGAACTCAGAGTAAAAAGAAGATCGGAAAGATTTCAAAATAGAAGAATAATAGAAGGTATCATCTCGGATGAACAGTAATCATGTAGAACAACACTTAAGAAAATGGGAAATAACTTTCAAACTAGGAAGAATTGGAAGAAATGATAGAAAGAGAAATTGAAGAAAACTTAAAGATGAACAACTTTTGTGAGGACAAGAAAATGAAATGGAAATCAGAATAACAAGTAATGAGGCTAAGAAAGGACTAAATTCTAAAACAAAATTTTCATTAAAATAATATCAACTTACAAACTTGACATCAAAAGCTCTCAAAACATAACTCCTATGAAGCTCAACTAAGGCCAACAAGCATGAAATTCAAGAACACAAAGCAACCTCTTACAATTCTTCACAACTCCCTTAGCTAGCTTCTCCTCCTAACAACTCTTTCCATTACATTTGATGCCCTTTATATAGGGTTCACATAACCCCATTCTAATATGAACACTTCTTGCCAATGTGAACAACCCATTGCTGCTATTTTTGACCCAAAATTATGTGCCAACATGTGTTGCACACTTGGGTATTTTTTTCTGATTTTTCTCTATTTTTTTCTTCTTCCTTTCTCTTTCTTTCCCTCTCTTTCTCTCACCTGGCCGGCCCGTGCGCCGCGTGCGCCCGCCTTCTCTCTCCTCCGCGTTGACTGCGCCTGCTGGGCGCGTGCGCCGGTCGACTCCTCCACCGCGACTGCGCCGCGTTTGACCGCGGGAGGCGCTGACCCACCTCCCCTTCTCCTCGTCATCCGTGCCGATGCGGGAGGCACGTCGGCGCCTTCCTTTGCCCCTGCAAACACACAAACACACACACACACACTCACATTTATTATAATATATATATAAATATATATATATATATAGTATATATATATATATATATATCATATATATTATGTATATAACTTAGAAAAATCCTAAAAAATGTCAACTAAATTTATTTTTTTTATTTTTTTTCTTTTCTTTTTGAACAAGTCCTTGGGCTTTTGGCCCATTTCCACACACATATATATATATATATTATTTTTTTATTTTCTTATTTTTTTCATTTTGAATGCTTGCATAAATAAGTAAATATCTTTATTAACATTATTTAATTTCAGAAAATTAAATATTTTACTCTAAATTAAAAGTAATTGTGATACGTGTATGTTTATTATTATTTAAGCTCATAAAAATGTATAATATCATAAATTAATATGTAAAAATACACACTTATCACACCCCCAACTTACTCATTGTTAGTCCCTTAGCAATGCAAATAATCTCAAAATGTAAGGACTAACAAGAGTATACAAAGTTCATGCCTCATTTCTAGATCATCTTTCATAGAGTCAACTAAAGATTAGGAATCTGGAATCATTATCACATATTAGCCTTATGTAGGAAATTCAGGTACATGATCAATAATTCTAATCAAAATTCAGTAGCACTTGTGCATGTGTAATACTAAATTCACAGTAGAGATAATTGCGTCCTCCAGTTGCTATTCCGAACAAATGCCTTTCAATTCTGCACTTCTTAATTAGAGCATTCAACATAATAGCTTTGTTTGTCTGCCTTATTGCTATGTCCCTTTTGGGATCTCTTTTCCTTTTTTTCTTTTTTTTTCTATACACACATGATGCTGCACTACCCTTCACTGGTTTACGCGAACCTCAACACGTCTTAGATGAAGTAGGCCCGGTTACACAGATCAAAGTTCCCTTTTCCTTTTGACGCGAACCTCAACACGTCTTAAGTGAAGTAGACCCGGTTATTCAGAATCGGAGCATTTTTCATGGTGTTTTTCTCAAAATTTTATTTTTCAATAGATAACATGGCAGAAAGCTTCTAAAAGATCTCTTCTTCAAAAAGTGCAGAATATCAGACAGTATGTCCAAAATAGCAGAAGGCTTGTCCTACTTGTTTCATTAGCGTGCAAAGTGATTTTATTTTTCTAAAGTGCACATGAACTTTAAAAAGATTCTTAAATCAGTTTTCCATGGCTAGATTAAATAAATTGTCCATCATCCTTTTCCCTAGTCTTTTCTATTCTAGATTCTTGTTCAATGGAAACATGAATCATGAAAATGCAATTGGGTGTTTGCAGTTTTTTTTCCAAAATGAGGTGAAAAATTTAGAGGTTGTATATATGAATGCAAAATGTGCAACATGATTTCCTGTCCCCCCAACTTAAATGACATTGTCCTCAATGGCATGAACAATAGAGATGAATAGAACAATGTAGATGAGAAGTTTATGAAGGAACGGGACAACCTGATAGAGGTGGACTTCGACGGGTTTGGCTTAGGACAGCTTGGCAATGTAACAGAGTAAGCAATCATCTCTTCTCTCCCCCCAACTTATCTTGTATTCAAACATGCAAAACAAAAACAAAAACACACGAAAAATTTGGGTTGCCTCCCAAGAAGCGCTAAGTTTAACGTCGTCAGCCAGACGCAATGTAGCTCATAGTGAGTTTGTGAAGTGCACCTCATCAATGTGCATGTCAACTGAAACTCTCTCAATATACGGTTTGGGTCTTTGGCCATTGACTTTAAAAATATTCCCACTCTTAGGATCAAGAATTTCAACTGTACCGTGTGGGGACACTGAATGCACTATGAAAGGACCCTCCCACCTAGATCTGAGCTTTCCAGGAAAAAGTTTAAGCCTCGAGTTGAACAACCAAACTCGTTGATTAGGCTCAAAAAATTTTCAAGAGATGTGTTTGTCATGAAAAGCTTTCATTTTGGCCTTGTAAATCCTAGAATTTTCATAAGATTCCATCCGTAACTCATCTAGCTCATTCAATTGTAATGCCCGATTTTCTCCTGCTTGGGCCAAGTCCAAATTGAATTGCTTTACAGCCCAGTATGCTTTGTGTTCCAATTCTACCGGAAGGTGACATGCTTTCCTGTATATCAACCTAAAAGGTGACATTCCAATGAGGGTTTTGTAGGTTGTCCTATAAGCCCATAGAGCATCATCCAGTCTCTCTGACCAGTCCTTTCTATCAGGTCGGACTGTTTTCTGTAGAATGTTCTTGATCTCTCTATTAGAAACTTCCACTTGTCCACTTGTTTGAGGATGGTAAGGCGTGGCCACCTTATGGTTGATCCCATATTTTCTAAGCAAGGTTTTGAACTGGGAATTTGTGAAATGGCTACCCCCATCACTGATTATTGCTCTTGGGAACCCAAACCTTGAAAAGATATTTTTCTGGATGAACTTTAGAAGCACTTTGTGATCATTGGTTCTAGTAGCCACTGTCTCAATCCATTTGAAGACATAATCAACAGCCACCAGTATGTACTCATGTCCAAAAGATGGTGGGAATAGACCCATGAAATCAATCTCCCAGACATCAAAGATTTCCACCACAAGGATGGGGTTTAAGGGCATCATGTCTCTCTTTGAAATGTTTCCCATGGTTTGACACTTGGGACAAGATTGACTGAATGTGTGAGCATCCTTGAAGAGAGTGGGCCAGTAGAAACCACTTTGCAGGATTTTTGCCGCAGTTTTCATCCCAGAAAAATTCCCCCCACATGAAAGAGTATGGCAAATGGTGAGAATGCTTTGATGCTCATTTTCTGGGACACACCTCCTTATGACATTATCAGCACAGATTCGGAAAAGTTCGGGGTCCTCCTAAAAGTAATATTTTATCTGAGAGAGAAATCGATCTTTCTCTTGTTTGGACCAGTCATCAGGAATTAATCCTACGGCCAAATAGTTAACCATATCAGCAAACCATGGAGGTCTCCTTTGAGAAATGGTCAGTAATTGTTCATCAGGGAAGGAGTCTTGAACATGTTCACTTTCTTGCACTAGGATCCTGGATATGTGATCTGCTATAACATTTTCGGACCCCTTTTTGTCCCGAATCTCAATGTCAAATTCTTGCAAGAGCAAGATCCACCTGATCAATCGTGGTTTAGCCACTTTCTTGGACAATAGGTATCTCAAAGCAGAATGGTCCGAATAGATGATGACTTTGGATCCTAAAAGATAGGATCGAAACTTCTCGAGTGCAAAGACTACAGCCAAAAGTTCTTTCTCAGTTGTGGTATAGTTCTTTTGGGCCTCAGCCAGGGTTCGACTGGCATAGTAAATCACAACTGGGCTTTTATTCTCCCTTTGGCCCAATACCGCCCCCATGGCATAATCAGAAGCATCACACATGATTTCAAAAGGTAGTGACCAATCTGGGGGTTGTAGGAGTGGAGCTTGAGTCACTGCCTTTTTCAAAAAGTTGTATGCTTGAAGACATGAATCATCAAAATGGAAAGGCGTATCTTTGGCCAACAAGTTGCACAAAGGACGAGAAATCTTTGAAAAGTCCTTAATGAATCGTCGGTAGAAACTAACGTGGCCTAGAAAGGATCTGATCTGTTTGACTGATGTTGGGGGAGGCAAATTAGAAATCAAATCAATTTTAGCTTTATCTACCACAATTCCCCTTTCAGAAATAACATGCCCTAACACAATTCCTTCCTTTACCATGAAATGGCTCTTTTCCCAACTCAAAACTAGATTTGTTTCTATACACCTTTTCAAGATTCTTTCCAAGTTTTGTAAACATTTCTCAAATGAATCCCCAAAAATAGAGAAATCATCCATAAAGATTTCAAGAAAATCTCCGATCATGTTAGAAAAGATAGCCATCATGCACCTTTGAAAAGTGGCTGGTGCATTACATAATCCAAAAGGCATCCTTCTAAAATCAAATGTACCATATGGACATGTGAAGGTGGTGTGGATGCATAAAGTTGCATGTCCATACGTCCCGCCGAGCCCCGCATTAAATGTCAAAGTCAAAGGAAGAAGACCCGGAGAGACTGGCCACCCAGGGCTCCGGGAAGATACTACCGCCCGACAAATCCCCACATTTGCATGGGCGCATTAAAAGACCGAGAAGTCACAAGATGTCCTCCTGAATTAACACACTGCTAGGGACCCTCCCTCGGACCCCTAACGGTGAAGAAATATCCCAAAGAATGCACGGCTTCAAGTTACTTAAGCAAGGGCCTGAGGCCCTTCAGCGGTACGGCCATGAGCCCCCAGCGGCACGACCCTTCAGCCTCCAGCGGCACGGGCCTGAGGCCCTCCAGCGGCACGGGCCTGAGGCCCCTCAGCGGCACGGCCATGAGCCCCCAGCGGCATGGCCCTTCAGCCTTTCAGCGGCACGGCCATGTGACCCTCCAGCCGCACGGCCGTCTGGCCCTTCAGCGGCACGCTTCATGCAGGGTTTCACCAAGTCTATACATTCATGCCTGAAGTCTGTACAGGCTCATGTATGCTCACAGTGCGAAGTCTGTACAGAGTTCTGGCAAACGCGAAGTCTATACATCCGAGCTCCAAGTCTGTACACCGGCTCGCTGCTTCAAACGAAGTCTGTACAGCCATCAGCCAAAGTCTATACACTGGTGAAGTATGTACATCCACCAGTTCAACCGCCAAAGTCCGCACGTTGGCGAAGTCTGTACATCCGCCGGTTGAGCTTCCAAGTCTATACATCGGCCCCTGCAAGTCTATACATTGCAGCACAATTGAAGTCTGTACAGCCTTTGCTTTGCCAAAGTCTATACATTGATGAAGTATGTACACCGCTTTTGACGCAAGCCCCTGCAAGTCTATACATTGCAGCACAATTGAAGTCTGTACAGCCTTTGCTTTGCCAAAGTCTATACATTGATGAAGTCTGTACATCGCTTTTGACGCAAGCCCCTGCAACTCTATACATTGCAGCTGACCTGAAGTCTGTACAGCCTTTGCTATGCCAAAGTATGGACATTGTGAACTCTCAAGTCTGTACATCGTCCGGTTGCCTTGCCAAAGTCTATACACTCATGAGGCAAGTCTGTACAGGGTTCAGACACGAAGTCTATACACTCATGAGGCAAGCCTGTACAGAGTTCAGACACGAAGTCTATACACTCAAATGGCAAGTCTGTACAAAGTTCAGACACGAAGTCTATACACTCAAATGGCAAGTCTGTACAGAGTTCAGACACAAAGTCTATACACTCATTACCAAGTTTGATCGCCAGCGGCACAGTCTTGGCTCCTTCAGCGGCAAGGCCTTTGGCCCTTCAGCGGCACGGTCTGGGGAGCCCCTCAGCGGCACACTGCAGCAAGATGCCAGCGGCACAGCGTTAAAGTCTGTACAGAGTTCATACAAACACGAAGTCTGTACACTCACGCGGCAAGTCTATACACCGTCCATGCCTTGCCGAAGTATGTACACTCACTTATCAAGCCTGTCTCCCAGCGGCACGGCCTCAAGATTCCCAGTGGCACGGGCCTCTTTGCCCTCAATGCCCTGCGCCCTTTCTCCAGCGGCACAACACTGCAAACCCCCCGACGGCACGTACCGGCAGAAGATACAACGGTCAATAGACGGACCCATTGGCGCGCAGTCCAGTGACTTCGAAGCAAGCTAGCGCCTGTCTCCGTGTCACCTTCTGGCTGGAGGAGGGGAGATCTTCGCATGACGAGGAAGATACCGAAGTCAACCTCGGTATGCCCTTTTGGCCCCAGCGGCACACCCCAGTGGCCGCCCTAGCGGCACACTCCCGGGCCGCCCCAGCGGTACGCCCTTTTGGTCGCCCCAGCGGCACACTCATGCCCCCTGCTCAGCGGCACGCCTGTGCCCACTCTCAGCGGCACACACACGCCAACCCCCCAACGGCACGGTCGGTGCCCTCGCCAGCGGCACAGTCCGACGCCATGGCTGCCCCCATGCCAAGAAGAGGAACAAAAAGGAAGAAGGAAAAGAGAAGAAGAAGAAGGAAGAGAAGAAGAAGAAGAAAGAGAAAGAAGAAGACGATGGGAGCCTAGGGCTCCGTCGCCCCCGAGCAAAGGAGGAAGCGGAGAACGAGAAGGAAAAGAAAAGAGAAAGGAAGAGGAAAACGGAAGGGGAAAAAGGAGAAGAGGAAGAGAGAGCAGGAGAAAGGAGAAGGGGGGAAGACCCCTCCGTCACGACCCCTCACCCCGGTGAAGACGACGCCGACGACGGCGGCGGTGGCGACGTTCGGTGAAGAGGAAGAAGAAGGGAGGGGGGGTTTGTCCGCCGAAGAGAGAGAAAGAGAAAGAGGGGAGGGAGAATTCGAAACGGGGTGACCGTTCGAACCCCCCCCCTTTATATGGCAAGCGAAAAGAAAAGAAAAAAAGGAGGGAATAAAAAAAGAGAGAGAAAAAAAATAAAAAAAGAGAAAAAAAAAGGAAAAAGGGGAAAATAAAAAAAGAGAGAGAAAATAATAATAATAATAAACATATATATCTACACATGTATATATATATATACGAATGGGCATGTGCATAAGATAATATATATATCCATATATATATATATATATATATATATATATATGTATATAAATAACGCACAATGATACATGTCTCCGTTGGAACGGTCCATCCTCACGTTCTTCTGAGCCGACGGACGTCCGTACGAGTGAGGACGACTCTACCCTTTGCATCAACATCAATTCCTCACCGACGAATAAGTTCTCCTTTGGCGCAAGGCCTTGTGCCCTAGCCACCTTCTCTCGTACAAAGTCACCGTCACGGGCCTTATGCCCGGATCGGTAGAACCTCTACCCTTGCGCTGACATTCATCCCTTGCCAGCGAATACACCCCTTTCCGGCGCAAAGCTCCGTGCCTTAGCCACCCACTCCATACAATATTGCCATTACGGACCCTACGTCCGAATCGGCACGAATTCTCC